>JAPVLO010000235.1:315000-1515000 GCA_027257055.1 Cephalopachus bancanus
ACAAGGAACTCAAATGCACAGAAAGGAAAAAAACAAACAGCCCTATTAAAAAGTGGGCAAAAGACAAGAACAGACACTTCTCAAAAGAAGATATATGGGCAGCCAACAGACACATGAAAAAGTGCTCAGCCTCACTCATCATCAGAGGAATGCAAATCAAAACCACACTGAGACACCACCTAACCCCAGTAAGAATGGCCATCATTAATAAAATAAACAACAAGAGATGCTGGTGAGGACATGGAGAAAAAGGAACGCTTCTACATTGCTGGTGGGAATGCAAACTAGTACAACCTTTTGGAAGACAGTGTGGCAATTTCTGAAAGAACTAGAAATTGACCTTCCATATGACCCAGCAATTCCCCTATTGGGAATATACCCGGAGGAACTCAAATCATTCTACAAAAAAGAGACCTGCACGCATATGTTGGTTGCTGAGTCGATCATACTCAGAGATCTATCACAGAAACAAAGAACAGTATGCCACATGTTCTCACTCATAAGCAGACTTTGAACAATTATAATACTATAAGAAAGGGATTGCAGTAGTGGGAAACTGTTAGGGAAAGGAGGGGAATACCTCATCAACAAGGTACCTACATAATCAACGTTTGTATACCTAACCCTGAATTGTACCCCACATCGTTATAATTTTAAAAAAGCAGACGATACATACAGAAGCTTAATATAAGATACAAATACTTGATAATGAGCACTTTAAATCTGATAAAGTAAAACATAGGTTTCATAAAAGCATGTCACATTCTAAAGTCCAGAAATGGACATGGGCATGGAATTAAGTCACTGAGGAAAAACTCTCAAAAGTCTAGTTGAGTTTACATTCTATTGCATGGAGAAGAGTGTGGCTAACTCTCAGCAAGAAGGATCATGCCCCTTTTTGTTCCTGTCTTCTGTCTCCAAAACTAATAAAACAGGCATGTGTAAACCACCATAAAGTGTACACAGCCATATCTCAAAGGACTCAATTAAATACAGGAAAAGAAACCAGAAAATGTTGTTTTAATCTCTGTCCACTGAGATGAATTAAATAACATGAACATTAAATACCAACTTAAGGAATCAAAGGCACATTAGTCAAATGATTATCCATTTAATTAAGTATAATAATAAGATAGTATGCATAGTTTTGGCATAAATCAACCATCATAATGATTTATTTAACTACTTCCTGGACTTCCAGTAAACAAATTTCTAAGTAAAAGGAAAGCTTGTACTCAAATCTTAGCTCCTCTTCCATTTGGACTCTGTACCTTCTTCAGATGATAAAGTATCAGGGTCAAGAGCCCACAACTCAGTGAGTAATCTTCCCTTGTCCTTTCCCAAGCTTCCTTTTTCTTTTCTTTTCTTTTTTTTTTTTGATGGGGAGGAGATATAAGAGAAAGCTTTTTATTTATTTACTTAGTTTTGATTGATACCGAATAACTGTATATATTCATGGAGTACATAGTGATGTTGCGATATATGTTTTGCATAGCAATCAGAAGAAGGTAATTAGCATATATCTATCATCTCAAGCATTTATCATTTACTCATGTTAGGAACATTCAATATCCTCCTTCTAGCTATTTAAAATTATATGTTATTGTTAACTATAGTCATCCTACAATGCTGTAAACCACTCACACCTAGTCCTCCTATCTAGCTGTAATTTTGTATCCTTTAACAAATTTCTCCCTCTTCCTGACTTGAAAGCATCCTACCACCTCACAGCAAACACCCCCTCCTTTCCCATTAACCTTCATTATTATAGTCTATAGTTGTTTCATTATTCTACACCCCAGTTTTTAGAGGTTCTGCTTGTCTGCGGTTATATCTATAAAAAGACTTTTTGTTGGCTCAACAGCAGTCTGGCTAAGAGATAAAATTACTTAACAGTAGACTGAAATGCATACACACATACAAGTGTATACTCATGCATATACATTGTAGGCTAGAGTTCAAGTGGATGCATTTGCTTTCTGTTAATATAAAGGAAACAGAGGCAAACGTTTTCCCAATTGACAAGGCGCATGCAACTAGGGGTATCACATCGGGAAAGAGGCAAAAAAGCCAGCAAAGGAAATTGGTTCAACAAATACTTTCTGAGTCCCCACTAGACAAAACAGACACTAGGAAAGTAAACATAACAACACGGATACTGTTCTTGAGAAACTCAATCGAGTGATAGAAGGAAATATATATTAAATACATGCATACATAAAATAGTTTGTCTAAGTGAGGCCATAGATATTGTAGGTAGTTTAAGTTTCTATTCTGGGAATTCTGAAAATATTTTAAATTAGTCATTTTTAATATGTTTTAAATTTTAAAAGTTTTAGGTTAAGTATTAAATATAATTTAATTTAAATTTGAAATGTAGGATTTGCCACTTTTCCTCCAAAAGAACAATTTCACAGAATATTTATTTACAGTTCTACTTCATTCTTTCAATCCTGTTACTGAAGACTCCAAATCACTTAGGAAATAAACATTCGTGAGCCCTCTAGCCTCCTTTTGATTAATGCCACAGGGGTAGGCTCTGCTGGGTTATGAAAATAAGGAAAGCATAGGAACCTTTTAAGGTCATGATTTCTAGGGACACCATCTATCAGTATTACCCATCCTGAAAAAATACCTGAGAGCAGGCAGAATGCAAATGCTTTTTTAAAAAAACATTCAGCCTGCACAAAACTCTTTTATTTAAAAAAGCCGAAAAGTAGCTTAAAACAAATAATCATAACAATCTTAATCCTAGCTCTCTGGTTGCCAAGTCAGTCTATTACACAGCACAATAAGACATATTTCCTCATAGTGCAGCTTTTGTGTCTATAAAGTCTTGCTTATCTTTCTAAAGAAGAACAGACAAACCACACAGTGACAGCAAGTATAGTATCAGAGTAAATAGTACTCAAGTGGCCCAAGAGGATACTTCTCTGCACCAAATCACAAAGGAACCTGGCAGATGGAGCACAGGTTTCTGTGGCCACAATGGGAGAAGCTCATTAGGATTAAGCCACTCCACAAAGCAGGTTGTCCTTTGGGTGGTGGAGATTTACTGCAAAGTCTTCTACATGCACAGAATTACATTACATACCTTGGGAAGGTTTTATAAGAAATAAAACAGATTTTACTCTGTTTCATATACAGGAAAAAAAATACAGACACAAACTACACATCTGGAAGGGGTAGTGATACTGAAGATACTAACTAACATATATCAGCATGTACATGTATATCTTGTTCTATAGCATTTTACCTTAACAAACTCCAAAGATAATTTTTTTTTTTTACAAATTGAAGGTTTGTGGCAACCCTGCATCAAGCAAGTCTCTTAGAGCTATTTTTCCAACAATCATGTGCTCAGTTCATGGCCCTGCATCACTTTTTGGTGATTCTCAAAATATTTCAGAATTTTTCATAATTACTATATCTGTCATGGGATCTGTGATCAGTGATCTTTGATATCACTACTGTAACTGGGAAGCACCACAAATTGCACCCGCAGAAGATGGCAAACTTAATCAATAAATGTCATGTGTTCTGAATGGCCCACCTCTCTCTCCCTCTTCTCAGGCCTCCCTATTTCCTAAGACACAATGACTTTGAAATTAGGCTAATTAATAACCCTACAATGGTCTATAGGTGTTCAAGTGAAAGGAAGAGATGTAAGTCTCTTACTTTAACTCAAAGGACAGAAATGATTAAGTTTAGTGAGGAAGTCACGTCAAAAGCTGAGACAGGCTGAAAGTTAGGCCTCTTGCACCAGTTAGTGAAGGTATGAATGCAAATGTAAAGTTCTTGAAGAAAATTAAAAGTGCTACTCCAGTGAACATATGAACAATAAGAAAGTGAAAAAGCCTTATTGCTAACATGGGTAAAGTTTGAGTGATTTGGACAGAAGATCAAACCAATTCCAATATTGCCTTAAGCCAAAGCATAATCCTGAGAAAGATCCTAACCTCTTCTATGAAGGCTGAGAGAGGCAAGAAAACTGCAGAAGAAATGTAAGAAGTTAGTAGAGGTTGGTTCGTGAAGTTTAAGGAAATAATGTTTCTGTAATATACAAAAGCAAGGTGAAGCAGCAAGTGCTGATGTAAAAGATGCAAGTTATCCAAAAGCTCTAAGATAATTGATGAAGGTGGCTATACTAAACCATAGATATTCAACGTAGATGAAACAGCCTTCTACTGGAAGATGTCATCTAGAACTTTCACAGCTACATTCCTGGTTCCTTCAAAGGAGAGGTTCGCTCTCTTGTTAATGCAGCTAGTAATGTTAAATTGAAAACAATGATCATTTACCATTCCCAAAATCCTAGCACCCTTATAAATGATACTAAGTTTACTCTGCCTGCACTCTATAAATGAAACAACAAAGCCTGGATGACAGCACATCTGGTTTCCTGAATAATTTAAGCTCACTGTTGAGACCTACTTCTCAGAAAAAGTATTCCTTTCAAAATATTACTGCTTATTGACAATTCACCAGGCACCATGAGCTCTGATGAAGAGGTACAAAGAGATCAATATTGTTTGCATGCCTGCTAATACAACAGTATTGTATTGATACACATTCATTCTGTGATCCATGTATCAAAGAGTAATTTTGACTTTCAAGTCTTATCACTTGTGAACTCCATTTAAGAAGGCTATGGCTGCCATACATTGTGTTTTCTCTGCTGGATCTGGGCAGAGTAAACTGAAAACTTTCTACAAAATATACACCATTCCTGATGCCAGTAAGAACACTTGTGATTCATGGGAGGAGGGCAAAATAATATTAAACAGGAGTTTAGAAGACGTTGATTCCTCTGAATGACTTTGGGGTTTCAGGACTTTAGTGGAGGAAGTAACTGCAGCTGTGGTGGAAACAGCACGAAAACTAGACGTGAGGCCTGAAGAAGTATTGTTGCAGCTTTATGATACAATTGAAACGTATGAGGTGTTACTTTTTACAGATGAGCAGAGAAAGTGGTTTCTTGCAGTGGAATCGACCTGGTAAAGACGCTGTGAACATCACTGAAATAATAAAGATTTAGAAGATTATAGAAACTTCATCGATATAGTAGTAGTAGCAGGGTTTGACTCAAATTTTTAAAGAAATTCTACTGGGGTAAAATGCTATCAAACAGCATCACATGCTACAGAGAAATATTTTGTGAAAGAGTCAATCGATGCAACAAACCTCATTTTTGTTATTTTAAGAAATTGCCAGAGCCTCCCCAACCACCACCCTGATCAGTCAGCAGTCATCAACCTCGAGGCAAGAACTTCCACCAGCAAAAAAATTTCAACTTGCTGAAGGATCAGATGATTATTAGCATTTTGTAGTAATAAAGTATTTTTTAATAAAGAAAGATAGATTTATTAATAAAGAAAAGAAAGATGCATTGTGAAGGGCACAATGGGCAGGACAACAGCAAGAGTTTCTGCTGTCTTCTGCCACAATAATGTATTTTTAATTAGGTATGTACATTTTTAGATATAAAACTATTGCACAGTTAATAAACTATAGTATAGTGTAAATAAACCTTTTATATGTACTGGGAAACCAAAAAATTTGTGTGACTTGCTTTACTATGAACAGAACCACAATAACTCCAAGGTATGCTTGTGTGGAGGTCAGGTTTTTTTGCATGTGTAAACTCATTTAATTTAATCCTCACAAAGTGCCAATGTGGTAGGTATTATTACAATCAATTCTGGAAGAAGAACAAAGTTTCAAGATTATTTTGACTTCTATAAAGGCAAGAGCTAAATTATCTTTCTAGTAATAATGTCCCCAGTGCTCATAAGGCCAGCACACAGCAGATGCTCTGTAACTGTGGGTTGAAATAGTCAAGTAACCTACTCAGTCAGCAAAGGTCACAGCCAGGACTCTTCTTCAAGTCCTTTGAACAGCAAAGCTCATGCTCTTTCTACTGCTTAAAACTGCCTTTCTTAATATTGTCCAGATTGGGCTGGGTTTTGCATTTCTTCTGATTGTATATCAAGTGATTGCCTTTTTCATTCATGCTAACCTTACCCCATCCTTTCATAAAGCAAGTTTTCCCCACTGATCATTGTGGTTCCCAACCTCAAAGATGGCCCCCAATGACAGAATTCAACATTCAACAGAAATGGTGTTATTGGCTGCTATTTCCAAGATTAGTTTATTAAAGATTTTCGGGCATGCTCTCTCTCTCTCTCTCTCTCTCTCTCTCTCTCTCTCTCTCTCTCTCTCTCTCTCTCTCTCTCTCCCCCCCCCTCCCTCCCTCCCCCTGTCTGTCTCTCTGTCTCTGTCTCTGTTTTTCTTGCTCTGGAAGAAGCAAGTTGCCATGTCCTGAGCAGCCTTACAGAGAGGCTCAAATGATGAAAAACTGAAGTCTCCTTTCAACAGCAATGTGAATGACCTTGGAAATAGAATCTCCAGCCCTGGGCAAGTCTTCAGAGATTTCAATCAAGTCTGCTGTGGCCAATTGCTGGGCTGCAACCCCTTGTAAGTTTTTGAACTAGAATCTGAGAACTACCCAGCTAAGCTGCTCTGAAATTTCTAACTCTTAGAAACTGTATGAAATATGCATGTTTGTTGTTTCAAGCTGTCATAGTAAGGGTGCATTTGTTACACAGCAGTAGGTAACTGATACAATCACAAATAGATACAGATAAAATAGGTTAGATGAAAGTCATTCTGAAAAACAACTTAAAAGTCATGCTCTAATAGGAGTGATTCATAGAACTCTCATATTAGTAAAAGAGCAACCATACATTCTATTTTAGTGCTGGGTGAGATACAGACAACGGAAATCAGGGTTTATCTTAAATGAAGGTGAAAGAAGAAATCACCTCTAGGGTTTCCAGGATGAGAGGCACAGAAGATCCCATCTAATCAAAATTCTCCTCTACACCCAATGGATATGCTCTGATTCTGAAATTTTACTATGATATATTATCAATTTCAAGATATCTAAATGGTAACTTCATCACATATTTAACACATTAGCTAGCAGCTAAAATGAGGAGAAAGGAGACAAAAGGAAAAAGAGACAAAGACAGATGTTGCTTAGGCATGACCTTAACATGAAGAAGGAAGTGCAATGCCTGTACTGAACTAAGGACAGTTTGGGAACTTAAAAGATCAAGGGTCTGGGTGCAATGACTCAGGTCTGTAATCCCAGCATTTTGCAAAGCTGAGGCAAGAGGATCACTTGAGGCTAGGAGTTCAAGATCAGTCTGGGCAACATACCAAGATCTTGCCTCAATAAAAATAAAAATAATAATATATTAAAATTTAAAAATCAAGGAATACATAATATAAATAGCTTTAAAATCAATAAGTTTAAAAACATAAATAAAAAAGAAAGAGAACTAGAAGAAAGTCTTTATAATTTTTTGTATAAGTGACAAACTCTTCTGATATTTCTTTTTGTTGGTTGCTTAGTTGTTTAGCTAGCACTGCTGCTATTTGAATTTTTCATCAACTCTATTTGATAAGGTTGGTAGCTTGGTGACAGTGGAGAAAGTCCTACCTGTGCTTTAAATTAAAGCACCAAAGCTGCCTCTCTTTTTAAAGACCCACATTTGAACTTCCAGCCCTGCCATACTGAAAGTTCATGTGTTGTCAGAGAAGATCCCAGGATAGACTGTCCATCCTCAAGCAAAGCAGAGAAAAGAGACCCAGTAATCTGTGATAAAATAACTCCCCTGGTAATAGGAAATCTAAAGTTACATCAGAATTGGAGCAGAGTCATGCTGATATCTCAGATCAGAGTGCCCTCTCAACTCATTTTGGCCCATCTCCATGTCCTGACACACCTCATGTTGTGGACCAGAACCCAAATGCTTTTTATATGCTCCTTCTTCTTAGAACAACAAGCAACCTTTCACTTAAGTTGATAATATATGACAAACATTCCCAGGGAAGACATATCCGGAAACATGCCCTTAAGAACATGATATATATATATATATATATGATATATATATATGAACATGAGACACAAAATAATAAAAATAATTTAAAAATTTTTTAAAACTCTATCTCTAAAATTTTCAAAGAATTCAAAGTTTAGAGTAAAATGGCATAATGCTGTATTTTAACAAACAGTTTTCTATCAAAAGATCAGAAACACTAAGTAATTAAAAAAAAATTTTTTTTTTTTAGTAGGAATCTCACACTGTCGCCCAGGGTAGAGTGCAGTGGCACACTCACAGCCACCATAGCCTCAGCCCACTGGGCTCAGGCAATCCTTCCGCCTCAGCCTTCCAAGTAGTTGGAACTACAGGCGCATGCCACCATGTTCAGTTAACTTTTTGATTTATTGTAGAGACAAGGTCTTGCCAAGTTGCCCAGGCTCATCTTGAACCCTGGGCTCAGGCAATCCTCTCGCCTCCACCTCCCAAAGTGCTGGAATTACAGGCATGAGCTGTAGCACCAGTCCAATATCACATATACATTTTTCCTATGGTACAAGAAAATTAACATTTAATAAGAATCACACATTTATTATGGATCTTAAGAATGCTTTGGTTCATTTTAAGCCATATATTTAACATTTAGAATATTTTAGTAATAGCTGGAAACTCTTCAGAAGTCTGAGCATACAGTTCACATGACCATTCTGAAAAGTGAGCATGTGGGAAGAATTGTTTGCTTACTAGATCCTTCCTTGACAATTTAGATACTTAAATAATCATATCCAAAGCAAATTTTCCAAAATCAAATAAATTGCAAAACTAGAAATATAATCGAGTCCCAAGAAAAACTTCCAATCCTCTGCCAAAACAGACCTCAACTTCATAATCCCTTGTCCAAAAAAGTTGGATCAAGTATTGACGTTTTCCACCAAGCAAGCCACATAGCCACAAATGTTTCTCATTTACTTCACTCCTGGGGCATACAGCTCAAATAAAAAATTTCCTGAATACCCCAAATTTCAGATGCAATTTGAATGTAAGTGATTCATAATGTTATGCAGGAAACATTATGATCTTCTCTTACCAACTAAATGTTTCTGGAATGCAATCCTCAGGAGAGCACCTCAACCAATTAGAAGGCTGACATCATGTAACGCAACTATTATGCACTTTGCCCCTAGTTCAGACGTGATTCTGAACTTAGTAATATGCTACTCCAGCTACTGTTCATATAAAATAGATGTTACCTCAAGGGAGCTAGCAAAGATTCATTTTGTGTTCTATGACAAAAAACATGATAACCATGCACTCAATTCCCATTAAGAAAGTGCAAAACAGAGTTAAAGAAATTAAAGTCACTATCACTGCTTCTGCACCAAAAGCTTCTCACAGTGGGCTCCGACTGAACAGACTTAGATTCTAAACAAATTCAAGAGTGAAATTTCACAGAGCCTCTAGTTATATGAGTCATATTCTATTTCCATCCCTACTATCCCCCCCTTTCTAAGTAATTAATAATTTCTCAGAGTACCAAAGTTCCAATGGTCATTTTCTACAGATTCCTACTCTCCTTAAAGGAATAAAACACAGTTGACATAGAGGAAGAAGAGTACTACATTGAATGCACCAAATGAACACGAAAATTGTGTAAGTCTTAGAAAACGTGATTACCAAAAACAAGAGAAATGTACATGTCCACAACGTGATAGGATATGGTGCATAGTACAGTAGCAGCAAATGCAGATAGTAAAAGATCAAGATAAACACGTTGACATCGTTTTTCATTAACTAAAAGGATCATTATATAGCAAAATACGCAGGTAAGGGGAACTCTTAAACAAGGGTTATTGAGGGAATCTGGGACAAAACTTCAAGCCAAGCACATAACAACTTGAAACTTTAGGCGAAAGAAGAGAGCTACTGATTCTACAGAAATAATAGGCAATGGAAAGAAATTTCTCAAACTAAAGGAATTTGTGGAAAGCTTAACATCATTATTTAAGCATAAAAAGAAAATATATATAGTATAATAACTATCTACATACACAATAATAGAGAACCTACAAAAATAGATTGGCTTAAAGTAAATGTATGGTTCTACAGGCAATTTTGATAATAGTAACATTTACAAAGAAACAATTAAACTGAGTCTGTAAATTAAAATTATGATATAACTTTATCTCACATATATGTGAGATGAGGTTGCCTCAGGAAGCCATGAAAAATATAAAAATAGGAGGGGGGACCAAAAGAATCCAATTTTTTTTTGGAGAGCAGGCCTCTTGTAGTATAGGCTTCCCCTTCTAGGTAAGTGTTCTAGTAACCTATCAGCATCAGTGTATCAGCTAGAATTATGAGAGGCTGTGTTCAGCTTCAGTGAATTTTTCTTTTTTTTTTTTTCTGGAGAGTCTTTCAACATGTTTGTTCATTTATGATGAGTGCTTTACAAGTCTATCTGCTCAAACAGTGCTGAGTGTTCAGAAGTTTTCAAACAAAAGCAGCATGACACCCCCCCCCACTTTCCCTATCCTCCCCATCTTGTCTCAAGCAACAGTTTTTGTTTCCTTGGATAAAAATTTTCTTAAAGGGAAATGTTCTACTGAAGTGGAAGAGGCGAAACAAAAAACAGCAGAAGCACTAAAAGGCACTAAAATTGACAGGTTCAAAAACTGTTTTGAGCAGTGGAAAAAGCATCTTGCTATGTGTAGTACATCAAATGGAGAGTACTTTGAAGGTGACTTAAGTTTAAACATATAAGAAAAAATACACAATTTTTAATAAATAAATTCTGAGCTTTCTTGGGCCCCTCCTCGTACTTGGGGGAAAAAAAAGTCGATATGTAAAAAAAAAAAATGTATTTAAATTTGTGATTGGAACAATGCATGTCATAAATAATTTGAAAAGTAGCTTGAATATCTTCAACTGCCAAAGATCCTATTTTCTCTCCTACCTCAGCTGTTTAATAAGAGCCCTCTCTCATGTACCTACACAAAAAGAGTCAGTAGTCACACTGATTTTCTAATACTTATTTGTACTGAAAAAAATGTGTTAGATGATAACATTAGGAAACGAAACATTCTAGATTACTGTGTTTTCTGGTTACCTTAAAATTTAATTCTGCACACTTTCCCTCTTGCCACTATTGATTTTATACTGAGAATTGCATGAAATCAGCAAATCCTCAACAAATTATTAAACTATCAGAATTTCTACAAACATATGACAGTATGTATATGAAGCTTCTAGAATACAGTAGATAATCAAATATTGTTAGTTCCTTATTCTTTTCTTCCCCTCTTCCTGCTGCCAACTGTAGCTTTACTTCTTCTTCAGTTTAAGATCCAGGAAACTCCCAAGTGTGTACACCCAATCTCAGCTGGTCCAGTTGAGACTCCCTGAGCACCAACCCTAGTCCCCACTGGCCTCTCTTCTGCTCTGACAAGATGAAAGAAACTATCATGAACCAGGAAAATCTTGGCAAACTGCAGGCACAAGTGTGCACTGGTGGAAAGGAACTACTTACAGAAAATGGTGGTTCATAGAGCAGCTATAGCAGATGATTAAAAAAAAACTCCAATTCTCCTTAAAGAAATTAGGGGGAAACAATATCTCTGGTATTGAAGAGGTGAACATGATTACAAACCAAGGAACAGTTATCCACTTTAACAACTCTAAGTTTAGGCACCTCTGGTAGTGATTACTTCCATGATTACAAGCCATGCTGAGACAAAGCAGCTGACAGAAATGCTATCCGGCATCTTAAACCAGCTTGGTGCAGTCTGACTAGGGGATTGGCTGAAGCTCTACCCATACAGTCTGTGGATGGAAAAGCACCACTTGCAACTGGGGAGGGGGAGGGGAAGAGGGAGGGAGAGGGAAGGGGTGGAGGATGAAGTTCCAGATCTTGTGGAGAATTTTGATGAGGCTTCCAAGAATGTGGCAAACTGAAGTTAGTCAACTTCTGAAGAAGATAACTTGAAAAATGTTGCTGGGAGTTGCTATTTTATATTATGACTGCTTTTTAAAATTGTTTTGTTTATGGATCTGATAAAATCTAGATCACTAATATTTTTAAGTCCAAGTCCCTTGGACACTGCAGCTCTTTTCCATTTTTGCTTATGCACAACTCATTCTTCCCAGCTATTTAAGATGAAGAAGACTGGGAATAACGTCTGAAACAAAGATTTTTAAAAAGAAAAAAAAAAAAATAGATCCAGGAGGCTTATCCGTTTCCTATTCTTTTGGTCGTTTAATTATAGGGTCCTACAAACATTAATCTTTTTCTCTTCTTGCCTTAATCCCATTGAGAATCACCTAAATTCAATGTATATTTTGCATTAGAGCCTAATGTTCCGTGTAGTGGTATACCAGGATATGGGGGAACAGAATTCAGTAAAACATGGTTCCCACCTGTGATGGTTAATTTTAATGTGTCAACTTTTCTAGGCCACGGGGTGTCAAGTAGTTGGTCAAACATAATTTGGGGTACTTCTATGAGGGTGTTTTAGGATGAGATTAACATTTAAATTAAGCAACCTGAATGAAATATACTAGCTCCATAATATAAGTGGGTCTCATCCAATCCTGTTGAAATCCTGCATAAAGCAAAAGACTGACCTATTCTCCCCAGTAAGAGAGAATTCTTCTGCCTGAAAGCTGTAGAACCATAACCTCACCTCTTCTAGGCTAATGGGCTTCCAAATGGGACATCAGCTCTTCTTGGTTCTATAGCAGCTGTTGGCCTTTGGACTTAAACTGGGACATCAGTTATGCAGATTTTGGACTTACTAGCCCCCAGAATCATGTGGGCTAATTCCTTATAATAATTATATTATATTATAACATACAGTATATATGTTATTGGTTCTATATCTTAGAGAACCCTAACATACCACCTCCAAGAAGCTCAATGTCTAGTTATGGTTACACCCACATAAATCTTCTTCATGAAGTTTTTCCCAAACAATAACACAGAGTATAGTGCTATGAATCAAATAAACTATCAAACAAAAAACATTATCAATAAACTTTCAGTAAACCAAAAAAAAAAAAGTACTTGAAAACAAGATTTACCAAGGACACAACATGAGACCATATAATGCATTCTCTTAAGAATTCCCATAAGGTTAAGTGTCAGTTTACAACTAGGCTTGCCTCATCCTGCATATGCTGACAAGATGAGTTGTCTCTGCTTTCATGAGATAGTTAACATTATTTGAAGCAGATTATTGGCAAATAAAACAGGTAGCACAGTGATATATTAATTCATTCCCCCTCACGGTACATAGCACAAACAGCAAGAGGCCTACCTGAATGGCAGCCAAGTTCTTCTGCTCCTGAGATGGTGCCTCATGAACAAAGCGAAGCCAGTTGGAGTGTCGTGGGTTGGTAGCATCTAAAATGTATAGAACCTCTCCCTTACTTCCACGAACCTGAAACAGAAAAGGCTCCTGAGTTTTCAAAGAAGTCAGTATTAGCCATACTAAACGTATCAAGGGTAGGACCTGATATTTTTTTCATAAGTATATATCTTTTCTATTACAGGTGTTAAACAGGCACTGGATTGAAATGCATTCTTCACTTAAATACATGTACAAATAGAGCTGGCAATTTCATTTGGTAAACATCTGGATGACTCACAATTGCAACCAACTCTCAGAAACATCCTCTGTTAATAGCTGTTTTCTGGTCAAAATTATTTCTCTTTGTAGGTATGTTTTAATATATGTGTGGCAGGGAGACTGTTTACAGAATAATCGTATTCTCAAATGCTTCCCCGTTTCTCCACAGAAGAGCATAGTACTGTTTGTGTCCCAATTAAGGAAGGTGGAACTGGAGCAATCGCTCCAATTTCTCTCTCTACCTGCTTACTGAATCATCTCCACAAAAGAAGTTGTTAATCTAACCAGTGGGAATTCAGCATCCAATGGGATACAATGTCACAGTCTTTACCAATGGATAAATGAAACAAGTCTCATTCTTTTATGGCCTGCTCTTGGACTGCTGAGAAGGACAATAGACTATCAGTGGTTTTGTCTCAGCCCATCAGCCCTTACTGGGCAGACCCACTCGACATTCAATTGGAGGGAGGTGTGTGACTGTCAAAGAAGTAGTAGCCAGACATGGTAGAACACCTGTAGTTCCAGCTACTTGGAAGGCTGAGCCGGAAGGATCGCCAGAGCCCAGCAGGTCGAGGTTGCGGTGGCCAGAAGCATGCTACTGCACTCCAGCCTGGGTGACAGAGTGAGACTCCAACTCAAAAAAAAAAAAAAAACATGCAGTAGCCCACTGGACATTCAGAATCTAGCTTCTCCAAAACTCCTGCATTATCAGCTACTACTGGGCACTTGCTCAGTTTTACAAAACGTACATGCCCATCTCCATTCAACTCTCATTTCATGTTTATATTCAGTTAGAATCAAGGAAAAGAAGGGAGGGAATGAGTGATTAGCAATACAGATCTCCAACACCCAGTACAAAAATACAGGCTACAAATTTACCTTTGCAGCCTTTGAGTGGTGAGAAACAAATTCCAGATTTCCAAAGTTTTATTTTATAAAATAAAAGACAACCAATCCAATAAAGTATGTATTTTCATGATACATTCAATCATTTATTCATTCAATAAATAATGGCTGGATCCTTAACGACTTAAGGCACTAAGACTCCTTCAGAGAACAAGTCAAATCCCCTTACCTCAGAGCACTTAAAAGTAAGCATAGAATATAACTTCATGTAAAGATAAGTGCAATGATGACAACTAAAGCAGAAGAGGAGAAAATAGAGTACTAAGAGAAAGCCTCTATCAGTGGAGGTGGTCAGGTAAGAAGAGTTTTAAGAAAGAGAAGGAACAGGTCAGCAGAGGGCTAAGAAAAAGGGTGTTGTCAGGCAGAGGGAACAGTTAGTGAAAGGCAGATAGAAAGGGCTGAAGTTTGGACATGAAATAGGTGTGTTCCAAGAATAGTAAGGAGGGGCTGTGACTGGACCAGAAGGGGCAACCAAGATTAAATAGACTGGCAGACGCCAGATCATGTGGGATGTGTAGAATAGGAGCATCTATACAGTTACTTGGGGAATGTATGGTTATATTTACCCAAAAATCTGCCTTGAAAACATTCGCTACATGCACTGCAAAAGCTGATATTTCAAGATTCTAACATTTTTTGCCCAGGAAAAAAATAGTTAGACTGTTCCTGCTATCTGATACAAGATCATATTTCTCAAACAATTCCTGTTTTCTTAAATGCCCACAGATCATCAGCAATCTTTTAAAAATGTCTCTCATGAAAGGCCAGACCATCACTGTGAAGCAGAAATTTAATTTTTGATATCGTAACTTCTAAAAGAAGAACTTAGGAATAAACATGCCTCATATTTATACTAATATGCTTATGTGTGAAGCTGTGGGAATTTGTAATATGTCTCACTAAGCAACAAGCACACTGAGGAGACTGCTTTGTGGGGGGGGGCCCTAAAGACTGCCCCGGCTCCCTGCTTACTCCTCTACTCAGAACCCTCACTTCCCATTGGGGAATGCCAAAACACTCCACAACACTGCTGTGAGAGAAAGCAAGCACACTCCACACCTCTCCCTCAAAGAGAATTCCAGTTCACATTTCTCTGGCAGAGTAAATGAATAATTTTAAATATTTAGGCATACTGTCCTACCTTTTAAGTACCTCCATAGCTATGGTAACAAAATGGCTTATACTGACAAATAGCCAAATTAAGCACAGGTTGCAATGTCACTAAAATCTGAAAGAAAAATTTTCTCAGGAGGACTCAAATTAAAAACCTACAACTGTTGTTGAAATCCATACAACCTAACTAACTTTACTTAAGGAAACACCAATGGGTTTACCCAGGGCATATCTCAGTTTAAGAGGATAGCACTACTTAAAGAAACTAGTTTGCCGCCCTTCTTAGTCATATGTTTGTTACCCAGTGTTAAGCACAATATGTATCAGAGGCATCTGATTTTAGAATTTTTTCTTCCAAGACGTGAAACAACAAAGGTTTCTCTGTGACTTATTACAGTAAACACATTTGAGTTTTTATCAAATGTTTGTTTGTTCTCTATGAATTTTAGCTTTTCCCAGCCCTTTGCCCCCAGCTGCGTTCGGTTAGTCAGTATTAGTAACCAATATTTCAGTTTATTAGATATATGCACTTTCTGGCTATTACCTTCTCACACAATTTTCCATCTTAAAAGAAATGGACAATTTAATTTTATACTAAAATTCTTCTGTAATGTATCACTTTCAATGCATACAAATTTAAACACTAATTTGCTATTACTTATTCTCATAACAGCACTATCTTAGCCAGCAATATACTATGTGTTGTCCAGATATTCATTTTTGAAATGACTTTCTTTGTTCATTAACAGAATCACTGCTTATTTTATTCCAAACACCCTTCCCAAACAACTTTTAAGTTCTTACACAGTCTTTGCACTTTGTGGCTGACCTGTTTTCTCCAGCCTTCCAGTGGCTGGTCCTTTCCTCACTTCTTTGTCCCAGGTTTTGACACATCACTAAAGTTGTTAGATCACCTGCACACACGACATTTATCTCCCTACCCTAACCACAGCATTCTCCACATATCATCTGAAAGAGACATCCAAAAATAATCAAATCTATCCTTCCTCTTTCCTGAGAAACCAAATCAAAACAACTCCAGACAGCTAGCTATTATTAAAGTCTTCATTTATCTGTTTTAATATGATACTGGACCCTGAGGTAATAAATTGAACATTTTTAAAGGCTAAAAAATAAAGAAGATTGAAAATTCCTCTTAGTGCCGTGTTCTAGCATCTCACTAACCTTTGCAGCAAAAATGTATTTTTTTCTGTCCAAACTGGCCTTTCAAATACCATCTTCTTTTATTTGAAATTTTCATGGAAAATGAGGTGTATTGGCTACTTAGGATCAACGTCTGCATACCTGGGGCCTATAATGAAGTCAACGTTCTCATCTTGTAGCAAAAACTATTTATATTCCAAAATCTGTCTGATTTGCACAGGCTTCCTACACTAATTACACAGAAAAGTTAGGAAAGTAGGAAAGGGAAAGAAACCTCATATGGAAATGAAAATCTCCATGCTCAATACAGTCGTTCATATCTTTACAACCTTGTCACTTTACACTTAAGGAAAATTATCCTCACATGGGAACCTGGCAGGGTATAGCCTCTGCTGAATGCTAATGACATCACTTTTCAAGTGTTCCATAGAAAGAATATGCTGGCCACTGGACCTTTAATCAGACTAAAGAGTAAAAGTTCTGAATATAGGTCACAGTTGATTTTGTCTTCCCATCAAGAAAAGAACAGAGGAAACTGCCAAAAAACTCAATTAGAGAAAACTCAAAAAACAAGTGCTAGCAAGGCTGCAGAGAAAATATGTTGCTACTATGCTGTTGGTGGGAATGTAAGCTAGTTCAGCCTCGGTGGAAAGCGGCGTGGCGAGTTCTCAAATAATTAAAATAGAACTTCCATATGATCCAGCAATCCCTCTCCTGGGAATATACCCAGAGGAATAGAAACATCTCTCCCAAAAAGACATACACACACACATTTCCTGGCACAATATTCACAATAGCAAAATCATGGAACCAACCCAGATGCCCATTGAAAGAGAACTGGATTAAAAAAAATGAGGGGTCAGGTACCCTCCCGCTGTGGGGGCTATTCTGTCCTCTCAATAAATCCTGCTTTCTCAAAAAAAAAAAAAAGTGCTATATATACACAATGGAATATTATGCAGCTATGAAGAAGGAACAAAATCATAGCCTTTGTAGCAACTCGGATGCAGTTGGAGACCATCATACTAAGTGAACTATCACAGAAACAAAGAACTGAATACTGCATATTCTCACTCATAAGTGGTCCCGGAACATTAGTCACATTAGCACAAGGGTGGGATCAGCAGTTGCTGAGCACTGCTAGGGTAAGAAGGACGAGAGGAGGGAAGGGGGGCACATACCAATACAATGGGTATCTGGTCCCCTACTAGGGGGAGAGAGGGCCAGCTAGAAGTCCAAACTTTACCAGCATGCAGCCTACTTATGTGGCAAATGCTCACTTATACCCCAAAACGTTTTCTTTTTTTTTTGAGCTGGAATCTCACTGTCACCCAGGCTAGAGTGCAGTGACTCACAAGCTCACGGCCACCCCAGTGTCGACCTGCTGGGCTCCAACAATCCTTCCTTCTCAACCTTCCAAGTAGCCGGAACTATAGGCGTGCAATACAATGCCTGGTTAATTTTTGATTTATTGTAGAGACGAGGTCTTGCCAAGTTGCCCAGGCTGGTCTCAAACCCGTGGGCTCAGACAATCCCCTTGCCTCGGGCCTTCCAAAGTGCTGGGATTAGAGGCTGAGCCACTGAGCCCAGCCTCCTCACAACTTTAAGTAAAAATAAAGAGAAAACTCTAACATGCAAATGAAAGAAATAGTGAAAACAGGCAGTCAATACAAATCTTTTTTCCCTAAACTTAAATATTTCTTTGTTAAACTGGGTCAACTATAGACAGAGAAGCTCATTTATTATTGGGATAGTTAATTTTCAAAGGAGAAAGGTCGACAGTGTTTTTTATTCTATTATTTTCCTTCAATCATTTTAAATGCCTAAGGGATTTCTTACTCAGTATGGACAGTCCATCAGGGTTCCAAGGGCAAAGCCAATCAGCTAGATCTGACTCCCCAGAAGTGGCAAAATGTAACGGATGATAGAATTTTATTTAACATATGGCAAAATTTAATAGTAGTGGAATACAGTCAGTTCCAAAAATATAGCAATGATGTCCTTAATGAGAGAAGTTGCAGTATGGTGTTATATGATTTATTTGTTAAAGAAAATATGATTCCTGTTCTTTCAACAAGGCTTTTCAAAGAAAGCAGTTGTATGCACTAAAATTTAGAGTATTGATGTCTTTAGAGTATAAAACATCATCATATTTTTGTATTTAAATTACAGGCATTCTTTCTGCAATTGTTTTTCACTGAAGTAAGGCCATATGCCTTGCCTTCAGTGTTTAATTAATCAGACTTTAGGATATCTTTAGGAACACAAAAAAGCAAGTGAGTTCAAGTAGAGTAATCAATTCTGACAGCACACTGCTGTCAGATTTAAACTAAAGAGAGACACAGAAATCAGCAAGGACCATCACTAGGAAACTGTAGTGATTTATAGTTTCCAAGAAAAGGGAGCTCCCCCCCGCCGTGATGATTGTTCAAAGAATTGTCTAAATTTATTTCTTGCTTTGGTGCTTATAAATACACACACAAAAAACACACACACATACACACACACACTACTGAAGTTCATCTGCTTATAACTCCCTTCCACTTCCCCTCATTCCATCTCCCCTCACCTGTCAATCACATCTGATAATCCTGACCCATGAATTCCCCTGCCTTGCTATGGAAAACAGATGGGGAGAAAACATAGGTTTTTACAGATCCCACTCTCTTTACTAAATAACATCCAGGATATAATACATAGAAAGTTAATACTTAGCATAAAGACTAATGACAAAATAGTCTATTTATTGTGATAAGTATTTAATGCCCTAAATATTTCAAGTAGAAGAAAAGCATTCTGGACTGGTTAAAATGCTGAACTAGGGATCAAAAATCCAGGTGTTATCCAAGGCTCTGACCGTTATCACTCTGAGTCATTTTCTCTCATTGATTTGAGCCATGGTCACCTAAATGGGGATAATAATCCCTGGTCTATGACCACACAGAAACTGTGAGAGTATCAAATAAAATAAGATGCATGGCAGTTCTTTATACCAATGGATATTCTGCAATCATAAGGCATTAGTTAAATGAGGAAACCAGGCACACAGTGGTCACAGACACCTTAAAGACAAACATTCTGCTTTCAACTGCACAGCTGGGAATATATGTACCATTTTTCTGCCATGTCAACTTTTTCAAGCAACAAACGAAGATATCCTAACACTACTATTCAAATCTAAATACATATTCAAATAGACTCTGCTTGAACATTATAAGGTAATAGCAAACCCAGATGTCATTTCAGCTGTGCTGACATTCTTCCTTATGCCAAACTGAAATGCATTCATTCCCCTGTGACCTACTGATACTAACTCCAACTTTGCCCTCTCAAATAGTTTTAATTTCTCTTTCACTTATAACCCTTCAAATTTCTGAAGGCAAAAGTCTTTGTATTTTCTCTACCACAAACACAAGTCATTTCTTATCTGATATGATTTTAGGTTCCTTCACAATTGTTTTCAAATGCATGCATACTACTTTATCAAAACGTCTTAATATGGGAAAGAATCCAGCCCACAAAGGACTATTATAACCCATGATTTGCGCATTATTTCTACTGATGCAGCTTAAAAAATCATAAAAGCTATTTTGGTTGCCACATCTTATGTTTAACTGAGGTTGCCTTTATGAACAAGCAATCCATATTAAGGAAGGTCTTTTGATACTGTCAAAGATACAAAGACAAGTTAAACTGAGGAAATTGGTCAGGTTGAGTTTAACCAAGGAAACTGGTCAGGTCAGAGATGGAAGCCTGTAATTTGGTATGGTTTCAAGAAATATTTTATTAACTAAAAGCTCACCTAATGTGTCTGCATTTTTTTTAAACTGCCATAGCCTTTATTTCCTTTAAAAGTTCAAAAATATTTTATGAGAGATTTAATGTCTTGCCTTTCAAAGTACTCTTTAAATTTGTCTAATTTTTTAAAAGAAGAAATATCTGACATAAACTGAAAGACCTACTGACATCTTTTCCATAGTAAATTTATGAAAGTGTCCTAACAGTACAGCCACTGTCCCTTTCCACAGTTTTACAGGCACGTTCAGCTATTCATATTTCAGTGGCATTTTAGCAGACAAGTTTTTTTTTTTAATTGAATAAAAAACAAAGTGAATTTAGCTGACATTTGCTCATTATTCCCACTGTCTCAGGTGTTTCTGTAAAGAACAGGTAGGGTTTCCTGCATGAATGTTAAAGCATCTATTCTGGCTACTTAATGACTTTTTTTGTTTACTTTTTGTCAGTACCCTAAGGCAAGTGACTTCTCTATGAGTATAAAGTGTTTTTCTAGCCAAGGAATCAGAAAAACATATTAATAAATGTATTTTAGCATGTCTTTTGACAGTTTGGCAGCATCCATTGGATCAATCAGAAATGATTCACAAACTTCAAATCTGCTTAAAGTTTTATAAGTCCTTAGTGTTTTCCAATCTTTTAATAAGGGTTTGAGATTTACACAGACATCCAGCCTCAGGATCAGTTTTTGGAGAATTTTCCCTATGGCATATCAAAATGTTATACAAAATGTGCCAAAGAATGATAAGCAATTGTTGGTAGCAAAATTCTAATCACCAGACAAGAAATCACTTGAAAAAGGTGATGGTCATGTATAAAGCAATGACAATATCCAAAATTCAGAGACCACAATCTTGATGGTGTTCCTAGAAGACAATTCTTTGGATTTGCAAACTTCTGTGCAGAGTTTATAGAAACATTGGATAAAAAAGAGCATCATCATGTAGACCACAGAGAGAAAAAGTCCGTTTGTCCTTTGATCCTGATCTCCTAATCCTCATTCCACTCCTAAATACATAGTTTTCTATGACTATTAAAATGGAATCCACCCAAGCCATTTAAATCTAAGTGTATTAACTTCACTCACATCTTCAAAGTGTATATATCTTGATACAGAAACAAATTAATAATCTTAGCATGAGGATGTACCTAAGTCAACGAAATACTTCCTAATTACCAAGGTAATTCTCATAATCATCCAACAATTATAGTTCTGTGCTGAAAAATTTGAAAACATAATATTCTTTGTCAGTAAACAACATTTACTGTACATTTCTTTATGGCTATTTTAAATGCGCTATAAAAAGGTACTGATAAAACTTCAGAACACTTTTTTTGTTTGTTTGTTTGTTTGTTTTAACTCAGTTGACATCTTCAACATTAATGAGGAAGCAGAAAACACCAAACAAAATCTCACAAAGCAAGGTACTGATTACTATAGAGTAGGTATACAATATATATGAGTTTTATACATTTCAAAAGCATTTAATACACATGGTTGTAAAGTAACACAGTGCCAGGTCCTGAGAAGGTGAAAAGTAAATGTTAGAGCAGAGAAGAGCATATTATGAAAAGCTTTCAATAGAGAGGTGTGCCACAGGAATAAAACTAGCAGGCCTGGGACTGTCAGAAAGGCCTGCCTGCAAGACTGGCCCTTGGCTGTGGCATGTGTGAACGTGCCTCTCAGAGTGTCCCGTGTCAATAGTTAAGGCAGCCGGGCTCGGTGGTTCAGCCTGTAATCCCACGCCTTTGGGAGGCTGAGGTGAGTGGATTGCCTGAGCCCACGGGTTCGAGACCCGCCTAGGCAGGCAAGACCTCATCTCTACAATAAAATCAAAAAATTAGCCGGGCGTGGTAGTGCATGCCTGTAATTCCGGCTACTCGGAAGGCTGAGGTGGAAGGATCACCAGAGCCCAGCAGGTCGAGGCTGTGGTGGCCGGGAGCGGCCACTGCACTCCAGTCTGGGCGACAGAGTGAGACTCCAACTCAAAAAACAAAACAAAACAAAACAAAACAGTTAAGGCATCAGGGTGGTCTACTGTTTATCTCGATAAACAATATGGTTTATGCTTTTGGAAGTCTGGAATTTTGGTACAAGCTAGGCAGAAGGTACCTACAAATTTTCAAAAAAAATCTTGGGTACTGAACCTCTAATAGGTGTCTTTTTATCAATTTTATTACTAGGCAAAGAGTGTGCTCTGTATGACCTTCCTGGGAGGGACAGAGCATAAAGAAACCTACACATGGGTTTCTCTGAACTCTATCTCTACCTTTTTCCCTTATGATCTGGCTGCACATCCTTACCACATCACTGTAATAAATCTTAGCCATGAGTACCACTATAGGCTAAATCCCATGAGTCCTTCTCAAAAATCTTCAAATGTTGGAGTATTCTTGGAAATCTCTAATAGAAAAGGTGAATTTAGTTCCACGTGCTGAAAATGGGATACAAATTTGCCAATAGAAGAGGCAGAAGGTCATTTCAAGATCAACAGTTCTATCATGCAAATATTTAATTACATAAATTAAACTATGTCCACTCAGCCAAAAAAAAAAAAAGAAATGAGAAAAATTAAAGACAAAAATAAACTGAAATAGAAAGAGCATTCCTTTTCACAGTCAATAAACAAACCAACCCCTTCTTCATCTAGTGATCAATAAGGAAGAATAATCAGGAGTAATTTTAATTATAAGAGATTACTGCCTCATTAACTGGTTTCAGAAACTAAGCCATACAAAGATGTGACTCCACTATAGAGAAAATTATGCCAATGAAAGAATGGCAGTGTAGCTCAGTCATTTTGTACAAAGGAGGCATAATGAAAGATGCTGGTGAACTTGGCTGGGAAAATGCAGTTAGTAAAGGATGATAAGATTCACATGTAGTGGCTACTGCAGCAAAATTAGAGGAACAGCAGGGAACAAATGGTGACAGTATCAGTGAGACATTCTGTCCTTTATCTAACAAAAATATCAATGGCTAAGACTAATCAGGATCCAGCCCTACAGGGATCAGCTTCTCAGTAATAGCATACTGCTGCATGGAGGAGAGTCAAAACCCTGCCAATATCTTGATTCATTTGCAAGAGATGAAGGGGAATAGGTGATGGGGATGGATAGACAATAACCCTAGCAGGAAGGATGGACTGTATATGGAGGGAAAATTTTCTGACCGGTTAAAAAAACTAAATAGCCTAGGATAAGGATCTAGATGTGAACTAATAAGGCTCTAGAAAAAGGTAACATCCATAATAATGAAATATGATGAGTAACTACAAAATAAATCCTTGGTATAATCTGTTTTTGAGATTGGTGTGAGGCACAAACCAAGGAAAGAGTTGCAAATTGGGCATGATTCTGTCCTACGCAGCTGTTCTCTGGAGCAGTAGTCATTTACCACCATTTGCCTTCTCTCCCACCTAAGTGCGCCACCACATCATGGAAGATTCGATAGACATAGACATGAGCTCTCTGAGGTCCCAGCACTATCTTTTCGGTTGTAAACTAAAGATTATCACTTTAGGGTGGAAAATAATGACAATGAATACCGGCTTTCTTTAAGAATGGTCAGCTTAGGGGCTGGTACAAAGGATAAATTGCACAGTACTGAAGCAAAGGCAAGGAATTATGAAGGCAGCCCAATAAAAGTAACACTGGCAACTTTGAAAATGTCTGTATAGCCAACAGTTTCCCTTGGCGGTTTGAAATAACACTGCCCGTAGTCTATGGTTGAAGTGTGGTTCAGGGCCTGTGCATGTTAATGGACAGCACCTAGTAGTTGTGGAAGAAGATGCAGAGTCAGAAGATGAAGAGGATGAGGATGTAAAACTCATATATATAAAAGTGTATCTGGAAAGCGATTTACCCCTGGAGGTGGGAGCAAACTTCCACAGAAAAAAGTAAAACTCACTGCTGATGAAGATGATGATGATGAAGATGATGATTTTGATGATGAGAAAACTGAAGAAAAACCTCCAGTGAAGAAATCTGTATGAGGTACTCTAGTCAAAAATACACAAAAATCAAACCAAAATGGAAAAGATTCAAAATCATCAACCCCTAGATCAAAAGGTGAAGAATCCATCGAAAAACTGGAGAAGACTTCTAAAATACCAAAAGAACCTAGTTCTGTAGAAGACATTAAAGCAAAAATGCAAACAAGAATAGAAAAAGGTGGTTCTCTTCCCAAGATGGAAACCAAGTTCATCAATTATGTGAAGAATTGCTTTCCGGATGACTGACCAGGAGGCTATTCAAGATTTCTCACAATGGAGGAAATATCTTTAAGGAAATAGTTTAAACAGTTTGTTAAAGCATTCCATCTTATTTCATTTCTGTAACTGTTAATATCTGGCTGTTCTTTTTCCAATGCAGAGTGAGAACTTTCTCTATCATGTTGGATAAATGTTGTCCAGGTTCCATTGCCAAGAATGTGTTATCCAAAATGCCTGTTTAGTTTTTAAAAATGGAACTTCACCCTTTGCTTGGCTTTAAGTATGAGTATAATGTTATGATAGGGCATAGTAGTAGTGGTGGTCTGTGGTCAGACATGGAAATTGTGGTGAGACAAAAATATACATGTGAAATATACTCACTATAAAGTAAAAAAAAAAAAATTTAAAAAGTTGCAAATCTCTAAAATCATGAGCCTGAGTAATCAGTCTCAAGATACCTATTTCAGCCTGGCATTCCATTTGGCAATTTTCATATGCTAAAAAAAAAATCTTTAAAACATGTTCTTTTGCAATTTTAAAAAAAACAGAGCTAAGAAAATAATCAAAGACAAAGGTGAGAGGTAGTGATTTAGAAGCCTTGAACTTTTATTCACCTTTAATATCTGAAAAGTACAGTATCAAAGGAGAAAAATCAGACAGACCAATACTCTATAAGTTTTTAATCCAAACAGGTGAAACCAGGACAGACTCACTAACTCTAACTACAGAAAACAATACAAACACAAAAATTAATAAATTTTGATGTTATATACAAGCAAAGAGCAAAGTAGAAAATCCTGTTCAAACCCTTTCCCCATACATCCAGTCGTCAGATAGGCTGGCCAAGGATTCTCGGCTGCCCTATTGCCTAGAAGTGCCAAAAATCAGTGGAAAGCTGATATTTGACCCTCACATAGAATTCCCAGAAGGCCCTGAGTGTCAGAACAGGATCTGTAAGGGTGATTTACAGGATACCCTCCAATTAGGAGTGTTCAGAAAAACAAGTCTCTCCACGAAGTTGATCTCTACTTGTTGCTAAAAGATCTCATTTCCTCGCTTAAAATTTAACTAAAGCTCTTACTTTCTATCAACCTAATAAAAACAAAAAGACCAACTCAGAAGAGATCACAACACCCATGTTGTAGACACTTCTTTCCTACAATAGGTCATTTTCTAGAATTCTGCCAAAAGGCCTGTGTTGCCAGGAGGTAGAATCACTGGAATAGGAATATCTCCCTGCTATAGACCCAGCTGTGTCTGGCATCAATAACTGCTCTGGTAACAAAAGCTCTGGCAAGGAATGCCTTCCAAACCTAGGACACAAATATTGCAGCAGAGAATGTTTTCTGACAAAGAAATCCGGGACTTCTTCCCTTGACCTAATTTTCTTACAGCCAGCATGAAATGCCTGGGCCAAGGTTGCTGATGGAAATGAGAACTCCTGCAGAGGAACTTTTCAAGAAAGGAATGTGGGCACTCTACAGGGGAAGGATACTTCAGAACCGCTAGTCCTTCCTAGAGACCTGGGGCTTGATAGTATGCTCAGGCCCATGTACTCTAGTACTCAAGACACTTAAACATGCTCAAGTTTCCTCACTCTGAGACCAAGTCAGGGCCTTTTTGAGAAGAATATGGACAATGAGATTATTCAGTCTTTACTATTGCTGAATGAGCCTTGATATCAATCCTGCTCCAACTCTGGTTCCACAAAATTCTAAAATTGCATCTGTGATTTGTTCTGTGATTGTTCTGTGATATTAGAACGGGACAATCTAATATCCCATTCCCAACCAAGCTCCCAAAGGAGTGAATTACCACTTAGCATGTGCTATACCCAATGCAGTCACTTCACCTATTGGATTCCTTTTCTTCAATCCTGACCTTTTCATGACAGGGTCACAGTTATGTACCACTGTATCTGCTGGCGGCCAGCTGGCGGCCAATCCATGACCCTGCCAGCTGGCACTCCTTGGTCCTCGACATGCCAGAAGTTCCACTCCTCTGAGATATAACCTGAATGGTAGGCATCACTTAGACTGTCCTCATAGATGGATTCCCAACTACTCTAGAATTGGAATCTCACCCAAACCTGGACCTGCTGCCTCATATTCTCTGCCTTTTCCTGATTGAGAGAATCCACCGGCACTTCCTGATCCAGACACTCCAACCATGACCCACCCCTCACCACCACCAGATCTTCCTCAACTTTTCTTTTTAACGATGTCAAAAAAAGCTTTTGGACTTAGTAAATGTTATGACAATCAGTGATCCACTATCTGAACATCAACAGCATTGCCATAATTGAATATTTTTCCACATTGACTCAAAATCGACTTTCAAATCCATCCTTCACACTACCGCCGGAGTACTTTGCAATTCATCCACCTCCTCATACAATGCCAGTTTAAAAGCCACCCATTGCCTGCCAGGAGTCCAAACTCCTTAGCATGAGAAAAGAGGTCCTTCATGTGCTGCCTAGGCCAGCTCAGATCGCTCTACCCTCCTCCCACTTCTTGCACACTTCACTGGCACACACCTGGACAGGCCATCTACACACTCACTTCCTCTACCTGGAGCAGGGAATGGCGCTCACATGTTTATCTGAGAGATGGGCACATGACTCACATCCCACATTGACAAAAAACTCCAATTTGGGTCAATATCATGTTACTTTTACTGAATATGATGCTTTGCATTTTATAGTCAAGTTCATTCTATAAAAAGTGAAACATGGAAAAAAGAGTCCTGCTTTAAAGAACGAATAATAATAGTGTAACAATAGTATAACAGCTAATAGTTATTGAGTGTTTATGATGTACCAGGTGCTTTGATAAGCATCTTTACATGTATTATATAATTTATTCCTCAAAACAAACCTATGAGGTAGATGCTACAAATTAACCACATTTAACAGAAAAGAAAACTGAGGCACAAACAGAAATGAATAAACAACCCATCAAAGCTTTTATAGCTATTATTGGGGCTAGAGCTCAAATCAAGACAATCTGAGTTCTAAGCACACCATATTATATATATCTCCTTATTATCTTCACAACCGTGGTCACCCCTGCCCAGGCTCCAGCTCCCTCTTGGGCCATATCCAGAGTGTGTTCATGCTGTTGCTGAGTGTGTGTCACCCTACAACTAGCTTGCCAACTGGTAAGTAGAATTCTAAAAACAACTCACACAACTCTCAACCTTGCATAATGCATGAAAGCCTTCTAAGTATGAACAGAACCTGAGAGAATAAGGAGGTATCACTCCTTTGATCATGTAACTGGGTACCTCAATTCAAACTGAAGTTTTAAAGTTTTTTTCATCTCTCTCCTTCTCCTCCCCTCCCCTCCCTTTTCCTACCAGACACTCCTTTGAGTTGTGTTCACTTATCTAATTATGTACTTACTAAGAAGCACTTACTAAGAAGTTCCGGGGACTAATCTTGAACCAAACCAGTAGGATTCCTCTCCCAACTATCTCAAGGCTGCGGTTAATCTACAATTCTGAGAAGGTGCCAGCCTGGACACCAGATAGTGCAATAACCTAAGACAGTCATCAGTACAAGTCACGTAGATCTATTCCCACTGTCACTCCCACATGTTCCCTGTACCTAGTGTCTCTTTAAACACCTGCATGCAGCCCAAACATTGAAGTAGTCTGAGGCATGAGCCTTGCCACTGCCCCAACTGCCAGCTTTTGGAATAAAATCACTTTTCTCCCACCATCTCTTGTCTCTCGAGTTTGGCTTTGGGTAGCGAGTGGCTGTGGCCAGTAATGACCATGTTATACTATATCTCAAAAGAGAGTTCATCCTTAGGGAACCTAACCTAATCACACAAGCTGTCTAAAAGCAGATTGTTCTCTGGCTGGTGAGCAGAGAAGTCAGAAAGGCAGAAAATATGAGAAAGGTTTGACATGAGATTTTCCAGTGTTGTGACTGAGGGGTCCATAGGTGACCTGAGAGCAGCCACTGACAAAGCTAAGGATGACAACAATCCCTGGCCTAAAGTTACCAATGAAACAAAGACCTCAGTACTACAACCCCAAGGAATCAAATTCAGCCAACAACTTAAATGAACCTCAAAGCAAAACTGAGGTTCCTAAAGCCTCCAGATAAGAACCCAGCCCTGCCAACACCTATATCTGGCCTTGTAAGAACCTTAAGTAAAGAAGCCACTCAGACTTCTCACCAACAGAACTGTAAAATAACAAAAAGGGCTGTTTTAAGCCACTACCTTTGTGACAATTTGTATGCAACAATAGAAATGCCCCACTTCTGGTACCAAAATCTAGATTAGTTTTCTATTATTGCACAACAATTACCACAAACATAGGAGCTTAAAACAATATCATTTCTTACCTCAGAGTCAGAGACCTGGATGGACTTGGGTGCATCCTATGCTAAGGGTCTCTGGGGAAGGTCTGTGGAAGAATCTGCTTCCAAGTTCATCTAGGTTGTTGGTTGAATTCCAGTCACTTGAATCTGTAGGACTAAGGTCCTCATTTTCTTGCTGCTTCCATTTAATAATAGATGATATAGTAAATGATGACATGTAATTTCCAAATACTGTTAATTATGTGAAAATAGAGCAGATGCCTTTCAATATGATATAAACATTGTTTAATGTAAAGGACTTAGTCTTACATTAACTAAAGGAAGTAGAGGAGAACAGGGACAAGAGAGGAAAAGAATAGGGAATATTACATATTCTTTATAAATTTTAATACTAACTCTTGGGTTACAAACAGAGAAAATCAGTTCCTCTTATAAAATAAAATGTCGAAAGAAACCAAAACATATGTTTCTACATTTTCCATTTCATCCATTTTCTCCAAATCTTAAGCCTTAAATTTTGTTATTTTTCATTTATTATTGAGCTGTCTGAGTACACTTTCACCAGTGTGTATAGCGATATCAAACTTGTATCAAAAATTTAACACATAAGGAAACTATTGACCATAAATATTTTTCTATTGCTTTTTTCACCTCGTAAAGATATAATAAACCATTAAAAATACAGATGTAGGACACAATAAAGAAAAGCTGGAGAAACTGACACTCAAAAGGTATTATGTAACTTTAGTTAGGGTTTTTAAAAATGTCCTTACAAATCTAGGGCTTCCCCCAAGAAAATGTTTTTAATTTGATAACAAACTACCCTTTAAAATAAATCATCTAAAATTACAAAATGACAAAAATACCTTCTTTGTCCAGAGATATCTCACTTCATTGGCAGCTGTTAGCACAAAAGTGAGAAAAACTTGCCCTGTGCACATACAAAACCTCTAATATGAAGCTCTAATTTCCAGCAAGCTAGATCTGTGACTTCCCCTTCTAAATGTGCTCACCATATGAAATGAAAACAATGCTGGGCTGCTGCCAGTGCACTTCTCAAGACAGGACTTCTACACATGGGTATCGACCTGTTTAAATGTGGGATCATGAATATGCACAATATTCTACTTTCATTAACACATAGCCCTTTGCTGACTCTAAAATTACTGCTTTACTCACATGTTACCCTCATGGTTCTCTCCTACAGATCTATCTATATAGTTCTTGGGCTTTTGTTACCTAAACAAGTATTGGAAATGTTCCCACATAGTATCATAAATGCTTAATCAGATGTTTTGTATAGTTGATTTTTTAAAAAATTATTTTAAAAGGTAATAGGGGTCAGCCTGTAATCCCAGCACTTTGGGAGGCCGAGGCGAGAGGATTGCCTGAGCCTGCGGGTTCGAGACCCGCCCGGGGAACTGGGCAAGACTTCATCTCTACAATAAATCAAAAACTAGCTGGGCATGGTAGCACTCGTCTGTAGTTCCGGCTACTTGGGAGGGTGAGGCGGAAGGATCGCCTGAGCCCAGCAGGTAGAGGCTATGGTGGCTGGGAGCATGCCACTGCACTCCAGTCTGGGCAACAGAGTGAGACTCCAACTCAAAAAAATAAATAAATAAAAATAAAAGATAATATGGCATATATACTGTATTTATGTAATACTTTCTGCAGGGTTTGAAACACCACCCCATAATCAAGCACATTCATATTTCTGCAACTAAATGTATGAATAGTCATGCCAAGTGGGATAAGGCTACAAACAGCCTCACATAAGTTCTAGTCAGGTTTTGCTGCTCAGTAAGGGTTTTGTTTGTTTGTTTGTTTGTTTGAATTGGTTTTCAGAGCATTTTGGAATTCAGACTTCCAGATTAAGGGCCTATGGACCTAGAAGTTAGAATGATTAGAATCTTTCTCCCTGAGAGAGATGAGATAAACTTAGAAGAATGGTGACAGGTACTCTAGCAAGGGTAGCAAGGAAAAGTGCAATGTCACAGAATTAAAGAAAAACATGCTGATTTACCTGAAAACAGACGTTGTTGATGTGCTAAATCTGTAAAAGGCAGTATGGATAGCAGGGACTGCATGAAACCACTGCCAGCACAACTCCTAAGAAAACAGACTTTCTTTATGGAGAACTACTCCTATACTGTATCTGACCTGGAAATAAAGCTAGTAGATAAAAATGCAGCATCTATGGCTGGGCTTGGTGGCTCAGCCTGTAATTCCAGCGCTTTGGGATGCCGAGGTGAGTGGATTGCCTGAGCCCACAGGTTCGAGACCCTCCTGGGCAACTTGGTGAGACCTCATCTCTACAATAAATCAAAAAATTAGCTGGGCATTGTAGCGCATGCCTGTAGTTCCAGCTACTTGGAAGGCTGAGGCAGAAGGATCGCTGGAGCCCAGCAGGTGAAGGCAACGGTGGCCGGAAGCAGCCACTGCACTCCAGTCTGGGTGACAGAGTGAGACTCCAACTCAAAAAAAAAAAAAAAAAATGCAGCATCTAATACTAAGATATACAGTCTCTTCTATTGTTATGTATATATTCTTCTTCATGTCACCTACAATCTACTTATTAATATGCAAATTGGGAACAACTTGCAAGTCCTGGGCAATATATCAACATAGGTCTCCCTCTGGGTTTTGAAATGTCTGAGATCTATAAAATACAAAGCTACTATCTTAAATGCAGATAAAAGAACACGCATGTGCTCCAATAGAGCTCTGGGGCCTGACAGAAGAAAAAATGTATTTTTTGAAATGACTCATTAAGTCAAAAGTTAAAATGTAACAAATATGCACATCAAAACACTAATTATCTAAGCTGTCCTAAAAATTCTTCAGTGAACAAAGTACTTCAGCGTAGTCATTTATCATACAGTAAGGAAACCATAGGCCAAATCATTAAGTGGAATGTATTCAAGTCCACGGACATTAATCTTCTTCATATAAAAAGAAAACAGAATTTCTCAGGTGGAACTCTATACACATCTTCAGCATTTGTGGAAAGCCTCCGTGGTGTGCAAAGTAGTTACGTTATACTAGGTGTTTTCAACTTGTAGAAAATACAATACCTAACGTTATAAAAAACTCATAAACTTTTTCGATGTTAAACATAAATTTGAGCTACAATTGGTTACTAAAACAGACCAGAAAGTAAGTAACCTCAGGACAGTTTACATACTCAGATACAAATAAATCAAGCTGCTCATAAAGAGACTTCCAGTCTGCCTGTTGTTCTCACATTTAATTTACTACATAAAAACAACAAAAGGTCTTGGCAAACATAAAATGTAAACTATCCTGAATACAAACAGACTGTGTTGCTGTAATATTAAAAGATCAACAGATGGTTGGCATCAGGAGACTGGCAAAGAAACAAAAAAAAATAACTAGAAAGACAAGTAAATAAAAAGACAAATGTGTAGAAACTGAACAAGGTGACTTTGATCCTCCTCTGCCACACTGCAAGAGAACCTCATCTTGACAAGCAGAGGTCTGGAATTACTGCTAGCACCTCTATCTGAGATCTCCTGAGATACTAAGGCTCAGTTAACCCATGCATGAGCTACAGAGTTTTTAAAGCCACCAAACTCCACATAAGAGCATGGTGTAAACAGCCTGCACAGTTTAAAAGAAGTGAAACAGAAAAATAGGAAGAGGAAGAAGAGGGGAGGAAGCGAGGGGAAAGGAAGGAGAGAAGAGAAAAACAAGGGAGGAAGAAGCAGTAAGAAGGAATAGGAGGAGGAGGGGGGACAACCCACAAGAGAAGAAGGGGAGAGAAAGGAAGAGAGAGGGAAGAAGGAGGCGGAGAGGAGAGCAAGGGAGAAGGGGGAGGGGCCTGCTTTTCTCCCACTCTGATTCACTGTGCACATCAGAGACACATTCAAGCTTCTAAGAGCCATATGATTTTATGACCTATGTTGAAATAAATACACATAATCAACTTTTCTATTATTCCAAAAATCATTAAGCAACTGCCAGGCACTATACAAGGCACCAGGACATGCAAGCAAAATACTGGGCCCCATTTCCTTTCGCTCAATAAATACTGCTCATTTGCACTGAGAAATAAAAAATGAACAACATCTAGTTCCTGCTGGGAAAGCGCTCACAATGAAGTGGGGCATGGGGGACACACACCCCAAGGTGTGGTAACCACGACCCGCCTACCCTGGGTGTTCAGAGAACAGTGAGGAGGGACCCTAGTCATCCTAGGAGGAACCAGGAGCCAGCACGGGTGAAGAAACAGCTGACAGTCCAAGCAAGGAGGCCAGCCAAAGCAAAGGCAAAGGTAGGTGTGACTTAGACGTAAAGCTCTAGAAGAGGCAGGTAAGGCAGGAAATGCTGAGAAACAGGACAGAGAGGACAGCAGTGGGTCAGACCCTGGGCTCCATGTAACATTTGGTGGCAGTCTGGAAAAATAGCGCAGCTCAGCATTGCCCTGACTGGATTCTCAGCAGTAAGGACAGAGTCCAGACTCTACCTAAGAAAGAGATCTATTTGCTTGACGGCTAAGTAAGGTTGACCCTGGGCAGGCAAGAATGGCCACTACTCTATTTTAGGGTTTTTGTGCATGGCACTGTGTTTCGTCTATCTTTGCACACTCTCTTGTGCATAGAAGAAGATGCAGAACGCTTTTTGAATGGGTTCATCTTGCCAGGTTTCCCTCCAGTTGAGGAATATCCTTCATGGCAACACTCCTGCTGACAGTCAGCCTTTTCTCGAAACTTCCCACACAGCAGTTCTCACAGTTGGTTCCTTCTGACTGCCAGAAAGTTTTTCCTCATGTTGATTAGAAGCATGCTTTCTCTCTAGTTTCACATAATGGCCTTTTTTCAGTTCTGTCCTCAAACAGGAAAGTTAAGCCTTCACCATCTTGACACCACTTTAAATCATATGAAGACAACTATCTGCTTCTGCTCTTCTTCAGACCTGGAGCCCCCAGTTCCCTCACTGACTGGCAGATCACAGCTTCCAGACCCTTCATAAATATGGCTGTTCTCTACTGCAATTCAGCTGTTAGCAATTTCCAGAGCCATGTCTAACAGCCACACCTCGACGTGATCCTTCTATAACCATTAAAAACACCCTACAGACTTCTAGTGTTTGCCACTGCCCTAAATACTCTCATTCCAAAATTTTGTAGTTGAGGAAATTCATAATTTCCCAAATCTACCTTTTACCCACTAGGGACTTCAGCTGCCCCATATGCCATGACATCTCAAAAAATAATAGAATGTTTCTACAAGAAGAGCTATTCATTTTTTTCAGCACCCAACTATATACTTTTTCTGGGACTGAAAATAACTTAAATAGGTGCTTCTCTACTATGCGGGCTATTATGTACACATTATAAAATGTTTATCCAGATTTTTGTTATCATTCATTAATTGAGACATAATAATTTTAAAGTTTGTATGGGTTACAGTGATATTTTGATACAAGTATACTAATGTGTAATAATCAAATCAGGGTAATTAGCATATCATCACCTCAAACATTTATCATTTCTTTGGTGTTGAGAACATTCAAAATCTGTTTTTCTAGCTATTCAAAAGTATACAATAAACTGTTGATCGTTATAATCCCCCTATAGTGCTATAGAACATAGAGCTTAGTCTTCCTCTCATTAATGAAGATTTTCACAATCAATCATGCAAGTAATCAAAATCAGGTACTCAAAAACCCAACAGTGAAAAATTATATTATTTAAATAGAGGATGAATATGTGAAGTCCATAATAATGACTTGAAACACAGATTAACAAAGCACAGAAAATGGGAGTAGGACACAGGGGAAGTGAAATGTTTTCATTCTGTCTTCACTTATTAAATGAAATAAAGGCTAAATTAAATATGTAGAATTTAAAATGGGATTTCTGCTCCAGAATCACAAGAGAAGATTAAAGCAAATGAAACATCATCTGATTTAACTCCATTTGACTAGTTTCACTTCTCTCAAAATCCCTGATAAAAACCCTTAATTCACTAAGAATAAAAGATTATTCTAAAATGCAAATGACATCCAATTTAAATCAAAGCTTTATACTTAATAGTGAAACACATAAACATTGGTATTAAAATGAGGATTAAGACAAGATTGCTTATTATCAGCCCTATTATTTAACACTGTTCTGAAAAAAAAAATCCAGTCGTAGGCAGGTATGGCGGGGAGAGTGGATTTTCTTCTTCTTACCCAGTACTGACACCGTAGACATACTGAGGAAGCTGGTCCCAGGCTGCAGGTTTCATCCGTATCTTCCTGAAGCATCTGAGCTACTGGCTCTGACGGGAAGTGTATGTACTTCCTGGGGCCTGAGACTACAGCCACCGCTCATGAAGCAACTACAGAACCTTGTAGGAGGAGGTGAGAGGAGGTACCTGCACCACGTGTGGATTGTGGTTCCGGCTGCACAATCACCTGCCCTGTCTCTCAGGCAGCAGGTCACACCACGGAGCTGAGAACAAGCTCCTTCCTCTACCTGGCAGCGGATGGACATCACCTGCCTGTGGCAATTTCAAGAGGGACTACCCTGGCCCTACCTGATGCACTGGCTAGGATATCTGAAGTGGGGTGCCTGGCCAAACTTGGTGACCCAAGGCAAGTGACCAATCTTCTGCATCTACTTTTTTAGCCACTCAGAGACATGTCTCAGGCCGCCCTGGGTGCCAAGGCCAAAACCATGCAAACACAGAAAACAGATTAAAACAAAAATGGAGAAAAGATTGCACCTTAAACACCAATTTCAAATGATTCATGTTGTTTGCCTGGAGCACTGTGCTGAGAATGATTCTGGGAATGCCAAGGGGCAGCAGTCCCTGTTGCACCAGCTGGTGAATTAGGGTATAGGGCAAGAGTTTCTTTTTAAGCCAGTGTCAGCCAGTCATGGCACTTCAAATACCTCAGAGGCAACCCTGAAACAATCAGTTCACTTATGCCAGGAAGCAGAGCAGCTAGGAAAGCTGACAGTGGTTTCTGGGGGTGCAGGTAAGTCAAATTAGAATGGGATGGGAATGAGCCAGTCAAGTGTCCATGAGACAACTGGCCACAGAGAAAGACAAAACCTAAGTCACATCTCTGAGGAAACTATGAGAATATAGTTAAACTAAGGACAAGGGGAAAGAATGATATGGGGGGGAAGTGCCATTAGAACACATGCAGTAAAAAGTAGTAGGAAAAGGGATAAAGCACAAATGAGTGGGTATTTTGGTAGCTGCTCCTTAATAAGAAAACACTGCCAAATATTTCTTTTTTGCAGAGAATAGCTGCTTAAAAGGTATCCTGTCCAAGTGGATAAGTAATTCAAGCCAAATTGTTTCTAAAACACTATTTTAAAAGCTATAAAATCATCATTTTTTTCAAAAATGTATGCAGTTTGTTCTGTCAAAATTCCTGTTTTTAAAATGTCAGTTGGGGCTGGGCACAGAGGTTCATTTCTGTAAATCCAGCATTTGGGTGGGGGGGTGAGGTGGGAGGATGAGTTAAGCCCAGAAATCTGAGACCAGCCTGGGTAACTTAGTGAGACTCCATCACTACAAAAAAAAAAATAGAAAAAAATGAAAAAAATTAGCCAGGTGTGGTGGTGCGCACCTTTGGTCCTAGGAATTCAGGCGGCTGAGGTGGAAGAATCACCTGAGCCCAGGGTGTCAAGGCTGCTGTGAGTCATATCATGCCACTGTACTCCAGCCTGGACAATGAAGTGAGACCTCAACTCAAAAAGTAAAAAAGAAAAGAAAATGTCAGTTGCTTCCAATGCGATTGATACGCAAGGGAACAATGTGTGCATGACACAAATTCTAAATATGCTCATGCACAATTCCATCTCCCAGGAAACTCAGGAAATGCAGAAAACTGCACCCAGCTGAACTGAGCCACATAGAGACACACAAAAGACACCTCAAATATCTACCACCTTTCTCTAGCTCACCACAAGTCACAATACATACCCATCCACATCAAAGTGTTAGTACCGTCCATCCAATTTCACATCACCCCCCTTCCACCACCACAAAAGAACTCATGCAAACTTGAGGTCTTTTAAAAAGTAAACTGACATATTTATTGCACTATACATCATTTCTTAATCACTTAACATATGTAAAACAGAGCTACCATTTTTACTAGATGCCTATCTTTTATTTTATGTGTCAGTGATGAAATTTTGTGTATTGTGTCCCTAATCTAATTTTCCCCAAGAATTGTGATTTTTTTATTGTTCCATTTTGCATAGCATAATTACTTTGAGGAATATACAGAGGGTGCCAAAACGTACACACAATTTAAGAAGGGAAAAAATTGTATTAAAATTACAATATTCAATATATACTGATAGAAAAGATGAATACAAGTCACATTTGACTTCTGAAATAACAAGAGGTGCTCAAAATGTTTACCATCAGTGTCCAGACACTTCTGATTACAGCGAACATCTCTTGACATCGCTTTAAATGTGTATACACATTTTTGGCACCCCCGGTATATTTCAGTACAACAGAATTGACCATATAATCAAACAGCTAAAGAAAAACAAGATCTAAAAACACAAAGATCTTACAAAGTTAAAAAAAACTGAAAACACTTCAGATCATGAAATGAATTCCCTGTCTTATGCATACTACCAGGTGAAAGATAAATTTGATGGAAAATCCAAGGATTCTATTTACTACAAGTCTCTGCAACTCCCAGAACATGAAGGAATGCATGCAAAATTTTAGAAAAGTAAAAACCTTTATTCTCTATTGTTATAGGAACTGGTATATACTCTATGTAACTTTAGTAAAATACTGACAAAAATTTAAAATGCCATGTGAGATCAATCAAATCGAGAGGAAACTCTTCAAAACAAATTCTTATAGGGCATTCTCTTGCAAAACTCCAAAGAGTTAACTTACTCAAAAATCTCACCTGAGAAATATCACATATGATGTATTATAAATAAAAAATGCCTTCTTTTCATGAGAAGGATAAGGAGTAGCTTGCTGAAAAACAACTCCAAAGCTAACTTTGAATTCAGAATCATAAGCATAACAAGTAAGAAAGCACCAGGTAAATCAGCTCTATTTTCATGGCCTTGAATAAACAGAAGACTTTGTTTCTGAAATACAAGTGACCTTTATAAGTAGCAAATCATTTCCTCCTCAAATACCCATATGTCTAACACATCTACCTTCTTGTACTACATCACTTAAGCTGGAATTTTAAGCAAATAAAGTAACACTCGTTTAGCTCAGTAGTCATCTACACAACCAGCTGCTGTGATAACCACATGATGTTCCTGGGAGCACCTTCCAATATTACAATTCAGTTGCTTTTCCACTCCTTGTCCCAAAGTTTAACTCCAGATTGTTTGAAGAATGATTTCAATTAAAATGAACTTATCTTTAAACCAACTTTGTGTTTACTGCCCAGGAAATCATAAAATGTGGTATGTAAGAATCTCTTTTTTCTGGACACACAACAAAGACAAAAGAAGAATAAAATAAAAAACCAGGTTTGTATTATTAAAATACACACACACAGAAACTGATTACCTTGTTTTCAGATTGGACGTCAGTAAAGTCACTCAGATAAATTTGAAATCTCAAATAAATATTGTGTCCATGATGGTAACTAAATATGCCAGAACAAATAATACAATTTTTGAGCAGAAACTAACTGCTACAGAAATCTACGGAAGGACTACAGAAGTTAGACCTTCTATAGACTTTCATTACTGGGTCTTAACATACCTACAACCCTTCTTCCTAAGAAAAAAGCTTGTTAAAGTTATCTCCTGATTAAAAAGCAATCTGTAGGAATTTACATTTTTTAAAAGCTGATTGACAACGAAACAAATCAATTTAAGGGGAAAAAAATTCTTATCAACAAATGGTGCTAGAACTGAACATTCACATGCAAAAAAATCTAGACACAGACCTTACACCTTTCATAAAAATTAACTTTTCAAAATAAATCACAGTCCTAAATTGTAAAATCTAAAAGTATAAACTCCTAGAAGATAACATAGGAAAAATTCTAGGGGACCTTGGGATTGGTGATGACTTTTTAGACACAACACCGAAAGCACAAATTCAGAAAAACTGGTAAGTCTAATTTTACTAAAATTAAAAACTTCTCTATAAAAGACATCACAAAGAGATTGAAGAGACAAGCCATGGACTGAAAGAAAATCTTTGTTGGTATCCAAAAGATACAAATAACTCTTAAAACTCAAAATAAAGTCTGTAATCCCAGCACTTTGAGATGCTAAAGTTGGAAGATCAAGAGTTGAAGACCAGCCTGGGCAACACAGCAAAACCCAGGCTGTATAAAAAATTTTTTTTAAAGTAGTTGGATATGGTAGTGTGTACCTGTTATCCCAGTTTCTCAGGAGGCTGAGGCAGGAGGTTCTCTTGAACCCAGCAGTTTGAGATTACAGTAAGCTATGATCACACCAGTGCACACCAGCCATGGTAACAGAGTGAGATTCCCCTCATCTCAAACTAAAAATAAAAGACTCGAAATTAGTAGTCCCAACTACTCAGGTAGCTGAGTCAAGAGGATCCCTGAGTCCAGGAATTTGAGGCTGCAGTGAGCTTTAATTGCACTACTGCACTCCAGCCTGGATGACAGAATGAGTGAGATCCATCTCCAAAAAAGTAGAAAAAAATTTCAAAATAAGAAAACAATCCTGTTTTTTCTAATGGATTTAAAAAATCCAGACACCTCGTCCAAAAAGATATATACACGGGAAATAAGCACATGAAAAAGTGTTCAATATCATGTCATTAGGGAATTGCAAATTAAAACAGCAAAGAGATACCACTACATATCTGCTAGAATGGCCAAAATCCAAAACACTGAAACACAAAATGCTAACAAAGACATGGAGCAACAGGAACTCTCATCCATTGCTGAATGTATTATAAAATGGGACAGTCTTATGGAAGACAGTTTAGCAATTTCTAACAAAAATAAACATACTCTTACCATATGATCCAACAATCATGAAACTTCACATTTACTCAAACGAGTTCAAAATTTATGTTCACAAAAAAACCTCCTGCAAATGATTACAACAGCTTTATTGGTAACTGTCAAAATTTGGAAGCAACCAAGATGTCCTTCAACAGATGAATGGATAAACAAACTGTGGTAATCCATACAATGGAACATTATTCAACAATAAAGACAGTCTGAAAGGGCTACATACTTTATGACTGCAACTATAGTTGACCTTTGAACTACACAGGTTTGAACTGTGTGGGTCTACGTACAAGTGGGTCCCTTCCAATGAAACTTAGACCTAGCGTGCCTGTCTCTCCAGCCTCCCCTCCCACCTCCACCACCTCTGCCATCCCTGAGACAGCTAGACCACCCAAACCCATTCACTTTATCAATGTGAAGATAATGAGGAGCAAGAACTTCACAATGATCCACGTTCACTAATAAATAGTAAATATATTGTATCTTCCTTATGATTTTCATATTATGATTACTTATGATTTTGTATTTCCTTTTCTCTAGTTTACTTAATTGTAAGAACATAGTATATAATATACAAAATATATATTAAATATTAATAGACTTATCGGCAAGGTCAACAGTCGGCTATTGGCAGTTAAGTTTTTGGAGAGTCAGAAGTTATATACAGATTTTTGACTGCACAGGGGTTCAGCACCCCCTCTCCCACTGTTCAAGAATCAACTGTGTATGACATTCTGAAAAAGGCAAAACTATGGAGACAGTAAAAATATCAGTGATTGCTAAGGGTTGAGGTGAGGAAGGGAGGTAGAAATAAACAGAGCACAGAGATTTAGGCGCAGTGAAACTATTGTGTATAATACAGTGGACATGTTAGTAAACATCTGTTAGAACCCATAGAGTGAACAACACAAAGAGTGAACTCTAATGTAAACTACAGACATCAATAATAAAGTATCAGTATTGGTTCATCACTGTTAACAAATGTACCACACATAAGATGTTCATAATAGGGCAAAATGGTGACAAGAAGAAGGTGGACATGAGAACTCTTTGTAATTTCTGCTCAATTCTTCTGTTAACCTAAAACACTCTAAGAAATAAAGTCTATTAATTAAAACACATATACACAGAAAGAGAAATGAGCTGATGCTAAAACCAAACTTCAAATGTCATAACAATTAAATAAAGGTAAAGAATATACAAACTAAAATATTAAAGCTCACTTTCTCCATGATTATGGCCTCTATAACTTTGCCATGAGCTAACTCCCAAGGAAAAGCTGAGGCTATGTCTATTCCAGTACTGTTCAAAAGACATACAAGGCAAGCCATACGTATAACTTTAATAGTAGTCATATTCAACAGAGTAAAAACACACAAAATCAATTTTAATAATATATATACTTAACCCAATATATTCACATATTTTCATTTCAACATGTAACATAAAAATTAGTAATGAGATATTTTGCATTCTTCTTCAAAGTTTTTGAAACCTGGTAGTATTTTATACTTACAGTGCATACCAATTCATACACTAAATTTTCATCAGAAATACGTAATCTCAGTTTAAATTTTATAAAATCCATAATTTAAAAAATAGATTCACACACAAAAAATCAGGTTGTTCCAAGATACTTAAAACATTTCAAAAACTAAATTAAGTACAAAAAAAATCATTGCCCTTTAATATGTTCACATCCACATTGACAAAACTTTCATCTTAAAAAAATTGATTTGACCTTGATGAAAATTTCAAAAGTACATATATCAAAGTTATTTCATTAACTATAGTGTCAACACAGTATTAAGAAACATTGCATAAATTGAAAAACAACTCTAAACTTATCATTATCAACAAAGCATCCATCAAACTCGTCTTGTGGTTTTTCACAGCAAGTTCACATAACACTGTATACTACAGTTAAAACCAACGGTATATCTATTCATTTTTTAATGTGTTAAAACATTATTATTTATTTGTATGAAAAATCTCAATAACCAGCTAGGTTATAAAAATGCTTTTCCTTTCCTTGGAGCTTCAAATTTAGTTCACTTATATGCAATGCAATATTGATAAAGAAATGTAAGTCACACTGAGATGATTTTTTTGTCTATGATTAGTTGTCAAGTATTCCTTTCTCAAGAAAATCTTGTATTCAGCAGTATAGTAAATCCCTGTAAAACTTTGCCACAACTCAATCACAAAGTATTGACAAAGAGAACAAGATCCATTAAATTCATTGTCTGCTATTATTTTTAATAGTTATAAACTGATAATGATTAAAATAATTTGCACATAAATGAAGAATTTAACAACTGAATCCATCACATTTTTCAGAGCCTACTTCAAAAAACTAAATGCAAATATTTTCATCATGTGTCAAAAAATGAGTTTAATTAATATGGGAAAGATTAGTCTCACACTTTAAAAATTTCATACAGTTAGGTTTTTTTAATCTACCATAGCTGGAGCACCACCCTCTATGAAGAAACTAGTCATGCAAACAATTTTTTTAAATCTACACAGCAAGTTCATTTATTTAAGCCGTGAATTGACATCTATTTGTAAATTTGGAAGACCTTTGAAACTAACAGCATGGAAAGTATTAATTGAGTGATATCTCATGTCATATGACTCACTTAAAGCAAAAAAAAAACAACTTGCAATTTTTCAAACTTTGACTCAATCGATTTTCTTTATTATTAGAAAGGCCGCCGGGCTCAGTGGCTCAGCCTGTAATCCCGCGCCTTTGGGAGGCTGAGGTGAATGGATTGCCTGAGCCCCCGGGTTCGAGACCCGCCTGGGCAGCGAGACTTCATCTCTACAATAAATCAAAACATCAGCCAGGCGTGGTAGCGCGCGCCTGTAGTTCCAGCTACTTGGAAGGCTGAGGCAGAAGGATCGCCAGAGCCCAGCAGGCCAAGGCTGCGGTGGCTGGGAGCGGCCACTGCACTCCAGCCTGGGCGACCGAGTGAGACTCCAACTCAAAAAAAAAGAAAGGCCATATATTCTATGGATAACTGAGCTTTAATTTTTGAGCTTTTCCTCACATTTTTGCAACAAATTTTCAATAACTGAAATAATTTTATAATCTTTCCAACCAAAAAGGGCTATTTTCTTAGAGCGAGAACCAAGCTGGCCAAAACTACACTTTCAGATCCTGCTGAAACCATATTGAATTTTTTTTATTGTGGGTCACTTGTACACATGCGCAGATCCCAGTGGTCATTCTCCCAGGCTCCTACCTTCCCTCCCTTCTCCCTCCCTCACCTGGGTCCTGGCTAAGCAGCACATGTCCCTCACCAAGCTGCTTAATAAACCTTTGCGGAGAAGTATACCAGGAGTGTGTCCAGCACTCGTGAAGATCAATGTCACTCTTCTTTTTTAAATTGGAACTTCCGTGTAGAATCTGTACATTACTTTTTGCCTGTGACCTGTTCTTGCAGTAGCCACTGATTTTCGAGTAATAGGAAGGTCTTTGAAGATTTGTATCAAACAATATCAATGACAAACTTGTTTTCTTTTTTTTTTAATTTCTAATTGTAGAGATGTGGGGTACAATTCAGGGTTAGGTATACAAATGTTTGTTATGCATGTACCCTTGTTGATGAGGTGTGCCCCCTCTCCCCTGGCAGTTTTCCACTACTGCCAATCCCACCCCACCTCCCGCCTCCCCTGACAATTTCCCACTACTGCCAACCCTTTCTTATAGTATTATGCTAATTGCTCAAGGTCTGCTTATGAGTGGAAACAAGTGATACTCAGTTCTATGCTTCTGAGATAGATCACTCAGTATTATAGATTCTAAGTCCATCCAAGTGGCTGTGAAGTTCATACTTTTGTCCTTCTGTATGGCAGCATAATATTCCATAGTGTAAATGTACCACATTTTTAAAATCCAGTCCACTTTCAAAGGGCAGCACAGTAGGTTCCATGTTTTTGCTATTGTGAATAATGCCATAACAAACGTGTGTGCAGGTATCTTTTTCACAGAATGATTTGAGTTCCTCCAGGAATATTCCCAGTAGGGAGATTACGGGGTTCATATGGAAGGTCGATTTTTAGGTCTTTTAGAAATTGCCAAACTGTTTTCCACAGTGGCTGTATTAGTTTATACTCCCACCAACAGTGTAGAAGTGTTCCCTTTTTCCCGCATCCTCTTCAGCATCTGTTGTTTATTGAATTATTGAAGATGGCCACCCTGATTGGAGTTAGGTGGTATCTCAGTGTGGTTTTAATTTGCATTTCTTTGATGACTAGTGAGGCTGAGCATTTTTTCATGTATCTGTTGGCTGCTCATGTGTCTTCTTTTGAGAAGTATCTATTCATATATTTTGCCCACTTTGTAATGGGGATGTTTGTTTTTTCTTTTCAGCTCATTTGAGTTCCTTGTAGATCCTAGATGCTAGGGATCTGTCAGATACATAGTTGGTAAATATTTTTTCCCAGTCTGTGGACTGTCTCCCTGCTCTCTTGATGGTTTCTTTGACTTTGCAGAAGCTTGTCAGTTTGATGAAGTCCCACTTGTCCACCTTATCTCTTATGTCATGGGCACCTGGGGTTTTGATCAGGAATTGGTTGCCAGTTCCAATTTCCATAAGGGTGTCTCCTGTCTCCTTCATTTTTTTAAGGTTCTTATAGCTTGAGGTTTTACGTTTGGGTCTTTGATCTATTTAGAGGTTTGTTTGTTTGTTTGTTTTTGAGTTGGAGTCTCACTCTTATCGCCCAGGCTAGAGTGCAGAGGCAGGCACGCTCACGGCCACCACAGTCTCCAACTGCTGGACTTAGGTGATCCTTCCGCCTCAGCCTTCCAAGTAGCTAGAACTACAGACACACGCCACCACATCCAGCCAGGTTTTTGTGATTTGTTGTGGAGACAGGTCTCATCCAGTGGCCCGGGCTGGTCTCGAACCTGCAGGCTCAGGCAATCCTCTCACCTCGGTCTCCCAAAGTGCTGGGATTACAGACTAAGCCACCGCACCTGATCTTTTTTTTTTTAAAGAGTCAGGGTTTCACTCTGTCACTGGGGCTGGAGCATAGTGACACCATCATGACTCACTACAGCCTCCAACTGTTGGTTTAAAATTATCCTCTTGTCTCAGCCTCCTGTGTGGCCGGGACCACAGGCACAACCCACCATGACATGAAAATACATATGTATATATTATATATGTATTTATATGTTATATATTATATATATATATTAAAATATATATATATGCGCACACATTTTTTTTTTTTAAGTTGGAGTCTCACTCTGTCACCCAGACTGGAGTGAGTGGCCGCTCCCAGCCACCGCAGCCTTGACCTGCTGGGCTCCGGCGATCCTTCCACCTCAGCCTTCCAAGTAGCTGGAACTACAGGCGCGCGCTACCACACCCGGCTAATTCACACATGATTTTTTTTTAAGATGGATTATTCTTGTGTTGCCCAAGCTGGTCTCCAACTCCTAGACTCAAGTGATCCCCCAGCCAGCTTAGTGTTTTCTTTTACTAGTCCAGGAACAAGGCAATTGTTGGGGTGGAAACAAGGTGATGAGGAGAAATGAGCAGAAGAAGTACTCAATGCTTTTGTAAAAAAGCTAAACAAGAAAAAGAGTGTCATGGAGCAAGGAAAATGCCTTGAGTAACCAAAAACAGCTGAGAAATTTGTCACTTTTCCCAGATTTTTAGATGAACTTTCATAGATTTCTCAGAGAAAAGGCTTACCTTACATTATACACTGTGTTCAGCACTGGCCTGATTTGCAGTATCAAGATCTAAAGTCATTAGATATTTGTGAGTTTCCTTTTGGATTCAAGCAAAAAAGAAATTTGTGCAAACCCATGCCATCTTAAGAGACTGAAAAGTCCTGTCTTAGCTATAGCATCAGCGCCCCATAATAATGATTTCAATCCACAATACAGTCTTCAGGTTCAGTTTACAAACCTGGGCTACAATGAACCACACATGCCACAAAATGCCATGTTTCCAGATTCTTTCTACCAGCCAGACCACTCCTTTTTTCTTATCTCCAAACAGCTCCTCCTCCATCCTTCCCTGGCTACAAGCACATATTCCAACTCCCTGGCAAGTCCATTGCAGTTCCCAGCAGATATGCTTCTTCCTGCATATTTGCAACCCAATAATCAAATGGGTCAAGATAATTGTCAGCCTATAGACACAAGCAACAATAAGATTTCTCAAATTATGATCACTATTATCAGCAGATGTTCAGCCTGTTGCCTGTGAAGAATCTAACACTGGTGTTCAATTGTCTACTATGAATTAAACAATCATGTTGGGGAAGCTTCTCATGCATCTTCCTCTAATGTATTAGTAGATGAATTCACAGACCCTACAAATAACAAAAGTAGCTTCTACTGTCAAAATTGTAATTTGACAACTGAAAACGCTAGGCAACATACTGGAAAAGGTGTTTATCTGTACTATGATGGCAGGGAGGCATATGCAGAGCTACTCGGTGACAGCAGCATGTCTGTACAGAGTAGGACTACAGATGTCATCAGTGCTTTCATCCCACCACTGTCTGTAAGATTCTCAGCAGTTGCAGCCTCAAAATGTTTAACAGTCAGGAATCTGCTCAGCTTCTGGCTCAGTCAGTTAGCTGAGAGTTTGAGGCAGTTGATGAGCCCCCCAAAACGTACACCACTGGAATGAGTTTTGTCAAGGACCAAGGAGAGAGCATAACTGGCAGGACATCACCAGCACTCCGTATGTTGCATTGAGATCCACATTCATGGGGCTCTTCAGTGGGTTCCCCTCTGAACCCCATGTGCCCTGCTTTATAGTGCAGAGTATTCTTTTCAATTATGTTAATAGTGGGCTTGTTTTAATTTCACAATATCTGTATTATCTTTAATACAGATATTGTGAGCTTACATGGAAAACAGATACTACAGCTTATTTTTTCCTACAAAATTGAGACCAATACCTTGGCATTTTATGATGAATCTCTACTTGTTTATATCCATGTTTATGTGATTCACTTTCAACAGTGTGAAAGATGAAAAGTATCATGGCCCTGCTCAGAAGTTTGGCACTAATCTTAAACTGGAAATCATTTTTGTCTTACTGTCCCAACAATTTTGTCTGTTACATTTTTTGAAAAAGTAATATATCACATGATGAAAAATTAAAATGCTATAAGAGTGCACAGTGAAAAGCAAGTCTTCCTTTCCACTCTTGATCTGCCAGGAGCTGTCCTTTTACCAGTTTCTTTGTCCTGTCAACTTTTAAAAAGTGTAATTCATTGTTTTGCTAGAGCATATGGTAGGAACTTAAAAATACTTATAAAAAATTTTTACTTGAAATAACAGTATGCACTGCTCTAACAAATAAGTGTTCAGTAAAAGCAAAATGATCATTTTCTAGAGGACATCTTAAAAATCTACATGCAATACAACTCAATGTTTGTCAGTAGAATATGACTTCATGCATTGTACCATTTGTAAAATGTTTTTAAATTATCAATAACTAAAAGAATTACTGTACTTAATTTAATTCTGATTCAAGGGAACCTATTATATAAATTTTTTTTTGAACATTGAGAGGAAATTTGTTATCAAACTGACTTCAGCAAATAGCTGAAAATATCTCTCTGTATTGTCATCTTTATTTTTCTTATATTTATCTTTAAAAAAACTCTTTGCTTTACTTTAGCATTGTTGTGGAATTTGTGGCATCTCTTCTTGCATTATCATTTTGCCCTCTACTGTTCTGGTACTAGTTTCTGTATCTTTACTTATATCTACATAAGTAGTGTTCTTTCTTTTTTTTTGAGTTGGAGTCTCACTCCTATCGGCTAGGCTGGAGTGCAGTGGCACACTCACAGCCACTACAACCTCCTTCCAAGTAGTTGGAAGTACAGGCACATGCTATCACACCTGGATAGTTTTTTTGTGATTGACTGTAGAGACGAGGTCTCACCAAGTTCCCCAGGTTGATCTCAAACCCCTGGGCTCAGGCAATCCTCTCGCCTCAACTCCCAAAATGCTGGGATCACAGGCTGAGCCACCACACCTGGCTATGTTCTTTCTTTATAAAGTTTTTTTTCCATATTTATATTTTTGTACTAGAAACTTATATAATAAAACAGCAATTAAAATAATCATTTTATAATATATAAATATACCCAAAATTATATATACATGCTTATACAAGTATCTCTATATAATTACTAATTACAATCTACAAAGGTATTATTGTAAATAATACTGTCTGCATAAAATATTCAAATATATACATTATAGTACATCAGTGTGTAGAAAAAAATCATTTTATTTTCAAAAAATCATTTGAATTATTCCATTGACATCAATTAAATCAGTGCTATATGTCTATATAATATTAAAAATAATGTACATGCCTAATTACATGCCCTACAATGAAATAATATTTCCCACAATATGACAGTAAAGTAAAATGTGATCCTATCAAAGAACAAAAAAGCAATTTATTGGAAACATTTTATACTGCTTTTTAGTTTTATAAACTAATTAAAACTAAAATAAAGTCAAATATTCAGTCCTCAGCAGTACTAACAAGATCTCCATATGTATGTAGCCAGTAACTACCATACTGAACAGTGATCCTTTACAGTTATGGTTAAATAAATTTCTTTTACACAGTTATTTTAGATAAGACATGAAAGGTTTGAGTGCAAATATATTACTTAAATTTTCTCCTTTGGTCCTCATTTTTTTTAACTTTTATTGCAAATAAAATAGAATTATTAAGTATTCTAAGGTTAGAAAGCAAAATAAGATCAATTGGTCTAATCACCTCAATACTGCACTTTCTTTAAGTTGATTTTCTTTTATTTGTTAATAGGATACAATTAGAATTTATTTGCTAATAATATATAATTAGAATCTAAAAACATGGGAAACCTGATGACCATGAATTTAAAGAAACTCTTTTATTTTTATTTGTGCAATAAATATGAAGACTGATACCAATGCCCATTAAGTTTTCCATCACTGCTAATGGTTTTAGTTCAAAAAATATACACATTCATCTCTGGGAGGTCTTTCTAAGGACCTAGAATAATTTCTCTAAAACTGCCCCTAAGAAGTTAACTGAATTTTTAATAGAAGAATTTAGCGTGCTTAGAAGATTACTTAGAGAAACAAAGCTCTTCAAATGAGATTTTGTACAAAATAGTAATGGGTACATAAAATATTCAAAAATAGCTGCTAAAGGGTACAGTTTTTTTGGAAGTGATGAAAATATTCTAAAATTAGATATTTTAGATTGCATACTATGAATATACTGAAAACTAGTGAATTATACATTTAAAGGAGATTCTATGGTAAGCAAATTATATCATAATAAAGCTGCTATTCAAAAATAGTATTAAACAGTCCCCATTAAAAAGTGGGCAAAAGACATGAGTGAACACTTCTCAAAAGAAGATATATGGGCAGCCAACAGACACATGAAAAAGTGCTCAGCCTCACTAATCATCAGAGAAATGCAAATCAAAACCACATTGAGAAACCACCTAACCCCAGTAAGAATGGCCATCATTCACAAACAACAACAGATGCTGACGAAGATGTAAAGAAAAAAGAACACTTCTACGCTGCTGCTGGGAATGCAAACTAGTGCAACCGCTTTAGAAGACAGAGTGGCAATTTCTGAAAGAACTAGAAATTGACCTTCCATATGACCCAGCAATTCCCCTATTGGCAATATACCCAGAAGAACTCAAGTCATTCTACAAAAAAGATACCTGCACACGTATGTTTGTTGCAGCGCTATTAACAATATCAAAAACATGGAAGCAACCATGTTGCCCATCGAAGCTGGACTGGATAAAAAAATGTGGTACATATGCACAATGGCATAGTATGCAGCCATAAAAAAGGACAAATGTGGACTTTGTAGCAACTTGGATGGATTTAGAGTCGATCATACTCTGTGATCTACCACAGAAACAAAGAACAGAGTACCATATGTTCTCACTCATAAGCGGACCTTGAACATTTATCATAATACTGTAAGAAAGGGATTGGCAGTAGTGGGAAACTGTCAGGGGAGGGAGATGGGGTTGACAATTGAGGGAAACTTCTGGGGAGGGAGGAGCACACCTCATCAACAAGGGTACCCGCATAATCAACATTTGTATACCTAACCCTGAATTATACCTCATATCTTTATAATAAATAAGAATGAATAACATTGCAAAAAAAAATAGTATTTATGCCCATACTATTACTGAAGAAGACAAAGTTCTCAGTGACAACATATCAGAAAAGCAATATTATGTTGCATATACTGAAATAAGATTAACTTTTAAAACTCCATATTTTCCTGTTGATCCTATATATGCATGGAAATACATACAAAAATATCAGCAACAGTAGGCACACAGAAAAAAATAACATGGGACTTTACATGTCTCACACTAATATTTTACATCAGGTATGATGTATAATAAAAAATAAATGTTTTTGAAAACAATCTGGTTGATATACACATCTATCTTAATTTAAACTTTTCCTATCTTCACTTATACTTTCTCTCTACTTGAAACAACCTTTAGAAATACATTGAAATACTGTTCTTTTAATAGTTCTTGTAACCAAAAACATTTTCATTAAGTGTGCTTCAGTCAAAACATATGAATAACATGAATACAAATACTAGACAACTTATCAGTCATTAAGTTTTACCTTCTCTCCCAGCTACTTCTTATCTAAGTTAATCCAGCATCTAATATAGCATATCTGAAACAGAGTAAGCATTCAAGACATACTTGTTGAATAAACAAATAACAAATGTGGACATTCTCATGGGTGACAACACTTCTAAGTATACACCATCACCATCCTCCTTTCTCATAGAACACCAAACTTGGTTATATGTCCATCCTCTCCTATCAAGTCTGAAAAAAAGCTGACCTATCCCAGCTCCAGGTTATGCTCAACCAGGTAAAAAAAAATCTCATTCTCTTTGCCAGTTCAGAAGTAGACATATTATCCACCTCCAACATATTAAGGGAATCTATTAGAGAAGATTCTTGCAAAGGTGTTTGGTTCTTTAAGGACACTATCTTGTCTGAAACCTGCCTGATACTTGCCACCAGCTTGAGGATTAAGCCAGTACCATGGTAGGAAGGTATAGAGTGAGAACAAATTGGGTAACATCATCAAGTTGACTAATCAACCATTCCTATGTCTGCTCAACTACTGAACTTCCTTTCGTTTGACATGTCTGTCCTCATTGTTTAAGCATGTTAGAGTTGCTTTTATTTGCAAGCAATTTTATCTACTTGATAAAATTCCTACAGTGCTGTAAGTTGTACTCAGAATCACAAAGATGGTGGAAGTACTCCAACAATACAAAAGTTGTTTTGTTTTGTTTTTCAATCAAACTACTTGGTCAGGAATTCCCAGCATTCTTCTAATCATACCTCAGGTTTGGCTGAATGGCCAGAGTTGGCTGACATACTTAGGTAGGAGCAATCTTGTGAAGGGCAGAAAAAGGACAGCCACAAAAAAATGGAGAACTTCCAGATGACATGAAACATTCAATCACTTTGCATTTTCCCTAACTAGAGGACTAGTGTCAGGAGAAATGTACTATAACATTTGTTTTAGAAGTCTCAGCATTCTCTAAGGCTTCATAGGTGGTATTTTTCCACCAATGCCTACACTAAGTGGTTCCATTCGGAGCCTACAACAAAATGTTATCATCTGCAAAAAAAAAAAAAAATTTGGTAAAGAGACTTCTTTGTTCCAAACACCTAAAAGGACTTCCATAAACAATAAAGAAAAATAAAAGATTTTAAACAATTGAAAACATTTTTTTCTAAAACTAAAACATATTGGAAACCTGGTACTGAATCAAGTTCCCAACAGCAGAACAGCTGTAATCACAAATAACTACAAAGAAAGGAAAACAAATGTAAACAAAATGTCCAGTTTAATATCTAACCAATCAGCTTCTTTAAAAACTGTATTTCAGTTCAATCACCATCTTCATGAAAAAGAAAAGAAAAATATCTCCAAACCGAGTAAACCCAAGCCATTAAAATACTAAGGGAATCAATAAGTTCTCTCTTTTTCACCCTTTACTTTACACATGTTCTAAGAATGTCAATGGAAAAAATAACTTATACATTTCTTCAATACATTTATTCAATGTGAATTATATATTGAATATTAAATGAACATTTATTCAATTATATTTATGTTGTAGATACTATGCAAAGACCTAGAGAGTAAAGATAATAAGGAAATAATAGGGCAATACCCTCTCCTCAAAAGTCTACAATACAGTCCACCCCATCCTGCCATGCCTCTCCTCTTACTCTCTAACTGTCCTCTCCCAGACACTAATACTGCCTTCCACCCACAGGGTTCAGGCCAAATACTTACAAGTCATTCATGGCTCTTCTCTTTCAACACTCAATTCACCAGTAAGCCCTGTCAGTGTTAGTCATGTCCAACATACAACTGGAACCTGCCCACTTCTTACCAACTCCATTGCTAAGGCCCAAGTTCAAACCACCATGAAATCCCTCCTAAACTACTGCCTGGCTGGTCTCCCTGCTTCACTCTTGCCTTCCTGTGGCCTGTTCTCCACAAGGCAGACACAGAGACCTTCTCACAGCATGAATCAGAACACAGCATTCTCCCACTTAAATCCCTTCAATAACGTCCTTGTGTCACCCAAGAAACTTTGTAATCTGACCTATAACTCCCCTCTAATTCTATACACTACTGCTAGCCTCCCATCTACTAACCACTAGCCTCACTGGCTTTGTTTCTGTCCTTTGAACAGTTGAAATACATTGCTATCTCTGTTACACTCTGGTTTCTTACCCTAGGTATTTATACATACATGCAGAGTTGCTTCTCTGCTTAGGTCTCAGCACAACTTGACAGTCCAGCAAAAATAGAAACCTATGTTCTAGGCATTTTTTCTCATTATTATTCTATTTTTTTTCAAGTAAACGTTTTAATGAAGTATAATACAATTACTGAAAGGTGCAGAAACTACATCGCAGTAAGTTCCCAAAAAATAAACACACCAATATAACTAGAACACAGAACAAAAAACAGTACCCCAGAAGTCTTCCCAGGTTCCACTTCTAATCACTACCCTAACAATGAGGTAACCACAACCCTTTTTTTTTTTTTTGAGTCAGAATCTCACTCTGTCTCCCAGGCTAGAGTACAGTGGCATGCATGCTCACAGCTACCACAGCCTTAACCTGCTGGGCTCAGGCAATCTTTCCATCTCAAACTTCTAAGCAGCTGGAACTACAGGCACATACCACCACACCTGGTTAATTTTTTAATTTACTATAGAGACGAGATAGCACTATGTTGCCCAGGCTGGTTTCAAACTCCTGTATTCAGGTAATTCACTCTCCTCGGCCTCCCAAAGTGCTAGGATTACAGGACTGAGCCACCATGCCCAGCCTACAATCCTGATTTATAATCTCATAGTTAGCTTTACCTATTTTTGAACTTTTATATTAACAGAATTGCACAATCATCCTTCTTTGTCTCCAGCATTTTTCATTCAAGGCTATGTTTTTGAGATTCACCCATGTTCCTTAGCACCGCAGTAATATATTTATTATCATAAAAGTTTTAGAATACTTCATTCTATGAATATACCAAAATGCATTTGCCCATTTACTAGTCAACAGATATTTGGGTTATTTCTAGCTTAGGACAATTTCTGATAGTGCTACTATACAAATTCTTGTACAAGTCTTTTAGTAACATACACATTTCTATTGAGTATCTTCCTAACAGAATTGCAAAGTCATGTCATATGTACATATTCAGTTCTACTTGATACCACCATCTGGTTTTCCAAACTGATTTTACCATTGAAAATTCAGAAGCAGTATATGAGAGTTTCAGTTAATCCTTACAAACATTTAATTTTGTCTGTCTTTTTGTTGTTGTTGTTTTCTTTTTTCAGACAGAGTCCCTCTTAAACCTAGGTTAGAGTCCAGTGGCACTATCATAGCTCACTGCAGTCTTGAATTCTTATATTCAAGTGTTTCTCCTGGCTCAGCTTTCAGAAGAGCTAGGACCAAAGCCTCCTGCCTTACGTCTGGCTAATTTTTTTTTTTTTTTTTTTTTTGTAGAAACAGAGTTGCACTAGGTTGCTCAGGCTGGTCTCAAACTCCCGGCCTCAAGAAAGCTTCCCACCTGGGCCTCCCAAAACACTGGGATTACAGGTGTGAGATACCATGCCCGATTGTCTTTTTAATTTTAGTCATTCTGGTGAACATATCATGGCTTCTCATACTTTTGACTTGCATATTCCAGATGACTAATGAAGTTGAACATCTTTTCATTTTTATTGGTCAACTGGATATCTTCTTGTGTAATGATGTGCCTGTTCAAGTGTTTTGCCCATTTTTCTTTTTAATCAGTTTTTTTATGTTCTTAATATATTCTAGGTATAAATTCTTTTTCAGACAAATGTATCACAAATGTCTTCTCACACTCTGTGATTTGCTTTTTCATTTTCTTTATGGCATCTTCTGATAAACAGTTCTTAATTTTCAGGTTCTCCAATTTACCATTTTTCCCTTCAGAGTTAGTGTTTATTGTGTTTTATTTAAGAAAGTTCTGCCTCCACTAACACAAAAGTATACTCCTACAAAATTTATTCTAAAGGTTTATTGTTTCATCCAACATGTTTAAATTTACATTTATATTAAATTGAATTTTTTGGAGATGATGTGAATTAGGAGTCAAAATACTATTTTTCCATAAGGATACCATTCTGACCCAACACAATTATTGAAAATTACAAACTTTTCCCACTGTATTGCTAATCTCATCTTTGTCAAAAGCAATGTCTTGGCCAGATGTGGTGGTTCATGCCTGTAATTCCAACACTTTGGGAGGCTGAGGTGGAAGGATCATTTGAGGCCTGGAGGTCAAGACCAGCCTGGGCAACATAGTGAGACCCACCTCTACAAAAAAATCTAAGATTAGTCACACATAGCAGTCATACAACAGTATGTTCCTGTAGTCCCAGCTACTCGGAAAACAGAGGTGGAAAGATGTCTTGAGCTTAGAAGTTCGAGGCTGCAGGGAGGGAACTATGATCAAGCCACTATACTCTAGCCTGGGCAACAGAATGAGACTCTGCCTCTTAAAAATTAAAAAAGTCTGTTTGTCTATTCCTGTGCCAATTCCATATTATTATAGTCTCTTTATAAAAATCCTTGATGTCTGCTAGTATAAGTTCTCCAGTTTTGTACTTTTACTTCAAAGTTGCCTTTGCAATTCATGATCCTTTAGATTTTCACATGAAATATTAGAATCAGTTTCCACCCCCACCTTCCTGCAAAAAAATATTGCTGGGATTTTTATCGAGATTACATCTTTTGAAATCTGTTGACTTTCACTTTATGACTCAGTATTTAGTTAACCATGGTAAGTGTTCCATATGAATTATTTAAGCAACTGTCATTGAATACTGAATGCTCATCTATCACTTAAGGTCATGTGTATTCATTGTAATGATCAGATTATCTATATATCCTTTCCAGGTTTTTTTTCCCTGCTTACTCTATCTAGCAATTGAGAAAGGTGTACTGAAAACTCTCATTAAAATTGTGCATTTGCCTATTTCTACTGTTAGTTCTTTTAGTTTTTGTTTTCACATTTGGAACATACATATCTCCTAGTGTACTGACCCTCTTTATTTCTAGTAATATGTGTTCCTAATTCCTTAAAGTCCTTCCTTCATCTGATATTGATAAGATTAAACCTGATTTATTTTCATTTGTATTTGCACAGCATATCATTTTTTCATTCTTTCATCTTCAAGTTTTCTGTGTCTTTAAATTTTATAATTGTCTATTAAAAGACATCAGGTTGATGTTTTGATCTAATTCACTCGACTAGAAGTCTTTTAAATGAAGTATTTAGTCCGTTTAAACTTAGTACCATTATTGAGTTTATTACTACTATCTTATTATTTTCTATATGACCCAGTTGTCTCTTTCTCCTCACTTCTTCCCATTCTTTTAGATTGATAAAATGCTTTATCATCTCATTTTTTTCTTTCATTAGCTTTTTAGTTAAAACAGTCTTCGAGTATTATTTTAATCCAATAACTTAGTTAGATAAATTTATATAATATGAGAACCTAGAACACTTTAATTCCATCTACTTCCCTTCAATCTTTTGAACTGTTCTTATAATTATATAAACGGTATACATTTATAAACCAGCAACATTGCTAATATTGTTCACTACCAACAACATTTATGTTTATGCACCAATATAACTACTCTTTGTAGCTCTTCACTCCTTTCCGCATGTCCCAGTTTCTGTTTAGATTCTTCTTCCTTCTCCCTAAAGAACACCCTTTACTTTTGTATTTCTTTTGGTGTGGGTCTGCTGGTGATAAAATCTGTCTTTGCTTGTTTAAAACATCTTTATTTGCCTTTAATTTTTTGACAGCACTTCTTATAAATCATATTTAAAAGATATGAAATTTATCTGTTTTGAGGGAAAAGCATTAAATCCTCTGCATACACATTAAGTTCCACTGTAAAAAAAAAAAAAAATATATATATATATACACACACATATATATGCATGCATATATATTTATATATTTTAAGGTTTAAAACTGAGTAGCTTCTTTCCTTTCCCATGAAAGAAAAATAAAATTTACAAATAAACAAGAACAAAAAGACAATGGAGAATGTCAGTTCCTAAAGATCATACATAATTTGGATGATTCTTCAACAAGTGATAGGATTCAAGTCATCACTAGAAGAGAAGTTGATTTTAAAAGTATAATGTTAAACCTCAATTAGGCATGCCAGAAGGGAAGCCATGTTGTCAAAATGCCCACTTAAACCATGATCAATTCTGCTACTGCCCCATTCTTTTCCTCCTCTCGTTCTAACATGAAAATATCAAGCCGGGCTCGGTGGCTCAGCCTGTAATCCCGTGCCTTTGGGAGGCTGAGGTGAGTGGATTGCCTGATCCCGTGGGTTCGAGACCCGCCTAGGCAGCGATACCTCATCTCTACAATAAATCAAAAAATCAGCCGGGCGTGGTAGCACATGCCTGTAATTCTGGCTACTTGGAAGGCTGAGGTGGAAGGATCGCCGGAGCCCAGCAGGTCGAGGCTGCGGTGGCCGGGAGCGGCCACTGCACTCCAGTCTGGGTGACAGAGTGAGACTCCAACTCAAAAAAAAAAAAAAAAGAAAATATCAAAAACATCTCAAACCTATCCTTTCCTGACTTAATCCCATTTTACAAATTTTTTTTTACTTAATATACTCATATCATGATGTTTAACATAATCACTCAGAGATACAGTGTAACCTTTGAATCTTTCAGAGAAAAAACTAAAATCAAGAATTGTATGCACCAATGCAAGAGGGTTAAGCACCCTCCAGCTTTCTGCAGAGCAAAGAAGAAACTTTCCTTCTTTCTCATAGTTCTTGGTGGTACGTTAATTCCACATTACTACATACACTTTTTTTTTTTTTATTGAGTTGGAGTCTCACTCTTTGCTGCCCAGGCTGGAGTGCAGTGGCATGCTCACAACCATTACAGTCTTGACCTGCTGGGCTTAGGCAAACCTTCCGCCTCAGCCTTTCAAGCAGCCACCTCAGCCTTCCAGGCAGCTGGAACTACAGACACACACCAGCTAGTTTTTGTGATTTTTTTTTTTTTTGAGTTGGAGTCTCACTCTGTCGCCCAGACTGGAGTGCAGTGGCCGCTTCCGGCCACCGCAGCCTCGACCTGCTGGGCTCCGGCGATCCTTCCACCTCAGCCTTCCAGGTAGCCGGAATTACAGGCATGCGCTACCACGCCCAGCTGATTTTTTGATTTATTGTAGAGATGCGGTCTCGCTGCCCAGTAGGTCACGAACCCGCGGGCTCAGGCAATCCACTCACCTCAGCCTCCCAAAGGCGCAGGATTACAGGCTGAGCCACCGAGCCCAGCTGTTTTTGTGATTTATTGTAGAGATGAGGTCTTACCAAGTTGCCCAGGCTGGTCTCGAATCCCCCCAGCTCAGGCAATCCTCTCGCCTCTGCCTCTCAAAGTGCTGGGATTACAGACTGAGCCACCACACCCGGACTACATTTTTTTGAGAAAAGGAATGAAAAGAAACTTGGATCAGAAATGTGTAGAAAATATTTTCCCGCCGGGCTCGGTGGCTCAGCCTGTAATCCCGCGCCTTTGGGAGGCTGAGGTGAGTGGATTGCCTGAGCCCGCGGGTTCGAGACCCGCCTGGGCAGCGGGACCTCATCTCTACAATAAATCAAAAAATCAGCCGGACATGGTAGCGCATGCCTGTAATTCTGGCTACTCGGAAGGCTGAGGCGGAAGGATCGCCGGAGCCCAGCAGGCGAGGCTGCGGTGGCCGGGAGCGGCCACTTCACTCCAGTCTGGGTGACAGAGTGAGACGCCAACTCAAAAAAAAAAAAAGAAAATATTTTCCCATTGTATTTTGTTCAAGAGTCTCCCACAACGTAAGTGTAGAACCGAATCAGAAAAGGAGGAAGGTAGGAGAGACAGAAAAACCTAATTAGAACAAGGCAACTGAGCAGAAAGAGAAGAAAAATAGAAGATGGCAACTGGCTCCCAGAGAATGTAAAATTTCTAAAAATAAAAGGATGGTCAGATCCTATCAGTATTCTATTTGTCATCTTCCTCTTCAGCCTTTTCCTTCACCTTCTTCCCTTCTTATCCTCGTTATTACTATACATTCCAATTCTTCTTTATTATTACTATGAATATCAGCTTATCCTCCTTCCCCTTTTTTACCCACCATGTAAGAAGCCAAATTGCGCTTTAATAGATTTGGCCAAAGAGCATCTTTGATGAGCTCTCCTAATTCACTTACACCTTCATCAGAATCACTGGTGAATCAGGGGAAGAAGCTCTGGGATTGTTCATGCTACCTCTTCCAGACAGCTTTATGTCATGTCTGACATGATCATTTAATCAAGTCCTTTCCAGATTCCCATTTTAATTCTGTCAACATTCAAAATGGGTCACCACTCTAATGGAGATGAAGCATATTGAAGGGAACTATATTTTAAAATATGGTTTTTTCAGCAAAATAAAAATCTATTCTAGAATATGCTTTAATATCCCCAAATTCTGTCACTTTCTTTCTAAGGAAATAGTACAGCATCTCTTCATTCTCATTCCCAAACAGAGAAGTCATCTGCATATAGCTGACAAACATTACCCCCCTAAATTTGGGATTCAGGAGATCCATTATGACTTCTTTTAAATAGTTTGCAGTTTGCTATATTTTTGTTCTACTTTGGAAATTTCCTCACTGGCTAGTTTGTAACATCTGCCTAATTCAATTTCTAAAGCATTTATACAATACTTCCTATTGTTTTTTTCCCCTCCTTTCAGTGAATCCAAAGTAGCAAAGTTTTCCAGATCTTGGGATCTGGAAGTGTTCTTAATGTCTTCATTTGAAGAGTGAGTGAAGATTGATGTTTAAGGCCAATGTTGTGAGACAAATCCAAAGGACCAGTCACACAGAGATGGCCACATTCAAAAAGACTCAAGGAACTATCTTAGTTACTTTTAATGATACTTTTGCTGTGTATAGAATCCTAGATTGGCAGCTGTTTTATTTCAGTACCATAAAAATGTTAATTCGGTTGTCTACTATTTTTTACCTTTTCTGCTAAAAATCAACTATTAGTCTTACTGTTGCATTCTTGAAGGTAATGTCTCCTTTTTTTACTGGTTGCTTTAAGATTGTCTTGGTTTTAAATAGTTTTACTAAAGATACTCCTAGGTGTAGATTTCTGTATACTGATGCTGCTTGAGGCTTAGAAAGCATTCTTCAATTTGTCAGTAATATTTTTTAATAGCCCTGGGAAATTATCAATTATTTTCTCATCAAATTTTCTTCTGTCCCATTTTCTCCCTCCTCCTGCTAAGCTTAAAGGTTCTAACATTACAGATATGCTCACCCTCTCATGTATCTATTTAGTCTCTGGAATTCATTTTCAATATTTTCTATTGATTTCTTTTCCTCTTCATTAATCCTGTATTTTGCTTTGAAATATCTACTGTGTAATTCAAACACTGAGTTTCCAATTCCAGTTATAATTTTCTGTTCTAGACTATTTGCCATTTATACATTTCAATTTTTTGGTAAAAATTTTCCATATTTTCATCTGTCTCATTTTTCCTTCCATTTGCTAGAGTATATCAATGATGATCATTTTAAAGTTTTCATCTGCCAATTCTAATCAATAGCTGAATTGTCCTTAAGTCAATTTCCACTGTCCAGATTTTCTCTTAGGTTTAGTCATATGGTCCTATCTATTTGCATCTAGTCATATTTTTATTAAATGTTGGATACTGCATACTTAAAAAGTTTAGAGGTGCTAGGTATTCTGTTTCTCGAGAGTAGCTTACAGGAAGTGAGGTGAGTCAAGGCTGGGCTACAGTTGAGGCAAGACTTAGCCTACCTCAGTGAAGCCTACTCCTACCGCTGCACTATGGTGCTTCCAATTCAAAGTATGCGGGCTCGGTGGCTCACCTGTAATTCTAGCACTTTGGGAGGCTGAGGCAAGTGGACTGCCTGAGCCCAAGGGTTCGAGACCAGCTAGGGCAACTTGACGAGCCCTCGTCTCTACAATAAAATTAAGAAATAGCCGGGTGTGGTAGTAGTACATGTCTGTAGTTCCGGCTACTCGGAAGACTGAGACGGAAGGATCGCCAGAGCCCGGCAGGTCGACGCTGGGGTGGCTGTGAGTGTGTGCCACTGCACCCCTGCCTGGGCAAAGGAGTGAGACTCCAAATCAAAAAAGAAAAAAAAAAAAGTATGGTGTACACTTTGGAAATTTCCTCACTCAAGGCCTCTCCTCAGAGAGGAGACTGCAGGAACTCTGCTTTTCAGAAGAGTATGACTTAACTTTCTAGCATTCTGCCATGCAGCTTTGTAATTCTGCAAATTTCTTGAGGATGAGCCAGCAATGCTTTTCAGTCCCGTTGGGTTCCCAATATTGGCACTCTAACCCCAGAAGGTTTCCAAAAGCTGTACCTGTTTCTCTGTCCTCAAATGGTAACCCTTTATACAATCTGAGCTTAGATTTTGAGTCTCTTGTCCATATTCAGAATCAGCAAAAGTCTGGTCACTTCCTCAAGAGAAAAGAGGCTGCAGATGATCAGTTACCTCTGCAAAGTTTTCTCCGCTCTGGAGTCTTAGTCACTCTAGTACTTTAGAGCTCTGGTGCCCTTAAACAAATTATTTTTATGTTTATCTTGTCTTTTTGAGCTGTTCCTAGCCATGATATCCATGTGTTCAATTTCTTCCCAGACAGAAGATTTCTTGCCCTGTTTTATTTTCTTTATATCCTACATCACTACCTGTCATTACATTACTTACTATGGTGTTTCATGTCTGCTTTTCCCTGCTGAAACGTAACAGGAGAATGAGGATTTTCCTGTGTCCCAGGGCCACAGCAGACTGAAGACTGTCTGACTCTGTCTGACAGTCAGTCCTTCCCCTTTCCATCCTGCCTCACTCACCAAGCCTGTTTTTGTTTTGTGAAGAATTCCAAACAGGCTTATTATTTTCTTAGTATGAGAAAAAAAAGAGAAACATAATTCTACACATATGTGTTCTTATAAAGAACCCTAATTCCCCCTTTTCATATTTCCTTACATCCTCCCCCATGAAAGAAATAACTTAGAATAAAAATACGATGAGATTCTCTCCTGTATGGTTCCCCCTCTTCACCTGATTACTGAGGCCCTGGCGGTCATTGGGTCTGATATTACTGGTGACTACTATACCTCAGAAAAAAAGGGGAGGGCAGGATTTCCTCACTAGGCCCAGCTCCGTGTAGTAAGCAGACTCGGGATATGCCCTCTACAGCAGGCTGGAGACCTGTCTCTCTCCTAGGCTCTATTATCCTCCATTTCAATTATGCTGTGAAATGAGTCTGAGTCAAGCCACCGCTCACCAAGCAGCTCATGGGCAAACACATTCAGAATCTATCTTGCCACAGGTGGTACAAAGGTTAAGATTTAAAAAGAAGAATATGAAGTCCCCACTCTGGTGGATAATCCAATAGACAGCAGCTGAGCGCCCTTGAATTCAGTTCAATTCTGCCACTATCTACCTAGGGATAGCATCAGATTTACTTTGTTAAAGCAGCATACAAAATTCAGGGACAAATCACTCTATAAAAAAAGATACCTGCACATATATGTTTATCACAGCATTGTTCACAGTAGCAAGAATATGGAACCAACTGTGCTACCCATCAAAAGAGGACTGGATAAAAAAAATGTACATATACGTGATGAAGTATTTCACAGTCATAAAGAAGAACAAAATCATGAACTTTACAGCAAACTGGATGGACTTAGAGTCTATAATACTGAGTGATCCTTCACAGAAACAAAGAACTGAGTATCACATGTTCTCACTCATAAGCGAACCTTGAACAATTATTGTAATACTATAAGAAAAGGATTGGCAAACTGCTAGGAGGGGGGCAGGGAAGTGGGACTGGCAGTAGTGGAAATCTGCCTGGGGAAGGGGGGCATACCTTATCAACAAGGGTACATGCATAATGAACATTTGTATACCTAACCCTGAACTGTACCCCATATCTTTAAAATAAAAAAATTAAAAGAATTATTAAAAATTCAGGGAAACACTTTACCTATGTTTACAGGTTTATTAACAAAGTATATTCCAAAAAATACACATGAACAGCCAGACAGAAGAGATGCACAGGTCGAGGTGTGGGAGAAGGGGCACAGAGCTTCCATGCCCTCTCCTGGTATGTCACTTTCAAAAACCTCCTGTTCAGCTATCTGGAAGATCTCAGAGCTCAGTTCTTTGGGGTTTTATGTAAGCTCCTTACCATCACTGATCACTGGCACATCAGCTCCACCTTCAGCTCTTCCCTAATTGGATATGGAGGCTGAAAGGAACTGAAAGTTCCAATTGTCTAATCACAGGAGTTTTCCCCCTGGCAAACAGTCCCCATCCTCAGGCTATGTAGGGAAACTACCACCAGGCAACTCACTAGTACAAATGACACTCATCACTCCAGAGATTCCATGGATTTTAGGGGCTGTATGGTAGGAAATCGGAGGAGGACCAAACACGTATTTCACATGATTACACATTAATGTGTAATTAATTGCTCATTAATAAGGCAGATATTTGAGTCTTCCTCTGGCTCCTATTATTCTTCATCTTCAAGGAGAGAGAAAGGTTATTAACTAGAACCATCACTGTTGTGTAAGTGAAGCGTAGACTAGGGGATAGAAAAGAAGTTTCCAAAAATAATCCATAGATATTTTAACTGATACAAAGATGTTCTTAAAACCCATCAATTACAGAAGAAGCCTTGCTCACCTAGTAAGCACATTATTTTGAAATAATAATTTGCTCTGTCAGAGATTAGCAATTCATATAAAAACAGCTACAAATCTTACAATCATATATTTTGATAGCTACGTCTTGAAAACGTGTTATTTACCCAGAGTACAATATCAGAAACTGTACCCAGAGTACCCAGAGTACAAAATGTACCCAGAGTACAAAATCTTGTAATATGCAGCTAATACACTGTAATGACTAACTGCCCTGGTAAAAAAAAAATAACAGTTTTCCTCACAGAACCCCCAGGGGACAGAATTAGAAAAATAAACAAATGTATAGGCTTGTAAATGCCACGAAGTCAGGCTTGTGCAGGTGAAGCAGACAGCTCTCACAGTGCTTTTGTATCCCACACTGCTACACTGGAACTTTTACAAGACTAAAGGCCTTTTGAAAAAGCAAAGTTTAAGCTCTTTGTTGTTTTGTTTTTCTTAATGTTCCTTAAGTAGAGATAAATACTTTTTTAGTATGTTATAGAGGATACAATAGCAAGAAGGCAGTCTGCAATCTAAGTAAAAGAGATTTGATTTTTTTTTTCCTTGATGTATCCGGCATTTGGTTATTTTACCTGACTCATCGGTTTTTACCTGGTTCTTTGGGATTTGGCATACAGTAAGAGCTGTCTGTCCACAGAGGGACCACCTCGTGTATTGAGCTGTGCTATGGCACATGACTCTACCTGCATCAGACCACACCACTAAGCGCCCGCTGCATCCACTGAAATTTTCAGACTAGGAGGCAAATGCGGGCCCAGCAAGATGGGAGAGAGAAGAAGAGGGGGCTAAGACTGAGGGCTTGTGATTCCACCGGAGGTGCAAAGTTTAGGAATGAATGACTCCACTGGAAACATCATGAAGACAACAGCAAGTTTCTGAGAATTTATGGGGCCAGTTTCTACACAAAACTTCTTGTAGACGATCCCAGAGAATTACTTGGAAAAGGAAGGAAAGACCCACAGCCAGTAGAACACAGCTGTCTGGAGGATTCAATCAGACACTGGATTCACCATTGGTCACTTCAGAACAACTAAATAATGGTCAGGACAGGTAGCAAGGAATATGAACCAATAATGCTGCATTCTACAGGTGCCAACACTTAAAGGTATAAGCTAGAAGGACAGAGCCAGTACCTGGAGAAATGGTATTTAAATTGTGGTTTGAAATACCTAAGAAAGTATCTTCATTTTGTTTTGGAGATTTAAAAACAAAAGGATTACTAAGAGTTTAGCAATAGTACATGAATAGAATTAGGTCTTAGAGCGAGTGTCAGCAAGTAGAGTGGAAGGAAATATATCTATCTCAAGCTCCAAACCACCTGGCAAAAAGGAGGCAAAAATACTTCTAATTAAAAGAAGAATAAAATACAATACAAAAAACGGGGCACTTTTCATCAAATTATCAATGGAAGAAGCATTTACCATCAAGCACTGGTTCCTAAACTCAAGCTGTCTAATTGGTCTGAGGCCTGAGACATCCAGAGTTCTGCTAAGGTACTTAATTATAAAAGAAAAGTAAGAATCTGAGGTTACCAAGAAGCACTGAGGACAGACAAGACTGACACCAAGCTCAAATCCTGGCAGTCAATACAGAAAGAAACTGAGGTACTGGTGAGGGCCTGGAAGCAGTGAGCATCAGTCAGTTCCAAGCTGCACCACTGGATGGAGAGGGAGAGGTTGTAGCAGAATGTCAGTGCTTCTCATGATCCTGAGATCCCTTTATACATCCTCCAAGCTAACAGGGGCTCACGTTGACCAGGAGACTCGATCCTGACTGGTGTCTCCAAGTTCTTTGGTATCCACCCAGGGGCTGCTGGCCTTGTCCACCAGAACCAGGGTACCACAAGTGAAGCACAAGTATAAACTGAGAAGGAGCAAGGCCACATATGCTCTCACGTGACATTTCCAGAGACCACCACCAGTATCTGCTCGTGATCCAGGAGCACAACATAGGTAATCAGTGGCTTGGGAAGGCCCACCCATGTAAGAGCTGTATAGTGGGCAGCAATGCAGTGATCAGAAATGACTTCACGCCGGGCTCGGTGGCTCAGCCTGTAATCCCGCGCCTTTGGGAGGCTGAGGTGAGTGGATTGCCTGAGCCCGCGGGTTCGAGACCCGCCTGGGCAGCGAGACCTCATCTCTACAATAAATAAAAAAATCAGCCAGGCGTGGTAGCGCGCGCCTGTAATTCCAGCTACTTGGAAAGCTGAGGCGGAAGGATCACCGGAGCCCAGCAGGTCGAGGCTGCGGTGGCCGGGAGCGGCCACTGCACTCCAGTCTGGGTGACAGAGTGAGACTCCAACTCAAAAAAAAAAAAAAAAAAAAGAAATGACTTCACAACCAATCCCAACTTAACCACCAGAGGAGAGAGACTCTTATCTTCCTCTTATCTTCCTTTGGGAGCTCCAGGACACACACAAATAGGATTAGTGCCAAGTTACTCTCCTGTGTCTGTGCTCCTTCTAAATCCTGGCACTTCCAAAGTGAAAATAATACAGAAGGACTTTCAATCACATCACTCAGTTTGAGCAGCTCACTCATCTAACATAATAAAGGATAAGAGTCAAGTGAGCAGAAGCAAATCTCTGTGGTTCAAGCAGTTTTGGTTATTTTTTAAATGTTTTCCCAGAAGCCTTAGCACAAAGAGCATCTTTCCCTTCCCCTGCCCAGTAACACAACTGGAGAGAGCACAGAATGGCTGACAATCCAAAATAAAGGTCAGATCGAGAAGAGGAAGAACTGGAGGGGAGACTGAAGTACATAAAATAAGCAGTTAAAGGGAACAAAGGTCATAAGTGAAAAAAAAACAGGCTTGAAGTAGCAGACCTTCCATCCATTCCCTTCTGAGTTGTGTAACAGGTATAAATATTACTTATTCAGAACATAAGCATAAAGTGTGGAGTAAAATGAAATCGAGTAACAGTCATGTGAATGTACCATTACCTGAGCATAAAAATGTACCCATTCCTTGGGTAGCAGAAGAGAGGGCTGAGGACATAACCAGTATGTAAAAACAATGTAAAGACATTAAAGAACCACAGGAACAGATGATGACACGTTAGATGATCTACTGCTGAAATGTCAACCATGTGCCTGTACAAAATAGCCTCAAGCTTCCTATATGCAAGTCTTCCTTTTAAAATAAATATTATAATTGCTATCTGTTTAATAATATCTCATAACCAGCTGGGTAAAACATTAATGTGACCATCACACCAAAATATTCTGACAACAAAACAAATATCAAAAGGCATTAATAGTCTGTTTAAAACTGCACTTGTACCCCTTAAGTTTATACAAATAAAACCAAAAAAGGGGGAAAAAACTGTTAAATAATTATATTTTGCCAAGCGCAATGGCTCACACCTATTAATCGCAGCACTTTGGGAGGTTGAGGCAGAAGGATCACATGAAGCCAGGAGTTCAAGGCCAGCCTTGGCAACCTGGTGGGACCCCCACCCATCTTTAAAAAAAATTAGCTGGGTATAGTCATGCACCTATTGTCCCAGTTACTCAGGAGGCTGAAGCGAAAGGATCCCTTGAGTCCAGAAGATTGAGGCTACAGTGAGCTATAATTGTATCACTGCACTTCAGCCTGGGAAATAATCTATCTCTTAAAAAATAAAAAAGTCAATCAGTAAGACACTAATAATAACAATTTATTATTAGTGTTATATATATAAACAATGTAAAGACATTAAGGTATGTAAAATTTACGTATGTAAAAACAATGTAAAGACATTAAAGAATCATGGGAACAGATGATGACACTCTAGATGATCTACTGCTGAAATGTCAACCATGTGGCTGTATAAAATAGCCTCAAGCTTCCTATATGTAGGTCTTCCTCTTAAAATAAATTTAATAATATATTATTATTTCCTAGGCTACAAACCTGTATAGCATATTACTGTACTGAATACTGGAGATAATTGTAACACAGTGGTGGGTATTTGTATACATAAACATATCTAAACAAGTCGGGGTGGTGACATGGTGGTGCCCTGTTTCTAAAAACATATATATGTATATATAAACATAGAAACGGTACATAATAAAATACAGTATTATAATCTTATGGGACCACGTTGTATATGTGGACCACTGTTGACTGAAACAGTGTTATGTGGCACATAATAAATAACTGCTATGTTTATCATTTATGACTTATTTAGGTTGTCTTTGCAAACCCTGACTGTCTTTTTTGGTCACATACACGTTTGATTTCTAAAAACCGTCATGGTAAATGAATCAACTGCTGAGAAAATTAAGACCTTATAGGAAAAAAGTGAAAGCCATTAAAAATATTTTAGGTCATAAAAATAAACAATTAAAACAGCAGGATAAATTAAGGCAACAGCAACAGCATTTTCCACTTAAATTATAGTGAGGACTATATTATTAATTTCCATTTCCCCTCACTTGCTTTTCAGAAACCTTTCAGAATCCCTTCTTAGGCACCCCCACTCCCAACCTCAGCAGTTTCAGCAATGGAGATAATGCCTGAAAATATATTTTGCATACAGATCATACACTCTGATAATTTTATATGTCAACCTGGCTAGGCTATAATACCCAGTTATTTAATCAAACACTAATTCAGGCATTGCTGTGAAGGTATTGTATAGACGTGGTTAACATCTACAGCCAGCCAACTTTAAGTAAGAAGATCACTCTTCATACCATATGTGGCCCCCATGCAAGCTGCCAAAGCCTTAAGGGCAAAGCTTGAGATAGCCCAGAGAAGCAATTCTATCTCAAATCCATAGCATCAACCCTTATCTGTGTTTATAGCCTGGAAGACTGCTCTATGGATTTCAAACTTTCCACTCATCATAGAATAAGACAATGCCTTGAAATAAATATATATATATAATATAAAATATCCTTCGTTCTATTTCTTTGCAAACCCTGACTGATATACACAGAGAGAGTTTCCATGTACAGGTCTCTACTCCAGTTTTCCAGCCTTTTCTGATTTCATGATTCCTGGCTCTCTCAGCCCCACCTACACATACTTCAGCTCTTACCCTCCTCAAAGAAACCATCAAATACAGTCTTGTGCCACATAGCAGTGTTTCAGTCAACAGTGGTCCCATAAGATTATAATAATATATTTTTAATGTACCCTTTCTATGTTTATATATATGTATATGTTTTTAGAAACAGGGCACCACCATGCTACCACCCTGACTTGTTTAGATATGTTTACATATACAAATGCCCACCACTGTGTTACAATTGTCTTCAGTATTCAGTACAGTAACATGCTATACAGGTTTGTAGCCTAGGAGCAATACCATATGGAATAGGTGTAAGTATGCTTGTTGATGTTCACCTACAGACAAATTTCTCAGAACAAATATTAGCATGACTATATAGTTATTGGTAATGAGTTTTCCAAATTTTTGTTTCAACAGACTCTACACTTCTACTTTACTATTTCGATCCCTCAGGCCCTTCTTCTAATAACTAAAAAAATAACAGCAAGAAATATAACTGGCATAAACTAGGATGAAAATTCACATAATATACACTTGTATACACAGATCTCTGCATAAGGGAAACTTCAGATTGCAAAAAGAGTATCTACAATGTCAGAGCAATTTAACCATGTTTTTAAGGTAAGATACATTTCAAAGTAGGACTTTTGTTCTAACATGAAATTCAGAAATTTGTCTATATAGTTAAAACTTTAATTAGAAAATAAAAGTTAAAGGAAAAGCACAATTTCATTTACAGAAATCAAATTATAATCCAATGTGTACATAACAGACTTATTTTTCAATGATGAACTATAAACTTTAGAGTGCTAAATGAATTGTCTAGTAAGATATTTCAACAATTTGATTTCTCTCAAAAAATGCTGAACTTTCAATTTAATTATGTTATTTAAAATTAGAACATTTCAATACTTAAGTAGTCAACGTGAATCGAAATCAATTAACATAGCCTCATAAATGCATTAAATAGTACAAAAGAAGCATATTTTTAGCATTAAAAATAACAGTCACACCCTCACCTCCCACATCAACCTGTAATCCATGTTTTCATCCAAGTCTTCAGGCATCCTCTTCTCTCCAGCAAAGGGTCCAAACTTTTCACCCTGAGTAGCAATGAATTTATTGGAAAAGGATTAATACAATAATCAAGTTACTACAATAAACCATTTTTTCTTCTGGAATCTTTTTCCTCCAAATCTTCACGCTAACAATTGAGATCCTTTTAAAATATTAACTAATTTACCCAACACAAAATATTTACATATTTTAAATCCAACTTAGCCTGTTTTTAGCCTAAGACAATGACTCCACAACATAGGAGTCAACATAAAAGGGTTAAATTACTTCACTTTCAAATCCTGACATGGCAAAGAACGTTGTACTTCAAATGTTTTAATCCTCTTCACAGCCCTGAGTAAGTGGTCTTGAAAAGAGCACTGAGTTTTGCCTGGTTTGAGAGACAAGCCCACCAGGCAGAAAATCACCTGTTTTCCATAAAAATCATAAAATCATTCCTATTATGAACAAGAAAGAAGTAGGTTTGCCATTCTCAGAGGAAGTCCATTCATAAATAAACTTAAATCCTCCTGCCAATCTTTCAAACACCCAAGGGGGCACACACTTTAAACCAGAGTTTTGTTTTAAGAAGTGTGTGCTTTGAAACCCACCTGCGCAAGAGTCCCCTGCATTGCTAGTTTCAGATACAGAATCCTGGGCTTTGTTAAAACCAGGTCTGGTAGTGGGGTGTCGAAGCTGCATTTTGACAAAATGCCCAGGTGAGAACCATTGGCATTGCCCCTGCATGTGTAACCCATGAGTGACTGTCTCTGAGGTCTCTTTTTTTCCTAAGGTGACCAATGCAAGGACTGCAGAAACGGAGGGAGACGACCATGTTTGTCCAACCAACCATTCTGTAGAAATGTGTGCAGAGAAGGTACAGAGTCACCCATACCTCAACCTGCAAATGATTCTTGTTCAACAGAATCCTCCCCTTCACATGGAGGTGGTGGAAGAAAAAACCAACAAAATCTCCAGAGCAACTTTTGGTGAATACCGTTAAGGGGAAAAGATAACCACCAATGAATATTTCAAGGAATATAAATTACTTAATGAACAACAAGAAAATTCAACTCCTGGGAATAGTAAAATTTTAAAGCTATTACAAATAGCTAACCCAGACTTCTCATTTTACAGATGAAGAAAAAGGTCCTGAGAAGTCATAAATAATGGCAGAGCCAGGAATACCATTTCTCTAATGTTAACGTAGGAGCAGAAAATACCCACAGAGATTCCTCAAGTCAAGACTGTAACCGTAGGTAACTTAAACACAGAGTAGCAAAGAAACAGGGAGACTGCTGCCTACTTACACCAACACAAGAGATATTAATACAAAGCTTAGAGAGCACATTTAGAAGCTGGAAGCCCGCTCTGCCCTACAATCCTATCATGCCTCATGAGCCACTTCATGCCAAGGCACTCAACATCACATCTCGTGCAGACCCAACAGCCCCAAAGATGATTTCTTTAGTATGTAATTACTTCTCTCCTCAAGACAGAATCAAGCCAGTATTTGATGGCAGGTAAGAAAAGCTCCACAAGAAATGAAAGAACAGAGGAGTAGAATGAATACTGAGCTACTATGTGCCACACTCCAAATAATCCTATGTGGGAGTCTCACTACTCAACAACTAAGAAAATAGAATTTCAAAGAGTTTATATTTAATCTCTTGCTTGATTAAGGTCAATCAGTCAGCAATTACCAGAGATAGGATTAGGAAGCAGGGGCTTACTCTGGAGAGCTCAGGCTATGTCTACTCTATCAGGCCACCCTCAAAACCTGACAGATGGCTGCAAGGCCTGCTACTGTGGCCACCTGGTGCCACCTTGCTCAGCTGTCCACTGACCACAGTTTAGCAATGGCCTGGGCTGTGCCTTACTCAGCATAGACACTCAATATGTGGACTATCAAACTGAAGAAACTGAGTTAACTTTTGTAAAAGTCAAACTAGAAAACAGATCAAAAAGTAAGGTGTGTTTTTTTTAATAAATTTGAGAATTTGATATTAATGTATGTGGTTCAAACTTACAGTTCACTGTCATATATTTTGCCTTTATCAACCATTGCAGAAGATAAAAATAATCTGAGTACACTTTCCAATTTAAATGATCTACCCAAGTCAGTCAGTTTCTCCATGCAGTACAAATTTGGAGAAAAACAAATGAATCTATCAATTCAGTAGTGTACAAAGGACTGAGAAAGAAGGAATAAAAACCTACATAAATAATCCAGGATCGGAGGTGGGGGGGGGAACCTGCCTGGATGCCAGCCTAGTACAATTATTAAAGGACTTAAAGTTTTGAAAATTCAAACTAAGAACCAGAACACTAACGGTTAAGCTTCACCATGAATAGTGAAAAATTACTCTCTATAATAAATTCAAGCCACCACATATAGTGGCTTTCAATTCTTTTCCTCAACTCTTAGTAAGAAATATTGTGAATCTCAACCTAGCACATTCACAAATACACATAGAAATACAAACATATAAAGCTAAAATACTGTGCCTGGGCAACACAGAAAGACCTCATCTCTACAAAAAACATTTAAAAAATTAGCTGGGCATGGTGGTGCATGTAGTCCCATCTACCTGGGAGGCTGAGACAGGAGGATCACTTGAGCCCAGGAGGTCAAGGCTGCAGTGAGTTATGATCACACCACTGTACTCCTTGAGCAACTCCCTACTGACCAGGCAGTGGGGAATCCCCAGAAGCATGAAGCATAGTGCCCTAAGAAAAAATCTAGTTAAACAGCAACTTTTCAAGTAAGCTTAAGGGTTAAGCAATAAGAATCAAAATTTGTGATCATCAGCTTATAGCCCACAAATCTGAACTTAAGAAACAGTTTGCTTAATTATCATTTGTGAACACTGTATAACATTATTAGAGAAGGTGTTTGCTGTTTGTCAACGGTATTAAAAAATACTGACATAAAACACCAATAGAGGAGAGGCAAATTTATAAGTATATTTAGCTCTCTGGCTTTGATGAAATTTCCTCAAAGTACTTTAGTGAGTGTATTAGAATAATTTGATCAAATAAATTTGAGTTTCTGTTGCAAGATTATAAAAATGTAAATAACTAGCTCTCAGTTTTCCATACTACTTGTGGTGAGAGACAATGTAGATATTAAAAACACAGTTTATATTTGGCTTTAGATGAAGATTTTACGCTTACTAGATCCAGTTTCACTATAAAGCCTTCCCTAAAGATTTCAGCACGTTATCTAATCTTTCTCTAACTCCTAATTCATTGTTGTCTATTATACAACAGCACTTTCCTAAAATTGTAATTATAATTTCTGTTTTATTTGCAAGCCATTTCTTAAGGAGATTCTAACTTAAGCATAAGCCTCTTCTACCACAATGAGTTTCAAATGGGGCACACACCCCACATATATGTAATTATTTTCTCTTTTGTGGAATCATATGAACTTGCCAATTTTGATGATTTTAGACCTACAAAATGAACATTTTTCATATGATTCATCATAATAAATTACATGCATGTGCATTAGTATATTCAACACCTAAGGGAGGGTCGTAGGAAAGAAACTAACATATTTCAAACAATCGTCTTGAAAACTTCAGAAGTTTCTGGCTGACTTCCTGCCATAATTAGTTTTACTTTTTGTAACAAAGCTGCTGAAGATCTCACACTAAGCATCTGGAAAACTGTCAGCTCTTCCAATTCCTTGATGTTCATGTGTGCCTACTTTATTGATATTATCTTCAACTCGGGATTTATTTTCAAGAAGTTTCCTAGAATTCTTCACTTCTATTTCCAGTGTTACCATCGCAAATGTTTACAAGTTAGGCAGTAAGACAAGACAACATTAGACACCCAACATATATATAAATGACAAGTAGAGAGGGGCCAGGAGGTGTGTTAAAAAGGGCATGCCCACCTAATGAGGTTTTCCACTCCAGTTGAGTGCTGCTATATCACTATGTGGATCCAAAGTTGCCAGACACATGTGATAATTTTAGAGAAGCTGATAACTCAAGTTTGCATGTGAAATCAAATCTTTTCTATATTGGTAATGAATTCCACATTTTCAAAACTCTGTAAAGTCATATAAAATGTGACTTCAAGGCAAATTCCACCTGCCACAACAAACTGAATCAAACTCATTTCTCAAACTAATCTAATGTCTAGCCTACCGTATGGCACTTATTTGTTTTTATTCAAACTGTTTCTAAACAAAGCAGGTAATTAATTTATTCAAACTGCTACCCACTAGACAGTAACTTTTAATAAGCAACAACAAAAAAAATGACTGCAAAAATGTGGGCCATTTTCTCTCATTATGTCTAATATTATTAGTAAGAAGTTGAAAACCAACATCTTTCTTAGAATTGTGGGAAAAGCACTAGCTGGGGCTTTGAGAGACTTGGATCCTAAGTCCAGCTTTACTGTTAAATAGCTGTGACACATTATGATGGTACAAACCTTTTAAGTCTCAGTTTTCTCATCTATAAAACTTAAGGAATTGGATTTGTTGATTCTAAGATTCCCTCCAGCTTTAAGTTCCATGAAAGAGAGCTTCCACAGGCCTAACTTACTTTGAAAATCAAAGAAGATGAGAGTATAATTGATTGAAACACATTATCAAATTCATACGTCCATAATGACTGTCAGAGAGGGAAAGAAAAAGGAAATTAAAAAAAAAAAACACCTGATTTGCCATCATCAGAGGATAGTAACTTATTATTAAAATTAGTAAAGGAAAAGAATTAAGCATTTTGTCCTGCCTTTTCAAGAGTAGCTGTAGTTCAGAATAACCAGACAGCAGCAATTGGTGATGACAAGCTCTTCTTTACAAGGGAATGCTTACTTATAAATAAAGGGGGAATATTTGAGATAGCAAATCACCATTTTGAAATCTCTAATAATATAACCGATTTCAGGCAAGGATTCTCCATGGATGCTAAAACCATTAACCCCAAGGTTGACGGTGAAAAAGATATCCACACAGTATCAGTTCACAGATTACTTGCCAAGCACAAGGAAAAACAATACCTTTACAAAAGAAAAGTTACCTTCACTCAATGTTGGCATCACTAACAGTGGAAAAGTCAGACATCATATGCCCCTTACTATGAGGTTGTACAGAGTAAACCTGCATCACTCCATGATGTATCCTTGCCAAAAATATTTACACCTAACTTCCAGATTACAGAAAATACCCAAAATAGAGAAACAAGTTAAATAAAGCCCTGGGAAAACAATCAGATAAATCCCTATGTAAAATACTCTACAAACAGCTGGCCTGCTCTCTTCAGAGAGCCATTGTTATTAAAATTGGGGAGCAGGGGGAGGGATTAAAAGAGAGATTTCACAGACATGACTAAATGTAATATGTGGCCTTTGATTGGATCCTGGTTCAAAAATAAACAGCTATAAAAAATGAAGTAATTTAAATATGGGTTGGTATTAGAGGACATTAGGAAATTACTGTTGCTTGTAATGGTATAGTTATTTAGAAGGATGTTCTTATGCTGAAGTATTGGGGGGTGAATTGTCAAAATGTCTGTAATTTACTTTGAAATGGTTCAGCAAATAAAAAGTATGCATACAAATGAAATAAATTATATTAAAGTGAATCAGTCTGCAGTTGAATCCTTTATATTTGAAATAATAATTTTTCACAGAAGGAGTCTAGAGTTCCCACTTGGAACATAATTATGTTTCAGTGTTAAACGGCTGTGCATGTGTGTGCCCTTGCAATTGCCTAATGCCTTCAACAATGGATTAAATACATTTCTTAAAAGTTCAATATGAAAATATCCAATCTTCCTTCCCTACTGTGAATACTGGGGCAAACTAACTGCCTCCCTGTACCCACTGTCCTTTGTCCTAGAAGACTGACTTTGTTAAGGGTATTGATGCACCCAGGTAAAATACTATATTACCTAGAAGAGAGGAGAGCTAATGACCTTCAAGCAGAAAACATTGTATGGAACTACCACAAAAGTTCCAAAATGAAGTTGAGTCAACTGAAAAGTATACCCAATGCCTTGGTTACTTCTTTTTGCTCCCCACCTGGAATATGAATATGATAGCTGGACCCGAGGAAGCCACACTGAAGTCAAGAGAATTGCAAAGACTTCCACCCTGAAATTCTGAGTCATTGACTTGATGGTAACAAATGTCCACCTGCCAGCTTATAATAGGGACAACATAAACTCCAAGGTTTAGATTACTACTACAGTTGTCTCTATTACTCTCAGTTGACACAGCAGAGGTCAGGGGAGAGAAGAGCAGCAGTGCCCAATAACAGAATTATTTTTTTTTAATTTTTAATTTTAAAGACATAGGGTACAACTCAGGGTTAAATATACAAATGTTCATTATGCAGATACCCTTGTTGATGAGGTGTGCCCCCTCCCCTGGCAGAATCCCACTACTGCCAATAACAGAATTCTGTTTTGTTTTGTTTTGAGTTGGAGTCTTATTCTGTTGCCCAGACTGGAGTGCAGCGGCACGCTCACAGCCACTGCAGCCTCGACCTGCTGGGCTCTGGGAATCCTTCCACCTCAGCCAAGTAGCTGTAACTACAGGCGCACACTACCACGCCCGGCTAGTTTTTGATTTATTGTAGAGACGAGTTCTCGCCAAGTTGCCCAGGCAGGTCTCGAACCCATGGGCTCAGGCAATCCACTGGCCTCGGCCTCACAAAGTGCTGGGATTACAAGCTGAGCCACCGAGCCCGGCCATAGAATTCTTTTTAATGAAATGTTTCACTTATGAAATAAAGGGAAATGCAGGAAAGTTGTGAAGAAGAAAGGATTGTGGGTAAATGGTGACTTAAGGTAGCACCTTTCCCTTTCACTCCCAAAACTAAGCTACTTGCTTTTCTTGAATAGAATAACTACTACTATCATCTGTGATACAAGTGAGGCCTTGGATTCTGGCAGAGAACTTATGTAAGGCGTTTTTCTCTAGTACTTTGAGTAATAAAGTGGAGGACAGAAGAGGAGCCAGCACTGAGGACTGGAAACCAGGGACTCCTCAAAAGAATTTGAAAATGGAGGAGGGGGTCATAGCCCATAATCTTCCCTGCCCTTGATGCCCAGGAAAGCACAAGGAGAACAGAAAGCTGACTGACAGGGAAGGAATGCCTATCTGCCAGTGCATGCCCATAAAATGGAGACCTATTTTCCACCTACCACCTGCAGGACTGACACTACAGAGAATTCTCCAATAATCACTACAGAGTATTCTCCAATAATCACTACAGAGAATTCTCCAATAATCACTACAGAGTATTCTCCAATAATCGGTCTTGGGATCAATAGACCAACCAAAGGAAATAAACAGCTTTTACAAAGGAGCACAGTTGCCAGACAAAGGAGGATACAGCAGAAAAATGAGACCTATACTCAGTAAAATAGATTTCTGTAGCTGAAAGAATACTTCAATTAAAGGGAATACCTGAATTACCTTAGAAAACTTAAGGAGATTCAAATGCAGCTTTTAAAAAAAAGTTAAAAGTTAAAAAAAAATGACTTTCCAACCAGATCTTTTTTGAGAATGAATTGGAACAAAGAGACAAGAATTAAATTTTAAAAAATCTCAAAGAAAATCATGAAGAGATAAAAATAAGATATTTAGAGAACAGATCCAGAAGACCTAACATACAAAAATATAGCTCCAGAGAATTAAAAAAGAAAATGGGATAAGACACAACAATTAAGAAGGACATTTTAAGCCGGGCTCGGTGGCTCAGCCTGTAATCCCGCGCCTTTGGGAGGCTGAGGTGAGTGGATTGCCTGAGCCGCGGGTTCGAGACCCGCCTGCACAGCAAGACCTCATCTCTACAATAAATCAAAAAATCAGCCGGGCGTGGTAGCGCATGCCTGTAATTCCGGCTGCTCGGAAGGCTGAGGCGGAAGGATCGCGGAGCCCAGCAGGTAGAGGCTGCGGTGGCCGGGAGCGGCCACTGCAACTCCAGTCGGGGTGACAGAGTGAGACTCCAACTCAAAAAAAAAAGAAGGACATATTTTGAAGATTAAAATAAATCTGCTCCTGTAGATTAAATGGCCTCACTCATTTCCAAGCTAGAATGATGACAAAGAAGTCTAGGCATGTTCCAGTAAAATTCCTGAACTTGAATCTTACATGCTTCCAAGCATAAACAAAAGGTTACCTGTAAAGTATAAAAAGTCAGAATGGCATCAAACTTCAGCTCTCCAACTGGAACCTGCAAAATGGTGAGAAAATATCTACAGACCACAAGGAAAAACTTACGACTTGAGAATCACCTACCTAGTCAAGAAATCATTTACAGTCAGCTAGAAAAAGAGCTACTTGATGATGTACACAGATTCAGAGAGAATATTACCACATGATCTAATGAGAAAAAGAACCACAAAAAGTCTATGGAAGAAGATGCATTACTGGTGCGTATAGACACACAATTAACATGTAACAATAAACTGGGTATGTGGACTATAAAAGCGAAATAACTCTTGAAACAACAAGGACAAACTTTTAAAAGAAATTCTTCAAGTAACATACCCTTAACCGAAACTTAGAGGAGCTGTTACGGAAGGTAGGCAAGAAGGTGAAAGCATTCTAAAAGCTACGTGGGGAGAGAGGGGCAGGAAGAAAGAAAAAGAGGAAAGTCATAGGGAAATGTAATATCTTGTGGGAAAAACTGTGTTTTTGTGAAAGAAAAGGTTGAACTCTAGCTAGCAAATAATAAAATCATGTACAGCTGACTGAAAGAGAGGAGGAATTAAAAAAATCATTAAAGAAAAAGAAGAGTAGAACTAATAAAGTAACAAAAAGGAAGAAAGGAAAAAACAGAGACGTGAACACTACATTATAAAATATAATCTAGCTGCAATATGATTTTAAAAAGGTAACACAAAATGATTACAAATAAAATGGGCGGATGAACAAAAGCAGGAGGCCAGGCATGGTGGCTGATGGTTATAATCCCAACACTTGGGGAGGCTGAGGTGAGAGGGCTGCTTGAGCACAGGGGTTCAGAACCAGCCTAGGCAATATGACGAGACCTTGTCTCAACAGAAAAAATTAGCCAGGTGTGGTAGCGTGAGCCTGTAGTCCAGATGCTTTGGAGGCTTAGGCGGAAAGATCGCCTGAGCCCAGGAGGTTGAGGCTATGGTAAGCCATAATTGTGCTACTGCACTCCTGCCTGGGCAACAGAGTGAGACACCAGCTCAAGTAAGTAAGTAAGTAAATAAATAAATAAATAAGAAAGAAAGAAAGAAAAGAAGGGCAACTGTGTCAATATCAAATAAGGTTAAATTAATGGCTGAATGCACTAAACAGATTAAAGAACATTAAATGATGATAAAACTAAATTTATGAAGATGATATAGTAGTGAGAAACTGCAGTACAGTATTAGAAATACAAGAGAACTAGAGACTTTAAAACATTTCTTTCAAAACTGGGCAGGATAATTAAATAATTTAAAAAATAAGACTATAAAGAAAATTGCATTTAATTTAAAAATTGTATTTAAAAGTTCAGTTTCTACCAAGAAGAAAATGAAAAAAAAGTATCACTCTATCCTACCAATGAGAAAGTCTGATAAACTACAAAATCCTAACTTTTCTTGAGGAGAGCACTGGCTTACCTGTGCTCTCAGAAGAGAGCACCTGTGGTCACAGAAGTAAAAGCTGCCAGTCACCATCCAAAATTAACTAACATGTTCACAATTTGCTAAAGGCAGAACGTGAGACAACGTGAAGGTGGAGAACTACTGTAAGATGGGCAGGCACACACTTTTCCAAGAACCTCCCCATATGAGAGAGGTTGGGGAACAGACAGGAGAATAGAGAGAGACTTCCTCAGTGGTGCAGGCATGCAGGTGGGAGCAGCAGCTGCTAAAAGAATGGCCTGACAACCTACACCTTCTGTCCTGGTCCTCTTTTCATATCAGCAGGAAGCAGCAAACCATGTTACTCCAGGACACAGGTAGAAAACCACTGCTGCTGAGACAACGGTAGAAAACAGCACAGGCTCAGCCACTTCAGTCATAACCATCAAAGGACTCCTACCACTAGAGAAGGAACAGGAAATGCTCTCACACAAAAGATCTACCACTGACACAAGGCAAATGTCTGGCTCTGTGGGGAAGAGGAGCAGGAATACTGAGAAAGCCCTAGGGCCCAGGCAGATAAAGCTTATGCAAGAGTGAGTCTGGCCGGGCTCAGTGGCTCAGCCTATAATCCCACGCCTTTGGGAGGCTGAGGTGAGTGGACTGCCTGCGCCCGCGAGTTCGAGACCCGCCTGGGCAACTTGGCGAGACCTCATCTCTACAATAAATCAAAAAATCAGCCGGGCATGGTAGCGCGTGCCTGAAATTCCGGCTACTCAGAAGGCTGAGGCAGAAGGATTGCCGGAGCCCAGCAGGTCGAGGCTGCAGTGGCTGGGAGCAGCCACTGCCTCCAGTCTGGGAGACAGAGTGAGACTCCAACTCAAAAAAAAGAGTGAGTCTGGAACAAGACAATGGAGAACCCTCCCTCTTGTCTGGAACAAGACAATGGAGAACCCTCCTTCACTATCAGCCTACAAAGTACCCAAAAACAATACAGAGAAGTCTACTGCTGGGAGAAGAACAAGAGCATGGTGGATGGACAAACAAAAGCGGAGAAAATTCATTGCCAGCAGATCAGTGACACAAGAAATGTTAAATGAAGTTCTTCAGCATTCAGAGCACATATGATACCCAGACAGAAACTTAGTTGAAAACAAAAAAAAACGAAGAGCTCCAGAAATGGTGAAAAACTAAAGGTAAATAACAAAGACAACCTGACTTTGCTCTAAAAAATAATTGACAGTCTAATAGAAGACAGTAAAAAGGGACTCTGAGGTCTACAACACATACAGCGTATACATATGCCCAAAATGGCCTAAAAGATGAGAAGGAGGAACTGCAGCATACAATTGTATCTCACTGCCTCTTTGACATATCCCCTTGTCGGCTAACAGACATCTCAGAAACAGCAAACCTTAAACTGAACTCCTGACCTACCCAAGTCTGCTCCACTCACAATCTCACATCTCAGATGTTGGCTGCCAAACCAATCCTTCCAATTCCTCAGGCTAAACTCGTGGAATCATCCTTAATCCTCCCAATTCTTTCACACTCCACATCCAATACCCTCAGCATATTCTATTATCTCTACCATCAAAATGCACCACCAAAACTGCCACCCTCTGGGTCTAAACTGCCACCATCTCCCACATGCATTACCAGAAAGAATCCTAACAAGTCTCCCAGTTTATACACTTTCCCCGTGGCACAGCAGCCAGCGTAATCCTTGACAAACACATGTCACTCCTTTGCTCAAATCCCTGCAGTGCCTCTCCTTTTCACTCAGAGTAAACGCCAAAGTCTTTACAATGGCCAAAGAGGCGCTAAGCGCATGGTTCTTCTCCTAACACCCTTCCTCCTCTAACTCTGCCCTCCTCCCCTTGAACTTGCCCCCACGCACACCCGCTCCAGCCCAGCCACACTGGCCTCCTCGCTTCTAAAAGGTGATAGGCAATCTGCACCCCATCTTAAGACCTTTCTGTAGTTGCCCTTTCCACCCAGAACGCTTTTCTCCTAGAAACATGTTTGGCTAATGTCCTACCATCCCTCAAATCATTGCCCAAATCTCCCCTGCTTAGTGAGGATTCACTGGGTCACCCAACTTTTGTAATGTCCTTCTACACATACCCGCATACCTACTCTGCCAAGTCAATCACACCCAGTTCTTCTTTTTCCTTCTTCTATAGCACTTATCACATAAAATTTACCTAATAAATTTGCTGTTATCGTGTGCCTCCCCTCACTAAAACGCAAGCTTCACAAGTACCAGAATATCGATTTTCTTCACTGTTGTACCCAAAAGTAGCAAGTACAGGTCTTAGCATACAATGTGATAAAGATCTGTTGAATGAATGTGTAAAACCAGACCGGAATAAATGAAAATTATGGCATATCCATAGCATAGAATATATTCAGTCATTAAAAATAACAGAGCCAAAGACTTAGAGGAATTAGATGATGAAGTAAGTTTGCTCTCTTTTTACTTTTGTAAAATCATTTTTTGAAAGTATATGTATGTGTTTATGTATTTGTGGATACGGCATTTTATGAGGCTAGAGAAAAAAACTTTTTTTAAGAAAAAGAGTGTATGGAATGACTTAAGTTCAAATTCTGATTAATGCACTTATCATTGATCTAGTCTTCCTCAACATCTGCTCCCTCACTTATAAGACAGTGATACACTAATGGCCACCTTGCACGGGTATTGCAGGGATTAACTGCACACCATATAAGCATCCTGTGACTGCTGTCTCTGTCACTCACCCTTCTTCCACTAGAAAGTAGCACAGTACCTAACAATGCCATTGCTCAATAAATATTTGTGGAATTAATTGTATCTGCTATCATCACTATACATACATGTATGTATATATATGTTATATATAAGTTTTGGAGAAAATATCAGTTTAAGCTGATTAGTTACATATATTTTTTAATGTGAAATAACACCCAGAAATACAAAGTTGCACTGAGTCACTGGGGAGAAGCACGAATGTGTGAACATAGAAAACAGATAGCAGAGACGGCAGGTTTCATGAGGATTATTTCCCCTCTGATTATGTTTCCAGATTAGTTATCATCAGCCACCAGGAAATGTAGGCAAACACACTGGCAGAAATTTAGCCCTAGCGTACAAATCCACTGTTTCTTTAGGAAAGTCACCTTCTAAGTTGATCAACACTCTAACTTACTCCACAAAATCTAGCCTTGTATTAACATTTAGGCATGTGATTTTTCTTCTGCATGCTTTTACTAACTTTTCTTTTTAGGTTTTTTTTTTTTCTTTGATTTTTTCTAACCCTATACAATTTGACCTTTTAAAAATCTTACTGTATTTTGAAAGTCAGCTTTAAACCTTTATTTTTTTTTTACTTGGGGCTTTACCTCACCAAATATCTTTAGTACAGATCCCTCAATGAGAATCAAGGTGTCTGCCTTGGTTTGAAAGAGAGGGAGCTGGCATTGTGGAAGGCACAGGGACCTGAGAGGCTGTTGCTGGCTGCAGGACTCTGCGCCACTCTCCTCTGGGCTTCAGTGTTCTCCTCTGTAGATGAGGACATGCCAGTTAGATTACTTTGTAAGTCTGTAGTTCTCAACAGTAGAACACTACCGAAGTCTATTCTCTTCTGCACTACTGCTCATATTCACACATTCTTTTCCTTTTTTCCGAAGGAACCACTCACTTAGGTTTACTGCAAGAATGCTAAACTTGTAAACCTGTGCCAGAATCAATACTGCAAACAAGGCAGAATATAATTCATGTACTGTATTTGCAAAGGGATACACTTTTTTAGAACCAGTACGTGGGGAAGGGCTCACCCGCTAGTTATTGTAAAATGCTACTGATAATGGCAGGGAAGAATTATACTTTGGAAACATGGGAGGCTGGATAACGGCCCAAAGATGGTCACATCCTAATGCCCAGAATCTGTATGTTACCTTACATTGCAGAAGGCATTTTGCAGATATGATTACATTAAGGATTCTGAGAAAAAGAGGTTATCCAGATTTTCTGGGTGGGCCTAATCACAAGAGTCCTTATGAGCGGAAGGCAGGTGGGTGTAAGTCAGCAAAGAAAATGTGGCCACAGAGCAGAGTCTGGAATGATGTGGGGCCAGAGTCAAGAAATGCAGACAGCCTCTAGAAAACTGCAATGGCAAGGAAACAGGTTCTCCCTCACAGCCTCAAGAATAAACCAGCCATACCCTCAACCCCACCCATTTTAGAATCCTGACCTCAAGAACCATAAGTTAATAAATTTGTGTTAAATTTAAAGTACTACATTTGCGGTAATTTGTTAGGTAACAGAAAACATTCACTAGTGCTGCCAATAACTTTAGCCCTGAAAAGCAGTGGACAAGAACCTGGGACAGGTGGAAAGTTTGAAATAGAAATTTTCATATTCATGAAAAGGGTAAAGCATAATAGGTGGCTGCCCTAGAATTCATGGACACAGGCTGCTATCAGGAACTCCTGGGCAAAAAAGCAGAGTTGGGAGGGAAGAGAACCAAGAACAAACCTGCCCCAGCTGGTCAATTCACTGTGACTGATATGTATTAAGAAGACCCGGGTCTGGGAAAAGTTCTTTAGTGCTTTTACTGGAACTCAGAGATCAGAAATCTGGTAGAGACATATGCTTATTTCATTTATAAGTTATTTCCTTTTGCTTTTCTTCAACTCTTTTTAATCCTTAGTTATTTTTTAAAATCCCAACCCGGCTACCAAATAGCTCTGCTATGCCAAGTGTGTACAAACTACAGATCCTCTAGTGCGGATACAAAGGAAAATAAGGACAGTTGATCCTTGAAAAACATGAGTTAGAACTACAGGGGTCCACTTATATGCAGATGTTCTTCCACCTCTGCCACTCCTGAGACAGCAAGACCAACCCCTCCTCCACCTCCTCCTTAACCTACTCAACATAAAGACAAGGATGAAGATGATCCACTTGCACTTAATAAAGAGTAAATACATTTCTTTTCCTTATGATCTTAATATCATTTTGTTTTCTCTAGCTTACTTTACTGTAAGAATACAGTATCTAATACATATAATAAAAAGAACATGTGTTAATCGACTATTTATGTTAAAACTCAGTAAGGCTTCCAGTCAACAGCAGGCTATTAGTAAAGTTTTTGGAAAGTTAAAAGTTATACTCGGATTTTCCACTGCAATAGCTCAGTGCCCCTAATCCCTGCCATTGTTCAAGAGTCAGCTGTGTATATCTAAAGATCAGATAAGGTTTTAGCATGTTAACATAAAGAATGGATTAGAAAGCAAAGAAAAATTCTAAAAGGTCAACTTAAGAAAGCCTGCCAAAATTCTGGCAAAGGTATTAACTGGGAAAGTTTGTTATCTGTAAATTGGGGGTAATTAATTGCTTAAGATCGCTGTACAATGAAAAGAAACAAAATATGCAACTGCATAACAAACAGAAAATCCAGACTCAAAATGTGTGACTGTCTGTGACGGTATCAGGCTGCCACGGGCTCCTCTGTGCAAGGGTGCTTCAGTGGAAAGGTTTAAACAACTTCCTTGATCTGTCACAAAGTCTAGCCCTTCAAGGACTGATTCAATTGTATTTCTAACAATTCTACCTACAAACCATTCAACTCCATCTAAGCTGATTAAAAGCACAAAAATCTGATCAGATTCCCTGAAACGAAAATCACCAGTCTACTACTCAGTCTGTCACATTGGCCAACCTCTTTGCTTCAACTGCCTCATCTGAAAACAGGTAAAATAACAGTATCCACTTCAGAAGGTTAGTGGAAGAATAAAATAATACATGTAACCTCAAAATGCTCAATAATCAAAGTGATAATACCTCTCATGAAATGCACCTCCTCTGTAAATCCTTATTGAATTTCCCCCTGCATTTTCTGATGACTTATTGTGATGACCAGGAAGAGTACATCCTCTTCTGAATTTCTATGATATTCTGCTCACACGACCTCATGTTACTGTCTATCACAGCACTAGTCAAACTGCATGCAAACTGTTTACTTCTCTATCTCCCTCACCTAACTCAAAATTAGTGTCTGGCAAAATCAAACCATACAAGTGATATAAATTTGGGCATTTCGTATCTAAAAAATAAAGTTTTTAATCTTTGTAGAGCATCTCCATTTTCCCAAAAAGGCTGTAAGTCCCACAATACATAAAAAGTAACTCCTTTTATCAATACTGTTTAGTGCAGTGTCCTATTTGAATCAGGTGCCTACCAAATGTCGGCTACTTTCGATGTTCTTTTGACCACATATCCTATGTGAACATGTGAACAAAATGGTTTCCAATATGATATACTTTACATGTAAGTAAATGACACCAACATATACCCAGTTCGTCAAACCAAAAGCCGAATCATCCCAGTCTTCCCTTTCAATTATCTGTCTCATTTAATCCTTTAGAAGGTCCTGCTGAATACACCTTGAATCCATGATTTCCTCCATCCCCAGTACTAGCACCTTAGTCCAAGCTCTCTGGAATTCTCTTCCCCAAAAGCCCTCTTGGCTGGCTCAGCTCCTTCAGGTCTCTGCTTAAGTGTCATCTCCTCAGGGAGGTCTTCCTTGCTGGCCCACCTAAAGAAGGTTCCACCCTCATTCCTGAAATCCTCATTTGTGTATTCTCTTCATTTAATGTAACAAGTGTTCCATTATTTTAGCAATCTTCCTTTTTCTACTTGTTTATTGCCTATCTCCCCATAAAAAGAAACAAGCTCCTTGCAGATGAAGACCTTGTCTGTCTTGCTCACCTGTGTACCCCCAGGGCCTAGCATGGTGGCTGCCACATATAAAAGATTAAAAAAATGAAAGTCAAAGAAAAATCTGCAGCCTAAAATAAAGCTAAAGGGAAGGAAGGCTGGTAGTGGTGTACTTCCCACCTCACTCTTTTCCTTAAAAATCACAAAATCTGAGAGCTTGAATTTCCCTTATGCTTTACCTTTCCACTTTGCAGGTACAAAAAGTGTCACCCAAGCAGGCTAGGGGGAAAATAATCATGATATTAATTTTAACCTGCATATTTTGCAATCTAAAATGCCACATTGTTATTGAAGCATTAACCCATGCTCATGAGATAACACAGCAAGCACTTAGAACAGGGTCTGGCACGTGGCATGCAAAAGGTATCAATTTCATTTTTCTTACAAACTACAATGTGTGAAAGTATGAATGAATTCAGGCCTTCTTGATCTACTGAAGGGCTTTCCAATACTCTCCTTTTCTTAATTTTGTTGCTGTATAGATCTTATACTGTCCAGAAAACACAAAAATTAGAGGCAGCAGGCCCACAAAAAAGGACAATTGCCACAGAAAAATCTGGTGAAACTAAAGTAGAGCTGAGGAATTACATGATTCTGCTGCAGAGCCCCACTCACTCTAGGAAACACTGCCCAAAAAGGGTGGGTCTAGAGAAGGCTTAAGGGGCCCCATTGGCAAGGAAATCCTCACTCAATCTGGTGAATGTAATGGGGATGGAGCTTCTAGCAAGATACCCCACCCTCGGTCTGGATTAGATTCTCTGAATTTAAAATCAACAGATGGCTTGAATTGTGATTGTTTTTTAAAACAGGAGTGTTATACAAGCACATGTGTTATAAAACTGTGACAAAACATCTGTAATTTCCAACACGTGCATTTAAATTGGTATATTCCAGAATTTGTTTAGAAAAGAGAACAGGAAAACTTTTAAATAAGGTCCTTAATAAAGCTGCTGATAACTCTCTCAGATGCTTTGATTTACAGTCAGTAAGACTTAATATAAGGTAACTTGGAAAATACTTAAAAACTGAGAGACTGCCTTTACACAAACAGGTAAAGGATGTATTGATATTCAGCTACAGCCTAATAATTCAGCTAAAATCTGCTATTCTGCTTCACCTTTGTCCTCAACCTTTGGAAAGCAATGGACTTGTCCATGAACTTGTGAGTGACTATCTTGGGATCGTAACTAAATGTCAATAATAGTTTGGATTTATTGCAAACATCTGCATATTCACTTTGAAATATAGGTAAGCATTCTAGATGTGATCTGAAGGAAAATCTCTATGTGTTTTATATATTAAAGTTACCCTAGCCAAGAAAAGATAAGTATCTATCATTGTAATAGTAAAATAATGCAATAATATATGATTTGGGAAGATTTTCCTTCCATGCTCAAAAATAAAGTACCTCCAAAAACCAAATACATGAAAAAATAAACTGAAATAAATCAAAATACCAAAAGAAAGTACCTTAGCCAGCTGTTTCTGAACACCTAAATAGTAATATAAATCAAAAAGTAAGGATTATGTAACAATTCCAATCTTTGTAGAACTTTTTGGTACATTACTATTCAAATCATTAAACCAAAATGATTTTTAAGAACGGTGTTTCATTTTTTAAGTAATTACATTTAAGTCAAAGACCTTCAAGAAAAGTCGATTCGGAAATTTTTCACATCTTATGAGAATGAATTAAAAGCAGAATTTCACTCTGTACAGAAGTCACTTGACAGCGGTTGCCATTTGGCTTGGGAAGAATGTAGACGTTAACATTCGGCCATCTGGCAACATCTCTTCAATACATCTCTAATTCAGATAAAGTGTTGATTTTTGTTTTTCACATTTGAGCATTCTCCCCAACTCCCATTTGAAACAGTAAATATTCGGTTTATTTTGACCAAGTTTGCTCTGAAGGATGACTGGAGGCGATGTTGCCAATGGAGACCTTTTGGAGTTAGTAGCACTGTCCCCTCTCTTCACCAGCTTTTTAGGTCAGAGGCTGAGGGGAGAGGCTTATACACAGTTGAAAGGCCCCTGGTGTCTCTGGGTGCATCCTGTGAAGCAGACCTTATCGGGGCAAATCTGCTCTTGGCCAAACCTCCATTTTACAAATATCTGCTAACAATGAGGATGGTGGGGAGAGGCTTGGATGGTGGCAAAGACAGAAGTTTATAATGTCCATTGCTCCAGAAGAGGCAACAAATGCTCTGGAAAGAATAGGAGCTTTAGACTCAGAACCCATAAGTTTGAAGTCTGATTTACTAATTCAGCAGGAAATATAACGTTGCAGAATCTCTGCTTTTTCATCTCTTAAGTGAGGATTAAACCTGATATCAGGGGAGTGTTGTCCCGGTGCGTTACGGTGCAGGTAAACCTCCCGGCACAAAGTATTTGCTTAGTAAATGGGTGGCTGCCATTACCCTGGGCGCTCGCTTTACCCCTGTGTTGGTGACTCCAGATTTCACATCCTGTGAAACAACTATAACACAAGTGATAGTGTATTAGAGTGTTATAACTCCGAATCCAAAGATTTGGAAAGTTCCCATAAACTCTCTTCTAGGTCTCTGCTTCCAACATGCAGCATTTCCAGGACGTTTCTGTATGAACAGGGCAATGTGCTTGCAATGGTCACATGCCTCTAACTTTCTGGAAGGAGCGATAGATCCGATGTCAGGGAAAAATCCAAAAAAGCAGATAAAAAAGCTACAGAGATTCGAAGATGATCGAGTCAGCACACCTCCCAGAAGGCACATAACACATTCTAGAAGGAGGGAAGAAGCTCCTGGGTGTCTGGATGAGATTCTAAGGCCCGCGTCGAGCTGCACCCTGGGCTCCCCCGCACGCATCCCCACACCCATCCTCACACGGCAAGTTAGGGGTTTCTCCAGATCGATTCGTCCTGAAGGCGAGAGGCGGCGGCGCCGCGTGCGTGCGGGAGGACACCCGCCCACGCGTGCTCCCCAGCGCAGCGCCGCGCTCGCACCAGCAGCCTGGAAGAGGGAGGCCCCCTCCAGGCTCACTTCCTGCGGGGGAGAGGAAAGACATCTTGCCGCGGGGAGGCCGGGAGCAGTTCCGCCCTGGACCGGCCGGCAGCGCAGCGCGCCCCGCCGACACCTACGTGGCGCGGCCCGCTCGGCGGGGAGGGCGGCGAGCGGAGGCCGACCCGGCGCCCCGGCCTCCCCTGGGACGCCCGCCCGGCCCGGGCGCCCCCGGCCGGCGCGGGGGCGCGCAGGCCGCGCCGGTCACCCACCTTTGTCACTCTGCGGGCCGTGTAGAGCCCCATCCCGTCCTGCACGCGGGAGGACTTCAGGGAGAACCTGTCCGGCACGTACATGCCCAGCATGTCCCCGCCGGCCGCCGCGCTCAGCACCGGCGCAGCGCCCGGGAGGCGGCACATGGAAACTCGGGGTGCCGGGCGGAGGGCACGCCGGCGGGGAAGGAGGAAGTGGAGCCTTCCTCCCAGAATCCCCACCTCCCCGCCGATTCCAGGATCCCCCGCGGCTCAGCCCCTCCTCGACCCCGGTCGGGCTCGGCCCGGAGCCGCCGCTGCCATTGCTGCCGCGGGGGCGCGGGCCGGGGCGCCGGGACGCCGCTCCTGATTGGCCCGAAGTGGGCGGCTCGGACCCGCGCCCGGGCGCGAAGCCCCGGGGGCCCGCGAGCCGCGCCGCCCGCCGCCCGAGTCCAGCTCCCGGTGTTCGAACCTCTCGCCCTGAACTACGCCTCCCTGCCGGGGGCGGGGGGGGGAGTTACTCGCTTCTCTTCGGAGGCCAAACGAAAAGGGCCCTGACCCTGCTGGGGCGTCCTCCAAATCCACTAGAGCAAGCTCCTGACTCCAAACCGGCTGGTTGCCGGTCTCGAACAGTCCCTACGGGCTAGGAAATGTCCAAGCTTCACACATTTGAGTTATGCGTCTTTGCTTTTTTCCATGCTTGTTGCAGAGGTTCGAACTTACAAAGGATCGCAAAGTATGTTGATTAACGTACGGAGAAATGTGTTGCAAACCACTTAAGTAATATTTAAAGCACTCGTAACTAGTTCTTGTACGGTGACGTCACCTCTGGGAAGTTCTTACACTTCCCAAGATGACTATTCGTGAGTCCTCCCTTGCTTGAAAATCATCAGCTGCATTAGGGATGTTCAAACATCCCGCAGTGGAAACGGGGGAGACGGGAGGGAATGCCCAATCAGTGGAATTCAGCATCATAACAACGAAATAGCCACACAAGCCTCCTTGTAGTGTTTTTAATAAAGTTAGTAGGCTGTGCAATGTGCACAGGAGCTTTAAAAGTCTGCTTCTTTCTTCAGGATGAGCCTGAGGCCATCTCCTCATTTCTGTTCATATTTATGGTAATTTTCTTCTCCGAGGTCTTTTCTTGGAACCCATTTGATGTTCCCAATTGATGTTCTCATAAATCATTAAAAACAGACATAATTTTGAAAAAAATTAAAGACTATGTACGTGCACACCCACGGGAATGATTCCTGTTTCTTCAGGAAAGCCTCAGAACCCAAACAGTTCCTATGTAGATGTTGAGTTAAGTTTAGAAAACGATTAAGAAACAATAACAAAAAGCATTATGGAAAAAAACCACTGGATAGCCATATTCAGAGATTTTAAGAAATACAATCAATGATTAAACAATCCGTTTTCTAAGAAATATAAGTTAGTGTATCTTTCCCAGGGGAAAGACGAAAAATGAACCATTCTCTGAGTTTTGATCCCTTGTCACAGAAAATGATCTCTAAATTATCTCTCTAAGGAGAATGAGTCAATAAAAACACAAAGTCTGGGGGGCATTTGGAGTTAGTTAGCCTTGAAACCAAGTTAGGTGTTCAGTAAATATTTCTAGAATGACAGTCGCTTCTGAGGCTGATTGGAGATTTTCAAACGGGTCTTTGGTGAGCCTATAATTTACTTTGCTCTGTGTTGTGCCTCCCAAGAATGTGAATTAAGTAGGTTTTCCAGCGGTACTTTGAACCAGAGCTGAAAGCAAGCCAAGCCAGATCCACTGGACCCAGCTGGACCACAATCCAGAGGGTTCAGCCCTGGCCATTCCTCAGGGCCTTTAGGCTTTGTCAGACAGTCTTTCAGCCACCCTCAAGCCATACAGGACTCTCAGTCAAACGCTCTGCCATGTCTGGGCACGAAAGCTTCCACAGCTTTTGATTACTAGAGAGGAAAAGAAATGAAAATACCCTTATTCACTGATGACCCAGGTTTTGAAATAACCCTCTTTTGCATGCTATATTTCTGGGGAACAAGGCTGCAGGCTTGAGAACGTTCGTGTGTCTGATATAGGCATCTTTACTCATTGGGAAATGGTAAAAATACACAAATTTCTAAAGATAAATCTGAAATCAATAACATGAGAGACTTTTCAGATCTTTTATGAATCTTGATCAGAGATTTTTGTTAACAATGACACAAACACTCAGTGTAATTCATTAAAGCATGCAATGTTCTTTTTATCTATTTAATGAAGCCTTCTAAAGATCTAACTAAAACATGGGAACCAGCAATAAAAGGTTCTTAATAATAAGTTCCATTACAATACATAAAAAGGATACATGTTTGCCAAATCAAAATGTACAATACTGACCGGAAATTTGATTTTGAAGCCTATAAGACAGTGGTAGTACAATGAATCATTTCTTAAAACTTTAAAAGCTAGAAAGTGACCTTTTCAATATTATCTTTGAAAAACGGGAAATTAAAAGTCTGCTTTGTATCAAGAGTTTAAATCCAGTCTTTAAAAAAATAAATAAGAAAATCAAAAAATTGACCATGCACCTGATTTACTTATTCTAGAAAATAGTGGAGTATCTTGATACAATACAAAGTATTCAAAATACAAAATACATTTCTCCTTATGTACAAGTTTACTTTTGAAAGATTTTTTTCACTTCACTCGTATGCCTAATGCAAGCTGTAGTTATTGAATTCAAACTTGCATACTTGTGTGAGTCATTTTAGGGAAGTCTTGAATTATAATTATTTTACCACACATACTGTCAATTTTTTTTTTTTTTTTTTTTTTTGACGCAAAGTCTCACTCTGTCACCCAGGCTGAAGTGTGGTAGCACAGTCCTGGCTCACTGCCTCCTCAACCTTCTGGGTTCAATCAATCCTCCCGCCTCAGCCTCCTAAGTAACTGGAACTACAGGCATGCACCACCACACTCGGCTAACTTTTTTATTTTTTGTAGAAATGAGATCTTGCTCTGTTGCCCAGGCTGCTCTCGAATTCCAGGGATCCTCCCACCACAACCTTTCAAAGTGCTGGGATTACAGGCATGAGCTGCCATATGCAATCTGAATTATTTTGTATCTCACTTATTAATGACTGATTCCAAGTGCCATGGTAGACTAAAAGCCTGATTGAAAATAATAATAATAACAATAATAAACCTTGAGATTTATTTAACTTTAGTTTCCAGAGAGCCAGAGGGATTTTGTAGTAAATGAATATAAAACCAGTATCCTGAGCAGAAAAGAATAAAGATTTATTTGAAGTGACTCAAAAAAGAAGAAAAATTTGTTAAATTAAAATGCAGAGAAGGGGTGTCTGATTCTTGTTCTTAGTAGCACAGATCTTGGCTGAATTATGTCCATGTCCTAGGACTTTGTGGAATGTAGAACTTAAGAGTAATGAACTAGAATACCTGATAGAAGAAATAGCTAAGCAGCAAGCCATTTAGGCTGCTGCATGGCTGCTTGTAACCACATACAGTGAGATATGAGCTCAAAGGGATGACTTAACAGGGAAGCATATTGGAAAGATTTGGAAAATTTGTGGCTTAGCCATGTAAAGAGTGAAAATATCTGTTCAGGAGAGAATACTAAGGGTGAGACCAAGTGACTGCTAAAGAAATTAATATAATAGATTAGAGCAAGTGTTATTCATCAAGACAATAGAAGAATCACTGTAAGGACATTTCAGAGATCTTCCAGGCTAACCTTCCCAACACAGGCCCAGAGCTTTAGGACAGAATGGCTTTGAGAAATGGACCCTGGGTGCCCTCCATGGACTTGCTGCTTAGAGCCACATCAGGACTCTGCGTCCCACATTTTTGATCAGTGCTCTCCAGCCAACCCAACTGCAGCACAAGCAGGCCCAGATGTGGCTTGATCTGTCATTCCAGAAGGTGCAAGTGGCAACTTTTGGTGGCATCCTCATGATGTTAAGTCTGCAGGTATGCAGAACACTAGAGCTGTAGGGGCATGGCTTCCTCTGTCTAGATATCAAAGGATGTTGTAGATAGCTTGTAAGATCCAAAAGAGACTTGTCATGGGTAGAGCCACCAAAGAGAGTTCCCACTAGGACAATGCCTAGAGGTGCTATGGGAGTGGGTCTACCACCAAGACCCCAGAACAGCATGCATCACCAATCCAAGAGAGCTAATCATGGGCTGAGCCCAACAAAGCTGTGTAGGCCTGGCTACCCGAAGCCCTGGTGGCCCAACCTCTGTACCAGTGTGCTCAGAATGCAAAACATGGAGTCAAAAGAGTTTATTCTCCAAGTTTTAAGCCTTAATGCTTTCTCTGTTGGGTTTTGGACTTACCTGGGACCTCTGATTCCCTTCTTCTTGCCCATTTTTCTCTTTTGAAATGGGAATTGTTATTCTATGTCTTTCCCAACATTATATTTTGGAACTAGATAATTTGTTTAATTTCACAGGCCTACAGCTGGAAGGAATTTGCCTCAAGATGAGTCAGGTGGCCATTGCCTTGCAAGACTGGCATGGCTATGTGCTCTTTGAGCTATGGCTGTTGCCATGATTCCTGGCTCTGGCCCCCTCTCCCACCTTGGGGAGGTGAATCTTCTCTCTCCCTTCTCTTTCTCTCTCTCTCTAATTTACTTTTTAAATAAACTTTTCTTTCTTTTATTTTTTTTTGAGTTGGAGTGTCACTCTGTAGCCCAGACTGGAGTGCAGTGGTATGCTCCTTGCCACCGCAGCCTCAACTTGCTGGGTTCTGGTGATCCTTCTGCCTCAGCCTTCCAAGTAGCCGGAACTACAGGCACGTGCTACCATGCCTGGATAATTTTTTGATTTATCGTAGAGGTGAGGTCTCACCAAGTTGCCCAGGTGGGTCTCAAACTCGTGGGCTCAGGCAATCCACTCACCTCGGCCTCCCAAAGTGCTGGGGTTACAGACTGAGCCACTGAGCCCGGCCAACTTTTCTTTCTTCACCAAAAAAAAAAAAAAAAAAAAAAAAATGAATCGTGCCTTGAGTCGCAGTCATATCTAGTATAGATGAAACTTTGGACTTTGGATTTTGAATTGATGCTGAAATGAATCAAGGCTTTTGGGACCACTGGGATGATGAAATGAGTGCATTTTGTGTTGTGAAATGGACATGAATTTTGGGGGCCAGGTGTGGAATGCTATGGTTTGAATATGTCCCCCAATAGTTCATGTGTTGGAGCATTACTTTTCAATGTAATCATGTTGAGAGGTAGGATCTAACAGTGCAGAGTCCTCATGAATTCCTGTTGTTGTCCTGGGAGTGGGATAGTTATTGTGAGAGTGGGTTGTTATAAAAATGAATTTGGCCCCAATTTGCTCTCTGTCTCACATACTTACTTCCACCTCCTACCTTTCTACCATGAAATGACCCTCACCAAATGCCAGTGTTATGCTCTTGGAATTTCCAGCCTACAGAATTCGTAGTCAAATGAATTTCTTTTCTTTATAAATTACCAGTCTGTGGCATACTTTTATAGAAGCACAAAATGAAGTAAGACGCATTATAAAAGGAAAAACTAGAGGAAAAATGAGTTGTCATCTCACCCCAAAAGGCAGTGCAAGACATAGAGCAGAGTATAGAAGGGTAACAAGGAGACAAACAAAAGTGAGAGGAAGAAACCAAGATTAAGTTTCCAGGTACCAAGTGCCTAGTATTTGACAGAAATCAGACTAGGCTCCTTGTCTTCATTATATTAAAGCTCCAGCAGACCAACCAAAGTTCCATCAGGAAAGAAGTAAATGGATTTAGTGAAACATATAGCCAGCAGGGGATCAAGAAGGGGTTTTGGTTTATTGAGAAGTCTCCATGACAGAAGCATGAGTCAGTAGAAAAGAGAGGCCTTAAATATATATATATAGAACATCAGGGGAACATCAGGGGAACCAAACTGCTTCCCCACAGTTGAAAATCTGCATATAATTATTGACTCTTCAAAAACTTAACTACTGGTAGCCTAATGTTTACTAATAGCATTATCCTGAACTTAAAAGTTGATTAACACATATTTTGTGTTACATAGTATATAATATATACTCAGTAGCTTACTTAAGAATACAGTATATAATATATAGTATATACTTGTGTATATATACTATATATTATATACTGTATTCTTAAGTAAGCTACTGAAAATAAAATGTTATTAAGAAAATCATAAGGAAGAAAAAATGCATTTACTATTCATTAAATAGAAGTGGAACCTCATCTTCATCTTTATCAACTTCATGTTGAATAGACTGAGGAGGAGGAAGAGAAAGGGTTGGTCTTACTGTCTGTTCAAGATATATATGTATCTTGAATATCAGCTTCTAATTAAGCTGAGATCTGACCATAAATCTCCAAAAAAAAAGATCTTTCAAGTCTTATCATTGAGCTTAAGCAAAGAAAAACTACATATTACTAGCAGTTTTGAACACCTATTTTTAAATTTTTTGTATAAACCAAAGGTATTTCTCAAATGACTTTAGAACTGAAACCAATAAGTCTTTCACAACTTAACTTGAATGCAAGAGTGTTCCTCAGAAGAGCATGCAAAAGATGCAACCATTCCAAGATCCAAAACCATTCCCAAAGATAGTCAAAAAAGAGAAAAACACATATAATGCTCCCCTTCCCAGAGAGCTGGCAACAGTAAGTTAATAGGCAAGAGTTGCAAGCCATCTTTCTGTCTGGCCATATTCTTGAACCCCAATCTGAAGATGGTCACCTGCAACACAAATTCTTGAACCCCAATCTGAAGATGGTCACCTACAACACAAAGCAACAGCTCATGTACTTCTGACAGGTAGAAAGTCGAGCCAAGTTGTCAGGACAAAAAGAGAGAGAGAGAGAGAGAGAGAAAAGGAAAGCAATAGCTATCTCTGAAAGAAAAAGGATCAATAGCTAATGAGTGCCTGAAACCAGAGAGTCACCATCCAAACAAATAATTGATCTGCTAGTCTGAATTTGGAAAGGAAGACACAAGGTGAATTGTTTGTCTTTGTCTCTCAATGAGACACTTAGATAGAGATTTTAAAGAGCTGACCTTGGTAAGAATTCTTACTTTTCTATGAGTTTTCCATCTGTAGGTTCTAGAGCCAGTGGGGTGTCTTAGCCATCCCTTCATGATCCTCGAAACCATGAAGAAAAGAGACGAAAAGATATATTTTTCTCTCCCATCCCTAGGTTCATGACCGAGGCACCTATAACAAAAGACCAAGGAACAAAAGAAAGATATACATATTTATTTAATAGGTTTTGTGTGACATGGAGTCTTCAAAAGGAAATGAAGGCCCAAAGAAACTGGGAAACTGTGCATTTTTTATACTAGGATTGATAAAGTGGACAGTTGTCAAGAAAAGGATTGAACAAAGAGGATATAATCTAATGGCAATAAATTGGGGAGCATTTAACAAGGCCTGTTTGTTCAGATTATTCTGTCCCAGGGTCTTCAGAAATGAACCTTTCCTCCAACGATAGTTAGAGTTCCTCTCAAACGGTCTCATAACTTCCTTCATGGGAAGATTAGAGAATCCTTCCTAGGTTTGTTTTTCTTTTTCTTTTTCCTTTTCTTTTTCCTTTTTTTTTTTTTGAAAAAAAAAGACTGGAGTGCAGTGGCCGCTCCCGGCCACCGCAGCCTCGACCTGCTGGGCTCCGGCGATCCTTCCGCCTCAGCCTTCCAAGTAGCTGGAACTACAGGCAAGCGCTACTATACCGGGATAATTTTTTGATTTATTGTACAGATGAGGTCTCGCCAAGTTGCCCAGGCAGGTCTCGAACCCGCGGGCTCAAACAATTCACTCACCTCGGCCTCTCAAAGCGTTGGGATTACAGGCTAAGCCACCGAGCCCGGCCCTTCCTAGGTTTTATGGTCTGCTGCAAGGAAGAAGATGAAGGAAGCTCAGAAGGGAATGTCCTGCTTCTGTGGGTTCTCCAAATGCCAACATGCCATATTTTGAAGTAGCATGTCTTGAATCCCTTCACTGGCAAAGCAAATTTTATTAGTCCCATTTTATACACAAGATAAGTAAATCTTAGAGAGATTATTCATCTTATTAGTCTACTTCATACACCCATGAAGTGGTAGAAGTGACTCCAACCCAGGACTAGCTGATGCCAACAGTCTTGATTCTATAGCCTATCTACTTAGTCCTGATCACTTTCTAGTTACACTCTCCATGAGGCTTAGTAGTAACTCTAGGACAGATGGAATTTCCCATTTTCCCTCTCTCTTTCTCTTTCCTCCCTTCCCCTGTTCTTTCTTCTACTCCTTCTCTAGAATTAGGCAGAAAATTTGATTGATAAGCTCTTTGTTTTGTCAGGACAAGCAATAAACAATATAAAAACAATAAAATAGTTGCTCTGTGGTCAGCTGCTCAACTTAGATCTAATCAGCTTTGTTCAAGAGAAGACACAGTTTCTCCAGGAACATCTCTTCATTAGTAAGGGTCTGTAAGATAGGATCCTGTCTTTCCAGAAAGTTTCTCTGAGCCTGGCAGGTATTTCAAAGCATAGCCTATTTATAACTACATCTCATCCACAGACTTTCACTTCACAGAAATGATAACATTTCAAAGTACCAGTAATTAACTGAAAAGTAATACCAAATATTTGTCAGAACCTTTCAGTTGGTTCTACTGGTTTCCCTTTTCCCTTATTGAAACAAAATGGCGACTTCGAAGCTGAACTGTTTTAAAAACAAAAGGCAGCTTCTTAACAGATCATTCCAAATGAGTAAGGAGGATGCTTAGTTGAAGTGATCATTTTCTATAAACTATTTGAAATCATGTAAATAAATTAATAATAGTAATAATGTCTTACTAATTATTTAGCACAGCAGTAACTTTTTCTAACTTTTTTCTTAAAATATGCTATTTCACATAAATATCATAATTGAGTGCTGATGTTCTGATGACTTCTTAGGTCGTGCAGAGGCACTTGCACAGCCAATGATGTAATGCTTACTGAACAAGGATCTCCTAAGTTCTCCTCTCGATCAACCATTTATTTCTTCTTACAATTAGCAGCTTGAAGTTTCAGGTAGAATTTTATCATCAGAAAGATAAACTTCTAGCTCCATCTTGTAGTATTTAGTGTGAAATCACAGTAAGTTGGCATTATTTGAAGATCATTAATTTTAGAATTCCCCTCTGTTGTTTCCATTTGTAACTGAACACCATATCAACATATTTTTACATATGAATTAAGAATTTCTTTTTAAACTTGGCGTCTTAAGTGAGTTTAAGATAATAATGTTTATTAATATTGGTTTTCTGTGGTTTTTTATTTTTTTAATTTTTTGAGTTGTATCTCACTCAGTCGCCCAGAATGGAGTGCAGTGGCATTCTCCCGGCCACCACAGCCTCGCCCTGCTGGGCTCCGGCAATCCTTCCGCCTCAGCCTTCCAAGTAGCTGGAATTACAGGTGCGTGCTACCATGCCCAGCTAATTTTTTATTTATTGTAGAGATGAGGTCTTGCCAAGTTGGCCGGGCGGGTCTCGAACCCACGGGCTCAGGCAATCCATTCACCTCAGCCTCCCAAAGCGCTGGGATTACAGGCTGAGCTACCAAGCCCAGGCAGTTTTCTGTGTTTTAAAAAGTTTTTGAGTCTGTGTAATTAGGCAAAAGTATGTTAATATTATTTATTTCTATCACAGTAAGAAAATTTTTTACTGATGAAGCAGGACTATAGATTTTAAGCTCTTATAACCCACCCTAATTTGTGAAGTATAGTACTTAAATTGTATATGTAACTGAAATACAAAACAATATATAATTTTGAAAGTGACTAATACTGTTTACTCTGAAAATAATTTAAAACTTTTGTAATAAGTACCTTGTTAACAAATGGAAAACCAAGTTGAAAGACTTCTGGCTATGTGACAGGTGTATTCCCTGGAGAAAATATTTTTTAAAATAATAATAATCAAACATAAAAAAATACCAGATCCTCTTATACGTTGAGTCAAATGTTTCCGCCATGAGTCATAATCTAGCCAGCCTTTGCACTGCTGTTCTCTTTGTGTGAGGAATTCAGTTCTTATAAGTCTGTCTTTATTAAAGGCAACTATGCAGCTGTGAAGAAAAAATTGGCATCATGCTGATTTCTCAAGTCATGAGCTCTGAACTTTCTTGCAAAAATTTACCATAAGAAACCTCAGATCAGAAGGAAACAAAGACTTAAAAAAAAAATTATATGAGCCATACCAGTGTTGTTGCTAAATTATATAGTCTACCCAAAAATATGGCTTCTGGAAACTTCTTCCTCCAAATACAACTGCCAAAATAGTCTCTCTCCATTGCTTCTACATGGGGATCATCTTTCTCTTAAGAGTGCTTCCCAGTTTCTGTTGAAGTTGTGAGGAGCCATGGAAACAGCGAGGATTTTGGAATCCGGGAGTATGAGGTTTGAATCGCAAATCTTAGATGAGACCATGGGAAAGGTTAATAACCACAAGACTCTGTTTCCTTTTCTGTACAATGAGGACGATAATACCTACTTTTCAGAACATCAGGCACAGAACAGGTTCAAAATAAATCCATGTTCTTTTTATTATTACTGTAGACTGTAGATTAAGACTGTATTTCATAGCTGTACGCCAATGTTCTTCACCAAGCCATCTGACTTTTGCTATAATTATACAGACGTGAGTCTATTACTTTGCATTGTAGCACATGGCAGCCCACAATCATTCGTCCAGGACAAGAGTGATGTCTTTAATATCTGCACAATACTGGCTGTGAGCCAATGAGGTTTCCACAGAGATAGCCAGAATCCTATACATTTCTAGTGAGAGCTTGCAGGAAACTTTTTTCTTCCCTGGACTTATAGATCACTTGTATCTCCAAAGGGCATGAAAATAAATATACCAGTAGTTAAATTGCATTCAACATATTTTGTCATTTTGCAGTTCTTGATTATACTCCCAATTTATTTAAAACTGGAGTTCCATAATTTTTAACTCATATTATGTGGTATCTATATAAAAATAAACCTTTAAGATAATCATATATCCCTACAACAAGTATTTATAGCATTCCTAATTATGCACCAAGCACAAAGAATAAGCAACATTAGTTATTACATTTGGCAAATACAAAATGCATAAAAACATTCCCATAATTGACACTTCTTCAGGTTGGGAAAGAGGAGCAAGAGAGCCTTTTGAACGTGTTACAAAGAGTGTCGCATATAGTCCATGTTACTACCCAGTTGGAGGCAGGGTAAATTTGGATGTGAGGGAGGGGGAGAAGTCTTCCTTAACAAGGCTTTAACAGCATTTCTATAACTGTAGCATTTATCTTACTAATAGGAAGGGAACACAGATATGGAGCTGTCAGACTGGAGACAGGGCACTATCATCCTGCACAGCAATACAAACATCTTGCAGAGCTCACAGAAAAGAAGTAAGGCTTTTCTAAGTATCGACTGATAAAACTCAGTATTAACTGTGTTTGAGTAGATGCATAAGCAAAGACAGATGTGTTAGCAAGGATCCAGAAGGTAGAAGTTGACGTGACATCTTAACCTGAAAGAACAATCGTAAGAAACATATTAAACATGAGAAACCCAGAAGAGGATTCACAAGGGCCAGAATTTACTCTTTGCACTCCAGATTAGGAAATGGGGAAATAAGGAACAAGATGAATATACAGTGCATGTAGTAATTTTACATCACAAAGTATAAATCATGATGAGGAATAAAGTGCAAATTGCTCTCGCCGAGAGGAAGGGTAATATCATTTTTAAAAAATCATGTGGTGTTTAAAAAAGCTCTTCCAGCCGGGCCCAGTGGCTCAGCCTGTAATCCCGCACCTTTGGGAGGCTGAGGTGAGAGGATTGCTTGAGCCCGCGGGTTCGAGACCTGCCTGGGCAGCGAGACCTCATCTCTACAATAAATCAAAAAATCAGCGGGCATAGTAGCGCAAGCCTGTAATTCCGGCTACTCGGAAGGCTGAGGCGGAAGGATCGCTGGAGCCCGCAGGTCGGTGGCCGGTGGCCGCTGTACTCCAGTCTGGGCGACAGAGTGAGACTCCAACTCAAAAAAAAAAGAAAAGAAAACCTCTTCCAAAACTAATGAAATACCAACAGAACTAAATGACATAGACCTATGTTTTGCCACCAAAAGTCTGGTGCCCAGAGTGAGCAATGCACAATAAATAGCATGAGACTGAGTTTTGTCTGGCTATTCTACATTATTCCAATATTTAGGAAAGATAAAGTCAACACCAAAAAATTCATGTGCCCAATGTTTAGGTCCACTGATGAGTGAGAACACTTGGTATTCAGTTCTATGTTTCTGTGATAGTTCACTTAGAATGATGGTCTCCAGCTGCATCCATGTTGCTGCAAAGGACATGCCTATGTTTTTTTATGGCTGCATAGTATTCTATCATATATATGTACCACATTTTTTTAATCTAGTCGACTTTCAATGGGCATCTGGGTTGCTTTTAAGTTTTTGCTATTGTGAATAGTGCTGTAATGAACATGCGTGTGCAGGTGTCTTTTTGGTAGAACAATTTATGTTCCTCTGGGTATATTCCCAGAAGTGGGATAGCTGGATCATATGGTAGCTCAATTTTTAGTTCTTATAGAAAATGTCACATTCTTTCCACAAAGGTTAAACTAGCTTACATTCCCACCAATGATGTAGAAACATTTTCTCTTCTCCATGGCCATGCCAACCCCCATTGTTTTTTGACTTTCTAATGATAGCCATTCTGACCGGTATTAGGTGGTATCTCATTGTAGTTTTGATTAGCATTTCCCTGATGATTAGTGAAGCTGAGGATTTTCTCATATGTTTGCTGGCTACTTGAATGTCTTTCTTTGAAAAATGTCTTTTCATGTTTTCTGCCCACTTTTAAATGGGGTTATTTGCTTTTCTCTTGTCAATTCATTTGAGGTCCTTTATACATCCTGAATGTTAGACCTTTGTTGAATGCATAGCTTGCAAATATTTTTTTCCAGTTCTATGGATTGTCTCTTTACTCTCTTGATAGCTTTTTTGTTGTGCAAAACCTTTTTAGTTTAATAAGATCCCACTTATCAATTTTAGGTTTTGCTGCACTTGCTTTTGCATATTTGGTCTTGAATTTATTGCCTACGCCCATGTCCAGGAGAGTGTTCCTTACATTTTCTTCTAAGATTCTTATAGTTTGACATTCCCCATTTAAGTCCTTGATCCATTTGAAGTTAAGTTTTGTATATAGTGATAGATAGGGATCCAGTTTCATTCTTCGTATGAGGTTGGTCAGTTTTCCTAGCACCATAAGCTAAATATGATTTCTTTTCTCTAGCGTTTGCTTTTGTCATCTTTGTTGAAGATGAGTTGGTTGAAGGCCCATGGTTTTATTTCAGAATTTGTCATCCTGTCTCAATAGTCTATGATCTATCTTTGTACCAGTACCATGATGTCTTAGTCACTGTAATCTTGTAGTAAAGTTTAAAGTCTGAATGTGTGATGCCTCCAGCTTTGTTCTTTTGGTTGAGGATTGCTTTAACTATTCAGGCACTTTTTGGCTTTCTTTTGTGTGTGTGTGTTGTAGTCTCACTCTGTCACCCAGGCTGGAGTGCAGTGGTACACTCATGGCCACCCCAGCATCAATCTGCTGGGCTCCGGGGATCCTTCCAAGTAGCTGGAACAACAAGTATGAGCTACCACACCCAGATAATTTTTTATTTATTGTAGAGACAAGGTCTCGCCAAGTTGTCTGGACTGGTCTTGAACCCATGGGCTCAGCAATCCGCTTGCCTCAGCCTCCCAAAATGCTGGGATTGCAGGCTGAGCCACCAAGTCCAGTCACTTTTTAGTTTTTTTGTTTTGTTTTGTTTTTGAGCTAGAGTCTCACTCTGTCATCCAGACTGGAGTGCAGTGGCACACTGACAGCTACCACAGCCTCGACCTGCTGGGCTCAGGTGATCCTTCTGCCTCAGCCTTCCAAGTAGCTGGACCCACAGGTGCGTGCCACATTGCCTGGCTAATTTTTTATTTATGGTAGAGATGAGGTCTTGCCAAGTTGCCCAGGCTGGTCTCGAACCCACAGGCTGAGGCAATCTTTTCGCCTCAGCCTCCCAAAGTGCTGGGATTACAGGCTGAGCCACCGAGCCCGGCCTCACTTTTTAGCTTTCATATGAATTTCTGTATTGTCTTTTCTAGGTTTGTGAAAAATGATGTTGGTAATTTGATAGGGACTGCATTGAATTTATAGATTGCAATGGGTAGAATGGACATATTAACGATATAGATTCTTCCAATTTATGAGCATGGGATGTTCTTCATTTCTGTGTTGTTCTTGATTTCTTTGAGCAGTGTTTTGTAGTTCTCATTGTAACGGTCTTTCAACTCTTTGGTTAGATAGATGCTGAGGGTTTTTTTTGGCTATTGTGAATGACATTGTGTTTTTTATTTAGTTCTATAGCCTGCGGTATATAGAAATGCAGCTGTTTTTTGTGTATTGATTTTACATCCTGAGACTTTTTCAAAGGTGTTTATCAGTACAAGGAGGTTTTTGACAGACTCTCTGGGGTTTTCTAGGTATAGAGTCACATCATCCCTTGGGGTAATTTGACTTCCTTTTTTCCTGTTAGGATACCACTAATTTCTTTCTCCTTCCTTATTGCTCTGGATAGGACTTTCAGTACCATGATAAAATAGGAGGGGTGAGAATGGACATCCTTGTCTTGTCCAACTTCTTAGGGGAAATGCTTTTAGCTTCTGCCTTTAAGCATTATGTTGTCTGCAGGGTTGTCATAGATTGCTCTTATTATTTTAAGAAACATTCTTTTGATGCCTAGGTTTTTTAGGGTTTTTAATCAAGAACTTTGTTCACACTTGACTTATAATTGAGTATGTGGTCAGTCTTAGAGTAAGTTCCATGTGCTGATGAGAAAAATACAAATTCTGTGGTTGTTCTGTGAAGTGTCCTGTAGCTGTCTATTAGATCTAATTGGTCAAGTGTTAAGATTCCAGGTTTCATTGTTAGTTTTTTTGCCTCAATGATCTAAGGCTGTTAACAGGGTATTAAATTCTCTAACTATAATTGAATGTCTGTCTATGTCCTCTCTTAATTTAAATAGCAATTGTTTTTAAATGTGGGTGCCATTATGTTGGGTGCATATATATTGAGATGGCTATTTCTTGCTGGTAGATTGAGCTTTTTATCATTATGTATTGTCCTTCAGTTTACTTTTCAGCTTTTAATAGTTTAAAATCTGTTTTGTCTGATAAAAGAATAGCTACTCCTGCTGCTTTTTTGTTTTCCATTTCCCTGGAAGATCTTTCTCCAGCCCTTTACCTCAGCCTGTGGGTGTCATTTGCAGTGAGATGGGTTTCCTGAAGATAGCAGAAAAATGAATCATGCTTCTTTAACCAGTTCGTCACTTCTATGCCTTTTGGGTGGTGCATTCTGTCCATTCATGTTTAAGTTATTGATATGTAGGGGTTTGCTCCTGTCATATTGCTATAAAGAGGCTGCTTTGCTTTTTAGGTTTTGTGGTTGATTTGTATGATCTGTAAACTCTGTGCTTATCTGTGCTGAGGCATTTCCTGAAGGGATGATCTGAAAGAGGCATAGTCTCTTGGGGATTGGATGTCTGGAAGTAATTTTATTTTATTTATTTACTTATTTATTTTTGTAGACACAACGAGAAAATCTGCTTTATTTGAATCTAAAATGCTTGATTCTATCCAGAGACATTTTTAACCCAAGGGGCTCAGAGGCTGGTTCAGGTTTTTCATGACTATACAGGGCTTCTAACCATATACACTCCTTCCACTGTCCTTGGCACCAACCCATAGCCCCTCCTGCAGCCCAGGAGGGAAAAGGGACAGTAATAAGTCTCTGAAAGATCCATTTCACATCTCTTTCATGTGAACCACGACATGCTAAATGCATTTCTTGATAAGACTTCTATTTTGAAAGATAATGATACTCAATCTGTACCTTGTATGCTTCTTGTTTCTTTGTCAGAAATATGTCAGTCAATTGCTTGTCAGAGACATTTAGCTGCTGACAGGTCCTCATAACCTGACTAAGATAAACTGCCAAGAGATTCTTGCACAGTAGGCTGTCATTCTTCTGAAGCACTGAGAAGTCAAATGCAGGACATGAACAGCAATGACAAGAAGCCACATATGTATATGTTTCACCAGAACTTCTAAGTACTTCACAAGCTCTCCTGTACCACCATGGCCATCTCACTCAGGAGCTCTTTCACAACTGAGGCAATGTGATGGCCATGGCGCAATCTGATGTGACCACTTCAGTGACAACAATGGCTGTGACACTTCCACATATCATACTCCATCAGTCGGCAGAGAATTCCCCAGGGAGTACTTTTAATTCATTAATGAGGCTTAGCTTGGCCAGGTAGGAAATTCTTGACTGGAATTGCTTTTAAGAATGTTGAAGATGGGATCCCAGTCCCTTCCAGCTTGGGGGTCTGTTGAGAATTCTGCTGTAATTCTGGTGGGTCTTCCTTGGTTGGTGGTCTGTACCTTCTCTCTAGCTGCCTTTAGGATTTTTTCTTTCATGCTTACCTTTTGGAGACAGATTTTTATGTGTTTTGAGAATAGTCTTTTTGTGTACTACCTCACAGGAGTTCTCTGAATCTCTAGTATCTGCATAGCTGCCTCTCTAGTGTGGTAGAAGAAATTTTCTTGGCTTACAACTTGGAAGCCTTCTTCTAGGGTGATTTCAGTTTCCCCTCCTCTCTCAGAGATGCCAATGAACCGTAAATTTGGTATCTTTACATAATCCCAAATATCTTGTAGTCTTTGTTCATTCTTTCTAAACCTTTTCTCCTTGTTATTGTCAGCCTGGGTGGACTCAATAATTTGATCCTCAAGGTCTGAGACTTTCCTCTGCCTGGTCAATTCTGCTAATGAGTCTTGCCCTTGTGTTTCAAAATTTCTGAATTTCCATAATGTCAGATTGGTCCTTTCTTATAATGACCAGCTTTCATTTCCTGAATTTTTTTCATAGCATGAATGATTTGTGTGCCCACTTTCTCATTGATCTTGTTGAGTCTTTGCCATCTATAGTCTGAATTCTATGTCTGTCTTCAGGGACACATCATTCTGGATGGGTTTCATTGCTTGGGTTGTGAGAGGCTATTTTCTGGGTGTCAACTCATTAAGGCTTTGGGGATTGCCAGTGATTTTTTGTGTGTGTGCTGGTTTTTCCTCATCTGTGAGGTCAGGCTCTTCACTTTATATTTTCTGTTTTGTTGAGGTTTTTTTGTTTTGTTTTGTTTTTTTGAATTGGAGTCTCACTCTATCACCCAGACTGGAGTGCAATGGCCGATCTCAGCCACTACAGCCTCAACCTGCTGGGCTCCAGTGATCCTTCCACCTCAGCCTTCCAAGTCGCTGGAACTACAGGTGCGTGCTACCATGCCTGGCTAATTTTTTTGATTTATTGTAGAGATGAGGTCTTGCCAAGTTGCCCAGGCAGGTCTCGAACCCACGGGCTCAGGCAATTCACTCACCTCGGCCTCCCAAAGCACGGGATTACAGGCTGAGCCACTGAGCCCGGCTTGTTGTTTTTTTAATTAAATACATTTGCTACTGTTGGTGTGTGTGTGTGTGTGTGTGTGTGTGTGTGTGTGTGTGTTTGCCTGTCCCCCCTCCTCTGGTCCACTTGTGAGGCAGAAGTGGCAGAAATGTTGGTGATCTTGGAGGAAACCCTCTGAAACTGCTTCATCAATGTAGTATAGCAGAAAAGGGACAAAAGCTTTCCTCAAGTTCAGAGTTTCCCTTTCCTCCAAGATGGGACAGGGCAGCCTCTCCCCTAGACAACATGTTTTGGCAGCAGGATTGGTAGGTGGCCAGACAGAGCCAGCTCTACACTGGCTCAGGTGTTCTTGGAGATGTGGATTGGCCTCTTCCCATCTGGTGGGACTGCCTCTTTAATCCAGGTATAGAGGAAATAGTGTGTGTGTGTGGGGGGGGTTATTTATTCCTCTGTCCACAGGTTGTTGGGACCACTGCCACTGCAGCATTGTGCAAAGGTGCCTTGCATTTTAGATCCTACCCTGCTCCATGGGAGGGACTGTAACCACAGTGGCAACCCTCTGAGGAGAAGCTGTGTGGGCAGGCCTGTCCCAGGGCTCCAAGGGCTTCTGGTGCTGGAAATAATACCCCAAATGTGTCCAGTTGCCCCTGTTGGGTGCCGGGGAAGCAGGGTGGGGACTGCATCTGTGTGACACAGACCACCACTGCAGGGTGTTTCCTACTGAAGCTCTCTGTGGGGTGGGGGGGGTGGCAGATGTGGTTTGAGACACCTGGGAGTTGAGGTTTCCTGGGTTCCATGTGAGACCCTCTGGTGCCTCATTCTCCACCCAAGGCAGCCCACTGCTATCGGTGATGCAGAAGAAGTGTGGGAGTGGTTCTCTCGATGTCTCTCCCTTGGCTGGGCTCAAGCGATCTTCCCACCTCGGTCTCCCAAAGTGCTAGGATTACAGCCATGAGCCACCATGCCTAGTCCCCAACATGATTTCTAAGAAAAATAGAGACACATAGTAAGATAAATAATAAAAGGTTGGCTTTAATTATTTTTTATGAGTCAAACATTTATTTTACAACTTTAGTGACACAATCTCAATATGTTTAATGATTCTGATTTTCCTATTGTAGTGACAGTTCTGCTGGCATCTGTTTGAAATATTGACTCTTTGTTTACCAGCTGTCTTTGATTTTGATTTTGGCCCATATTGCTGGCACTACCCATAGTTTAGGTCCTAAAGCCCCACATCTATTACAATGTTTGTATATCTCTAGTCTAGCATTATTTTTTACTTGAATGCACTGTAGGTGTCACCACTAGGTTCGTAGTTTTAAAAAATCATCTTGACACTCCTTTTTCTGATAATTTGAATAAGTCCACCTACCATCTGGATAGTTCCAAATTCTTATCCTGAAGTCAGAAGGCTGTTCACAATTGAGTTCCATCCCACTCTTCCAACCTTAACTCCTACTCCTCTTCTTTTAGAATTCCCCATTCAATCAAACTCACTTATTTCCCTTCTTTTCTCATACTTGGCTCAATGTTCTGCTTACATTTTTTTCCATTACCTAAAATGTCCTCGCCTTTTTTTTTTTTTTGAGTTAGAGTCTCACTCCGTCATCTAGACTGGAGTATAGTGGCAGGCTCATGGCCACCCTAGCATTGATCTGCTGGGCTCCAGCAATCCTTCTGCCTCAGCCTTCCAAGTAGCCGGAATTACAGGCGTGCACTACCACGCTTGGCTAATTTTGATTTATTACAGAGACGAGGTCTTGCCAAGTCTCTTGGGCTGGTCTCGAACCCGTGGGTTCAGGCAATCCACTCGCCTGGGCCTCCCAAAGTGCTGGGATTATAGGCTGAGCCACTGAGCCCAGTCCATTTTTTTTTTTAAATTTAACTGCTACCATCCTTCACAGTACAATCTATGCTTCATCTTTTTCACGGAATTATCTTGGCTACCACCATTGGAAGTGATCTCTCCTACTTTTATATATCCACAGTCTGTGTTGTCTGTTAACCATATATCCATAGTTTGTGTTGTCTGTTCATTTATTTAACACTTAACAATCGCTATCTTACATTGTTAGATACTAAAAGAGGAACCAAACACGTGGCTTAAAAGGAAATGAGAATCAAACTTTCATGAGTCCTGTCATTAGCAGTATGGACACAGAAAGGCAATGAAGCAAAGTCTTAAAACATTACTAAAAAAAAAATTAACTTAGGATTTTATATTGAATGAAACTATCATTCAAACCTAAAACCAAAGAATGATATTCAAATATACATAGATTCTCAGCTTTTATTACAAAAAACTCTGAAAGAAGCCAAAAAGATGTAAACCAGTAGGAAGAAAAATAAAACTAGGTTGAGGAGATTACATAATAAACACTGCTAGCCAAAAAGTAAGCAAATTTAACTTAGTTACAGGTTATAAAACTTCTAGAATTCTAGACATTATTGACATGGCAAGTGGGAGGTATATGTCTGTGTGGAAGATGTAAAGGGAGATGTTTAAAAGCATGTCTGGGAATTTAATTTGATTTATTAGTTCAGGATATTGCCAGAGAAAAAGTATAGGTGTGTTTGTTGAAATTTTTAGAATACTCAGAAGAAGTAGAAAAAAGAAGATGGGGAAGGAGAATAATAAAGACAAAATAAGAGAAAAAAGTCAAAACTTTGAAGTAATTACAATCAATGCAAATGATTTGAAGTAATCATTAAAAAATGGAAGCAACCTAGATGTTCATTAAAAGATGAATGGATGACTGGGTGTGGGGTTCAACCTGTAATCCCAGCACTTTGGGAGGCAGAGGCGAGAGGATTGCCTGAACCCAGCGGTTGGAGACCAGCCTGGGAAACTTGGTGAGACCTCGTCTCTACAATACATCAAAAAATTAGCCAGGCATGGTAGTAGCCCCTGGCTACTTAGAAGGCTGAGGAGGAAGGATCACTGGAGCCCAACAGGTCGATGCTAGGGTGGCCGTGAGCATGCCACTGCACTCCTGCCTGGGTGACAGAGTGAGATTCTGACTCCAAAAATATATATATATATGAATGAATAAACAAAATACAGTACATACATACCTTGAAAAGAAAGAAAATCAAGTTACACGCTACCACATAAATGAACCTTGAGGACATTGTGGTAAGTGAAATAAATCAGTCACCAAAAGACAAGTAGTTATATGAGTCTCCTTACATGAGGGATCTAAAGTAGTCAAATGCATACAAACAGAAAGTAGCATAGTGGTTATCAGCTGCAGGAAGGAGGGATAAATGTGGAGTTGTTGCTTAATGAGTAAAGAGTTTCATTTTGCAAGATGAAAAGTTTTTGGAATTCTGTGCACAGCAGTGTGTAAATACTACACAGTTGAACTTCTCTCTTAAAAATGGTTATGGTGGTAAATTTTATGTATGTGTTATTTACTGCAATTAGAAAATTTTGAATTATTTTTTGAAAAATCTATAGAAGGTAGATTGTGTTTAAAAATAAAGGTGAAAGTATGGCCTTGTAAAGCACAGATCTCAAGAGAGAATTCCTGATGCAAGGGCCTGAAAGATCAACTGACTGGAATGTATTATTAAACTTAAAACACAAGAGCCTGAGATTATCTTGCACAGACTGAATATATTGAACAAAACAATAAATTAAAATTAATAATAATCAAATATTTAGAACTTATCAACAAAAAATAGCAAAACAAAATCTATAAGATAGAAGCAAAGTGGTTATCAGTCAGAAAGGTAGATAGGATGGATTATTTTTTTTTAAAGGATTGAAAATAAATGAACTATATCTTGCAATTAGAAAGCAAGAGGGGGGAAAAGCAAAATAAACCTAAATAGAACAGAAGGAAAAACACTATAATGATAAAAGAATTTTTAAAAAGAAGGCAATAAAAAATGAATAGAATTGATTAAAATAAATTATGTATTTGAATAAAGCTAACAAAAGGGGCAAATTTAGGACAATTACTATTAAGAAAAATATGACGATATGACTAATAACAATAGAGTAAATAAAGTGGGGACATAATTGATCTGAAGAGTTTTGTAAAGTTTTGAGATTTTAGTTAATTCCACTGATAATTGTGTACCAATAAATTTGGACAGCTCACCTATATGAATTGGATTTTTTTTTTTTTTTTTTTTGAGTTGGAGTCTCACTCTGTCGCCCAGACTGGAGTGCAGTGGCCACTCCCGGCCACCGCAGCCTCGACCTGCTGGGCTGCTGCAGTCCTTCCGCCTCAGCCTTCCAAGTAGCTGGAACTACAGGCGCGCACTACCATGCCCGGCTAATTTTTTGATTTATTGTAGAGATGAGGTCTCGCCAAGTTGCCCAGGCGGATCTCGAACCTACAGGCTCAGGCAATCCATTCACCTCAGCCTCCCAAGGCACGGGATTACAGGCTGAGCCATCGAGCCCGGCTGAATTAGATAATTTTTAAAGACAAAATAATTTACCAAAACTGGTCCAAGAAGTAGTAGAAAGTTCAATAGAACAACAATAAAATAAGTTCAATAGGTGGTTAACAACCTAATAATACAAAATTTATCAGACTCAAGACAGATTTAAGATCAAGAATCTCCATCTTATATAAACAGAGCCAGAATTTAGAAAAATAGTCTATCCAACTAATCTCATAGCCTACGATATCCTAATAATAGAAATGGACAATAATATTATGAGGAAAAATTATAATACTTTTGATCATAAATACAAAAATCTTAAATTGTACATTAGCAAATAGAATCCAACAATATGTTGAAAGAAAATACATAGTAATATGTCATATTTAGAATAGCTACAAATATAACTCAGTATTAGATAATTCATCATTTTAATTGCTTACATTAACAAATTAATATTAAGAAAATATATTTTAACTAATGCCTCCAGTTTTTTAATTAAAAGCCAACACCCATTCATCTTTCTATACACAGTAGTGCCTCCTTGTCTGTGGGCTCATTTTTTGCAGTTTTAGTTATGCATGGCCAGTCAAGGTCTAAAAATATTAAGTGAAAACTTTCAGAAATAAGCAATTCATAAGTTTTAAAATTACATGCCTGAGTAGTGTGATTACCTCTCTTGCCATCCTGCTCCATCCAGCCCAGGATGTGAATCATCTCTTGTCCTGTTGTACCCATGAGGTATATGCTACTTGACCCTTAGACACTTAGTAGCCATCTTGGTTGTCAGATCCACTGCAGAGGGATTGCGGTGCTTGTGTTCAAGCATACTTATGTCACTTAATAATGTCCCCCAAAGTGTGAGAGTAATGATGCTGGCATATTGTTTTAATTGTTTTATTTTATTCTGAGTTGTTACTGTTAATCGTTTACTACAACTAATTTAAAAATTAAGCTTTATCATAGGTCTAGGAAAATATATACATATATAAGCATTTGGCACAACTCATGGTATGAGGCATCCATTGGGGGTATTGGACTGTATCCCCCGTGGATAAGGAGGGACTACTATGTGTATGTATATGAGGAAACCTAAAACACCTGGAATTTATTTATTAAAAAATGTGTATTTATTCTTACATGTTTAAACTTCAATCACCTTCAACGTACTCTCCATTTAATGCAATACACCTATCAAGATGCTTTCTTCACAACTCAAAACAGTTTTTGAGCTCATGAATTTTGATGCCTTTTAGTGCTTCTGCTGTTTTTTGTTTCAACTTTTCCACATCAGCAAAACACTTTCCTTCAAGAACTTTTTTTCATTCAGGGAAACAAAAAAAAAGTCACTTAGGGTAAGATCAGGTGAATAGGATGGGCAGGGCATGGGGGTTTATGCTGTCTTTGGTCAAATATTGCTGAACACTCAGCATGGTGTAGGCAAGTGTGTTGTCAGGGTGAAAAAACCAGTCACCTGTTTGCCACAATTTGGGACATTTCTTCCACAAATTGTGACTTAACCTTCTCAAAACTTCCAGATAAAAATTTTGGTTAACCATTTGATCTGGAGGAATAAATTTTGATTGTACTACAAGGGGCCTGCCCTCCAAAAGACAATTTCATTTTTGGGGGGTCCCCCGCCTCATGTGTATGTGTGTGTATATATATATATATATTTGTACAAATTAGAATTCAAAGGAAATGTCTAGTCTGCAAATGGGTATAAACCAGAAATATGAAGCAATCAAACATTTGCATAGTCATTAAGAGCTCACTTTTGAAGCCTGACTACCTGAATTTGAATCTGGCAACTCACCTCTCCGCTGTTAATCGTATCTCTGGCATCAGAGAGTGAAGCTTCTTTTTTCCTTTTCCTTGTCCTTCTCTATTTGAACAGCCTGCTTTTCCCCTAACTCTCATACTAGCTTATACTTAGCCTCTCTCCACATGGCAAATGCAGCAAAGAGACACAAGATATTCTCTGTATGAAACTGTGCTCTGACTGATCTGGTTTGAGGTTAGTTTTCAGAGGGACTGATTCAGCTTTACCTGGGCTACCTCTGTCACAAATTAACTGCTACTACTCCAGGAGGGCCAGCCTTACTCCCTACAGCACTTATGTGGGGTTCACCTGTGAACCAGATATCCAGGTTGGACGTACCATTGCTTGGTTGAGGCCACTTGGCAGTCCCATGGCCATGGTCTCCTTCTGCTACCCTCTATGCTCTTCTAGGTGCAGTTATAGGGAGCCATTGGTATCGTCTTCCAGATATTCAAACGCTCACAGGAAAATAGGGTATTGGTGTGGCACTTTCAGACTATACCTTAGAACTCATAAATACTGCACTGTGGTCCCCTTATGACCAGCAGGAAAGAAGCTATTCCTTTTTCAGTCTTCAAACAAGGAACTAGCTCTAGTCTTTATGTATATGTATACCCTTAAATCTAAATTTCAATAAACATATCTTTTTCACCACCCCAACATTTAAGGTTGATGACAAGATGCTGCCATACTTCTATAAATATAGAATACTTTCTAGAAAATATTGCCTCTTTCTAAATTATCTCTCATATATCTCATTGGTCAAGGTGGTCAAAGCAGGTTAATCTCACTGACACCAGAAGTCAGACCAAGAATCTGAAGCCAAGGACCAAGGCCATCTTTGAACTCAACCTTGGAAAAATTAGTAACTTTGTTCTTGACAGAGCTCTGTCTTTACTGTTAGCCTTACTATTTGGTAACCTCAAGAGACAGAAAAAGATTTCAATCACTACTTCACATCATCATATAACCTTTCTGTGAAAACTTTAAAATTACTAGGAGAAAATATAGAAGACTAGGTTCATGACCTTGGGATGGATTAATCTTTCCTAGGAATTAACAGTTAAAAAAAAAAAAGTAACAGTATGGCAGAGCACATCAAAATTTAAAATTCTGAACAATTCAAGAATTTGTCAAAATGTTGAAAGACAGGGTAGACTAAGAAAAATATTTGCAATATATATAACAACATATCATAAGAAAAAGACAAATACCTGAAAGAAAAATGGACAAAATGAAAAATAATTAATAGAAGTAAAAATGTAAATGGCCATTGAAAAGATTAACTTCTACAGTAATCAAGTAAAGTCAAATTGAAGTACCAGTGGGATAATATTTTTAATGTCATCAGAAAAAAAAAATCTAAAAGCTGAACATAGCTCCCAAATATTGGTGAGGTATGGGGAAATGGGCACTATCACACACTGTAGTACAAGTAAAAGGTGGGAAGGCCAGTTTGGGGAGAAATGGAGCAGTATCTATTAAACCTAAAAATGCACATACTCTTTGACCCAGAAGTTCTAATTGAAGTTTCCTCCTCTTATAGAAACAGTACATATGATTTTGGAGAATGTTGTGACAATATTCATGTAATTGAAATTGCAAATTCCCTCCAGTAGAGAAATAAAACAAAAACAAAAACATATGATATAATCACAGAGGGACTGAGCAGTCAAAATGAGAACAAAATGCTGTACTAGATTACTGTACAGCAGTAGGAGCTCAAAAAAAAAAAAAAAAAAAGCCAGTTTCCTTCTCTCTCCATGCAATGAAGACAGAACAAGCACAGTGGTGTTGAAAGCCTTTTTATAAGGGTACACCTAATTTGTAGGTTCACAGTCTACTTTTTATCTATTTGAGAAACACCTGACAAAAAGGATGGGGAAGAATTCAAGACCTAAGTTCAAGCATGATTCAATATAACCTTGAATATGTCTCCAATATAGTTTCTTTAAAACTCAACTGTCAGATTTAAAATACTTTGTTTTCCAGTTAAAGGATCTGAAATGGCATTATGCTAATTACCTTAAGAAACCAGAAAAAAAACAAAGCTCTTTGTAAAACATTTTTTGCCGGGCTCAGTGGCTCAACCTATAATCCCGCGCCTTTGGGAGGCTGAGGTGAGTGGATTGCCTGAGCCCGCGGGTTCGAGACCCGCCTGGGCAACTTGGCGAGACCTCATCTCTACAATAAATCAAAAATCAGCTGAGCGTAGTAGCGCATGCCTGTAATTCCGGCTACTCAGAAGGCTGAGGCCGAAGGATTGCCGGAGCCCAGCAGGTCGAGGCTGCGGTGGCCGGGAGCAGCCACTGCACTCCAGTCTGGGCGACAGAGTGAGACTCCAACTCAAAAAAAAAGAACATTTTTTGCCTCTTTGAAAAATATTTCTAGGCACAGTAAAATTAACTATCCAATTGTAAAAAGGAAAGTGCCCCCAGTTGGGATATTACTTTCTGAATAATCCTGTGGATCTTCCCAATTTAAGCACCAAACTATAATTCACCCTTGGAGGTTTGTTAGAACTGTAAACTGCCAGAGAAAAGTTTTATGAAGGACAGGAGGACCTCGGACTGAACTTGCCCGATTAAACAGATTAAATTCAAGCTGTGAATTCAGGCCAGGACCTTGTATTATTGCTTTACTGTAGAATAAACATAAATTTACCAATGAGTGAAGTTTGCAGCTGGTGACAGTCCATCGTTTCCCCAATGGAAACGTTTATTTATTTAACTCTGGTTATAAAGTTAAAAAGGAACCTAATGCATCTAAGGCAGAAAAATGAGGAAAGAAAACATCTGCAACTTAGAGATAAACATTTGGGACTAAATTTATTCTTACTTATTTGTGAACTATTTTGATTTGATCAATGCAAGTACTTGAAATGCATAATTCCACAGAGTTATGCACAGAGTAGTAAAATAGACCTTAAAAACACAATGTACCAGTGTACCAGTGGCAATGAAGACAATATGCTTAGAAAAATATATGGCCTTAAGACTGTACCCAATATTATCTTTTAAAAAAAGCAGTCTTAGCCGGGCTCGGTGGCTCAGCCTGTAATCCCGCGCCTTTGGGAGGCTGAGGTGAGTGGATTACCTGAGCCCGCGGGTTTGAGACCCGCCTGGGCAGCGAGACTTCATCTCTACAATAAATCAAAAAATCAGCCAGGCGTGGCAGCGCGCGCCTATAATTCCGGCCACTCTGAAGGCTGAGGCGGAAGGATCGCTGGAGCCCAGCAGGTGGAGGCTGCAGTGGCCGGGAGCGGCCACTGTACTCCAGTCTGGGCGACAGAGTGAGACTCCGACTCAAAAAAAAAAAAAAAAAAAAAAGCAGTCTTCATTTTTTCAGGCTGCTATAACAAAATATTATTAACTGGGAGATTTACAAATAGTACAAGTGTATCTGTCACAGCTCTGAAGACTGAGAAGTGCAAGACTGAGGCTCCAGCACATATGGTGTCTGGGTGAGGTGCTGCTTTCTGGATCATAGGAGTGCCTTCACAGAGGAAGAGGTGAGGGGGTCCTTTTGGCTTCTCTCATGAGGGCACTAATCTCATTCATGAGGGTTCTGTCCTAATGACCTAATCACCTCCCAAATGCCCCACTCCTAATCTTATCACCTTGGGGGTGAGGATTTTAACATATGCATTTTGGGGCACACAAGCAATCAGAACATGGCAAAAATAAAAATGACAGTCTGAAAAGAATTAAATGAAATTCACATTTGTAAAATCTTTAACAATTTGGAGTGGGAAGGAAAGAGGCAGTACAGGCATTATTTATAAATAAAATGTTATTGCTTTACCTTGAGTTTGATTAGTCTTTGATCCCAGTGCAATGCTCTTTCAGGTCCCCTCCTTCTTGGGAGCTTTTTTGTCTTCTTAGTAAACTCCTGCTTTCAAAAAAAAAAAAAAATCTCTAAGATCCCTTCAAATTTTTAAAAATTAATGTCGCCAGCATTTTGCTGGCGTTAGTAATTAGTTTGCTAGGGCTGCACTGGCAAAGTATCACAAACTGGGAGGCTTAAACAACAGAAATGTATTGTCTTGCAGTTCAGGAAGCTAGATGTCTGTCTGGGTGTTAGCAGTGTTGGTTCCCTCTTCTGAGGGCTGTGAGGAGAATCTGTTCCATGTTTTTTTCTTAGCTTCTGGCAGTTTGCTGGTAATTCTTGGCATTCACTGGATTCTTCTGCATCACCCTTATTTCTGCCTTCAACTTCACATAATATTCTTCCTGTGTTTCTCTGTCTTCACATGGCTGTTTTAGAAGGATGCCAGTAATACTAGATTAGGGGGCCACTGTTCTCCATTGTGACCTTCTTTTAACTAATATGCAACAGCCTTAATTCCAAATAAGATCACATTCTGAGGTATTGGAAAGTTAGAGTTTCAACATATGTATTTTGGAGAGACAAAATTCAACTCAAAGCATTCATCCTTCCAACAGTATTATCTAAACTCAGAATATTGGAATAGACTATTAAATTCACAAAAGTTAGCCCAAAACTCTTACCCAAATATAATACAATCCTTTTGTTGAATAAGAAATATGGAGCTGAAATGATATTCCAAAAATATATCAGCCCCAGGGACTTTAATGCTGCCAGTCACTTAAATTATTATGTGATTTTAATGATTCTCTGAAGCCATCGTTTTTCAGACTCAGTCCAAAGAAAATTCAGTCAGTCAATTCCTCATTATGGAATCTATAATTACTGTAAATTGTTGAAGTCTCTTTGCTCCCAAGCATTTCCATCACTGTCAATGAAAGAGAAAAAAGGAATCAAATAGTTTAATGGGGAGCATCTCCTTACACAAGCAGACACATATGTTTACCTATACAATTTGATTGTTTACCATAGTCCAGACACAGCTAAGTGTCTGTGAAATACTTTTTCTCTAATACTAGTAATGATCTTGTAAGGAAGTAGGATGTATTATTATCCCCACTCTTCATAAGAGAAGATTAAAGTCCAAAATCACATAACTAGATGTGGGGAAGACAGTCTACCTTTAAATCTGTACCTTTAACCATGATTCTATATTACAAAATTAATAACTAAATTGAATTGCTTATTTACTTTGTAGACTTCAGTTTTCTGTGACTCTTGCCTCTCCCCATTAAGTATAACTGACAGTTGCCCATAATCACTTGCCTCAAAAGAATGTAGTGAAAACAACATAATAAGAATGAGTTTAAAGCACATTAGAGACCATTTATCAGGCATTACCAATAAATAGCACTATTCACATTTCAAAGACATATTAACTCTTTCAGGCTATAATAATGTGACTAGTAATATGGGCCCTAATATTAAGCCTAACTTAATGATGCTTAAGCAAAAAGGTCCCTTTGAAAATCTGGTTCTCTATGAAAAAGCAAGTGTCAAGTCATATTGCATTTCTTTCTCCAGACTAATTGTCCCTTTTTAATCTCTTGGCATTTGTAAAATGCAATATCTTTCTGCAGCTAATCTGGTAATGAAGATTTGAGAATGGATTTAAACCAAATATGAAGTACATTTCATATGTAATAAATGTAACACTGATAGATTTTTAATAAACTTATCATTAGAACACTATGATTTCTCTCATCTCTATTCTGAATCACTCAAGCCCATCTCTAAGCTTGTGGATTTCATATATACACGTTGAGATCTAAACATAGAAAAACCTGGCCAAAACTCATACTGGTGTCTGCCAGTGTTCTTATGGTGCTCAACATTTGTAAAGACACTGTCAGATTTTGATGTCAAATTCAGGAAGTAGAGTGAAACTCTTACCAAAGCCTGGATAGACTGTCAGTGTTTTCTTAGGAAAAAAAAAATCTGCATTTGAGTCAAACAGTCCGATTCCAAAAATATATTTTGCCAGAAATTCTCAGGGGCCAGGTGAAACTGGTGAGAGAAGTCAACGGGTTCTGCCACACATCACACTCCATCTCTAGACTCGCTCTTTACTTCCACAGAGAAAACAGAGGTGCTTCCTTTCCAAACTCCACACTAGTTGGGTTCTGTCCTCTCTCTTCTCCGGTTGGCCAGTGTGCCAGTATTCCTTCAGAATTCCTTTATTAAATCATTCGGCCTAGATTCAAAAAGTTCATAGAAAATAAAACATACTCTCTCACATACTCAAATATACAACTCAACATTTCAGTTTTACTAACCAAACAAGTACTTGCTAATTCTTTGAATGGTTTAAAAGTCATCCAATTATTTGAATGACTAAAAGTATAACATTGCATAAACTCTTATTCAAATAGTTTAATTCTAATAAATGTTTTATTTCAGTATTAAATTATACAAATCACAGTAACCATGAAAATTGTCAACTAGACTTTTCATAATGACTGCCATCTTTTTGCTTTCAAGTTTATGGTTAACAGTTAATGATATACTTAACTTTGAGGTTAATTTTCTTTGCTAATTAAAACTTTTCAATATGCATAATAATTTCAAAATTTACTTCCGTTCTGCATTGATAAAGACATGGCCTAAAAGTGATTGCTCAATCTATTGATTACATTACATGCAGAGCTACATAATTTTTCTTGTATGTTTTTCTATTCATCCTCAGTTTTTGTTACTAAAATATTAACACACAAAATTGAAACTCTCCTCTTTTTCCAAAAACACAGAAGTCAACTATTTCTTACTGTTCAACTAGAGAAATTGCTTATCTCTGGATGAAGTGGTATATTATACAGAATAATTTTTTATGGAAATGTGTTGTTCTATATTTACTTCAAAATAATAAATATTGCTTGGTAATGTTAAAAATGGTAATTAAGGTTTTTTGTTATGCTTGATTCTTCAGTGATCAAGTATGAATGGTCTTCTTTTAGAAGTAAATTGTTTTCTAGATTAGATAACTTAAACCAGATTTACACAGTTTTTATCACTTGAAAACTAAGTTCTCCCACATTTCTTCCTCCAGGTAATAGGAAGCAATTTTAGTAAATACAGAACTTGACTTAATGGGTTTGCATGTAAACTTCCACCCCAAGTGATCTTCGTAGGGTTTTCTTCACATAGTGTATCAACTCAGGTTTATGTCCTCTAGAAAGCACAGGCCTACCACAACTCAACTGTCCATAGCTTCCACATTTGATCACATTCAACAAACTTCCCAGAGCCTGAGCAGGTACAACTTTCATGTATTCAAGTATAAGAATGTAGGGGAAAATTAATTGCAAAGGTGAACTCATCTGTTTTATCAATCCTTTTACTTGACAAATGGTAAAATCCTCTTATTTTAAACAAACAGTAACTATAAATACCAAATATTAATAATCTTTGAAAGCAATCATGCATTAATATGACTGAAGGCATAGCCTCTCTATAATTGGCTTCCAATAACCATTCGAAATCTCCTCTCCTTTTTTCCCAAGATGCATCTTTTCATAGGCAGGTAAGCCTTAACTTTTTTCCTCTTGTTTTGCTCACCTAAATCCCCCAATCTGGAACACTCTCATCATTTCTCTTTTGTATTACATACCCTCCTTGATTTCATATTTTCTTCTTTACACAGCTTCCGGGACAAGAAACGTGTATCACTACTATAATTCTAAAGCAGATAATCAATTTTCATGAATAAGTAATGCTTTGATTACAAGTAGTTTTATATTTATTTAGATGTTGTACAATCTTTCATAAACAAAGCAATTATAGAAGATCTCTGAGAAACAGCTCACTCTAACTTGGAATTTGGTTCTTTAGTATTTGACCCTACTGTCTACAAAACCAGAGTGAATGTATTAGTATAATATGATATTTATATATATTTATTAACATTTAAGTCAATTAACAAAAAAGACCACTTATCCACTCTGAATATTGCACTTCTGTTCATGTTAACAGTCCCAAATGTTTTTCATGCTCTTTCCAAAGGAAGTTTATAGCCATGTTACCTTGCAAACATTGCTGGAACATGTCTACAATTCCTCAGGCAGCTCCGTATATTTAAAACCCACATCATCTTTGTCCAGCACTTAAAAACACAAGGGATTTTGTTTTATAAATGGATTCTTCCCCTTCTCTTGCCTAATCAATAGCTGCCCTCATGGTTAAATTTTGTACTTTGTCTTTAAACCACTACAATTCAAAACCATTAAGTAATGATGCATACAATTTTATCACCCAGAAAAAGTTTAAACCAAAAGAAAAAATTTCCTTCCCAAATGAAAATGAATGAAGACTTTATTTGTGCTAAAGCCTTTCTTTTGTCATTTGCCCATGTGGGGACAGGCTTGGGTGGTGTTACCCGGTGGGTAGCAGACAACATGTCCATCTACCACCCATCCATCATTTAATGCCCCTTACTTAGCAAGTCTTGCTCTGTCCACCCCTTTTACTCCTAGTCTTTATAAATTATCCCTGCATCTAATATACCCCTCTCCTCACTCTAGGCCATAAATTCATAATTCAAATATTTAGGCCCAGAGTCTGAATTGATAAGGTTCCTGTTCCAACCTTTACTCCTTTAAGGAACAGAGGGATGGAGCCAGGGGGCATTATTCAATGGGTCAAAACAAGGCAGCAACACAGATTCCCTAGAAGCTCCTCTAATTGACTCCTAATAGCTCTTGAATGGTGACACATATGACCTACTTCTTCTCTCCTACCCATGATAGATGACACATGAGAAACTATCACCTTCTCTGTCTTTTGTTTAAAATGGTTGGTATTAACATCTTGGATATTTCTCTCTTACTCTCCCTTAATTGTATGTTTATGAATGATCTTTCTATATTTAAAAAATGTAAATGCAAAGTTTAGTGCTATTCAGTGCCAAATGCCTCTCAAAGACCTCTTTAGAGGAACAGCTAACTTATAGTAGGCACTCCATAAATATAATTATATAAATAAAAAACAGACATTAATATTTTTGAAATAACTGTCAAGTTGGCTAAAATCACAGACATCTAATAACACAGCACTTTAGAGAAATATGGTAACAAGGAATGATAACAAGAAGCATTATTTAGAAACTATTATTGTAAAAATAGGCTCTAGCTTAGTATTAATTACAAAATATTCTCCCATTATTCATGACTGGACAGGAATGTTTGTCTGTTTAGACAAAAAGTTTGTCACTTTTGTAACTCCCACTGCTTAGAACACTAGTAATTAGGTCATAGAAAGCACTCAATAAATACTATTGAATGAATGAGTAACAAAACAAGAGCAAAAATAAAAGCTGTTATTCATTGACCACTTATTAGTGAATCTCTGGTTAAATTCTCATGTGGACTTTCTTATTTATCTTTACAAATACAAGAACTTTAGATCACTTAGAAAAACGATCCAGAAACAACGGATTGAGCCAGAGCAATTACCTGGAATCTGTAAATACTAATAAATGGTCACAAGTATGCTTACCAGGAAAGGATTCATTTTAGCTAGAATTACATAATTCAGTAAAGTATAAAACAGATGTTTTGTCTAAATTATCTTGTTTATTGTTTGAGGTTTCCATATTATTTTCTGACTTTATAGTATACCCTGGTTGACTATAAGCTACAATATTTAACCCAAATTTTACAATAATTGTTGAGGTTGTTGTGAAGAGTAAATGAGATGCTGAATGTAAAACATAGAGAATAGCTTAGCCTATACTAACTATTCAACAAATGTTAGTGGCTGTTATTATTACCCAGCATATTATTGTCTCACAAAGACTTATAATTATAAGGCAAATCAATGATAGATTATTGATGGGCAAGATTTATATTTCAGTGAAGAACATATGACTGTGATAATACTGTACTTTCTTTAAAATTATTCATATTATTTGTTTGAGGATAATCTTGAGGACTTTACTCATGGTTGGCCCATTACAAGTTTCCCATGGAAGAGGGAAGAAGTGTGTATGCTTTCTGGAACTGAATGGAGATAAAGACAAGTGTAAATACCCATATATGTCAATTTGAAAAAGAAAAATATAAAATAATGTGCAATTTTTCCCTTGGAAAAGTGAGTTTTACTTAGGTATGAATAAAAGTGTGATAAGCACATGTTAAAATGTGGTCAACGTTTTGACAAGGGTACTTAAAGTAGATAATTCAGAATACTTAATGTCTTAAAAGACATTTCTTGAAGCTTAATTAAACGAGAAGCCAAGGAATAGCAACTCTCTTGCCCTTTCAGTATCTGTGGCCAGTGGCTACATTTGCACATGAAAATAACTTTAAGGAAAGAGAGGCTTAATGATTGTGTCTTTCAGCTGTTGAAGGCAAGCCTTCTTCAGTTTTTTGTTTTTTGTTTTTAAGTGAGAAAGGATTTATTGAGAGGACAGAAAAAGTTCCCACAGTGGGAGGGAGGGGACCCGAAGAGGGTCTTACCCGCCTTCTTCTGTTAAACTGAGAGCTAATATCAAGTTGAAGACTCCTGCTGCCCCCTGAATTTTATTCAGGTAACTAAACCATTATATTCCTTAACTTCCCAACTAGCTTCTTAGGGGTGTATTAGCTGAGAGTTAGAGTTAAAGAGAAGGAAGTATGAAAAGTGTCTTGAGTTTAATTCAGTTTTAACGTGCTATTTAGATTTATTTGCTTATGCAAAGCACACAAAAAATATTCTGAGAAAGATAAGACAAAAATCTTAGAAGGTCAAGGTCTTTAATAAAAGCACAAAGTATGAAACATGTTAGGATATTAAAATATACAATATACTTGTAATAATAATAATTACCCTAATAATCTTTTTACTATTATTGGTATTCATTATAGGGCTGGGTGTGGTGGCTCATGCCTGTAATACCGGCACTTTGGGATGCTGAAGTGGAGGATCGATCACTTGAGCCCAGGAATTCTAGACCAGCCTGGGCAACATATCAAAACCTTGTTTCCACCAAAACAAAAAAACAAACAAAAAATTAGCCGGATCTGGTGGCCATGTCTGTAGTCTCATCTACTTGGATGCTGAAGTGGAAGGATTGCCTGAGCTCAGGAGTTCAAGACTGCCGTAAACTGTGATTGTTGTGGTCATGTCACTGCACTCCAGCCTGGGCGACAGAGTGAGACTCTGACTCAAAAAAAAAAAAAAATTCATTATAGAATAATTAATCTCTCTTTATTGACTACTTGGCCAAAAATCTATACTCCAGGGACAAGGTGTTCAATAGCAGGAACCATAAGAAATGTTTAGAATCAAACTTTTCTCCTGCACTTAACGCTTTCCTTTCGTTTTAGTGATTTGGACAATGCTGACAAGAAAATCAGACAAGGAATATCTGATTCATATTTGAAAGAACCAAGATGGTGTCAATAAACCCAAAAAGCAGCCACTTTGACACTGCCTAGTTCTGTCTTACTCTCTTAACATTACCTAGCTTGCCCTCTAATCAAGGACAGAACTAGTTTCTCAGAGGTAGTTATTGATAAATGTTTTACAACCCCTCCCCAGCTTGTTTTGTAAACAAGTTAACCAAATCATCCCTTCTGAACCTTCATGACAGACAGACCTCATCAACTGGCAACAATCATGTGACTAACCCACCCATCTGCCTGCCCTCTAATACTTATGCTCACCAGCCCCTTTTTGATGACATGAATAAAACCACCACCCAATCACCTTAATAGCCTATCCCTATCAAATGGAAGGTTTAAAAGCATTCAACCTCAAGCAGCTGTTTGCCATTGCTCTGCTAAGCTCTGGTCTGGCCATGTGGCTCTTTGAGCTTTGGTCGCCATTGTTTTCCTAAGCTTTGGCCCCCTCCCCTACTCTGGGAAGGTGAATCTCTCTCTCTCTTTCTCTAACTTACTTTCTAAATAAATTATATTTTCCAATTTAACTTCTGTGCAATTCTTTGCATCTTTTGCATGCACCAGATCACAGAACACCTTTCCCACCCCCTCCCAACTCCCGCTTTCTGGTCTGACCTGACATTTTGGATGCCCTGTTGGGATTTTGACCTAACCATATATTTTTTTTTTTTTGAGTTGGAGTTTCACTTCGTCACCCAGGTTGTAGTGCAGTGGAATGCCCACGTCCACCCCAGTGACAACCCGCTGGACTCCGGTGATCCTTCTGCCTCAGCTTTCCAAGTAGCCAGAACTACAGGTGCAAACTACCACGTCCAGCTAATTTTTGATTTATTGTAGAGATGAGGTCTCACCAAGTAGCCTGGGATGGTCTCGAACCAGTGGACTCAGGCAATCCTCTCGCCTTGGCCTCCCAAAGTGCTGGGATTACAGGCTTGAGTCACTGTGCCTGGCTGGCCTAACAATATTCTTGAGACAGAGGAAAAGACTCAGCTATCTACATTTATTTCACAACATAGCAAAAGCAACAGGTCCATGACTTGAGAAAAACTGTAGGTTCTTTTCTGACATAACCCAAAAGAGCTCTGTACATAATATGTTCAGCAAATATGTGTGCATAAACTGAGTTACGTTTCCACTCACTGTTCATTAAAATGACAAAGCAAGTAAAGTAAGGTCAAGAAAATTGCCAACTTGGAAGGAACCCCTGGAAGGTTTAGGCTAATGTTAAAAAGAACAAAATTAAGCCGGGCTCTGTGGCTTAGCCTGTAATCCCGCACCTTTGGGAGGCTGAGGTGAGTGGATTGCCTGAGCCAGCGGGTTCGAGACCCACCTGGGCAACTTGGCGAGACCTCATCTCTATAATAAATCAAAAATTAGCCGGGCGTGGTAGCGCGCGTCTGTAGTTCCAGCTACTTGGAAGGCTGAGACGGAAGGATCGCCAGAGCCCAGCAGGTCGAGGCTGTGGTGGCCGGGAGCGGCCACTGCACTCCAGCCTGGGTGACAGAGTGAGACTCCAACTCAAAAAAAAAAAGAACAAAATTAGAGCCAAAAGTTGCAAGACAAACCCTCGCTAAGCCTTTATAAATGGCAGCAAGTTTCCTTGTGTACAGGTGAGATTATGTGGAAGTACTGGGTCAGCTCTTGGCTGAGGCTCTGGGTATGAGTCTGGAAGGTGACATGCCACTTCTGACAGCTATTGTACTTCCACAAACATTGCCCAGCGTGAGGGGAGTCCCCTTGCAATGTTAGGAGGGTTGAGGAGGAAGGCATCACTGCAGGGCATAGGCAAGGTCTTATAATGTCCTATGTATAATATTCTGCTTCTGAAAGATGGAGCTTCCTGGCTCCATTTTCCCTTCCCAGTCTGGTGTTGACAGGAACAGGACAGTCAGGGATAGAAGGCCTGGAACGAATTGCATTGACATGAACTCAACACAAACCACATGTTCACAACTGATTTCAACTTTGTATTTCTCAAAAGAAATCAAAGACATAATCTACTTTCTTCAACAATTAAATGGGCCTTTTGTCAGGATTTAAGAAGGACCTACACTCTTAGGGAAAATGATACTCCCTCACTCCCAGTTTTATAATGCTGTTCTCTTTGCCTACACTTTTGATGATGTAAAAAACATGTTTTCCCCCCTCTAATATATTTTGGTTTGCTATAAATCAATTATTTATAAAGATAAAAGTTAGTAACATTTGCTTCTAGAAGTTATTTTAAAGCTGTGAATTTAAAGTGACTTTAATTAGTATCACATCCTTAAGCCTCAGAAATTATAAGAGAATGATGACAACCCTCAACTAAATTAAATTTAGGTTGGGTCAGGTCTAGAAAATTTTATTTTTGAGCAGCAGATAGGTTCTTATTAAAGTGCTCATTATTATGCTGTCCGTTGGCTATCTTACATGGAAGAGGCTTTAATTAAAATCACTTCTCGATTTTCTAGTGTGATTTCACCCATACTATTCAAATTTTAGATAACACTACATAAAACAGTCTTTTCTCTCATTCCAGAATCCCCGACCCACAATCTACCCAAAAATAAATAAATAAAAATTTTAAAGGAAACAACTGATTGTGTTGGGGAAAGGACACATGCCCTACTCTTTTCTCCTGACTTGTATTTTCAAACATGTCTACTTTTATTCACCAAGCTATTTTGCCTCCATTCCAAGGCTTTACCATATACATTATAAGGGAGTTCTGCTTTCTTTTATCACGTGAACATAGGACACCATAGAATAATTCATTACAATCCTCATTGTCTCCTTAAACCAACTTTGTAATACCAAAAATTACAAAGGTATTTAATACAGGGATTCGTCTTTAAAATACTTTACAAACCTAAGCTAATTTGCCATTGTAACTCTCCAAGAATGGTTATTATCCTCCTTTTACAAAGGGTGAGCTAAAAGGTTAAGTGAAGAGCTTAAGGTCACTGAATAAGTGAATACTATTTCTGGGAGTAGATCACAAGAGTGCCAGGTTCCTGTCTTTAGGCCTAATTACAAACTACATTTATAAGAATGGCCCATTAAAAAGTCTGAATAAGGATACATTTTATTAAAGGGGCTTTCTCCTCTTTGAAAATAATGACAAAAAATATATAACAGAACTACTGAATTTTTCAATATATTTTCTTTAATACATGTCTATTATAGAACACTTAAAATATATAGAAATGGATGAAGAATAAAAAAGTCACCCACCATTCAGAGATGATAATTAAAATTTTATGTACATTTATGTTTTGTGTACATACCCTTTTATTTTAAAAAGTTAAGAACATGCTTGAGTTGAGTTTCGTAAACTGCTTTCTTCACTGAAAGTATATATGTCTCTCTCTGTGTGTAAACATATTTCCATGTCAACTGATTTTTTCCTGATGGCAAAGGCAAAGTATCAGAAATAAACAAAAATAGGCAGAATAGAACCAGAGGTACAAGTTGAAGACATTAGCAAATGTTTGATAAATTAGCAAATGTTAAAAGTAAGTTTGGGACCAGAAAAACAAAGGCTTTGAATGCTGACCAAAGAAATTTGAACTTGATAAGTGAAATCTTCACTCTCAAACCTGAATACACATACCCTTGAGTACATACTTGTAATTTAATCCAATTCTAAGAAATTAAAAACGTAAAGGGCAGCACAGCAAACACTGGTTGAGAATTTCTTATGTGCCAGGCCCTTCACACACACCTTCTGTGCGATCTAAAGCTTGTGCAATTGAGGTGGGTATGGGGTAACTCTAAGAAAAAGCATACAAAATTGTGAAGATAAAATGAAGTATAAAAGTGAGAATTTATTTTGAATCAGAAAAGAAATATTTAAAATTTTAAATAGCAGACAAAACAGAGAATGTGCATTTTATGGTATATAGATCACATCTCAAAACAATTTACTTTTTCCTATTTGATTTTTTTATTTTATCCAGGCTGGAATGCAGTGGCTCAATCATAGCTCACTGTACTTCAAACTCCTGGGCTCAAGCAATTCTCCTATCTCAGCCTTCCTGGGATTGCAGGTTACCACTTCTGTTTTTTCTTTTCTTTTCTTTTCTTTTTTTGAGTTGGCGTCTCCCTCTGTCGCCCAGACTGGAGTGCAGTGGCTGCTCCCGGCCACCGCAGCCTGACCTGCTGGGCTCCAGCGATCCTTCCGCCTCAGCCTTCCAAGTAGCCGGAATTATAGGCATGTGCTACCACACCCGGCTGATTTTTTTGATTTATCGTAGAGATGAGGTCTCGCTGCCCAGGCGGGTCTCGAACCCGCAGGCTCAGGCAATCCACTCACCTCAGCCTCCCAAAGGCGCGGGATTACAGGCTGAGCCACCGAGCCTGGCTTCTTCTTCTTCTTCTTTTTTTTTTAATAGAGATAAATCTCCCTATGTTGCTGGTCTCAAAATCCTGGTCTTAAGGAATCCTCCTGCATTAATCTCCCAAAGTGCTGGGATTGAAGGCTTCAGCCAGGCACCCGATCCTCAAAACAAATGTTAAAAAACCAGGTCGGGTGCACTGCCTCATGTCTATAATCTCAGCACTTTGAGAGGCTGAGATGGGTGCATTGCTTGAACCCAAGAGTTCAAGATCAGCCTGGGCAACACAGTGAAACTTCATTTCTACAGAAAAGAAAGAAGGAAGGAAGAAAGAAAATAGATAGATAGATAGATAGATAGATTACCTGGACCTGGTGACATGTGCCTGTAGTCCCAGCTTCTCAGGATGCTGAGACGGAAGGATCACTTGAGTCCAGGAGGTCGAGTTTGCAGTGAGCCATGATTATGCTGCTGCATTTCAGCTGGGCAATAGATTGAGACCTCCCGCCCCCCCAAACAGTGAAACTACAAACATCTCCAAATTCTGAAAAAAGATACAATATCCTGGACATACTTTGTAATCATTGTATTGTCTCATTTTTTTACTATATATATATATTTTTTTTTTTTGGTTGCTGTTCCCAATGACAAAGTTTAAGCGCTACTGTTTTCTTTTTTCTTTTTCCGAGTTCGAGTCTTACTCTGCCTCCCAGGCTGGAGTGCAGTGGCCGCTCCCGGCCACCTGCTGGGCTCCAGCGATCCTTCCGCCTCAGCCTTCCAAGTAGCCGGAACTACAGGCGCGTGCTACCATGCCCGTCTAGTTTTTAATTTATTGTAGAGACGCAGTCTTGCCAAGTTGCCCAGGTGGGTCTTGAACCGTGGGCTCAGGCAATCCTCTTGACTCAGCCTCCCAAAGAGCTGGGATTACAGGCTGCACCACTGAGCTCACCCGCAATACTGTTTTCTACAGAGACATGAAAAAGATAGTCTAGACTTTCCTCTAGTATGATTACTAGAAATTTGTTTTTATTATGTTTAAAAACAAAATTTCATCACATTTTTAGTTTAAAACCTAATTGGCTGTTACCAGCAGTTCATTAACCAGGCAGCACCCATCTATGAAATAGAATTGTGCTCCACTGAGTTGATGAAAGGTTGGTTTTTGTAAAGCTGTTTGAGTGGGAATCAGAAAATAGGACAATACAAAAACGTGGATTAGTTAACATGAGGCTACCTCAGGTTACTTTTTTAGTAAGGGTTAAGGCAGAGGGGACTTCCTGATCAGGCCAGCTCAGGTAGATTAGGCTGTTTTTTAAAACCGGCTCATTTTAAAGTCCAGTTTGACTACTTGGCACCTAGCACAAGTGACTGCATTTCATTTGGTCTGCTCTGTTGGGTCTAGTGCAGGATGTTAGTCCAAAACCATGGCCTACTGTAAATTTTATTTAATAATTACTAACAGTTTAGATAAGTATTTTTTAGGTTTGCATATCCTTAATAGTATGTCATATGAGTATTCTGAATTTTCATTAAATTTGGAAAAGGCCCCTGCTTTTTTTTTTTAAATTTATCAGAGTGTTTCAAGGTGTGCGTCTATGGTAATCATATGCATTAAACTATTAGTCAGTTTTCTGTAGGTATTCTTGATTGTAGTGATAGTTACCAGCGTTTTATGTTACTGTCACTATCAGTGTTTAACATCCAATCAGCAAGAAATATAAATCCTTTTCTAGTATGTATATGGTTAACTTTTCTTCATTAATTTATCAAACAATCTAAGAGCCTATTTATTTTCATATTCAAATATTATCTCTTCCTTTTAAGCAATTACTGCTTTTGAAGTGATCTAACATATTTATCACTAGAATTTGCATTAGAATTAAAAACATTAACGTTAATTAGAGAATTTTATACTGATCTCATTACTTACCTTAATACTTTGTTTTATATTTCATTAATTTGTAGCCAAATTTTCAATTACATCTTTAATAAGTAAACTTAAAGATATATGTCCAAATCAGAAGCCTATACTTTTTCACTTACTTTATTGAAACATTTCAAAATGCCTTTCCAGCTTGTGGTCAAAATGGCATATGAGACAATCAAATATGACATATGCACTAAAAAGGAAACAAAGTCTGGTACACTTACAATTATATATTATGTATTATGAAGTGCATTCCTAACAGAGAAAATTTTCGACAGAATGGCTTCTGGTTCTGGTTTCTCTACCACTGCCTACACACTTCACCACTGGGCAACCTGAACAGGCCCAACCTGAACATGCCCAACCTGGCCCTGTAAGGTGGTGTCATGGTACAGGTAGAGACAGCAGTATTTCCGAAATCATTTCTACACTATGGCAGCTAGCAATGACTTAACCTTACAGGAAGTAGTGTACACCAAATAAAAATTTCTCTATAAGCACCAACTAAACAGGCCCCCAACTCAGCTTCCATTACTGCATCTCAAAATTGCCATGGACTACCCCAATCTTACCCAACCAGAGGGAACTGAAGTAGAGGGGAAGTTGGAGTAGAACCATCATTCTCATCCACAGAACCAAATGTGAATGAAACTTCTTATTTTTATTTATCTATCTATTTATTTATTTATTTCCAACTTTCGAATTTTTATTTTAAAGATGTGGGATACAATGCAAGGTTAGGTATACAAATGTTCATTATGCAGGTACCCTTGTTGATGTGGTGTGCCTCCCTCCCCTGGCAGTTTCCCTAAACTGTCAGTCCCTCCCCCTCTCCCCTGGAAGTTTCCCCCTACTGCCAATCCCTTTCTTATAGTATTATGATAATTGTTCATGGTCCGCTTATGAGTGAGAACATATGGTACTCTGTTCTTTGTTTCTGCGATCGATCATTGAGTAAGATCGATTCTAAATTGATCCAAGTTGCTGTGAAGTTCATATGTTTGTCCTTCTTTATGGCTGCATAATATTCCTTTGTGTCTATGTACCACATTTTCTTTATCCGGTCCAACTTCGATGGGCAGCATGGTTGGTTCCATGTTTTTGCTATTGTGAATAGAGTGTGACAAACATGGGTGTACAGGTATCTTTTTGGTAGAATGTCCTGAGTTTTTCGGTTATATTCCCACAGCTCTTGAGCTAAGGTGATGTCCAGGAAATAGTCAAAGTTTTCAGGGACGATGTCCTATTGGCACTTAGGAAATAAGGAAATGAAGTACAGGCAAAGGGCAAGAAGTGTGATGTTCACGTAGGAATTATCTTAAGAAATGATGACTAAAGACTTGCAGTTAGATGAGGTCATTAAGGTTGGGACTTTGTGGAAAGACGAAGAAACATACTCAGGTACAACTGGGACAAAGTCAGGGTGAGCGATGGAACTGGAGTTGGGGAAAAGAGATGGCAGTGTCAGTAAGATGATAGATGAGCAGCAGTCAGCAAAACAAAGAAGAAATTCAAACAGTAGAGAGAATTGGTAGTCAAGTTAAGGAAAAAGAAATTGCAAGAAGGTCTGGCTGGTAGATGCAAACTTGAGAACGATCTTTTTTAATTTTTCAAGAAATGGTCAGAGCTGTTGCAATTATGCTGGGTTTTAAGAGTTAAAGATTGCCAGGCTCGGTGGCTCAGCCTGCAACCCTGTGCCTTTGGGAGGCTGAGGTGAGTGGATTGCCTGAGCCCGCAGGTTCGAGACCCGCCTGGGCAGCGAGACCTCATCTCTACAATAAATCAAAAAATCAGCCGGGTGTGGTAGCACATGCCTTTAATTCCGGCTACTTGGAAGGCTGAGGCGGAAGGATCGCCGGAGCCCAGCAGGTCGAGGTTGCGGTGGCCAGGAGCGGTCACTGCACTCCAGTCTGGGCGACAGAGTGAGACTCCAGTTCAAAAAAAAAAAAAAAAAAGTTACAGATAAAGGGATTTGCGAATCCATGTGCCAGAAGTTATGGTGACAGTGTTCCTGTAAAGTTTTTCATAACCTCCTACTCTTTAAATCTCTCACCCCTTTAATATTTTTGTTTTAATTTCAAGAGGTGTGTAGGAAATATTTTCTTCCTTTCCTTTTTTTTTTTTTTTGAGTTGGTGTCTCACTCTGCCACCCTGACTGGAGTGTGGAGTGCAGTGGCACACTCATGGCCACCCCAGCGTCGACCTACTGGGCTTAGGGGATCCTTCCACCTCAGCCTTCCAAGTAGTTGGAACTACAGGTGTGCACTACCACGTCCAGCTAATGTTTTTAGTTTATTGTAGAGATGAGGTCTCACCAAGTTGCCTGGGCTGGTCTCTAACTCTCACCTTGGCCTCCCAAAGTGCTCGGATTACAGACTGAGCCACTGAGCCCAGCCTAGGAAATATTTCCAATGTATATGCTTAATATGAGGCTTGTTCTGAGAAGAACATCTTTGTATTTTCTGTGCTCAGCACAGAACTTGGTTCATACTGAATGTCCAAAGAATGAGAAATAAATAAAATGTGTCTAATTAGTAATGGAGTGGTTAGTAATAGAATCTTTTATTTATTGGTTTGCTGATCCCACTTCATTTAGTTCCCTTCCTGGGACAACCACTGAATTTGAAATCAGTATTGAAATATTTTGTATACAGAATACCAGAATAATATGAGATTTTAGGATGAAAATAGTTTGTTAAACCATGTAGTGAAAGACATAAGTCTTTCACTCCAACTTTTCCTCTATATAGTAGCTATTTGGTTTGGGTGACAACTTAACTCCAAACTCCAGGAGTGAAATCTGATTGACAAATCAGTCAGGTTAATTCCATCTCCTTTGCCATTGGGCAGGTAACTCACACATTTAGGCCAGTTAAATACAAGTCACTTGCCTGGCCATAAAGATTATTTCAAGAATTGGCTAATTGACCTAAAAGGACATTTTCTGGCATCTCTTTCTCCTCCTTTCAGGCTTGTGATTAATGTCATAAGATAAACTGCTTGCTTGATGTTTCTTTTTGTGGTGTCATTTTCATAAAGCTTGAGCCAGCAAACAGCACCCTGGAGGAGTGAAGAGGAGAGAAAGTGATCCTTTCAGAGTAAGAAGGAAATGGTGGTCTGTAGGCTGCAGGGGAACTACACTTTTCTCTCTAACAAGCATTGGATGGAACACTACATTGGGAGAGGCGAATTGGAGCCACTAAAACTTGACAAAATTGTCAATGCCCAGGGGTGGCATAGCAGGATCAGAATGATCAGTCTTGTTAGATTCATTTAGACCATAATTCTCTACGTCTTACCAGTAACCAGTGTAAAAAAGTGACCAATAGTAACCCAACAAACCTCTCTGATGTATTTCTTGAACTTATATAAAGCCCCAGGGGCTTTACATAGCTTTGCACAGGGGAACTAGTAAAGGCTGAAGCTGAAGTATCTTCCAGCTTGACCTTAAAAAAATAAAGAAATACAATTTTTAATTTTGCTTACTTGAATTCTGAAAGTAAGAATCATACACTCTTCAGGGTGTATTCAGAGATCATCCAATCTAAATAAGTCTATAAGAATCAAATATAGGTGGATTATTTCAGTTGTACTAAGTATTATTAAAGTACATAAGCTTGGCATTAGCCTACATCTGGGTCACTGAGGCCAAACAAAACTGAATAGAAAAGAAAACAAGAGAACTCCAAATTTCACAGAGTTCTCCTTGATTTGAATCAGAGCTGTCTGCTCTGTCATCCAAGCACAACAGAAGTGCAGGTGCAGGCATGGGGATAGAAGTGACAAAAAGAGCCCGTGTGACCTTGAAAGTCACAGAATTTATTCACTGTGTAGAAGAGTTAACCAAGAGTGATTGAGTGGCTCCAGTGTGTTTTAGAAATCTTGGCTTAATTTCCCTAATGTAGGGATTGACTTTTTTGGAAAAGTCTCTAAATTAGGTTTTAATCTAGGGACTACTTTGGGCTGTCAGTTAACTCCCTGGATTTGGCAGTACAACCATGCAGTAAATTCATTACAAACTCCTGAAAGAGTTTAACACTCTTAAATATTTTTTAAAGGCCATTATCGAGCAAAACACAAAATTTAAATTGTTTTGGATTTTTCTGTAAGCAGAGAAGTGTGTCTATTGTAGTACTGAGTGATGTGTGCTGATTATTCAATGTGAAGTGTTAAGTATTTGGATTACATCATCATTTATTAAACTGTATTTGAAAGATGATAAATAGCTACCTAGGATGGTTATAATTCTAAAGAGACTATATTTAATTTAACCACCAGGAAGTTAATATTTTTATTGACACAAAGATGTACAAATTCTGAGTGGTTTTATATTTCTATATTGTAAAAATATGTCAAGAATGTACCTTATGTAAAAAAAAGTACTTCATATCTTTACAATTAATTGTCTTCCTAATATGATAGAAAGAGTCACACAAAATTGACCTCAAGACAGATTTCTCTAGACGATGGATGAAGTGCAGAGTCACTGAATATTGGCAGAAATAAATACTTTGAAAATATGTAACTCCATAACCACTTCGGAGTGGTTGATAACTCTAAAAAGAACCAAAATTGCAAAACAAGCTTATAGGATGTATAGTGTTACAGACAACTTTCCATGGGAAATATCTGAAGAAGTTGCGTGTGTCTTCAGTTAGGATGGTGTATTTGTATATCCAATAGGCATAAGGCTATTCAGCTATTTGCTTCTAAACCATCTTTGTGCAGAGAACAAGGAATCCACTACATATAAAGTTCAAAGGACAAACAAAGGTGACAGAAAAAAAGTAGAGTAACAAGAAAAGTTACATTATACCAGCAGAATTAGTTTTGATGGATTATTTAGCAGAAATATTCAAAGTTCTTTGAGTGTGAGCTTCAAAACTCTTGGTCAATAGGGGGAGGAATGAAGAGAAAAGAGAGAGAAATAGCTACGTTTTCCTGCTCTAGCTTTACAAACAAAACTGACCAATGGTCAAGGAAGGCTTAAGGACACATTGCCTCTATTTTCCTTGATGTCATTTTTCCCTCCCTCTAATGAGGGAAAGTGTTAACTCACCAAGAATACTGTAAATGTCTCAGAATAGGGTAAAGTCATCTTGGCAGAATGGCATTTGCTCTCATTGTTGGAGGTTCCTTCTGCTGTCATTACCTGAGAGGTCCTGAACTTCTAAGTCACTCTAATTCATCTCTAGAATCATCCTTTTCAAAAGCATTACAGGGGCTCTCACATCACCCCAATTATTGCCCAATTTATCCTTGAAAAGAATACATTTGCATCTGACAGTAAGCACAACATAGCAGAAGATTTTCCTATAGTCACTAACAGTGTTCCGTAGCAAGAAGATGAAAGACTAAGTCATCTCTAATTGCCTCATTTTGTTAAGTGCCTAGTTTTGTCTCAGGTCCTAGGAAGAAACAATATCTCAGTGCTTATTCCACTGAAAATCTCCATTCTTTATTTAACATTCTCTTACCTATGATGGGGTTCAGGACATGTTACCCTACAATAAGGCACCTTGGCATTTGAGGAAACAGCAGAAGCAGGCTATAGAAACTGGAAAGAATTTCCTTCACTCTTCCTCCTCGGAAGTGAGCTGCAAAGCCTAACTGACCTTCCCCTGAAAGTTGCTCATAAGACTTCATTTCAGAGAAATCTTCCCGATACCCAGAAGAAAGGAATGTTCTTATCTCTGAAGACAGAGACACAGAAAAGAATCTGACCAAATAGACCTTGCTGAATTCCCCAATTTATCAAATGTCAGATAAAAAATATTGATTATATTATTGAAATGTAAATTTTTATTAAGTAATTTAGAATATGATTTTAAAAGTAAAATAAAAGCATATATATTATAATATAGAATATAAAATTAACATATGTGTTTGTGATGAAACAAGAGACTTTCAAGATTTTTTATTACAGTAAACCACTTTGGCATATGTCTACAGATTCCCCCAAAGTGGGCTCTTTGATGATTGGCGCTTGATCTCTATGTTGGAGAGATAACGGCTAAGGGTAACCTGTGCCTGCTTCAGACCAAAAACTTGGCTAAGTTTAGTCATTGCTGCTACTACTACTACTGTCACCATCATCAACATCTCTATCATTATTATTATCAACATGGAAGAAATTATTTCCAGGATAATTTTTAGTTTCTTAGGTTTGGTCATTTCCTCACTCTCCATTCATGGCAAACATTCCATTCTCCTTTAAACCACCATGTTATAGAAGAAGACAATGGGAGCAAATGGAATGTAGGTGATGTGGTTCCCTCTAAACTTGGAAGGTTCCAAGTATGTATTCTCTATAGCTTTTAGGAAAGGATGAGAATTTCTTCTAGTAAACATGTCTAGAAAATTAAAATCAAGTAAACATATATGATCGTTGCCCGAAAATGTACATACCTTACCACTGAAAAATTTAGGTATGTACATGAGATTCTTTCTAGTTAAAGATATTGCTGACCAAAGGAAAGTTGCTTCTGATAAATATATCAGGTAAGAAGTTGAAATTCCAGAACCATCTCTATTTTAAAATATTCATGGCATTAATCAAAAGTAATTTTCTTTTTTTTTTTTTTTAGTTGGAGTCTCACTCTATCATCTAGACTGGAGTGCAGTGGCACGCTCACGGCCACCCCAGTATCGACCTGCTGGGCTCAGGCAACCTTCTGCCTCAGCCTTCCAAGTAGCCAGAACTAGAGATGCGCATTAGCATGACCAGCTAATTTTTAAAAATTTATTGTAGAGATGAGGGCTCACCAAGTTGCCCAGGCTGGTCTCGAACCCATGGGTTCAGGCAATCATCTCACCTCGGCCCCCCAAAGTGCTTGGGATTATAGGTTTGAGCCACCGTGCCTGGCCACAAAAGTGCTTTGAATGACTCTTACTTATTTAATCAGCATTTTTAATGTTTTAATGAAGTTAAATCCATCTTAGATAATGGCAAATGCTTTTTATTAAAAACTCTACTTTTAAACATAATTTTATTTTAAAATTGTGGGGTACTGTTAAGGGTTAGGTTTACAAATATGCATCGTTCAGGCACCCTTGTTGATAAGGGGTGTCTCCCCATCCCCAGACAGATATTGACTACCATTAATCCCATCTCCCTTCCCCTCTCTGCCCCCCCATATTTTCCCACCACTGTCAGTTCTTTTCTTATAAAAAAACTCTACTTTTTACATTTAAGATAGGTATAAAGCAACATGAATTCTTCCTTACCAACAGAGAATTACTCCAAGTTCTTTGCTCTTCCAAGGTTTTGTGAGAAAGTACCATTTTGTTCTTATGAATGGCCGGTGGGAAAAGGAGAAATATTTTTTACTATAATCCAGTGAACTAATGTGTGAGGATGACCAATATATATGCCACAAACCAAAGGAATAATTTGAGAATTTGGATTATTTGCTAGAATTATGTGAATTCAGAAGAAATAGTTAATTTTATTTTGCCTTTTGCATTGGTTTTACCAAGAAGAGAAAGAGAATTGGGCCTTTGAGCTTACTTAGTAGTAAATGACAGACAAATCCTAGCACTGGGAGGATTCCATTTTCATTTCCCAAGTCTAATACTACAGAGTGATATGGCCTTCTTCCCACCCTAGTGTATGAAAGTACCTTTGGGAGTTACCTTATCCAAGTTCACAATAGAACACCCCATTAGTCATGAGCAACACCTATTAAAAAGCCAGAGTCTTAGAATTCCTCTGTAAAATTATTTGTCTCAGGATTTTTATTTTTGACATTCAAAACACATTTTCAGAAATCCAAATTCCAGGCCAATGCTAAATCCTCATGATTTTATTTTTTTCAGTTCCTTAGGAAAATACGTTCATAGCTTCTCCAAATTGTTTAATGGAATGTCACAGGCATAATGCTTACTTCTCATGGCTCATAATTTCCACTGGCAGGTACTGTGACAAAAATTACTGCCCACCAAGTCATGCATTGAAAAAATGTAAAAGTTTGGAACAAATATGGAGTACAAAAAGAGCTAATTATATATACTTTATAATTACTCACATAAGATAATATCTGTCAGTTAAGTGTGACTGTTAGCTGAGAAGAATATGAGGTTTACACACACAGTGCAATTGGTGCTAGAAACTTTAGTCGGTGATAATCTGCCCTTCAAAAAAACTCTGGTCAGCGTTTCAGTTCACAGAAGGACATGTTCAAATTATGAAGCTGCCAACTAGGCAAGCCAAGGTCATATGAAACGAGAAAAGAAAATGTCCTTAAATCTTGTTTTTGGCTACAGTAGGGCATCATTAATTTTTCTCTCAATGTTAAGAAGCACAGTATCCTTTTTTCCCACAAATTCAAGTTTATTTACTTAAAGTTAGACTTTTTGGATGCAAAATAAATTTTTTAGTGACTATCTCAGAAATGGAAAACTACACGTAAAATCCAAAAGAAGTATTCAAAAATTATTCTACATAAGACTCACTTTTCACCTGACACTGTTCTTATGTCCAAGGTTTCTTTTGTTTATCCCTCACTTGGATCTGAATATGACAGAAATCAGATAGAAATATAATTGTTGTAGATCTATATTATGCTAAAATGATCAGTTCCATTTATTACACATATGGGACAGCATAATGTACCTAACAGAAAAATTATATGAAACTTCAAACAGGCAAAAGACATTACTGGGTGTTCTTTCAGTGCAATAGTGGCTTGATATTTGCTTGTCTGGAGTTTATTGCAACAATATAGAAGAAAAGGTTAACCTGTAGATTTTTGTCTATTAGAAATGTAGACAACTTTTGTCTGGTAAAGTGGATAACCCCAAAGTTAATCATCCTATAAAACATTAACCAGCAGTAGCTAATCCAGTAATTTTGTCCTAGCATGTCTTTTTAAAAATTAGATAGATTAGCTGGGCATGGTGGCTCACACCTATAATCTCGGCACTTTGGGAGGCCCAGGCAGGAGGCTTATTTGGGCCCAGGATTTTGAGACCAGCTTAGGCACCATAGTGGGACTTCATCTCTGCAAAATTGAAAAAATATTAGCTGGATGCAGTGCCACACAACTGGAGTACCAGATATTCGGGAGCCTGAAGTGGAAGGGTCATCTGAGCCCAGGAGGTCGAAGCTGCTGTGAGCTGTGATCATGACACTGCACTCCAGCCGGGGCAACAGAGTGAAACCTGACCCCCAAAAATAAATAAATAATAAAATAAAATAAACTAGATAGATGGATTAGAGAGAGATAGACGGATACATTTCATAAGTATTTTGGAACCAACTATAATATCTTGTTAGTTCTTCATTTATTAGTGAGCTAAATAATACATTTATGTGTAATCATTATACATTTGCCCAGTAGTCATGATTTGTATTATTTTTAATATACTACAAATTATACATTTAAAATAATAATAAACACACATAGGACAGCTGTCAATATATACATTTAACAGTACAAAATTATGGAATATTAGAACAAAGAAACCTCAAGAATCTCCTATTCCATTTTTCTTAATTTCGATATTTTTAAAATTTATTTTTTGTCGGATCTCGCTCCGTTGCCTAGTCTGGAATGCAGTGGCATAATCATGGCTCACTGCAGCCTCAAATTCTTGGGCTCAGGATGGGACTACAGATATGCATCACCATGCCCAGCTAATTTTTTGATTTTTTGTAGAGATGGGATCTCACTATGTTGCCTGCTGCCTCTGCCTCCCAAAGTGCTGGGATTACAAGCGTGAGTTCACGGTGCCTTGCCAAATTTCAGTATTTTAAAATCTACCTCCTTAGTACTTCTTAAGGTAGATTTTACTGAAGTTATAGAAGCTGGAATGCTCTTTCAAAAATCTTTACTTATGTCACACCCCGTTTAAAACACTTCAGTGGCTTTCTATGGCTCATAGCGTAAAATCAAAGTGGTTCAACTTGAGCCTTCAATGCCCTGCAGGATTCGGATTCTATTTCACGAGCCATATCCCTGGTTACTGCCTCTCAATTTTCCAGGTGAGGGTTCAATAAATTTTTTTTCCTAATGTGCCAGATAATAAATATTTTAGACTTTTCAAGTCATTTAATCTCACAATTTACTCACTCTACAACTGTAGCACAAAAGACAATCTCTAGCCACCCCTGCCCTAGGTCACAAGGGACTTCTTTTAGCACCTACAATATGTTTTTACTATCCCAGTATCTTTGCTCACACTTCTCCCTGTCTCTACCTGGAATGCTTTCTTTCCTCTCTCCGACTTTGTAATACAAACGACTTACCACTACTTTCTCGCACTGACCTGCTTTGCACATGGATGTAATTGGACACCCCCTATAGGAATCTGAGTGTGTAGCCATTGTAAGGGGCTCACTTCTGGAAGGTTCTAGGTGAAGTCCTGCTCTTCTCCCTGCCCAGAGAGAACAGAGTTTTCTCAAAGTCCTGGGTTAGATCTAATACGGAAGAACCTTCTGGTGTCAGGTTATGTAGGATGGAGTCTTTCAGTGACTGAATAGCTTAAGATTTCCGAAGGCAGGAAGGCTCTGGGCTTTGGGCTAGGAAACTGGGGCTAATTCGTGTAGTTCCTGAAAATGTTTTCACAGCCAGGCTGATCAAACTGGTGCAATATGTATATATATTTATTTATTTAAGAAACTATTCTTGGTGTTAAAAAAAAAGTGCACCAGATCTCTGTTTCTGCAGATACAGTTAGTAGAAGATCATCTTTGTGGAAAGCTTTTTGAGAAAATCAAAGTTAAAAAAAAAAATTAAACAAAGTTCCTTTTCAGATCAGGACTGAATGCTATCTTAAACCATTTCAACTCTTATCTTTTTTTATATGAATCTTCTAATTCTTCACTCTCCTTTCACATAAGATGATTTTCGAAAGACTACCACAACAGTAAACACCAATTACTTGATGATGAAATTTGGTACCTCTGGGGAAAGGGAAATTACGCCTCTAGCATCCATACTTAAAGCAAAATGCTATTTTTTACACATGTGCTTTGTTAGCATCCAAATTCTAGCCACTTCTTAGAGATACATAGCAAGAGTGAAATGCTGTTTTGACTTTTATGCAGAACATAAAATACTACAGCAAAAATTCTGGCCCATTTCTTAGAGTGGTTAATAATGGATGTGCCTTGGAAGGTCAAGTTTCTTTTTATGGTAGTCCATGAGATAGACGTTGAATATTTACCTCAGAGGGCTCAGTGCTGAAGGTTTGATAAACTGGGGCAAAAGCCCAGGGTCATGTATTCTTTGTTAGACAAGGAAAGTGATGTAGCTATAGAAACCGAGAGGACATTAGGTGGGTGGAAATTAAGTGAGGAGAGCAGTTGGTGTTAACAAAAGACCTTAGGGACTGGTGTCTCTATGACTGATGTGTTAAAGCTCCCAAACAACAAAGCTTTCGCCATGTCTCCCACCGTTCTTAGGTGGGGCTCTGAACTTCTGAGGCATTCCCTTTGGAGGGCCTTTTTTTTCTTCTTCTAAGTTTGACATTATTGATCATTATTTTTAACCAAATTTGACTTATAAATATTTCAGAGGTAAAAGAGTGAAGTAGATATATTGTGTATTTCCTTGGTCCTCCCTTGAAACTAGTCTCCCAATTCAATGCTGCCGCCAACCCACTCACTTCTACTTATAACCCATTTGGAAACTGACTTATGAGTGTCTCTAACCGAGTTGGCCCAATGCAACTGCTGTATTTTTAGCCTATCGTTTTTCTCCCTGTTCCAAATGTGTAATGATACCAACCCTTTGCTATCTTTTTGTGTGAGGTGAGATTTGGTAGAAGTGCTCTGGTATTAAGTGTATTGACCCCCACCCTTCCAATAGCACACTTCTAGTTCCATAACAGTGCAGAATACCGCATGCCCCAGGTCCTCAGGGTATCAATATTAATTCAATTTGTATGTTTTATCTTGAAATATTAGAAGTGTTCTTGCATATTCATTATTTCAATAATCCTCCCTGCATCTGAGTTTTGGGTTTTCATTTATAGAGGGTAGTCATGACTTCTTCCCCCCCCCCCTTTTTTGTGAGTTGGGATCTAGATTGAATTCAGATAATATGTATAAATTATTGTTTTCTGGATGACACTGGGAGTCTTTTCTCCATTCTTTTAATGATTTTTAGTTATTTTGTGAACAAGTATTCACAAGTTTCACAATCAAAATGCTATACAAAGATTTAGATTGAGAAACCTCTCTCATCCTCTCAGTTCACATAATTCCCTGGTACTAATCATTTCTTGTTGGTTTGTTACATATACTTCTAGTGTTTATGCACACATATATTCTTATGTGCCCCAGTCCTATATTAAAGGGTAGCACTACCTTGCTTTTTTTCACTTAACAGTGTATCTTAGAAACCTTTCCACAGTCATTAAAAAGAAAGAATTCACTGTCTTGTCTATTTCCTGTCTTCCTCTCTTCCTTCCTTTTTCTCTTTCTTTCCTTTTAGGGTGGTTACATAGTGTTTCATTCTGTGTTTGAACTACAGTTTATTTTACCGATACCTTACTGATATACTTTTAAAGAGTTTTCCAATCTTTTCTTTTTACAAATTATGAATGATCTTATACAACATGCCATTTTTTATGAGTATATTAAGTTCAAATTATACATTTCCAGAAGTAGAATTACTGGTTTAAAGGATATATGCATTTTTAATTTTAATAAATTCTGACTAATGCTCTCCATAGACGTAGTAACTCTCATTAGTAATTGATGAGTGTACCTGCTTTCCAATAGCATCATAAAAGACATTATTATCAAACCGTCCAGTTTTGGCCAGTTAGATTCCATGGTATCCCAGCACCATTTTAACTTTTTTCTTTTATTATGAGTGAAGCTGGACATATTTTTATGTTTGTTCACTTATACATTTTTACAAATTGAGCATACTTCTTGTTTTATAAACTGCCTATTCTTGTACTTAGCCCATTTTTAAAAATTAGCTTTTAGGAGTTTTTTTTTTTTCTGAGTTGGAGTCTCTAATGAACAACAGAAACTTATTTCTCACAGTTCTGGAGACTGGAAGTCAGATAAGGGTGCCAGTGTGGTAGGGTTCTGGTGAGATCCCTCTTCTGAATTGTAGTCTGCTGACTTCTTGTATCCTCACATGATATATAATAGAAATGGAATTAGAACTGTCTGAGGTCTCTTTTATAAGGAAACTAATTCCACGGGGCTCAGCTCTTAGTACCTCCTAACACCTTTTAATGCCATTACACTGGGGGCTAGAATTTCTTTACCCTGTTGATTTTTATATAACCTTGATATTAAATTACAGTAAATATCAGAATAATAATTAAATTATTCAATTCTAAAAATAGAAACATTTGCAATTTAACTGGGAATTTATTAAATTAATTAAGGAAAGTCACATATTAAAGTTTCCTACCAAAACATGACGTCTTTTCATTTATTCACATCTACTTGGTATTCTTCAAGAATCTTGTAAAGTTTTCCATATAAGCTTTGCACAGTTTTTTGCTCAATGTATTTCTAGGTAATACATTGTTAAGGCTGTTACAAATATTACCTATATATTTAAAGATAAATTTTTTATATCTTACTGAGAGTGTGACAGGGAGAAAATTGTTATCCTACTCCCTTAGGTTCTTTGGTTAAAGGCCTGTTAATTAGACTAACAAAATCATACTAAAAAAAGAAAAACAACAGCCAAGTTTAGTGGCTCAGTTTGTAATCCCAGCACTTTGGGAGGCTGAAGTGAGTGGAGTGCCTGAGCCGCGGGTTCAAGACCTGCCTGGGCAATTTGGCAAGACCTCATCTCGACAATAAATCAAAAATTAGCCAGACGTGGTAGCGCGTGCCTGTAGTTCCAGCTATGTGGAAGGATGAGGTGGAAAGATTGCCGGAACCCAGCAGGTTGAGGCTGCGGTGGCCGGGAGCACCACTGCACTCCAGTCTGGGTGACAGAGTGAGACTCCAACTCAAACAAAAAAGAAAAAGAAAAATGTGTTCTCTATTACCAGGTACAGGATCTATTATATTTACCTTATGGACAATGATTTTGTTTAGGTCTTCTATAGCAGATTTTCTTTTCTGCTTGATCTGTTGGTAAACATCAGAAGATTTTGCTTTTACTATCCCCATTCTATTCTCAATTCTATTAGGAGAGGTTGTAAAACTAAAACTTGTATCTTCCAAACTCCTTTGTAATGTATGTCTTGGATGCAAATTGGGCATGACCAGTGAAATGTACTCAGGTGAATTTCTGATGGCAGAAGTGAGACGGGGTCATCTTTCTTTTGATGTGGCCACTGACAGGTAAAGATCAGCAGATGAGAGACTCAGTGTTGAGGGGTGTGAAATTCAGCAATAGTGCTGGAAGCAACAGATTTGTGACTGAATAAATAATCCAATGGTAGTGTCTGATTTCTACTTCTACTGGCCTTCCAGTAATATTAAATGTATCCAGTTCCTTATTTTAAAACTCTTTCCGTGAGCACCTAGATTGGTTTCTGTTTCTAGTCTTGAATCCTGGTACAATCTATTCTGGACAGAATGTGTGGATTGGCATCTATTTCCTGTTATACATCATGTAATTTCTGGTTTATAGAAGTTGCTCAATTATTTCATGCAAAGGTCACTTATATCTCCATTGTGAGTTTCACTCTTTGACGTTATAAACTGCCGATTTTTTTTTTGTTTAATGCTATTTGGCTTGAATTCTAACTTCTGCAGTGTAAGATCTTAACTCCTACATTTTTAAAATTTCATTTGCCTGTTTTATATTTGCCGGGTTTTTTTGTTTTATTTTTCTAAATCAGCTTCAAAATCTTTTTTTAAAAAACGAGTATAATCTACTCTTATTTATATGCCTGTTCTTTGTATTATGCTTTTTTTTTTTTTTTTTGAGTCAGAGTCTCACTCTGTTGCCCGGGCTGGAGTACACTGACACTCCCATGGCCACCCCAGGTCGACCTGCTGGGCTCCGGCAATCCTTCCATCTCAGCCTTCCAAGTAGGTGGAACTACAGGCGGACGCTACCATGCCCAGCTAATTTTTTTATTTTATTGTAGAGACGAGGTCTTACCAAGTTGCCCGGGTTGTTTTCGAACCCCGCGGCTCAGGCAATCCACTCGTCTTGGCCTCCCAAAGTGCTGGGATTACAGGCTGAACCACTGGGCCCAGCCTGTATTGTTCTTACCTATAAATGTTTTTCATTATGTGTTTACATTTGAAAAACATAGCTATAAATCTGAGAAAGTTTTTATTTTTGTTCTAGTGGTTTATTGAGATCTTGCATGTTCAAAATTATTTGTAATTTCAGGACCTACTTCAAATTCTTCTATTATATAGTCATCCTCTCCCTTTATCTGTACTAAATTTTTCCTTTCTGAGTTATTATACTTATATTACAGAGTTTTCCATGAATTTTCAAAATTTCTGATGAGTCAAAATGTTCATATTCTTTGTGATATTTTTTAGTGAGTTTTCATCATGTGTGGGAAAACTGAGCCATTTTTTCACATATTCCTTTATAGCATCTTTGCATGCTTGTGCGCTTATTCTTCTTTTAAAAAATCATATCTGAATGAATTTGATTTTCCTCAACTGTTAGCATAAGATTCCAGTGGAGGAAGAAAGGATCCAAGCCTGCATTCTAAAATTCACTGTTCTCCAGTCTTGATGGCTCAGCCTGTAATCCCAGCACTTTGGGAGGCCAAAGCAAGTGGATTGCCTGAGCCCGCGGGTTCGAGACCCACCCAGGCAACTTGGCGAGTCCTTGTCTCTACAATCAATCAAACATTAGCCGGTGTGGTAGCGCGTACCTATAGTTCCAGCTACTTGGAAGGCTGAGGCGGAAGAATCTCTGGAGCCCAGCAGCTTTGTGAGCGTGCCACTGCAGTCTAGCATGGACAACGAAGTGAGACTCCAACTCAAAAAATTAAATTAAATTAAATTAAAATAAAATATTCACAGTTCAAGGACTGTACTTCTCAATCTTGGTACTACTGATATTTGGGGCTGGATAATTCTTTGTTGTGGGAGCTGTCTTGTATATTGTAGGATGTTCCCCAAAAGATGTTCTCTAGTTGTGACAACCAAAATGTCTCCCGGCATTGCCAAATGTCCGCTGGAGGGCAAAATCACTCTCATCTTAAAAATCACTGTGCTAAAGTGATAGGTTTCTTTTTAATGGCCTTCCTGTGTGTAACCACCTCCTCTGACAGCCAGAGTCATATCTGATTCAGGTGGTATTTTACCACCAACCCAGTGCAAATCCCCCAATCCTCGACACCTTCTGGACACTATAAAAAATATCACTTTGGCCGGGCTCGGTGGCTCAGCCTGTAATCCCGCGCCTTTGGGAGGCTGAGGTGAGTGGATTGCCTGAGCCCGCGGGTTCGAGACCTGCCTGGGCAGCGAGACCTCATCTCTACAATAAATCAAAAAATCAGCCGGGTATGGTAGTGCATGCCTGTAATTCCGGCTACTTGGAAGGCTGAGGCGGAAGGATCACCAGAGCCCAGCAGGTCGAGGCTACGGTGGCCGGAAGCGGCCACTGCACTCCAGTCTGGGCGACAGAGTGAGACTCCAACTCAAAAAATATATATATATCACTTTGCCTGATGGACTATACTCCTGGCTCTTTTGCATAGCAGTTCTTTCTGGATGCCGGTCTAAAGTTCTGACTGCCAGAAATAGTGGTGCAAGATTTTGAAGGCTAATGAGGCAGCTTTGGTGACAGGAGCATTACTCCCTCATGTCTGGGTCTTAGTTCAGGCAGCGTACATTTAAAGTCAGTGACCCCACTGACAGTCTCCTTGTTCTTTTTGTTCTTTATTCTATATTCTTACTGATTATAACAGAGGCAGAAGCTCTTTTGGCCGGTCAGTTCTGCAGTGTTGTTCTAAAGGGTTCTTTTCCGTTCTTGCCTAAGATTTTTAACAGCTAAATTCCTTTCCCTTTATAACTGCTAGATTCGTTTTGGCTTTCTGTAATCAGACCTTGTTTCATGAAGTTGCTATTTTCAAAATTAATTCAGGCACATAAACCTCAAGAATGGGTAACTGAGTTTGGTTATCTGACACATTTGCAGACAATTCACTTATCAATAGAAAATGAAACATGGCACACAATTGCAAAACACTTATTTCAATTATCCCCTGTATTCACCAGGAATAAAGGCCTATTGAAGGCAAGGTTTGGGCAGTGCTGAGGGTCTGCAATGATGAATCATCAAGGCAAGTATAAAATACAAGGACTTGAAATGAGCTGGCCCTTTATGATTTCTACAAAGATTTAAGGAAAAAAAGAATCCGGCTCAGATTTTAACTTTTTACAATTAAGATCAGAGAACCAACAACCCTCTTTGGATGTCTTAAAAATATATTATCTCTTGAAGCTGCAGAGATGGTATTTCCAAAGATCAGATATGTGGTGCAACCTCACAATGTGAGTTGAATTTATAATCTTTCCTGGACTTTTATATGAAATTTAGAGTATTAGTTGGGGAAAAGAGGAACTGAGAATTGGAATGAGGACATTTCGGGAAATTTAGATTAATCTCAGCACCCTGAACCCAAGTTCCACAGAAGAACCTGTCAAAAGAAGAGTAGGCGCTCCCTCCCGTTTCCTAGGTATGAAGGCAAAACATGCTGCTATTGAAATGGGCTTCCTGATTTCAATGCAGATGATGGTGGAGAGAGCAAAGGTTGGCATGGTTACTACCATAGGAGGCAGCAGGATTAGGAGTGGTCATCACAGTGGTTTGATCTGCAGAAGACTTTGGCAATGGATGATGAATAAATGGGGATCTTCACACTGAAATAGAAAGGAAGTTGACTAAGGTTCTAAAATACTCTAGGTCTAGAATACAGCAGCCTACCCTTTCTTATCAGAGTGAACATGCATGGCTTCTCAATTTCCAGAGGCCCATTCGTAAGGAGCGCATTTGAGGAAGACCACTCTCAGTCCATTTAGTGCTGCTTCAAAGGAATGACACGAAGCTAGGTAATTTATAAAGAAAATAGATTTATTTGGCACTGTCTTCGGGCTGTATAATAAGTGTGGCACCAACATCTGCTTCTGGTGAAGGCCTCAGGCTGCTCCTACTCGTGACAGAAGGCAAAGAAGAGCTGATGTGTACAGAGATCACATGGTGAAATAGGAAGAAAAAGAGAGAGGGGAAAGGTGCTAGACTTTTTAATTTTATTCTTCTATTTATTTTATTTATTTTGTTTTATTTTATTTTATTTTGAGACAGGTTTTTGCTCGGTTGTCCAGGCTGGAGTACATTGACACAATCATAGTTCACTGTAGTCTTGTACTCCTGGGCTCTAGTGATGAGTAGCTGGGACTACAGGTGTGTACCACCATGCCTAGCTAATTTAAAATTTTTTTTTTTCCCATAGAGACGCGATCTCAATATGTTGCCCAGACTGGTTTCAAATACTGGCCTCAAGGGATTCTTCTGCCTTGGCTTCCTAAAGTCCTGGGATTACAGATGTGAGCCATTGTACCTGACTGTCAGGCTCTTTTTAACAACCAGCTCTTGTGGAAGCTAGTCGAATGAGAATTCACTCATTACCATGAGGATGGCACCAAGTCATTCATGAAGGATCTGCTCCCATTACCCAGTCACCTCCGATTAAGCCCCACTTCCAACACTGGGGATCAAATTTCAATGTGAGATCTGGGGGAGCAAACATTCAAACTATAGCAAGTATTGTGATAAAGCCTGAAATTTGTTTTATAGATATTCCAGACTCACTTCACTAAAAGGATCTTTGACCATTTGTTGAAGTCACTGTGTATCTGTTCTTTGCAGGGATTACTGGGCTCTACTTTGACGTTAAGCCTTGACATTTAAAGTTCACTTTGTACTACCAAGTACAGTTAGGGCTTGTGGAGCTCAGGTGAGGAACGGAGTCTTCCATGAGGCTGTGAATGTAAGTTTTAACTAGAAATACTTGGCAATTGGCACAATATATACACTGACTCACTAACTTAAGAAGTAAAGGCTACTTTTATGGAAGTGCCAAGAGGAAGTATCTGAAAGCAAACTTCCATGACAAGAGTTAATAAAAAACAAGATCACTTTTCTGGGGGAATTACAGACATTAGTGTCATCTTCAAACAATCAAAAGAAGCAGAGGTAATATTTCCTATCACATTCCTTTTTTAACTTGTTTTTGGTCCTGGAGAATAAAAAGAAATTTATCTGAAATTAATAAGGTTGTGACTTAAATTGTATTGGCTGTTCCAGATGTACTATATTTACAAGAGCAAATCAACACCACCCCTAGCATATGGTATGCAGCCATTTGGAAAATGCTTACATTGAACCAGCTGGAAAGACTTCTCATGCTCAGGTCAATCCAATCTGGCAGCTTTATGGCTTATCTGGTACACACACACACACACACACACACACACACACACACACACACACATATACACACACACACACATCAGAAATGTGATGCTTAAAATCCAAATCCTTTATAAAGTTGCTTCAAGCCTATACTGCTTCTTATAGGTAGTAGTGGGGAGTGGGACAATGTGCAATAATTTATGCTTCATTTGGAAGTCATATCCTGATATACCCCAGACTCCACAAAACATCATTAAGTTAGGATTCTAAACTTTCCTAGGTTATATCACTTTCTGGCATATAACTGTTTTACTGAGATGTTTAGAATGTCTGCTGCTTCCTGCTCATAATGGCCTACCATCATGATATAATCAATTTGACCAGCAGGGTCCTCTGTGGTGATCCCATTAAAATGTAATCACAGTTTTAATGCAGAGGAACAGACTTTTACCTGTTTTAGTTTTGTTGAATATCTCAAGTGCTTAAAATTTTGCTAGCATATAATAGGCAATAAATATGTGTAGAAACAGAGAGAGACAGAGAGACACAGAGAGAAACACATACAGAGGGAGACACCACACACAGAGATAGAGAGACAGAGAGAAGAGAAAGACTGATGAGATGGCCAAAGTCTCTATATACTAAATTATCACAGATATCCAGAGTAGATTCAGCCCTTGAAATAGATAGTGAAGGTATACTGTTGTATCTTTGGGGAAAGCAAAGTTCTTCCAGTGTGCTATATTTATTTGGATGGAGAAAAACGTTTCCAGATCAATACCCAGATGTGAACTATAGTAACATCACCCTTCACTAAGTATTGGCTCAAACAGTAAGGTGGAGAAGAAAGATGCTTACACGAATAAAAGAGAAGGGGGGATCATAGTCTAGTCTCCAAAGTTGCATACCATCGCTTTAACTTTTTTTCCCACTAAGTACACAGGGGGAGAGAATTAATTTCCACCTTTGAAGAAGAAATATCAAAGAATTTGTGGACATATTTTAAAACCACCACTGACAACATTACAAAAAAATCCTGCCGATCAACTCTATTCATGATATCATGATGATGACTTGCCATGAGCAGGAAGTAGCAGACATTCTAAACACTTTAGTAGAATAGCTATATAACAGAAATATAAGACATATATTGAGAGAAAATATATGTCACAATACAAATATCTAACAAAGGACATATGTTATGTAAGAATAATGTAATATTCTTAGTATAATATATTATTATAATATCCAAACAACCCAATAAAATGTATGTCAGAGTTTTTCAGACATTTCAGAAAAGAAGATATATGAAAGGCCCATTAGCACACAAAAGATGCTTAAATGAGGTACCACTACATAACCACTGAATGGTTAACATATAATAATCTCAGTATCAAGTGTCAGAACATAGAACAACTGGCACTCATACTTTCCCAGTGTAAGCAAAAACTGATAAAATGTCTTTGGAAAACTTTTTAGCAGTTCCTCCTAAAGCAAAGCATATATTTGCCTCATGACTAAGCAGGGCTACCTCTAGATGGTTATACAAGAAAAGTCAAGACTTATGTCTACTATTCATCTTAAACATGAATGTTCATGGCAGTTTCATTCATAGTAGCCAGAAGTGGAAACACCTACATTTCCATCATGAGGTGAATACATCTGTGGCATTTTCATACAATGGATTCTTATTCAGCAATAAAAAGGAACAATGTACTGATATATTAAATAATAACATGAGTAGATTTAAAAAAAAACCACAACATGATGCTGTATCAGCACAAGAAGCCTGTAACACAAGAGTGAATACTGTATGACTTCATATATATGAAATCCTAGAAATGATAAACATAATCTATACTTAAAGAAAGCAACCAGTTGTTGCCTGGAGCTGATGGAAAGGGAAATGGGAACTTCCTGGAGTGATGGACATGTTCCGTACCTTCACTGTGGTAGCAGTTATGTGAGAGTATAATTTAGTCAAAATTCATAGAATTGAGTGCATTAAATGAGTGCATTATGTTGTATGTTAGTTGTTTAATGTTGACCAAAAAATGAAAAAAAATTGTAGCTGGATAAAAGGCCTAAATAAGAAATATAAAATTAATCTGAATTGTACATCACATCTTTAAAATAAAACAAATTTTTTAAAAAGAAATATAAAATTTTTAAAAGTGAGAATATCTTTATGACCTCAGGATAGGAAAAGAATTATAAAAACGAAAAGCCTCAATTCCTCAACCACCTCATCTTTGACAAAGCCTCCAACAACAACCACTGGGGAGAGGAGAACCTATTCAGTAAACGGTGCTGGGAAAACTGGCTGATCACATGCAGAAGATCGAAACAGGACCCCTACCTATCACCATACACAAAAATTAACTCTAAATGGATCAAAGACCTAAAAGAAAAACCTCAAACTATAAAAATCTTAGAAAGTGCAGGAGACACCCTTATGGAAATTGGAACCAATTCCTATTCAGAATCTTAAAGGGCAATACCTAGTGGGACCTCATCAAATTAATGAGCTTCTGCAAAGCAAAAGAAACCATCAAGAGAGCAGGGAGACAGCCCACAGAATGGGAAAATATATTTTCTAACTGTATATCTGACAAAGGCCTGACATCTAGGATCTACAAGGAACTCAAACGCGCCAAAAGGAAAAAACAAACAGCCCCTTTAAAAAGTGGGCAAAAGACATGAATAGACATTTCTGAAAAGAAGATATACGGGTAGGCAATAGACACATGAAAAAGTGCTCAACCTCACTCATCATCAGAGAAATGCAAATCAAAACCACACTGAGATACCACCTAACCCCTGGAAGAATGGCCATCATTATTAAAACAAACAATAACAGATGCTGGCCAGGATGTGGAGAAAAAGGAAAGCTTATACATTGCTGGTGGGAATGCAGACTAGTACAACCTCTTTGGAAGACAGTGTGGTGATTTCTGAAAGAACTAGAAATTGACCTTCCTTATGACCCAGCAATTCTCTATTGGAAATATACCCAGAGGAACTCAAATATTTCTACAAAAAAGATACCTGCACACGTATGTTTGTTGCAGTTCTATTCACAATAGCAAAAACATGGAACCAGCCCTGTTGCCCACTGAAGTTGGACTGGATAAAAAAAATGTGGTACATATATACAAAGGAATATTATGCAGCCATAAAGAAAGACAAATATATGGACTGTACAGCAACTTGAATGGATTAGGAGTCGATCATACTCAGTGATTTATCACAGAAACAAAGAACTGAGTTCCATATGTTCTCACTCATAAGGTGACCTTGAACAATTATAATGCTATAAGAAAGCGATTGGCAGTAGTGGAAAACTGTCGGGGTGGGGGGACTGGCAGTTGAGGGAAACTGCTAGGGAAGGGAACTACTGGTTCTCATTAACAAGGGTAACTGCATGATCAATGTTTGTATACCTAACCCTGAATTATACCCCACATCTTTATAATAAATAAATACATTAAAAAAACACTGCAAACCATTAAGAAATGAAATGACTAATACACTCTTGTCAATCTTGTTCAAAGTCTGCCAATTATGTTCTTCTCACCTATTATGCTCTTTACATCTGTTGGGGTTATTGTTGGTGTCTTCATACTCAAGGACATTTTTCTGAGTTTTCCATCTTGACTACCACACTGAAAGGATCATATTTCCACATACTTTTTCTCTTCCTTCCAGGAATTAGACATGGGCTTCACATTTTCAAATTTCCTGATATCAAGGGAGCTCACCTATGAAGTTCCTCAAAATTGTTGTGGTGTAAAATTCTCACGCAATACAGGGTCACTATTCCTTGTGTGACCTTTGGTCATACTTAACATTTTTAAACCTCAATTTTTTTCACTGAAAATTAAAGTTTAATTTGCTGAGGATCATATGAGCTAATGCATGTGAAAATACTTTGTAAATGAGAAGAAACTTTACTAATCTTTCCATCTCTATTCTTTATATTTACAAACTCCTTTATCCTAGTCATTGAGGAACAATATCCCACTTCATGGAAAGAGCTAAATCTTTTACTCACATTTATTATTGCATATTCCATTTTTTTCTGAGTTCTCTGAGTCATTTATGTCCGAAGTAACCCCTGTCTAGCTTATGTCTTCAATGACATCCTCTCTACTGGTTCCATTTCTTTTAACAACAACATTTTATTTATTTATTTATTTATTTAGAGTTGGAGTCTCACTCTGTTACCCAGACTGGAGTGCAGTGGCCGCTCCTGGCCACCGCAGCCTTGACCTGCTGGGCTCCGGCGATCCTTCTGCCTCAGTCTTCCAAGTAGCTGGAACTACAGGCGTGCGTTACCATGCCCGGCTGATTTTTTGATTTATTGTAGAGATGAGGTGTCGCCAAGTTGCCCAGGCGGGTCTCGAACCCGCTGGCTCAGGCAATCCACTCACCTCAGCCTCCCAAAGCACGGGATTACTGGCTGAGCCACTGAGCCTGGCAACAACAACACTTTAATCTACCATATACCTACAAAAAACAATCAATCAAGCAAATACTTTTTCATGTCTGTCCTCAGACTTCCTCATACTATTCCCTAATATTTCTGTATTATCCTTTAGCATTACTGCTTTCCATACTTACCACCCCTCTTTCTCCTGCTGAAATCTGCCTTCTATTCCTACTCCTAAAGTTGTACTTTTTCTTTTTTCAAAGTTTATTTTATTATTATTCTTTAAAAATAAATTTTATTGTGTATATCTGAGGTTTGCAACATGATGTTATGGGATGCATGTGGACACACACATACGGATGGCAAAAATTTGCATTTTTAAAGGTTAATATGGTTGCAAGTTTTAAAAAATATTTATCCTGGCCAGGGCACAGCAGTTTATGCCTGAAATCCCAGCAGTTTGGGAGGCCAAGGCAGAAGGATTACTTGAGCCTAGGAGTTCGAGACTAGCCTAAGCAATATAGTGAGACCTTGTCTCTACAAAAAAATCAAAAAAATTAGCCAGATGTGGTGCTGCGTCTGTGGTCCCAGCTAATCTGGAGGCTGAAGCAGAGGGATCACTTGAGTCCAGAAGGTGAAGGCTGCAGTGAGCCATGATTGTGCCACTGCATTCTAGCCTGGATGACAGAGTGAGATTCCAGCTAAAAAAAAAAAAAAAGAATCCTAATTATGTTCATCTTCTCACTGCTGTTGATGCTATGGACCACTCCCCTTCTTGATTCCTTCTTTGCTGTTTCTTTTTTTCTTATCCTATCAATGTGCTCTCTGACTTATGTGAACTATAAATTGTGTCAATCAAACTCACTTTCTGTTATATCAATATTCCCTTCTGAGTCATACTATGCTTATATCTCCACCACAGTCTCTCCTCTCTGTCTTTCAAAACTCACCACTTTCACGAAAACATTCCTGATAAAAACAGAAGTTCTCATCACTCCTATAAATGTATGTACTCCTAGCACTTTAACATTTTATATGGCCCTCTCTTGGCTTTGTTTGTAAAATAATTTACTAATGTACTTATTCTCCCTTCAGTTTATAACTGATTTGGAGGCAGGATATATTTCATTTATATGTCTCACAGAAAACCTCATATATCTGGCACATGATAGGTATATAATCTAAAGCCTATCCAAATAAGAATAAACATTAAAATAGACTATTATAAGGAGGGTTAGTTTGAGGGAGACCCCCCCAAAAAGAATTTATTTATAAAAAATTGTGTATTTATCCTTACACATTTAGATGTCAGTCACCTTTAAAGTACTCTCTGTTTGATGCAGTACACCTATTGAGATACTTTTGCCACTGCTCAAAGCATTTTTTGAGTCACTTCCTTCTCCCAAAGAAAACACCAATGTTTTCGCCAATGTTGATGCCTTTTAGTGCTTCTTCCATTTTTTGTTTCACCTCTTCCACATAGACAAAATGTTGCCTTTTGAGGACATTTTTCATCTGGGGAAACAAACAAAAAATCACTCAGGGCAAGAGCAGGTAAATAGGGAGGGTGGGGTACGGGGGGGGTCATCCCATTTTTGTTCAAAAACTGCTGAACACTGAGCGTGGTGTGAGCGGGTGTGCTTTTAAATCACCCATCATGAAATGGGCAAGTGCATTCAAAGAGTCTCCAAAAAAACACAATACACTGAAGCCGAATGCAGCCTCTCACAACGCTAGCTGGTACACTGATGCTGATGGATTTCTAGAACAATTACCTAGCAGGGGAAGTTTATACTACGAGGGGCCTCCCCTCCAAAAGATAATTCTGTTTTCTTTTTTTTTTTTTTGACCGCCCCACCCTTGTATATCTTATGTTCTCTATTTTGAGCATGAAGAGGGTGCTCAATTGTGCTACACATAATAAATATCATTAAAGAATATATTTATACTTAAGACTTGATATACTTTATAATAAAATAAAAAAGATCCGTTGAGAATGACTCGTCATACTGTGAGCTTAAAAGTATTTTATTACAGGTAGTTCTAAAAGTGATGGACCTATATTTTAAAATGAACCCTCATATTTTATGTTTCAGATAACATATTTGCATCTTAGTATGTGAGGCCAAGAAAGCGATTGCTTTGGAAAAACGTTAGTTATGGCAGAACAGAAAGCAAACAAACAAGAGGCAACCCTGACTCTTCAATTGTAAATAAACTTTAAACTCTGAGTTGAGCTAACAGCTTGAAAGAAAAGTGTGAAAGGCCTGGATTTTAAGTGTAAAAGGTCTGGGTTTTTGAGAATGAAAAACTCAAAGTTTATGCCATAAGGTGTATTTTTGAAAAAGGAATGGCCTGTCTCGGTGGTTCAGCCTGTAATCCCAGCACTTTGGGAGGCGGAGGGGAGTGGATTGCCTGAGTCCACAGGTTCAAGACCAGCCCGGGCAACTTGAGACCCCGTCTCTACCATAAAATAAAAACTAGCTGGACGTGGTAGCACGTGTCTGTAGTTCTGGCTACTCGAAAGTGTGAGGTGGAAGGATCGCTGGAGCCCAGAAGGTCAACGCTGGGATGGCCGTGAGCATGTGTGCCACTGCACTATAGCCTGGGTGAAGGAGTGAGACTCCAACTCAAAAAAAAAAAAGAAAGAAAGAAAAATGAATGATGATACATGGCAATTTTATGACTAAAAATGAAACAAAAATATCCCCCATGCTGGAATGAGAAAAGAAGAGATGGGAAATAAAACTAGAGTTTAGTCTCTGATGAGGATTTCAGTCCAAGCCTCCCCACCCCAGGTTAAAGACTGGGGAGCAATACAATCACTATGATATTTAGTAACTGAGAGTGGGTGAGACTGGTGTCCTATCTGAACTTTGGGCGTGAAAAACTGTCTCAGAGATTCCTCGCCAACCCAGAGGAGCACAGCAGAAGCAGCTGCGGAGACGGAAAGGCTGGACACTTCGTGCAGTTTCCACATACCCTGGAGAAACAAGCTGGGGACACTTGATACCAGTTCTGCATTTTGTAAAGAGAGGCGATGACTCCGGCACCGCAGACATGCTGTCCATGTGAGATGAGTTCACTGTGGGATGTAAATGCTCCTTCTGATGCCATGACGTTCTGTAAGAGTACCTGTAACCAAGGTGTTTTCTTTGGGAGAAAGAAGTGACTCAGTCTAAACCTGAATGAATGAGAAGAACTGGCATTGTTTGATCTGCCATCAGGATGAATGGTAGTATGAAGTAGAGCAGAAATTGCAGAAAAAATTTAAAAAGCAAAATTTTTGTACAACTGAATATATATGACTACATTGTGCATGGGGTATCATAAGATAGTTCAAATCTTGGTTTGCAGCTCATTAGTGGGCTGTCAATTTACTGTGTTGCTTCCAACATTTCCAAAATAAATTATATATAATAGAAAATATAATCCATCATGCATAATAAAGGTAATTATTGCTTCATAGAATTTCTTTTCAGTTTTACAAATATGCATGTATGTGCTGGGTTACAATGTGAGCATATTTCTTATTGTGGTCAGAGTTTTAAAAATATGATTTATTTTAAGGATAGACAATGGATTTCAAAGTACAAAATTTAGTTACTCTTTATTAGGGAAGTGAAGATAACTTCTCATCACAAAAGAGTATGGGAGAATACTTTGTGTGTATTTCTTTCACAGAACAAGGTCATTCTTTGCATTCCTTTCGTTGGAGGATGTGCTGTTGAGTCATCCGATGCCTCAGTGGTCGTCCAGTAGTAGTCTTTAAAATTCAGGACGGGTTGCATCAGTTAACTGCTCTGTAGCTAACTGCTAGAAGCAAAATGGTTGTGATTTGTTATAAGTGACAAAGAAATCTGGAAATTAGATTACAGCTTCCAAGGCATGAAAACAGGACCTTAAATACACTGAGTCTGTTCTAGAGAGACAGGTGAAATTTTCCTTTATTCTAGTCACAGATTTTTCAACCTGACCCGTGTTATTTTTCCAGGTGCAACAGAAAGTATAAAGTGTGGCAGATACTGCCTCTTATCTAGCCAAGACAAATCAAGGGCTATATGATTATCCATGATAACCTTTGCTAATCAATTGAAACTAGTTTTCATGGGATCTCAAGAGCACTTTCAATGTTACTAATAACTAATAACTTCTTCCTGGGTTAGAGACGAATTTTGTTCATTTTTTTTCCTGATTCCATTCTACTTACTATTGGATTGATAGCACATGCACTATGCAGAGAGTGGGAGCTGGATGTCCCGGCATGAGTTATTCTAAATTCTTACTTTACTCATTTTGGAAGTTTCTAAATCTCCTCTGAAACCCTCTAGCTATTATACTACATACATAAGATGCTAAGCAATTAAAAGTTTGGTGTCCACAGAAGAAGCAATGTCTTAGTAAGTCACAGATTATCATAATAGGAATGAGTTAATTATTGGCCCCCTGTACTAGCTGACAAATTTCCTGAGTGGAAGTAAATAGTTCCTGCAAAGTAGGAACTAGTTTTCCTACTTTGGAAACTAGGATGGAGAATCTTAAGAAATAAAAAGGTAACAGACTGACTACTGCAGCCATAAAGGGTAGGCCCAATATGTTTTTAACCCTGGTGAGATCAGTGATACTAACAGGGCTATATAGATTTCAGTAGAAGTGTTAATTAATTTGTAGTCAGGATCCAATTTCTTTAAGACTGAAGAAAGGAAATATTCCTTCTGATGTTCCACTGAATAGCTATTAAAAATTTTTGTTAACAGGATGAAGTGAGGTAATGACAAATCCTGTATTCTATTAGATTCTCTTTCCATTGGTGGTAAAGACAGGCTTTGGAAGGTTAACCTCCTGAAAATGATTAAAACATGTAAAAACATATCGATAAATCTTTTTGGGCAATTTCTTGGGGTCACCAAAGTAAAATAGCAAATAAAATTAACAATAAAGAAAAGATAAATAGGATAGCAATTAAATCAGAAAAATAATCTTGTTGCTCATCTTGGATAGAAGCTATCCACTCTGGGTTAACTTCAGCTTGATCTAAAGATCTTTGGTTAATGATCTGGATGTGAGTATCTTCTGTCTTTGGAGGATTCTTAAAAATTCTTGACTTAAGGTCTCCTGATGAAGCAGATGTCCAAAGGACTAGGGAAGATGGTTTGTGTTTTTTTTTATTTTAGAGAACATGTTCATGTTCTTTGCTCATTTTTTAATGGGGTTGTTTGGTTTTGTTCTTTCATTTCTCAAAAGATGACATACAACAAGCCAACAGACACATGAAAAAATACTCAGCCTCACTCATCATCAGAGAACTGCAAATGAAAACTACAATGAGATACCACCTAACTCTAGTAAGGATGGTTATCATTATTAAGTCAAAAAACAACAGGTGCTGGTATGGTTGTGGAGAAAAGGGAATGCTTCTACATTGTGAAAGGACAGACTGGGAGCAGGAAGTGGGAAATGCATTTTTCTTTACTCTTCTTCCTAAATCTTAACACAATGATGAGAAAGTAGAAGCTATGCTTTTGGAGAAATGCACACTTTAAGTAAAATTAACTTTGCCAACTTTGTCTTTTCAGGAACAAACTTCCTGGTGCCAGGCATCAGAGGTATCTCACCGTGTCAATCAAGCTTGCCTAGCGCAAAGGGAATTTACAAGGCCTAAGATATCATACATTGGTCAAGGATTGTAAAAGTCATGAAACTTGTAATTACAAAAGTTATGATCGCCCAGAGGGGAGCAGGTGGGGACTCAGTCTTCCAGTAGAACGGGCTCTATTTACGGGAAAGTCAAGGATCCCCCAAAGCTACCTACAGGGAATGGCTAGGAGATAAGGAGGATGTGTATACTCCATTAGCTCCAAGGAATGTCATTCGGGAAGATACAGGAGAATTAGACTCCTTGTCACTCCCTTCTCTAGGAGCTATGATAATATAGACAAACATTAATGGGTCTCTGTGTCACAGGATCTCCAGACATCCACAGGTGGTCAATAAGGAAGTCACAGCAGTCACGTGCAACATCTCCAAGGAAAGAATTTAAGCCAGAACTTGGGGGGGCTAATACCACACTCACCTAGAGTGTAGACCTACTTCCTGTCTTTGGGGGATGAAGCTTTTAAATAAATCTAATCTTCTTTCACCTCTGTGTGTTGCAATTCTTTGCATTAACTCAGATCTCTGGGTTGCCAGCGCGGCGCCTCCGACTTGCTGGCCCCGGTGGTGCTGCGCCTCCCTGTGCCTCTCCTCCCTCTCCTTCCATTTTCCTCTCCTTCCATTTTCCCTCACCCTGTATGTACCCTAACACATTGTTGGTGGGAATGTAAGTTAGTTCAACCTCTTGGAAAACAGTGTGGCTATTCCTAAAAGAACTAAAAATTTTTCTTCCATGCAATCCTGCAATCCCTCTCCTGGGAATATTCCTGGAGAAACATAAATCATTCTACCAAAAAGACACCTGCACACACACATGTTTTTATTGCTGCACTATTCACAATAGCAAGAACATAGAACTAACCCTGCTACCCATCAAAAGTGAACTGGATAAAGAAAATGTGGTACATATACACAATGGAGTGTTAGACAGCCATAAAGAAGAATAAAATCATGGCCTTTGTAGCACCTTGGATGCAATTGAAGACCATAATACCAAGTGAACTATCACAGAAACAAAGAACTGAATGTTGCATGTTCTCACTCATAAGAAGGCCCTGAACACCAGCCACATTAGAACAAAGGTGGGATCGGCAGTTGTTGGGCACTGCCAAAGGAGAGAGGGAGGGAGCAGGATGAGGGGCACATGACAACACAAAGGGTACCTTGTCCGCAACTGGGGGAGTGAGGCCATCTAGAATCCCAAACTTCACCTGCATGCAACCTACTTATGTAGTAAATCCTCACTTGTGCCCCACATCTCTGTAATAAATGAATAAATTTAAGAAAAATAAAAATGAAATAAATTGGAGAACATGGATCCAAATTCAGTGCATAGGAGTTTACTGTGAGACTATTGTTAACATTGTCTGATAAGGTCTTTTTTTCTTTTTCTTTTTTTTTTGTTGAGTGTAGCCCAGACTGGAGTGCAGTGGCTGCTTCCAGCCACTGCAACTTCGACCTGCTGGGCTCCGGCAATCCTTCAGCCTCAGCCTTCCAAGTAGCTGGAACTACAGGCGTGCGCTACCACACTCAGCTAATTTTTTTTTGATTTATTGTAGAGATGAGGTCTCACCAAGTTGCCCAGGCGGGTCTCGAACCCGCGGGCTCAGGCAATCCACTCACCTCAGCCTCCCAAGGCGCGAGATTACAGGCTGAGCCACCAAGCCCGCCTAAGATCTTTTTTTCAAGGTTTAAGGACAGTCTTCTTTCAGACAATTATATCTCTTTTAGACTGTGCTTAGTAGGATGTTACAGGGTGCTGCTTGTACTTGCTGAAAGATAAGACCGGGTATATGCATAAATCTACTGCACTACTTGGTCATATTAGCTTGCAATGGAGATTGAAGGTGAAATTCCTTAATACATGGAATGACCTCTTATTAATTTATAAAGTAAAATCTGGTAAATCACAGGAAGAGATGATTGCATTGTCATTAAACTCATTGAATATTTAGACCAGAAGAAGTTAAGGACCTCTGGAAGCATTGCTTATTTTTGTTTTAGAATTTCATTTATTTTCTCACTTTTCCTGAAGATTGATGATGAAGATTTTGTTAGCAAAAGCCAACAAAGTTCATTTATAAGACTTCCGTAGTAAATATTATGTAGCCATAAAGAAGGACAAATATATGGACTTTGCAGCAACTTGGATAGATTTGGAGTCAATCATACTCAGTGATTTATCACAGAAACAAAGAACTGAGTTCCATATGTTCTCACTCATAAGCTGACCTTGAACAATTATAATGCTATAAGAAAGCGATTGGCAGTAGTGGGAAACTATCAGGGGAGGGGGTGGGATTGGCAGCCGAGGGAAACTGCTAGGGAGGGAGGGGCATACCTCATCAACAAGGGTTCCTGCATGATCGATGTTTATATAACTAACCCTGAATTGTATTCTATATCTCTACAATAAATAAAAATTTAAAATAAATAAATAAATAAAAAGAATCCCAGGGTAACGTTTGCCCTGACACTGAAATAATGGTTTAGATTCCCCATATCAGAAACAAATAAATCAAATAATCTTTTCACTACCATGAGACAGAACTTTCTTTTCCAGCAAGAAAAGTCCTCAATTCATCTTGAGAATAGGAAAATAATGACTAAAACATATTTATTGCCCAATCATGAGAGTGAGTGTGGTTGGAGCTATTCAAAGGGACTTTGATTCTTGTCCATGTACCTTCTTTGTGGTATTACCAGGATCATATTGTTGGCAAGTAAGACATATAAGAGGGGAACCCCCAAAACCTGGAATTTATTTATAAAAATCTGTGTATTTATTCTTGCATGTTTAAACTTTAGTCAACATCAATGTACTCTTTGTTTGGTGCAATACACCTGTTAAGACACTTTTCCCACTGCTCAAAACAGTTCTTTGAACTTGTCAATTTTGATACCTTTTAGTGTTTCTGTCGTATTTTGTTTCACTTCATCCACATCGGCAAAATGTTTCCCTTTGAGGACTTTTTTCACCTGGGGAGACAAAAAAATGTCACTTGGGACAAGATCGGGTGAATAGGAGGGTGGGGCATGGGTTTCATGCCATTTTTTTGGTCAAGAACTGCTGAACACTCAGTGAGGTGTAGGCAGATATGTTGTCATGGTGGAACAATCAGTCACCTGTTTGCCACAACTTGGGACATTTCTTCCACAAATTGTGGTACAACCTTCCCAAAACTTCCAGATGAAAACCTTGGTTGACCATTTGATCTGGAGGAACAAATTCAAGGGGGCTGCCCTCCAAAAGACACTTCCATTTTTTGTTTTTGAGTCCTCCTTCATACACTGGAAACATCCTTGGTAATACTCTTAAAATGACCTAGCCAGTGATGCTCTAATATTGTGTCCAATTTAGGTAAAATTGTTTAGGTAGCAGTTTAGGTAAAATAATGAAATATTTTTGCCTAACTCCAGAAGATCATTTGGTATGACCAGACAATTGTATACGCCATAACTATCTTTAAGCCATGTACATTCATATTTTTGCTCTGAATCACGTTCTTACTTTTGGCAATTAATGATGGCCTCTTTGACTATCTCCAGGGCATATCCTGTTTGAGGAGGCAATCGTTTTAGTAATGCTGCTTGTTTAGCATAGTAGTTAGTTAGGTCATTATCATGAGAATCTGGGTCATTGTGCTTTGAATGAGTATTCAGTTTAATTATGGCTAAAAGTTTAATTTGTTTCCATTTTAATGCAGGTATCTGCAGAGGTCAGGAAATCTTTTTGATTCTAAAGCATTACCACCATGCCATGGACCTCTGTATTAGCAAGCTTATTATTTATAAATTTTTGCTATTTAACTCTTACTACTTGGCTGTCTCAGAGGATTGATAAATTCAGCCATTTGACTGATTTAACTTTTGATAGAAATTCATATTCTTGTGGTGAATTTTAGACCTGTGATGATATATCCTGCTTAACATTTTCCATTTCTTAGTTTTAAGTACAAACAAAATCAAATTGTACTTATTCAGGGGAGTTTCAAAAACAAAAACAAAATTTTCCCACAGAGGTCAAACTACTTAAGTAATGGGATTTTCCTTCCTCAAGTAGAAAAGTGAGATTTGCTGGGTTCCAGGTGTTATAGAAATGGTTAGAGATATTTAAAAGGTAAAGTAATAATATTTCATAGGAAGTAAGATGTCTAGCTGAGGAGAGCTGACAGTATGCACGTTATGGGAAACCAGCAAATTGGTAGAAACAGTAGAACGATACCAACAGAAGCTTTCACAAGGTCCTACATCTACTACAGCTTTTATACAGGATATGTGTTGGCTGATGGACTGAAATAAGTGGTGAGTTTTTTATTGTTTTCTTGTAGTGAGTCAATATCCCAATGGTTGTCCAGAATGTCTATGGTCAAAAAACGAGTGTTTGTAACATTTACGACTGGGAGTTGTTGGCAGGTCTTCTTTATTTTCCTTTCCCAGAGAAAATGTTCAGTGATCTCAACAGAATTCAGCATCTTGTGCGACAACATCCAGATGGCCTAAAAAGTCCAAAGTTCCCTTTTGGTAACTGCACTAGGAGTTTCCTAAATTGTGTAGTTGACTCATTCTTTATAATGGTCATATTGATCATACAAATGGTCCCCCCCATCTCCTATTGGTAGATATTTGGGCTGTTTCTGGCCTTTTGCTGTTACAACAACAAAGAAGTAAATAGCCTTGAATATTTCACACATGTGAGAATCTATCAAAAAGTGAAAATGTCTTCTGGAGCAGCTGGATCTGGGGTAAAAAAAATGATGTCAGAATATGGGTCTCTATCCACTCCCAGCTCTCCTTCTTTCTGGAATGGCCTTACTCTCAGGCAGGTTTTTCCCATGTTGCCTGATAAATACTCTGTAGCCAGACTACCCAAATTTAACTCCTGGCTTTACTGGTTGTATGATTTGTGACAGTTACTATATTTTCTGTTTTAGTTTCCTTATTTTAAAAATAAAGGTAAGGCCAGTTCGGTGGCTCAGCCTATAATCCCAGCACTTTGAAAGGCCAAGGCGAGTGGATTGCCTGAGTCCGTGGGCTCGAGACCTGCCCAGGAAATTTGGGGGAGACCTTGTCTCTACAATTAATCCAAAAATTTAGCTGGGCGTGGTAGCACGTGCCTGTAGTTCCGGCTACTTGGAAGGCTGAGGCGGAAGGATCGCCGGAGCCCAGCAGGTGGAGGCTGCGGTGGCCGGGAGCGTGCCACTGCACTCCAGACTGGGGGACAGAGTGAGACTTCAACTCAAAAAAATAAAAAAAATAAAGATAAGAGTAAGTACTATTTTATATGATTGGGGGAATAAAGGAGCTTATACATTCAAATAAGCAGTAGATAAATAATTATTAGCTATAATAATTATCATGAGCTGTTATTGTTACTGCTGTTGCTGTTCTAAATGATTATTGAACCAATCACCATAGCTAGGATTAAATGCCTCTGAAGGAGAAAAATCACCTAAACTACATAGAATGAGAATGGTGAAGTTACCACAAAGAGATGCTAGAAAGAATTTTAAAATGTGTATGTGTGTGTATATATAAATATACCTAATGTGTCCCATTATAATCACAAAAAATACCATAAAACTAAAATCTAAAAAAGATGCATAGAGAGTGGAGAGCAAATTTATAAAAAAATGTAATACTGCTTATGCTTGAATGGTTAGGTATTGCCACTTACATTCAGTTCCTATGTTTTCAAAAATATCTATGCAAATTTGTATTGCCTTTATAATAACAAAATGACCAATAATCTATTCAACAAGATTTTTATTGAGTGCCTAGGCCCCTAGCTGGGCAGGAGGGATGGAGGAAAGGGGCAACAGAAAAAAAACTCCCTTCCCTGTGGAACTCACATTCATTGACAATAGCACTCCATTAAAAATTTAAAAAAGCAGATCTAGATTTGACGATAGAAACTTGAGCTCAGCCCTAACTGCTACTTGAAGCTGTGTGACCTTCAAGAAGTCACTCAATGTCTCTGAACTTAGTAGTCTCACCTAAAAGGTAGGGTAAAGTATTTATTAACATGCCTACTATGAAAATGAAGACATGATGGATGTGTTAGTACTTTAAAATATAAACAATTGTACAAATATGTAAGGGGGCTTATTGTGGGCTTCTCTAAATTAAGAATATGTTGTCAACTTATTTTTATAATGAATGGTGTCTATGAGAAGTACCAAAAGATACAAATTTAAATCCTTTCTTTAGAATTGCTTAGTAGTATGAAGAGCCATCTGAATGTAAAACTGTGCCTTTAGTTTTACATGATGAAGAAATTGTTCTTCAAATGTTCAACTGGAAGCATATGTTAAGAGAAAATCTTCAGACAAATTGAATCTAACAGAGTTTAACTGAGCAAAGAACAATTTGCAAATCGGGCATCCCCAAACCAGAGTAGGCTCAGAGAGACTCCAGCACAGTCGAGTGATAGAAAATTTATGGACAGAAAAAGGAAAGTGACTACAGAAAATGGATGGGTTACAGCTCCGTCTTTGTCTTATTTGAAGCCAGTTTGAACAGTTGGCCGCTTGTGATTGGCTGAATCTCGGTGACTGGCATGAGAGTATGTTACACTTTGTTTACATAGCCAGCTAGGTTACAGTTCACTATGTGAAAGGTTAAGGAGAAATCTCTAGGTTGAACTTAAAATATGTTAGGAGGCAGTTTTAGGCTAAACTTTTCAACACATGAACAAAAATCTTTGGGTAAAGCTCATAGTCAAAGTTTTTATTCTCTAGGAAAGGTGTTAGATTTTTACCACTGCTGAAAATACATTTCCTAAAGTCTGCCTAATTTGCTAAAATTTATATTACATTTATGCTATAATGAAATCCTCTTGATTTAAATAATGTTGAATACGCAAAATGTTGCTTTTTTGTTCTGTCACTTCATTTTGCACTAAATACTATTCTTTAATGATCTCATCCAGGTAAAGAGTGCATGGAGTTACGTTATGAATCATAGTGTTTTATTATTAGAAGGAACATTAGGGATTCTCCAACCCAATCCTTCATTTGACAGTTGAAAAAATAGAGCTTCCAGAAAGCTTAGTGACTTTCACTTGTAGCTAGTGAGGTCAGCACTAGCTGGCCCAAGGTAGGGCCCCTTCGTTTTCGACTCCTAGTTTGGCACCAGTTTAGTGATCATCGCAATGCAGTCAGGCCTCTCAAACAGTGTATGCCTCTTTATAAGTTCCATGGATCCCCAGAGGACAGCAGCCAGTGATGCAGAAAATGAAAACTTAATAGTTTGTTGTTAGGTGACATCAATGTCATTTTTCCTTAGAATAGTGAATATTTCTGTGGTTGAATTTTTTTTTTTTTTTTTTTTGAGTTGGAGTCTCACTCTGTCGCCCAGACTGGAGTGCAGTGGCCGCTTCCGGCCACCGCAACCTCGACCTGCTGGGCTCCAGCGATCCTTCCGCCTCAGCCTTCCAAGTAGCTGGAATTACAAGCAGGCGCTACCACGCCCGGCTGCTTTTTTGATTTATTGTAGAGATGAGGTCTCGCTGCCCAGGCGGGTCTCGAACCCGCGGGCTCAGGCCATCCACTCATGTGGTTGAATTTTTAAAAAGTTTGCTTAGTTATTGCTTTCTCTTTTCCCAAGTTGCATTAATTGTCATCAATGCTTCCCCTCAAACAATCAAGCTCCAGAATTCCAGAACTGAGCAATAAAAGGTCTCACTCTCAACTTTTCCTTTAAGTTTATATTTTCATTTAGAAGGAAGCATGAGAAGATCTTTTGTACTTTAAATTTTTATACTTGTTTTTAGAGCAGTCCATGTCTTTATCTTTTTGCTAGGATTCTGATTTGACCCACTATCCTTTTTTTTTGAGTTGGAGTCTCACTCTGTCGCCCAGACTGGAGTGGAGTGGCACGCTCCCGGCCACTGCAGCCTCAACCTGCTGGGCTCTGGCAATCCTTCCGCCTCAACCTTCCAAGTAGCTGGAACTACAGGCACGTGCTACCACACCCAGGTAATTTTTTGATTTATTGTAGAGATGAGGTCTTGCCAAGTTGCCCAGGCGTGTCTCGAACCCGCGGGCTCAGGCAATCCACTCACCTCAGCCTCCCAAAGCACAGGATTACAGGCTGAGCCACCGAGCCCGGTTTGACCCACTATTCTTATTTGAAATGTTCCAAATCTATATCTTAGAGATGGAAAAACAAAGCAAGCAACAACATCTTGCAGTTGCACCCCTGACTGCTCACAGGGGTGTCAGAAACCTGCACTGGCCCATTTAATGGCTCCCACCAACACTACTGGTAACACAGGAGATTCAGACCCACCCCTAAAGAATCCTGTGCTCTCTGCAAAGGCAGGCTCTCGTAGAGACCCTTTGCATTATTCCACAGTGACAAAATTCATCAGCAGCATCTTCTCTGATGAGGCCACCCTTCTCCTTTGCTGTTGCTTGTGACTTGTTCTTACTTTAAAGGATGCAGGGATGTAGTTTCTGTTTCAGCACCAGCTCTGGCATTTACTAGTTCTTACTGCCTTTAGCTCTGCAAGCAGTGTTTTTAGTTCCATCCAGGGGCCTGCAAACAACAGGTACCTCATAAGTTTCACACAGTTGTTGTTAATGATTAATGCTTCTCTGACTGCAGTACAATTTGGTCAGGACTTTCTTACCAAAAGAAAACAGGCTTTGATTAGGCATGAACTGGAAAGCTGATTTATAGGCTGATCTTTCATTTTGATGTTTGTATTGCCAATCAGTAAATGTTATTTCTAAAATAAAGCTCATGTAAGTGTTTTGAATGATCAATGTTATTGCAAATTGGAAAAATGTAGAGGAGTAAATGAATTTACTGTTAATCATCACTTTTACCGTATTTAAATCTAAAGTTTATATTTGCATGGAATTTTGATAATGGAAAATAAACTTTTGAAAGATAATGACAACTATTATGTCAAGGTTTGCTGATAAATTTTGACATTGTGTTAGTGAATGGAGGGTCAAACAAAGGAAACACGGCAGAAATAAAAGGCATTGAGTGGGAATCTAGGAACAGTCTGTGACTTGATGTGTAACCCGGAGCAACTGACTTCATCACCCAGACTGTCTCCTTAACTTTAAAATGAGGATGTTGGATTGGATTAGCTGAGAGTCTTCTTTCCGGGTTTATAATCTATAATATTAGATATATCAGTAGTTTTATGACTTATTAGAAATTGTTAAGTGTGGAGGGGTTAGATAGTTTTCGTTTTGTTTCTGAATCAACAACGTACATCGCTCATTTCTCATCATTTGAGCCCATCTGTTTCACAACATTGCAGATTTATGGCCCAGGTTTTGAGGTCCCTGCATTATCTATACTGCAAGTGTGGAGGGTCACAGAATGTTTTTAATAAGTGAGGATCGAAACAGTGGGACCATTACATAAGCTTCTCAAAACAGGCGTGTGTTAAAGAAACTAATCACAGAAGCTCAAGTCGTAACTTTTAGCAGACCCCAAAGAGGGGCATTTACCCTCTATTGCAAACAGTCATTTTTAGTTGGCCCATGGTAGAGTGTAATGTTTGGATAATACATTTAAAGGGCAGGGTTTGCCAGCTCCTGATGCATAGACTATTATTAACACACACTTTTCCTTCTTTTATCGAAGTGATAAATTCTCCATGATTACTTTGTGACGTAGTCAAAGGGAAGTCATTGAATTTTTACAGTTGCAAAATGCATGTGCCTTCCAAGACACTGTTATTGCAGGGTTTTCCAGGGACTCCATTCTGGTTTATAAGCAGGCAAAGGCAGAGTAAGAGGAAACTTGAGTAAAACTAATATAAACAAAAAGGAAAAAAATTGAAAGCCAAGATTTTCTTTTATCTGAAATCAGGTTTAGCTTCAATGCAATTTCCTCTTTTGATCTTGCTTTCTGCAATGGTGTCAGCATCCTTGAGTTTATTTATGGCTCCTTGGTATAATCTCACTGTGTGTGGAAGCCCGGTACCAGGCTTCCCTAAATACCTTGTTGATAAAGGTCAGGCCAGAGCAGAATGATGAGAGGAAGCAGCTATCTTCACTGTCTTCCATCTGACTTAGCAATAACATGTCTAGACAGAGTTAGAAGTTGGCCTCTACAAAAGAGGGAAATTCAGAAGTAGAAATACAGATTTGTATTTTATAGACCTACACATTTATCTATATCTAAGGAGGCCTGGTAAGTTGAATTTGGGCAGAGATTTAGGAGGTCAAAAGTAATAAAAACCAAAAAGATTACAATGGTCTCCAGCATGCCATTTTCACTTGAGTCTTTGGGTCTGCAATCAAAGGTAATGCTCATAACCAATGAAAGAAAGTCAACAACACTGAGGGAGTTTCCACATTCTTGAGTTTCTGGCACTTAGATTCTATTCCCAGTAGAAAACTCAACTGACTCCCTTAAATTTTTGACTTAATGTTTGTGAAAATGTATTGAATAATAGAGTCTTTACCTAAATTTGAAGATCCACTATTAATTACAGTTGAAATAACAGGCTTTAAAGATTGTTTTGTTTAGCAGCATCTTTCTTTTATCCATCAAAATGATGAAAAGATATTTATTTTGCCTTTAAAATTCCATTTGCTCTGTTAAAACAACATTGCAGCCAAAAAACTCTAATGAAAGTTCCCCTGTGACATGCCTAAACAATGATCCAATGGGAATGAAAAACCAAACTAATGAGAAAATGATGTAAAAGGCCAGCTTTTTACTCTCCCTACACGGATTTTAATTACAGAGAAATCAACAGCTGTGCCAGGGGTAACACAGGAGTGCTGGCCATGCAAAATAACACCTTGGAGTGGAATGAATTTGAAGTAAATGGGCTGGAAATATTGGTTTTCCAAGCAATCAACAACAACACATGAGGGGAAACATGAACCTTTAATTTGGTTCAGCGTGCAGATCCCAAACTTAACTATAGCAAATGAATTCCCATGAGTGCGCAGACACTAGTGATCCCTAATTAAATGAAAAATAATCTTTCAGATAAACTTCCAATCACAAGATCTGGGAAAATAAGGTGACATCCAGTCCAGGATCTCATAAGTCATTGTATACTCTTCCCATTTATGCAAGTAAATGTTCTCTTGACTCTATGATTCACTGTTGGAATATAATGTTAGTCTGCATTGTGGTTTCCTTTCTGCACAGTTCATCTTATTCAGAAGATTTTGGATAAACATAGTTGCTTTTTTTTTCACTTTAGGAAGGCTTATATGTTTTTCTTTCAGGTTCCCTTCTTTGGGAAGGCCATAGTTAAACTTAAATTACTTAAAACATGCACTTATTAATCAGCTCATTGATAAAGAAGTTTAAATATGTCCTTGCATACTTGAAAGACTATTATGTCAACCAATAGTCAACCAAGAACCATTTTCAAATGGGTTCAAAATAGTAAAATAATGAAAATCCAAAGCTAAAGAGAAACTATTTTCAACCTTGTGATCAGACAATAATCTTGAGCTTAAAAAAAATTTTTTTTTTTACTTTAATGATGTGGGTGCAGTTCAGATTTGAGTATACAAGTGGTCATTGTGCAGGTAAAGTTTGGGCCTCCCTTTGGTCTCCACTTCACCTAGTTTGAGATCAGTTACCCTTATTGATGTTATGTCCCTTCCCTCCCTCCCCTGGCAGTGTTCTGCTACCGCCAACCCCTTTCTTACTGTATTTTGGTAAATGTTCAGGGTTCGCTTATGAGTGAGAACATGTGGTACTCAGTTCTTTGCTTCTGTGATAGATCACTGATAGACTTTAAACCCACCCAAGTTGATGCAAATAATTTTGTTTTTCTTTATGGCTGTGTAATATACCACATTTTAAAAATTCAGTCCAATTTTGATGGACAGTACAGTTGGTTCTGTTTTTGCTGTTGTGAATAGTGCTACAATAAACATGTGTGTGTAGATATCTTTTTGTAGAGTGATTTTAGTTCCTCCGGGTATATTCTCGGAAGGGGGATTGCCAGGTTGTATGGAAGATCAATTTTCTAGTTCTTTAGACATCGCCACACTGTTTTCCATAGAGGCTGAACTAGTTTCCATTCCTACCAACAATGTAGAAGTGCTCCCTTTTCTCTGCATTCTCTCCAACATCTCTTGGTTTTTGTTTTATTACTGATGACCATTCTTATTGGAGTTACAGGATATTTTGGTGTGGTTTTGATTTGCATTTCGCTAATGATAAGTGAGACTGAGCACTTTTTATTGTGTCTGTTGGCTGCTCATATATCTTCTTTAGAGAAGTGTCTATTCATGTCTTTTGCCCATTTTTAATGGGGCTGTTTGTTCTTTTTCCTTTCAGCACATTTGAGTTCCTTGTAGATCCTGGATGTTAGGCCTTTGTCAGATATGCAGTTGGCAAGTATTTTTTCCCATTCTGTGGACTGTTTTCCTGCTCTCTCAATGGTTTCTTTTGCTTTGCAGAAGTTTTTCAGTTTGTCAATCTTATCTTTTATAGCATGGGCTTTTGGGGTTTTGATCAGGAATTGGTTGCCTATTCTGATTTCCAAAAGGGTGTCTCCTGTGTTTTCTAAGATTCTTAACATTTGTAGTTATAAATTAAGGTCTTTGATCCATTTGGAGTTGATTTTTGTGTATGGTAACAGGTAGGGGTCCTGTTTCAATGTTCTGCACATGGTCAGCCAGTTTTCCCAGCACCATTTACTAAATAGGTTTTCCTCTCCCCGTTGGTTGTTGTTGGAAACTTTGTTGAAGATGAGTTGTTTGAGAAATTGAGGTTTTGCTGCTGGAATCTCTACTCTGTTCCATTAGTCTATATGCCTGTTCTTGTACGAATATCAGGTTGTTTTGATTATTGTAGCCTTCAAATAAAATTTATAAGTGTTACCCCTGCTTTGTTTCTTTTTTAAGAATAGCGTTGGCTCTTCATAGTCATTTATATTTCCATATGAATTTTTGTATTGCTGTTTCCAGGTCTCAGAAGAATGATGTTGGTAATTTAATGGGTATAGTGTTGAATCTCTAGATTGCCTTTGGTAGAATGGACATCTTAACAATGTTGATTCTTCCAATTCATGGGCATGGAATATTTTTCCATTTATTTGTGTCATCTTTGACTTCTTTGAGCAGTGTTTTGTAGTTTTTATTGTAAAAGTCTTTCACTTATCTGTCTAGGAAAATGCTGAGGTATTTCTTTCTTTTTCTTTTTCTTTTTTTTTCTGGCTATCATGAATGGGATTGCACTTTTTATTTAGTTCTCTGCCTGTTTGCTGTTGGTATATAAGAATGCAACTGTCTTTTGCACATTTATTTTGCACCCTGAGAGTTTGCTAAAGTCCTTTATCAGTGCAAGGAAGTTGGGGACAGATTCTCTTGGATTTTTGAGGTATGGAATCATATCATCAGCAAAGAGGGATAGCTTGACTTTTTCTTTTCCTATTAGGATACCCCTGAGTTTTCTTCTGTCTGATTGCTCTAGTTAGGACTTCCAACACTATGTTGGAAAGGAGGGGTAAGACTGGGCATTCTTGTCTTGTTCTGGTTTTCAGGGAAAATGTTTCCAATTTCCGTCCATTTAGCAATATGTTGGTTGAGGCTTTATCATAGATAGTGTCTACTATTTTGAGGTATGTTCCACCTATGCCTAGGTGTTCAGGGTTTTTATCAAGAAGAGATGCTGGATTTTATTGAAAGCTTTTTCTGCATCTAATGATATAATCATGTGGTTCTTGTTTTTACATCTGTTGATGTATTTAATGACATTTATGGTCTTGTGAATGTTGAACCAGCCCTGCATCCCAGGATTGAAGTCTCCTTGGTCATGGAGGATGATTTTTGAGATGTGTTGTTGGATCTGATTTACTATAATCTTGTTGAGTATTTTTGCATCTATGTTTATCAGGGATATTTGCCTGTAGTTTTCTTTCTTAGTTGGATCTTTACTCAGTTTGGGTATCAGTGTGATGTTAGCTTCATAAAATTATTTGGGGAGCATTCCATTTTCCTCAATTGCCTGTAATACTTTCAACAGGATTGGTATTAGCTCCTCCTTGTAAGTTTTGTAGAATTCCACTTTAAATCTGTCTGGTCCAGGGCTTTCTTTGGTAGGTAGCCTTCTTATGACATAGTCAATTTCCTGAGTTGCTATTGGTCTATCTAGGGTCTCAATTTCTTCTTCTTTCAATCTTGGGAGGGTGTGTGATGTCAGAAAGTCCTCCATTTCATATAGGTTATCAAGCTTGTTTCCATACATGTATGTGCAGTAATCTCTGATAACCATTTGTATTTCTTCAGAGTCAGTTGTGACTTGATCTTTTGCATTTCTGATTGTGCTTATTTGGGTATTTTCTCTCTTTTTCTTAGTCATTCTGGCTAAGGGTCCATCAATCTTGTTTGTTCTTTCAAAGAACCAGCTTTTTGTTTTGTTGATTTTTTCTCTATATTTTTGTATTCTATGTCTTGTATTTTGCTTTGACTTTTGTGAGTTGGATTCTTCTCCTGAATTTAGGGCTTTGGTGGTCTTACCTTTTAAGCTGTCTTACATGACTTGTTAGGCTGTTAACTTGTTCTGTTTTTGTTTTTCTTTCTTTTTTTTTTTCTTTTTTTTTTTGAGTTGGAGTCTCACTCTGTCACCCAGACTGGAGTGCAGTGACATGCTTCTAGCCACCGCAGCCTTGACCTACTGGGCTCTGGTGATCCTTCCACCTCAGTCTTCCAAGTAGCTGGAACTACAGGCGTGCGCTACCACACCCGGCTAATTTTTGATTTATTGTAGCAATGAGGTCTCGCCAAGTTGCCCAGGTGGGTCTCGAACCCGCAGGCTCAGGCAATCCACTCATCTGAGCCTCCCAAAGGCGTGGGATTACAGGCTGAGCCACCGAGCCCGGCTTGTTTCTATTTTCTTGATGTGTGTTCATAGAGATATAAATTCCCCTCAGGCCAGAGGTTTTGGTAAGATGTTTCTTCATTTTCATTTGTTTCCAGGAATCTTAATTTCTGTTTTGATTTCTATGTTGACCCAGGAGTTGTTCAGCATCTTGTTGTATAGTGTCCATGTCTTTGTGGGTTTGGGGGTAATTTTGTTGGTGGTGATATTTATTTTTATTCTACTGATGTCAGAGAAGGTGCATGGCAATAGCTTAATCTTGTGAAATTTGTTTATGCTTGATTTATGACTGAGGATGTGGTCAATCTTGGAGTACATTCCACATGATGATGAGTGGAATGTATGTTCTGTGATTGTTGGTTGGAGTGTTCTGTAAGTATCCACAATTTCATTTGGTCAAGCATCAAGTTGAGGTTCTGGATCTCTTTGTTGAATTTTTGCCTTGACAATCAATCTAGGCTTATTAGTGGGGTATTTAAGTCCTCAGCTACGATAGTGTTAGAGTCTTTTGTTTTTTTTTAGTTTACTTAGTAACTACTTCATAAAAGCTGGTGCTCCTGTGTTGGACGCATATATGTTTAGGATGGACATGCCTTGTTGATGGAGTGAACATTTATCATTATGTAGTGTCCTTCCTTATCTTTTTAAAAACTTTTGATAGTTAAAGGTTTTTTGACTAATATTAAGATCATGACTCTTGCCTTCTGTGATCTGTTCGCCTGGAAATTTTCCACCCTCTGACTTTGAATCTTTGTGGTGAGATGAGTTTCTGGGAGACAACAAATTACTGGGTCATGTGTTTTTATCCAGTTTGCCATTCTGTCTTTTCAATGGTTCATTTAGCCCACTCACATTCAGACTGATTATTTAAATATGTGAATTTATCCTTGTTATAATGCTCTTATAAGGCTATTTTGTTTTTGTTTAGCTTTTGTATTCATATATGTGTGTTTTTTCATTTTTACAGATATGCTATATGTTCTGCTGCTTCTGTGATTGTTTGTGATCTTGCAAAGTATATGGTCTATTTTTGTTTCTTTTTTCTTCTGTGCACAGCACCTTTTTAAGTGTCTCCTGTAGAGCTGGTCTTGAAGCAGCATATTCCCTTAGGGATTGGATGTCTGAGAAGGATTTTAATTCTCCCTCACTGATGAAGCTTAGCCTGGTTGGGTAGGAAATTCTTAGTTGAAATTGTTTATCTCTCAGAACATTAAAGATTGGGGTTGGCCGGGCTCAGTGGCTCAGCCTGTAATCCCACGCTTTGGGAGGCCGAGGTGAGTGGGTTGCCTGAGCCTGTGGGTTCGAGACCCGCCTGGGCAACTTGGTAAGACCTCATCTCTACAATAAATAATAAAAAAAAAATTAGCTGGGTGTGGTAGTGCGTGTAGTTCCAGCTATTTGGAAGGCTGAGGCAGAAGGATCGCCGGAGCCCAGGAGGTCAAGGCTGTGGTGGCCGGGAGCGGCCACTGCACTCCAGTCTGGGCGACAGAGTGAGACTCCAACTCAAAAAAAAAAAACAGAAAAAAAGATTGGGTCAATTTCTTTTGTTTGTGTTTCTGAGATAAGTCTGCAGCAATTCTGATTGGTCTCCCTTGATAGGTAGTCTGACCTTCTTCCCTTGCTGCTTTTAGGATTTTTTCTTTTATACCTACTTTGTGTAGGTGAATTACTATGTGTATTGAGGTTGGTCTTCTCATAAGATGTCTTGCATAGGGTTCTCTCAATCTTATGCTTGTATAGTCGTCTCTATACCCAGATGAGGGAAGTTTTCTTGAATGACCTCATGGAATGTTTGTTTCAGGGTATTTTCTGTTTTTCTTTCTATTTCAGGTGTTCCAGTCAGACATAGCTTTCGTTTCTTGATAAAATTGCATATCTCTTGGAGAGTTTCTTCTTCCTTCTTCAGTTTTTTTTTTCTATATTTTTAATAGATTGGGTTAATTCCTTATTTTGGTCTTCTAGCTCTGAGATTCTTTCTTCTGTTTGGTCAATTCTGCTTCCCATGTTTGTCAGTTGCCATTTATTTCTTGAATGAATTTCTTTATTTCTGTTATTTCTTTTTTTTTTTGAGTTGGAGTCTCACTCTGTCACCCAGACTGTAGTGCAGTGGCACGCTCCTGGCCACCGCAGCCTCGACCTGCTGGGCTTCGGCGATCCTTCCTCCTCAGCCTTCCAAGTAGCTGGAACTACAGGTGTGCGCTACCACGCCCGGTTAATTTTTTTATTTATTGTAGAGATGAGGTGTCGCCAAGTTGCCCAGGCGGGTCTCGAACCTGCGGGCTCAGAAAATCCACTCACAGCCTTCCAAAGTGCGGGATTACAGGCTGAGCCACCTAGCCCAGCTTATTTCTGTTATTTCTAAGTATGCTTTCTTGAGTTTGTCCAGCTCTTTTGCAATTTCATTTAGTTTTAGTCCTTGCATTTCTTGATTTTTATTCATTCTAGTCAATGATTCTCCGATCTCCATAAGTACCTTCTGGGTACTGTCATTCTTGGAGATAGCCATTGTTTGTGCCCTAATAGCTGTTCCTTCTAGGACTGACTCTTTGCTGGGGCTCTGATTACCAGCAGTTCTTTGTTAGTTTTTCTTCATGTGTAGCAGTTCTCCTGTCTTTCTCTTTAATTCTGTTGCTCAGTGGAAAATGTAGAAGTGGTCACTTTTTTTTTTTTTTTGAGTTGGAGTTTCACTCTGTCACCCAGACTGGAATGCAGTAGCTGCTCCCAGCCACCGCAGCCTCGACCTGCTGGGCTTCAGCGATCCTTCCGCCTCAGCCTTCCAAGAAGGCTGGAACTACAGGTGCATGCTACCACGCCCAGCTAGTTTTTTATTTATTGTAGAGATGAGGTCTCGCCAAGTTGCCCAGGCAGGTCTCGAACCCACGGGCTCGGGCAATCCACTCACCTCAGCCTCCCAAGGCGCGGAATTACAGGCTGAGCCACCAAGCCCTGCTTGAAGCAGTCACTTTTGATATTTGCTCTACTGGTTGTCCTTCCTTGAGTCAGGGCTTCAGGTTTGTTCAATTATGAAGTATGACTGGGGACAAGACACTGTGCTCTCTTTTTACAATTTTCAGCACTTACCAGGGGATGGAGGGGGGCTGCAAGGATTCAGAACCTATTGGCAGATAATAATGTTTGTTATCTGGTGAATGAGTCAGCTGGGACTTGTTCTCTGTCTCTGCCTGAGTCCTCCGTCTATGACCTGAGTCCAAGACAGGGTATAAGAGGGAAAAGAGAAGAACGAGGAAAAAAAGAGAAAGAAGGAGAAAGGAAAAGTAGAAAGGAAAATAGAAAAAGAAAGAAACACACACACACACACAAAACAGAAAGAACAAAGAAACAGAAGGAAAGAAAAGAGAAAAACAACAAACGAACCAACGAGATGATCAAATAAACAAACCAATAATGCCACCAGCTTCCTTCTCTGTCATTTCCACTGTTTGTATCTATCGCCCAGCAGCTGGCTCAGGGTGGAGGGTGAATCGTCTGGGGTTCTGCATCTGCCATTCCCCACCAGGACTTGTGCACAGAGGGCAGTGTTCTCTGAGGTCACGAAGAACAGCCCCAGTGCAATGCAAAGATCAGTGCCTGGTCTCAAGAGGCTGCCCTGGGGCATTTCTCTGCCCAGATGTTAGAGAGTCTGCTCAGTTTCTCTGCTGGGAGCTATTGCTCCCTTCCCAGTAGTTACTAATCTCCAGATCTTGGGACCTGGTAGCAAGACTCTGGAGCACTGTCCAGGTTCAGGGTGGGCTCTAACCACTGCTTCCTTGGGAGTCTGCCTCAGGCTCCTTTCCTGTGTTCTCTTTGTGGCTGTCAGCTTGAAGCTCACTCTAGCAGATTTTCCCTGGGAAACTCCCAAATTGTCTGCTGCTAGGTGTCCCACTCCAATGGCACTTGTCTGTGTTTGGTCCAGTGTGGGGGCAGGGCATCTGTCTCTCTGGTATCATGCACTTGGAGTTATCCTCTCTGGTCAAGCAATGGTCTATTTCAGAGGGGTGCTGAGATCACCCTTTGGTCTCAAGATGCAGACTACTCAGGATGCAGGCAGCTCAGAATTGGGCGAAGATAAAGCAGGTCTCTGCACAGCATCGGGACAAAGAAAATGGCAGGCCGTGTTTTTTTCCTCCAGTGGTGCTCAGCTCCAGATTTCCTCCCCGTGATTTCTCCACAGTCCCTGCTGCCCATGCCTGGTCTTTTGCCACAGATGGTGGTGTGGGCCTAGAGCCAGCTGATCTCTTTTGCCTTTTCCTGAGAGATGCCCCAGTGATGGTAGATCTTTCTGTGCACAGTGGGTGCTGAGTTCAGAGCAGTGGTAAATTGTAGCCGTTCTTGCAGGGGGCCCTGGACACTTGATCCTGTGTCTCCTCTCAGTTAGACATTCACGTACACACAAACAGATGCAGATTAGTTTTTTTGTGTGTGTGTGCCCTCACCCATGCAGAGATTCTCACATTCTGACCAGATCCGATGCCATCTTGTCTCCTCTCTTCCAGTATTGAGCGTTTAATATTACTTTTTTCACACAAGTATTATGAAACATTTGATCCATGATGTGAGTGTTTGATGATACATCACAAAATTAATCACTTCTGCTGAGGGAAGGGAATAAGCCTTTGGTTTACCAATGAGGAGAATGGCAAGGTGCAGTCCTATTCACTCATGCTGGGTATTCTTTCCTTGGGGACAGGGAGTTGGACTACTGATCACATGGGGTGATGCAACTCAGCCCTCAGGGCTTTCTGCACTGGAATGCAGTTTTGGGAAGTGCAAAAAGTCTGTGATTGGAGTTTCATTTGTATGCAGAGTTGATCTCAGCTGTGTGATCCAGGCAGTTTGCTTAATCTTTCTGAGTCTTGGCTTGATTAATTAAGCAATTTATCCAAGGTAATTTTGTCAGAAGGTAGAGGAGCCAGCATTTGAACTTAAGGCTAACTGACTTTCAGCCTGTGCTAGAGTAATTTTTATTTTCGTGGTAGCCAATATAGATGGGATTGGATGTATCATTACAAGGCTCTACTTCCTTCCTGAATGCTTTGCAAAATTCTGGCTGCTGCTCACTTCATAACTAGATGGTTCTGTGATGCCTTGGCTCTCAATCCTGACTGAGTGTGGTGTGGCTGAATGTGTTCTACCTGTCACTCAGTCTGCTCCCAGGTCCCAGGTTCTATTTTGTGCTGTGTTAATGCTAGAAATTGCTGAGAGAAATAACTTCTACCATTTTAATGTAGAAGCCCTAGCATCACAGTCAGTGGCAGTGGTCTCCTGATCTGGGAAAAACAGGGCTACGTTCTGGCAGTTCTTTTTTTCCCTTTTCTTATTTTATTTTAAATCTATATCTTAATGATTGAAACTGCTTGCAAAAGACCAGGGTGTCTTCTTCTCTCTTTCCTCCTCATGCTAGAGAATCAGAAGATACTTGGGCTTCTATCTGCAGGCCATGCATTGCTACTGCGGGCGCTAGGAGTCACCTCAGCAAGCATTGCTTCTACGCAGTTGTCAGAAAAATACTTGTGTCTACTAGGCTAGACTTTCTAGGAAGGCAATGACCACGTCTGGTTTGTCCCTATTATGTACACAGTATCTGACATGGTGCCTGTTCATAGGAAGCACTCAGAAAATATTTGTTGAATGAAGAAACCATAAGAAAACTAAAGTCACTTTTTTTAAAACAAGTCTTCACTATTTATTTCATATGTAGCAATCTCATATCGTAGACACATTTGTCTAGATATTTAGGGATATATGTACACCTATGCCATTCTAGTGGATTCATAGGAAACTGATTTTTAATTTTAGTCATGGGCTGGTAGTGTTTTTCAGATTTTCCTAGCATCTTGGGCAATATGTATTTTATTTTAATAAATTTTATTTTTTAGAACAGCATTTTATTTATAGAAAAATTGTAAAGATAGCACAGAGGGTTCCCACACACAGTTTCTCCTATTATTAATATCATATATCAGTATGGTTCACTTGTTACAATGAATGAGTGAATACTGACTCATCATTATTAAACAAAACCCAAACTTTGCTGAGATTTCCTTAGTTTTTACCTAATGTCCTTTTTCTGTGCCAGAATCTTTTTTATGTATTGACCTCTGTTCCTTTGGGTAGATACCTAATAATGGGATTGCTGAATCAAAAGGTAGATCTAATTTAACTTGTTTGAGAAATCTCCACACTAATTTCCATAGACGTTGTACTAATTTACACTCTCACCAATGGTGTATAAGAGTTCCCTTTTACTACATCCATTCCAGCATCTATTATTTTTTTATTTTTTAATAATAGCCATTCTGACTGGTGTAAGGCAGTATCCCATTTTGGTTTTAATTTGCATTTAACTGACGATTAGTAGTGTTGAACATCTTTTATATGTTTGTTGGTCATTTGTATATCTTCTTTTAAGAGATGTCTGTTCATCATTTGTCCATTTTTTTAATGGGATCGTTTGCTTTTTTCTTGCTGATTTGTTTGAGTTTTTTTTAGATTCCTGAATATTAGTCCTTTGTCAGTGTATAGGTTGCAATTACCTTCTTCCATTCTTTATGGTAGTTATTTGTTCTTCTTATTATTATTATTTGTTTTGTTTGTGGTTTTTTGCTGTGCAGAAGCTTTTTCATTAAATCAAATCCCACATATAATTTCTGTTTTTTGTTGCATCTGCTTTTGGGGTCTTAGCATAAATTTTTAGCCTAGGCCTCTGCAGAAGAGTTTTTCCTAGGTCTTCCTCTAGAATTTTTGTGGTTTCAGATCTGGCATTTAGGTATTTAATCCATCTCGATTTAATTTTTGTACATGGTGAGAGATAGGGACCAGGTTTTATTTTTTTCTGCATGTCACTATCTAATTTCCCCGGCATCATTTGTTGAATAGGGTGTCCTTTCCCCAGTGTATGTTTTTGTCTGCTTTGCCAAAGAACACTTGATTGTAGGTATTTGGGTTTATTGGGTTGATTTCTGAATTCTCTGTTTTGTTCCACATGTTTGCTCTTGTACCAGTACCATGCTGCTTTGGTTTCTACAGCTTTGTAGTATAATTTGAAGACAGCTTGTGGTGTAATTTGATTTACAGTTTGTTTGATGCCTCCAGCTTGATTATTTTTGCTTAGGATTGCTTTAACTATTATGTCTCTTCTTTGGTTTCATATGAATTTTAGGAATTTTTTTTCTAATTCTATAAAAAATGGCATTGGTGGCTGGGCTCAGTGGCTTAGCCTGTAATCTCAGCACTTTGGGAGGCTGAGGTGAGCGGATTGCCTGAGCCCACAGGTTTGAGACCCACCCGGGCAACTTGGCAAGACCTCGTCTCTACATTAAATAAAAAATTAGCCGGTTGTGGTAGTGCGCACCTGTAGTTCCGGCTACTTGGAAGGCTGAGGCAGAAGGATCGCCGGAGCCCAGCAGGTTGAAGCTGCAGTAGCTGGGAGTGTGCCACTGCACTCCAGTCTGGGTGACAGAGTGAGACTCCAACTCAAGGAAAAAAAAAAGATGGCATCCGTAGTTTGATAGACATTGTGTTTAATCTGTAGATTACTTTGTTAATGTGGTAATTTTAACAATGTTGATTCTAATTCATGAGCATTAGATGATTTTTTACTTGTTTGTGTGTCTACACTTTCTTTTTTTAAATTGTTTATTTTAAAATTGTGGGGTACAATTCAGAGTTAGGTGTACAAATATTCGTTGTGCAGGTACCCTTGGTGATGAGGTGCGTCCCCTCCTCCCCAGGCAGTTTCCCACTACTGCCAATCCCACCTCCCCGCCCCCCCCAGGCCCCTGCAGTTTCCTGCTACTGTCAATCCTTTTCTTATAGTATTACGATAGTTGTTCAAGATCCACTTATGAGTGAGAACATGTGATACTCATTTCTTTGTTTCTGTGAAAGTATTATAGACTCTAAGTCCATCCAGGTTGCTGCAAAGTTCATGATTTTGTTCTACTTTATGGCTGCATAATATTTCATTGCTTATAAATACCACATTTTTAAAATCCAGTCCTCTTTTGATGGGCAGGACAGTTGGTTCCATGTTCTTGCTATTGTGAACTATGCTGCGATAAACATACGTGTGCAGGTATCTTTTTTATAGAGTGATTTGAGTTCTTCCGAGTATATTCCCAGCAGGGGAATTGCAGGGTTATATGGAAGGTTGATTTTTAGATCTTTTAGGAACCGCCACACTGTTTTCCACAAAGGCTGTACTAGTTTACACTCCCACCAGCAGTATAGAAGTGTTTCCTTTTCGCCACATCCTCTCCAGCATCTGTTATTTTTTGAGTCATTGATGATGGCCATTCTGAGTTAGGTGGTATCTCAGTGTAGATTTAATTTGCATTTCTTTGATGACTAGTGAGGCCGAACATTTTTTCATGGATCTGTTGGCTGCTCGTATGTCTTCTTTTGAGAAGTGCCTATTCATATCTTTTGCCCGCTTTGTAGTGGGGTTGTTTTTTTTTTTCTTTTTGGCATGTTTGAGTTCCTTGTAGATTCTAGATGTTAGGCCTTTGTCAGACATAAGAGTTGGCAAATATTTTTTCCCAGTCTGTGGGCTGTCTCCCTGCTGTCTTGGTGGTTTATTTGACTTTGCAGAAGCTTGCCAGTTTGATGAGGTCCCAATTGTCTGTCTTCTCTCTTATGGCATGGGCACTTGGGGTTTTGATCAGGAATTGGTTGCCAGTTCCAATTTCCATAAGACTATATCCTGCATTTTCTAAGAGTTCTTATAGTTTGAGGTTTTACATTTATGTCTCTGATTCATTTAGAGTTGATTTTTGTGTCTGGGGATAGGTAGGGGTCCTTCAATCTTCTGAATGTGGTCAGTCAATTTTCCCAGCACCATTTACTGAATAGGTTCTCCTTTCTCCAGTGGTTGGTGGTGGAGGCTTTGTCGAAGATGAGTTCTTTGAGAAATTGAAGTTTTGCTTCTGGAATCTCAATTCTATTCCATTGGTCTATAGGCCTAGTCTTGTACCAATTTCTTTTATCAGTATTTTGTAGTTCTCGTTGTAGAGATCTTTTACCTCCTTGGTTAAATATATTCCTAGATATTTTAGATTTGACTGCTAATATAAATGGAATTGAGTTATTGATTTTATTATCAACCTGATCACTGTTTGTGTATAATGGTGCTACTGAGTTGTGTGTGTTGATTTTGTATCCTGAAACTTTACTGAATTCATTTATCAAGGCCAGGAGTCTTTTGGAGCAGTCTTTAGGATTCTCTGTGTATCAAATCATATCATTAGAATGCAAAGGTGGTTTGATTTCTTCCTTTCCAATTTGGATATCCTTTATTTTTTTATCTTGCCTGATTGCTCTGGCTAGGACTTATAGTACTTTGCTGTGTAGGAGAAGTGAATGTTGGTGTTTTTGCCTTGTTCCAGTTCTGAAGGGTAATATACTAAACTTTTCTCTGTTTAGGATGACATTGGCCTATCATATATGGCTTTTATTATTTTGAGGAATATTCCTTCTATGCCTATTTTGCTGAAAGTTTTTTACCGGAAGGGATGCTGAATTTTATCAATTTTTTTGTCTATTGAGATGATCTCTGGTTTTTGTTTTTAATTCTGTTTATGCAATGGATCACATTTATTGACTTGCGTATGTTGAAACACCCTGGCATCTGTGTGATAAAACCTACTTCATTGTGGAAAATTTTTTTTATATGTTGTTGAATTCAGTTTGCCAATATTTTGTTGAGGATTTTCACATCTGTGTTCATCAGGGATATTAGTATGTAGATTTATTTTCTTATTGTGTCTTTTCCTGGCTTTGGTATCAGGCTGATCCGGGCTTTGTAGAAAGAGTCAGAGAGGATTCCCTCCTCCTTTTTTTTTTTTTGAGTTGGAGTCTCACTCTGTCACCCAGACTGGAGTGCAGTGGTACGCTCCTGGCCACCGCAGTCTCGACCTGCTGGACTCCAGCGATCCTTCCACCTCAACCTTCCAAGTAGCCAGAACTACAGGTGCGCATTTTCCTCCTCTTTAATCTTATGGAATAGCTTCAGTAAAATTGGTACTGGCTCTGCTTTGAATGTCTGGTGAAATTCAGCTGTGAGTTTGTCAGGTCCTAGAGTTTTTGTAGTTGTTGATGGGGAACTTTTAATTACTATTTCAATCTCATTACTTGCTATTGATCTGTTCAGGGTTTCTATTTATTCCTGATTCAATATTGGGGGAGGTTGTATGTTTCCCATAATTTACCAATTTCCTCTAGATTGTTTAGCTTGTTTGCATAGAGGTGTTCACAAAAATCTTGAATAATCTTTTGTATTTCTGTCACATCAGGTGTAATGTTTGCATTTTCATTTCTGATTGGGTTAATTTGAATATCCTCACTTCATTTCTTAAACTAATCTGGCTAGTGGTCTATCAATTTTGTTTATTTTTCAAAGAACAAACTTTTTATTTCATTGATCCTTTGTATTTTTTAAAATTTCAATTTCATTCAGTTCTGCTCTGATCTTTGTTACTTATTTTCTTCTGCTAGGTTGGATTTGGTTTGTTTGTGTTTTTCCAGGTCCTTGAGAGGGGATGTTAAGTTGTCAATATGTGACCTTTCAGTTTTATAAATGTAGACTTTAAGTACTATACATTTTCTTTTGTGCAGAACTTTAGCTGTGTTCGAGAGGTTTTGCTAACCTGTTTCACTGTGGTCATTCATTTTAAGGAATTTTAAAATTTCTCTCTTTATTTCATTGTTGACCCAAGGGTCATTCAGGAACAGATTGTTTAACTTCCATGTTTTTGTTTGGTTTTGTAAGTTCTTGGAGTTAATTTTTAGCTTCATTCCACTGTGGTCTGAGAAGGTGCTTGATATGATTTCAATTTTTAAAAAATTATTGAGAATTGATTTGTGGCCTATCATATGGCCTATCTTGGAGAATGTTCCATATGCTGCAGAGAAATAATGTTTATTTTGTAGTTTTATAGTGCAAAGTTCTGTAGATATCTGTTGGTCCCATTTACTCTAGGATTCAGTTTAACGTCAACGTTTCTTTGTTAACTTTTTGCCTTGATGAGCTAGCTATCGCTGTCAGTGCAGTGTTAAAGTCTTTCACTATTTTTGTATTGCTATCTTTTTTTTTAGGTTTAGTAGAATTTGTTTTAAAAAGCCGGGAGTGCTGGTATTAGGTGTATATACATTTAAAGTTATATCTTCCTGTTGGATTGGTACCTTTATCATTATATAATAACTTTCTTAGTCTTTTTTTTTTAATCTGTTGCTAATTTAAAGTCTTTTTTATCTAAATGAGAATGGATACTCCTGCTCATTTGGGTTTCCATTTGCAAGGAATATTTTTTCCCTCTCCTTTACCTTGAGTCTATAGGAAGCCTTTGTGTGTGAAGTGGGGGTCTTGAAGGCAGTAGATATTTGGATTTTTAAAAATTATATCTGCCAATCTACATCTTTTTTAGTGGTGCATTGAGACCATTTACATTCAAGGTTACTAATGATATGTAAGGTATTATTCCAACCATCATGCTAGTTGTTATCTGGTTGATTTATTTATATGTTTCACTATTGTGTTGGTGTCTCATAAGGTGCATTTTGATCTTTTGTTTCTGTATTTAGAACTCCTTTCAGTATTTCTTGTAGGGCTGGTATAGTGTTGACAAATTCCCTCAGAGTTTATTTGTCAGAGAAATACTTTATTTCTCCTTCATTTATAAAACGTAGTTTTGTGGAATATAAAATCCTTGGCTGATAGTTATTCTCTTTGTGGAGATTGAAGATGAGTCCCCAATCCCTTCTGACTTGTAGGTTTTCTTCTGAGAAGTCTACTTTTAGTCTGCTAGATTTATCTTTGTAAGTCATTTGATGCTTTTAACTCATTGCTCTTAAAATTCTTTTCCTCACATTAACTTTGCATAACCTGATGATTATATTCATTGGAGATGACTTTTTTTTTTTTTTGAGTTGGAGTCTCACTCTGTCACTCAGACTGGAGTGCAGTGGCTCCTCCCAGCCACTGCAGCCTTGACCTGCTGGGCTCCGGCAATCCTTCTGCCTCAGCCTTCCAAGAAGCCGGAACTACAGGCACGCACTACCACACCCGGCTAATTTTTTTGATTTATTGTAGAGATGAGGTCTCACCAAGTTGCCAAGCGGGTCTCGAACCCGTGGGCTCAGGTAATCCACTCACCTCAGCCTCCCAAGGTGCGGGATTACAGGCTGAGCCACCAAGCCTGGCTGGAGATGACATTTTTCAGTGAATCTTCTTGGAGTTCTTTGGGCTTCCTGCATCTTGATGTTTAGATCTCTGGCATGGCTAGGGATGTTTTCCTCCATTTCCTCAAATAGGTTTTCCAAACTTTTTGCTTTCTCTTCTCCCTTGGGAACATTTCTGATTCTTATTGTTAGGGGATGGATGGGTAAGGGTGAATGAATGGATGGGGTAAAGAGAGGGGCGCAGCACTGCCAGAACTGGCATGCCAGAGGTGCTCGCTGGCAACCAGAGATCCAAGTAATGCAAAGATTTGCAATACACAAAGAGGTGAAAGAAGAAAAGATTTTTTAAAAAGAAAAGTTCACTTCCCACAGTGTAGGAAGTAGGCTTACACTCTAGTTGAGTGTGGCCCCATAGCCCCTCCAGCCCAGGCTTTAATCCTTTCCCTTGGAGGTGTTGCAGTTAGGTAGGTGTGACTGCTGTGACTTCCTTATTGACCATCTGCAAATGTCTTGGAGACCCTGTGACACAGAGATCCACTAATGTCTGCCCACATTATCACAAACCCTAGAGAAGGGCATGATAAGGATCCCAGTGCTCCTGTACATTCCTGAATAACATTCCTCAGAGCTAATGGAGGTGCACTTCCCCTTATTTTCTATGCATTCCCAGTGGACAACTCTGTGATCTGCATAACTTTTGTAATCACAAGTTTTGTGATTTGCATAACTTTTGCCTAATGCATGATGTCTTAGGCCTTTACTATCGGCAAACTTGATTGCCCTTCTGCTGGGCCCTACTGATAAAAGCTATAGGATACCTCTGATGCCTGGCACCAGGAAGTCTGGACAGAAAATCCTGAGGGCTGTTGTGGTCACCACACAGAGTATACAATGGGTCAATACTGGTCATGCTTAAGGAGTCTTTGTTTCTCAAAAGATAAAGTCAGCAAAGTTAATCTTTAAAGTATGCATTTCTCCAAAACATAGCTTCTATTTTCTCATTGTTGTGTCAGAGTTTAGGAACAAGGTAAAAAAATAGCTTCCCTCTCTAGGTCTCGCTTTCACTTATGTTTGGACATTTTACATAACCCCACATTTCTTGGAGACTGTTCTATTCTCTTGATTCTTTTAAAAAAATTATTGTCTGATTGGGTTAATTCAAAAGCCTTGTCTTCAAGTTCTGAGATCCCGTCTTCTGTTTGCTCTAGTCTCCTATTAAAACTTTCTGCACATCTTGTACTTTTCTAAGTGATTCTTTCATTTCCAGAATTTCAGGGTTTTTTTTTTTAAGGTATCTATTTCTTTGGATAATTTTTCATTCGTGTCTTGAATAGTTTTAAAAAGTTCTTTATATTGGTTTTCAACTTTCTTCTGAATCTCACTGAGTAATTTTATAATCTTTTGAACTTTTTGAATTCTGTCTCTGGAATTTCAAAAATTTCATTTTGGTTATGGTCCACTGCAGAAAAGTTAATGGTCATTTAGGGATGTTGAAGAAGTCTGTTTTTTTCATATTGTCAGAATCATTTTTTTGATTTATTCTCATTTAGGTAGACTATTTTTTCTTATTTGAGAGAGCCAGGGGAGCTGACATAAGCACTGTAGGGTTTCCTTGTTTATATATAGTCTTGGTGTAGTGAGTTTCTCAGTTGCCAGCTGTGATAGTCCTGTGTTGGGTACCTGCACAAGTTCAAGTGGTCTTGAGTGGCTGATGTGGCTTGAAAAGTGGTGTTAGCTTGGGTCTTGAGTCAGATCTTACTCAAAGCTGAGATATTTATCTGATGTAGTGGGCTGTGCTATTGACCTCTGACCAGGAGGTGGTGCTTGTGAGAGAGAGCCAGTTGTAATTATGGCTGTTGGCTTTCTGCCTGGCCTGTTTTGCTCCAAGGAAGTGCTTAGGCAACCTAGGCAGTGAGGATTACCCAAGTTCTCTGTCTGCTTGAGCCTTCGAGGGGGAGTGTGTGAGAAAAGAGCTAAAGCTCACCATCTACATTCACTCTTGGCCACCCCAGTAGGGATTGGGAGGGAGTCCCCAGCCACTGAGGTAAAACTGTTGTGCCAAGGTTGCACAAAAGCATTTACCTTGGGAGCGAAAATTGCTTGGTAACAAGTCCCACCCAGCTCCCGTGCCTTAGCCTCAGGCTGTCTGCATTCAGAATGTCTAAGTGCAGCCAACCTCAGCGCCTCAGGTGTTCTCAAGGCAGCTCACTCCAGACTGTCTGCCTCCATGGAGTTTGCCCTAGGGTCCTGTTTCCTCTCAAACTGGCTAGAAAACAGCCACTAGCAAGGGTTGAGGTCCTGGAATATGGTTACTGAAGCTGTTTTGGGCTTTTTTTTCCCTTGCACAATTCCATGTGGGCTTTGGCAGAGTACTGTTGTGAATGAGGCAGTTTCCCATGGGAGGTTGGAGCCCTGCAAGGCTCAGAGGACCCTCCAAACCCAAAGCAGAAGCACAGAACTCCTGAATTCTCTTCACTCACTTTCTGGAGGCTGCTTGTGATCCAGGCAAGAAACTGGCTGGTTCCAGATCTTTTGATTTCTCTCTTCTTTGCACTATTGCTTATTACAATAACTATTGGTTTTTGTCACTTCCTTGATGAGTTGTAGGTTGTGCTGCTGCTCTCATTCCTCTCTGGGTGATGAAGAAACTGTATTTTGGTTTACTTTGTAGGCGAAACCCACATTTGCTGCTTCTCATTGGCCATCTTAACCCTATTTCCTGATCAGATATTTTGCAGCAGGTCCTTCCATTGAAATTTGTCTATTTTTTATGATTAGATTGAGGTAATAGGTATTTGGAACCTAGAAAAATCACAGAGGTAAAGTGCCACTTTTTATCACTTTATGTGTAAAATTACTTGCTATCATGACTTATTACTATTGATGTTGACCTTAGTCACCTGACTGAGGTAGGGTTTGTTAGGTTTCACCATTGTAAAGTAACTTTCCCCACCCAGTTTTTCATTACTATGCACAGCTTACACTTAAGAAGTGAAGTTATGTCATCCACCTCTCTCAGGGAGAGTATCTATATAAATTACTTGGAATTTTGCCTGGAAAATTTGTTTCTTCTTACCCATTTATTAATTTACTTAATCATTTATTTATATTAGTATCCCAATTTGTGTCTCAGATTGTTCTTGGTTTGGCATTGGGAACACTTTCAGCTGGTTTTTGTATTCCTTTACATATCCTTAGCCTTGAGGGGTTTACAAATTTGTATTTTTTTTATCACTTTCTTACTTTTTGGTAATAAAAGATGCTCCAGTCTCATTTTATATATTTTCTGTCCCAGTCATAGAATCAGATACTTCTCCAAGGACGCCTGAATCCTATTTTTGGAGAATGGTATTAGAAACCAAGATCTGGATACTAAATGTGTTCATTGCTATTGGGGTATCATTGCTTCTAGGCCCTTTCAGTAGGCAGAGCATAGAAATATATGTATGTATACTAACTCTTTTATATACACATACTGATATATATTTCTATATTGATATATATATCTATATCTATATTCATATTCATCTAAACATGAATATATACTGGTATCTATGACTCTAATCCATTCCATATGGATTATTCTAGCCTTCTCTCTTTACTTATATGTAATCTTCCACTTCTACAGTTAGGAACCTGCCTTGTTACATCTGCAATCCATTTATCTAATTGTATAATTTCATTATACATGCATAGCATTCTCAGCATTGCTAAATCTTACCCCCATTGGAAAAAATTTTATGAAATCGACTACAGTACTTATGTACAGTTTCTTTTGGCTTTAGGCTTACAAAATTCATTTACCAAGTTACTTACGTCAGCAACTTTTTTCCCCAGTCCTTTCTTTGAGATTGTTTCATACATTTGTAGCACAGTAAGAGTCTGTGATCAAAGTCTGCATTCCATTCTGTGGTTCCCTGAGCTTCTAGATTATTTTTTTAAATTTGCATAAATAAGGAATATATGTTTGTGTTGTAAATTTTATTGGATTTTTAAAAATGCAAATTGTGCAACATCTACTTTCTTAACATGGCCAAAATCATTATGATCATGTTCTCAACTAGAAATGTTTTTCTAAGTAATCACGTAGTATGTGCAAAATGCACACCTTTTTTTTCTGAGTTGGAGTCTCACTCTGTAGCCCAGACTGGAGTGCAGTGGCCGCTCCCGCCACTGCAGCCTCGACCTTCTGGGCTCTGGCAATCCTTCCACCTCAGCCTTCCAAGTAGCCAGAACTACAGGCACGTGCTAGCATGCCTGGCTAATTTTTTGATTTATTGAAGAGATGAGGTCTCGCCAAGTTGCCCAGGCGAGTCTTGAACCCTCGGGCTCAGGCAATCCACTCACCTTAGCCTCCCAAAGTGCGAGATTACAGGCTGAGCCACCGAGCCCAGCCACTCCTTTTTTAAAAATCATGTTTGTGTTTGAATATTCTGTATATAGGTGAGGTAGTCCTTCATTCTGTGTATATTCTTGCTTAAAGTCTTTAATTTATGAAAAGATGATCTTATCATTTTCATGTTTTGATTTAAGATATATGAAATATATTTCAATTAAAAGTTCAAAACTGCTTTAGATAGTCACCAGAGAATTCACTGTCCAGTGATTATATTTTTCTATTTTTATCAGAAGTCCACTTTAGGAAAATAATATTTGTAATCATATTAATCAAAGCTATGTTTTTTGGACACTGACTCTCTTGATAAGATATTCTAGAGTTCTATGAAGCCAGATTTTCAAGTATGGGGTGATGCCATGTTGTCTTGTCCCCAGATAGATTGTCTATGTGGACCTTGTGTTTTAAGGTTGTGGCTCTGGATTTTTATTGAAGGATTAGAAGAAACAGCCATATTAATTCTCTCAGTGCACTCACTATAGGAGGGCTAAACCTCATCTCTGTCTTCCAATAAGGAGTTGCAAAGTGAGAAAGGCAAGCTTTTTTTTTTTTTAATAAAAAGGTTTTTAGAGATTCACTTAGGAAAATGTAAATACTCATATAACCTTTCCAAATAAAATCTTTCTCAGCTAGGAAGATAGTTCTCCATAATATGATTGTTCTGTTGTGCACAAACAGGAAAACAATGAATAGGACACACATCGTGCTAGTCGTATGACTAAATCCTGGCACATAAAAAGATACTAGGTCAATGTCAGATCACTTTCACATCGAATTTTATCTAAAATGTAGTGCCAGGAAAGCTTTATTTCTTCACAGAATCGATATGATACTATTTCTCTATGGCAATAAGCTCTATGTAACTGGTCGTGTCTTCCTTTTAACTCTGGCCATTAAGAGATCTTATCTCTACAATAAATCAAAAAATCAGCTGGGCGTGGTAGCGCATACCTGTAATTCCAGCTACTTGGAAAGCTGAGGTGAAAGGATTGCCAGAGCCCAGCAGGTCGAGGCCGCGGTGGCTGTTAAACCCAAGATTTTAAATCCGAGAGACCACAAAGAGTCAGCTCTGATGCAAACACACAAGGGTCTTTATTCAGGCTCGAGTCTGGGCTCATGTTTGAAGCTGATGCAGTGACTTCAGGGACAAGAGAGCCCTGACCCAGGTTAACACGTACCTTTTATACATAATTTTGAAGGGGTGGGGTGGCTTTACAAACTTGTGCACACAGGATTGGATAAAAACTGTATGACGCAGTTACAAAGACTTTGGTTGATTCGAGTTCGATTTGCACAGGCTCAGGCTTAGTTACTTGTGATGGATAAATAACTGCCAAACGGGCGGAATGGAATGCCAGATAAGCTAGGTTTACACAGTCACTGCATGTAAATTAACTTTGGCATGGGAGCCGGAGGTCTGAACCAACACAGAGCCCACCAGGAGAGTGGCTGGCACCTCAGTGTCTACTGCAATCTAAGCAAAGGAATGTCCAGTAGGGGCTTATTGCTTAACATTCACACACTGCTAGTAGCAGTTGCAGAAGCAATTGGTTATTTTATGAGACAAACAAAAATTAAACTTAACAAAGTTCTAAGTACAAACACTGCAAACAAATACAGTGAACGTGGGGTAGGAATTCATATAGTAATAGTTCTCTTTGAGTTTTTTGAATCTCTTGGGTCTCTCATTCCTCCCTCTCAGAGGAACCTAAAGATAAGACCCAATCATGGGTCTACATAGGTTTCTTTAAGGCTATTCTGAAAAATGGGCAGAAGAGCTGAGACAACATGGGTGGGTACCAAGTGGTAGGTACTGCTGCTTGAGCATCATGAGTTGAACGATGCTGACTTAATTTTTAACAAAGGCTATAAGCTTGTTGATGATGCAAGGCCCAAAAATAAGTAGGGGAATTAAAACAACTAAAGGGCCAACTACGGTGGAAATTAATGTAGTAAACCAGGGGGAGCGGTCAAACCATGCTTCAAACCAATTGAGTTGTTGCTCTCGTTTTCCAAAACTACAATAGTAGAAAATAGAGACAATGAAATTTTTAAAGTTAACTGTATTTCTATTAAACCTTAAAATATCATGATTGGTCATGCTTGAGCTAACATGATTCTTTGACGTTAGCATGACCTATTTTATAATTTTTTTATGACTAAAATAAATTTAATTTTTATAATAGGTAGAGAAACCTTACACTAATTGTAGCTAAAGCTGGCCTAAAAGAATGCAGCCCAGTCTAAAGTATGCACTGGGCTCTCAGGAATGTGGCCCAAACTTTGTGCTGGGCCATTTTTGACAACTCTAGATAATTATTTATACCAATGAAAAGTTTGAAACAGCTCTTTATAAATATACTTTTAAATTTTATAAAGAAGCTTGTACCGTATAAAAGGCTTTCAAATGTGACCTGAATTTGAATTATATTTAATTCTTAAGCCGAAACCACAGTTTTATGGGAAACAGGAGCAATGGGTTTCTAGAGTGAGCCATGCCTGTCACAGTCACAGAGCCTTCAGTTTAGATCAGCAGAGTTTCTTTAGGTTACTTGTGCTGCATGGTAAAAGGAGGAGGAAGATAGGGTCTATGGCTCCCGAACACATCCTAGCGGTCTCGGGATCCACGGCCCTCCCTGATCCCTAACGCTCAGTGGGCCTCCATGGCCGGCTCCCAACATCTCTTCCCTTTTTAAAATTTTTTTAGCACAAAACCATGAAACTCAGTGTTGAGCTGAGAAATGTTCCTTTTCAGTACTCTGAAAATAACTGGAAGTATAGCAACACAAAAATCACTGTCCTGCAAATTCCCACATTAATAAGTATAGACATCAATGACTTTTGATTAACAAACAATGAGAAGTTATTAAATAAGACTGGAACTGCTTTTTAGCAACAGTTATGTCCTGTATGTCTTGATGTAATTTAGTAAGGTCTATACTCAAGTCCAAATGATTCCAAATTCCAAGGATATGATTTTTTATCTTGTTCCAATTATGGACAGACTTATTCACCTCCAAAGGAGTGAGGCAAATCCACTTAAACTCAGAGTGACATTGGAGAGCCAATTTTATCTTTAAAGTTACAAGTTCTTGTTCTACTGCTAAAACTGTCTTCTCTAAAGCATTAACTTCACTTTCTAACTTTTGATTTATAACTTCCTGAGTAATTAATGCAATAGAAACATTCTTAGATAACTGATCAGCAAAGGTAGCTGTATGAACTTCCTTAGATAGAGCTACAGCTGAAACTGTTACTGAAGTAACAATAGCTATTAATGCTATAATTTTTAAAATTAAGTAGCTAAAAAAATTTTTTTGTCTTTTTAACATAGCATTAATCTCATATAATGTCTGTAAATCATATTCAGCATATTAATTGGATGACAAAGATGGGGACCATTAAATAGGGGAGTTGCTTGAGAATGACAAATTTCTTATAAAAGGCATTGGTTAAACAATTAGTAAAATGCATTCAGTACAAGATATTTTATAAACATTAGCACGATAAATAATTTTAGCAGTTTGATATTCATTCCAAACAAGAAATATATAAGGGGATTGCAAGTATGCTCTAATATGGTATAACTGAGTTTGTCCAACGGATCTAGACAGGCTGACTGGCTGAAGGGCTGCGAGAGCTCTCCATAGATGAGGCTGAATAATCTGCCGGATGCCTTACTTGATGGACAGTACTGGAGGCACCCATTCATTGGAATGACACCTAGCTGTGCCAAGCGTATAGCCATTAAAACCCCAGTCACTTATATGTAGTCTTTTACCAGGCACAGAATAGTCCACCTTAGAGTTATAAGCACAGTCTCTCCATTTCAGGAAGCCAGTATCTTGCTGGATGAGTGACCAGTCCTTTTCTGTATCATTGAAGGGGCAAGCAGGTATGCTGACAGGTGGTGAAGCCCTAGTCGCATGACTAGGGTTGGTTTCTTCAGGCATTAACATCTTCAGCCACCAACTGTCCTGATAAGGGCTTTCTGTATTCAGAGACTTAAAGGTAGATATCAAGCAAGAGGCCCGGTACCTGAACACGAAATAAAGCAGGCCCTCCTATTTTCTTGTAAGGAGATTTTTCCATATAACCATTGGTTTAATTCTTTTATCTGGGTTCCAATGTCTAGCCATAGCTGAATTGCCTATGAACCCAAATTTAAATGGTTTACAACACACAAGGCGTGATTTAAATTATGGTGGGGAGAACTATACTTGAATCTCCCATCTTGTAATTTAATTATTTGATTTTTAAAGTTTGGTGAGCTTTTTTTTAACAATAGCTTGACTTGGTGAATTGTAGGGAATTAAATTGGGAGCAAAACTGCTGGAAAAATTTAGACATGTATGCCGGACCATTATCAGGGAGGCCAGTCGTGCCTACAGTCAGGAACCCCAATAGGTGAAGTAAACTTTGGGCATGAATAGGAAAGGGCAGGACCTTAAGCAAATGCTATTTGGATTTAATAAAACATCAAGTTAGAGCATAGGCAAAAATTATTAAGCAAATGATGATGATAAGAGTTACTGTCCCCCCAAAAAAAACAATGTTGGAAAAGTGAAAGTTTCATAAATTGTATGTATTCATTAACATAAGTTGAAATATTTCCTTGTAAATTATTTATAGTTGTACTTTAATAAGGAACCACTTTGACATGTAGTTAGGTTATAGCTTAAATTGAGAATTTAAAACAGGTAAACATTGGCAAGAGAAAACAGTTTTCTTTGTTTTTTATAATATGTCTGACATACTTTTACAACAATTGATATGCTAGAGAGTGAAGCCCAGGTTATTTTCCACTTATCCTATGTTGGATAGTAATTCTTGTGCCTGGAAGGAGATTTTAAAGTTTGTACTGTTAGTGAAATTAATTTACCTGGCCTTCGGGCAATTTAGAAGAGGGTGGGGTAGGTGTGGTCCCTGGAGCCTGCTGCTTATCTCATCCTAGAGACTGAATTAAGAACTTGAAGAGTTTAAGTATCAAAGTTTTTTTTTAAAGCATGTTACAACACAAAATTACAGTGATTATTGTAAAAGTTACTTATTTAGCCAAAATGACAGTTTAACGATTTTGAAAAGAAAAAAAAAACTTCGCTCTTTTGTAACAAAGACAGGGGGAGGGCTAATTGAATTTTTTCTCTCTTTTTTTTCACTAACTTTTATCTACGATGTTTGATAAACTTATACAGTTTTTTTTGACATGTTTAAACCTTTTATTTTTGTTCTGTACTTTTTTTAACCAGCCATTTTATTATAGAACAAAAATGTACTATATAATTTTTTATATAATTATTTATGTTCCTTTTATTTTTTTTCCTTAGTAAAAACATACCTTACACTAACAACTTTTTTACATTTTTTTAATTTCAGAGCTTTAACCAAAGCAATAAGTTTATATGCAGTGGAAGGGCTTAGGTAGGATCCAACGTGGAACTATTAGGGAAATTCAAAGCTATACAAAAGGCACCCAAAAAGCACCTTAATTAGCCTGTTTATTAACACCTTTTTTTGTAGTTAGCTAGCAAGATTCATTTACATGGTCCTTTCACCTTCCTCCGGAAAGAAGGTCGACACAGTCCCAGCTCAGATACAACTTGAGAGAAATTTATCATAAGAAAACAACAAAGAAGAATTTTCAAACATTCCCCCCATCCCAGCCACCCCTCTGAGAAGAGACCCACCAAGCCATGTGGAAACTTGAAATGGCTTTTCAAGTCTATATGGGGGCGAGGAGGGGTGAGAGAGGACAAGGGAGGTGAAAACCTTTCTTATTTTGTTTACCAAATTTGCCTTGAATGCTTGCAATTTATTATTGTTTATAATTATTATTATTATTATAATTATTATTTAAGGAGAATATTAAAACAGACAAGTAACTAATAAAGCTAACTCTTGGATTAAATGCCAAAAAAAAAAAATTGTGCTGTGGGATGCAGTTTTGAAGGCACTGCTATCATTGGAAAACATGATCCTCCCGAATTAAGAGGGCATGGTTTCAATGACTATCCTATTATGCTCCAGTCTTTACAAATTTTAAATGTTGACATTCACCCTGGAGGATCTCATTGAAATGCAGATTTTGATTTAGTGGGTCTGATTCAGTGGACCCAGGCCTTCTGACTTTTTGATATGTCTAACAATTTCCCAGGTGATGTCCAAGCTGCTGATCTGCAAACCACATATTTAATAACAAGGTTCTAGTAGATAATGTGATAAGATAATTCATTATTAATGAAATGTTTTAAGATAAACTGCCAACTGTATTTTCCCTATGACAATGGCTGTGAAGATTTTCCCTATTAACCCTTTTTACTTAAGAGAATAATTGCTTCAATAAACAACCTTGAAATATTCAACCCTTTAGTTAGTCTGAACTTAATCACTATGTAAAATGTGGCTCATGTAATAATTAAGAAATGATAATGCCCTTGGCAGATGAGGTAAATTATGTTTAAGCTACATTTTTTTCTTTAAAAGTCCCCTTTTCTATGACTTAAATCACTTGTGGTTTCCAAGATATATGTTATTGAAGGCATAGTCTGTGAGTAATATAGAGCATGGCATCTAGCAGTCCCCTCCTAACATTCCCCTGCAGAGGCAAAGCTGCATGCATGGGAATAAATGGGATTCTCATCTTATGTGAGCATTTCCTAGTAATGAGATAGCTCTTGGGATAATTTAACTGGCCAGGAGAGCCAATCCAGACAATTCTTAGTCAGAATGCCACGTTTTCTAGTGCTTGCCATATTAGATTTTAGCCATGCCCTAGAGTTATAAAATTGCTTCCTTATCAATTCATTTTCCATGGCACTAACAATACTTATTTTGGCTGAGGATTCAAAGGTATACTTTTAAAATGAAATGATAGAACTACAGTCATTAGCATAAATTCTTCTGCAGCAGTATTTAGAATCTGTTAGCTTTCATGCTTACTTTGAAAGTTTTCCCACTGATTTGCTCATGCTCATTAATTCTCTTTGTTCTCAGTTTCCCCTCTGCCGAGAGCAGGGCAGGTCCCGTGTCCCAGGCCCCCAGGGACTCGGCAGGCAGGGCACGGTGGGCCCCCGAGGCTGCGCCATGGCTCGCACGCTCTGCCCTGCTCACAGGGGGCGGGGCCAAGGGCCGCTGTGCTGTGCCTCAGCCACCCGGGCTGGGCTTTGTTTCCTGTGAGGCCAGGACTCTGAGCGCTGGCCCTGTTTGGGTGGAATAAAAGATTTGGCCCGTGGTCGGGGCGGGGGTTATCAGTTATATCCTGCCAATGCAAGGCACCTGATCCGGGCGGCCATGACGGAGAACAGGAAGATAATATGTTTAACCTGCAAAGTAAAACTTAGTGAGAAAGTGCCCTCTGATGGCCAACTTACATTGAAGGATGGCTGTTGTTTTTTTTGTTTGTTTGTTTTGTTTTGTTTTTTTGCAAACACAGCCCTTTCCTTTACGTCCGAGAAATGATCAGTCATATAGAGGATTAGTCAGTCTCTGTCCCATGTTTTCCATCCACAGTAACACACACACAAACACAGCAGACAAGAAGGTGCAACCAACACAAAAATACGGTTTAATTCATGAGTCTGCGCCTCCCGGCGCCTGGACTCCCTTAACTCAGGCCATGTCCGCACCTCTTGGCACCTGGACTCTTTTACAGGTGAGAACGACTTTCACCCTGTCCTCCAGATAGGGTCTAGAGACGTCTCCCAGGATCCCCTGCCGGCGGCCCCAGGGCGCATCCGCTCACACCTTCTTCCGGTCTTACGGGTTGGATATCGATATCCTACAAGAAGCGCGCTAACAAACAAGTAACAAAGCTAACGAACAAGCAGACAGACAATAGAGTGCACTCACCCGCTGGTGTTGAGACCCTCCGGGCCGGGTCTAGGAGGTTTCTGGGAAAATCTTGCTGGGGCCTCCAAATGATAAACTCAAGATTTTAAATCCGAGAGACCACAAAGAGTCAGCTCTGATGCAAACACACGAGGGTCTTTATTCAGGCTCGAGTCTGGGCTCACGTTTGAAGCCGACGCAGCAACTTCAGGGACGAGAGAGCCCTGACCCAGGTTAACACGTAATTTTTATACATAATTTTGAAGGGGTGGGGTGGCTTTGCAAACTTGTGCACACAGGATTGGATAAAAACTATATGACACAGTTACAAAGACTTTGATTGGTTGATTCGAGTTTGATTTGTGCGGGCTCAGGCTTAGTTACTTGTGATGGACAAGTAACTGCCAAACGGGCGGAATGGAATGCCAGATAAGCTAGGTTTACACAGTCACTGCATGTAAATTAACTTTGGCATGGGAGCCGGAGGTTTGAATCAACATTGAGCCCACCAGGAGAGTGGCTAGCGCCTCAGAGTCTACTGCAATCTAAGCAAAGGAATGTCCAGGAAGGGCTTATTGCTTAACATTCACACACTGCTAGCAGCAGTTGCAGAAGCAATTTGTTATTTTATGAGACAAACAAAAATTAAACTTAACAAAGTTCTAAGTACAAACAGTACAAACAAATACAGTGAATGTGGGGTAGGAATTCATATAGTAATAGTTCTCTTTGAGTTTTTTGAATCTCTTGGGTCTCTCAGTGGCTGGGAGCGGCCACTGCACTCCAGTCTGGGCGACAGAGTGAGACTCCAACTCAAAAAATAAAAATAAAAATAAAGAAGAGTTTAGAATTTGAAGTTCAACTTGGATAACTACCTGACCTTTGTAATCAATACATTATTATATAAATGTTGTATTTTCACTTGTATTTTACCATTGTGCTGTTCAAGAGAAATATAAACATATTTGTAAAGGGATAGAAACAAACACAAACTGAAGAAATTTGGGATAGAAATAATAATGTAGGAGAAAAAATTTATTAAGGAAATAACATTTTTTATAAATATTACTCTTTAATGATATAGGGGAAATTCATTAGAAAGTTATAAATCTTGAGCTTGTCTGTACATAGCAACACAATTTCACAATATATAAAGAAAAAGTTAACAGCATTACACGAAACATTTGATAAATCTGCAATTGTTGGAGATTGTAATGAACTTTTCCTAGAAACTGATGAAACAAATAGACAAAAGAGAAAGGATTTGGAATGTTCAAACTATACATTTTACAAGTTGTGTGTGAATAGGCATTTTGCCTGTAGAAACTTAATGACTTGAGAATATACATTCCTCATAAACTTTAGACCACAAAGCAAAATTTAATAGCTCCTAACAAATTAATTGCACATAAACCATATTTTCTAACAAGAATGAAATTAAGTATATATAAATAACAAAAAGAAAGTAGTATTCCAATTCTTGGATCATAGATGAAATGATAGTGAGAATTGTGAATGTCTCATAAGTTAACAAGACAACTTACATAAGAACAAATAGAATACAACTTGAGTTGTACTTAGAGGGAATATTGTTTTGGCACTTAGAAGAAAATATATGGCCAGAAATGCATGTATTAGAAAATAAAAAAGTAAAAATAAATGATCTAAATGATCAACTCATGCAATTAAGAAAAGTATAAATACAAAGAAGGCAGAAGAAAAAATGAGGTAAGATTAGAAATCAGGAAACTGTAAAACAATAAAAACAATTTAGAAGATTAACAAAACCAGAAGTTGCTTCCTCTGAAAAAACAAAACAATAGATAAGCTCTTGGGAAGACTTTAAGAAAATGATGACACGACTTTAGGAATAATAAAAGAAACAAAGCTATAAGTGGGTAAACTATCTAAAGACTATGACATAATACTATGAACAATTTTAGAGCAATACATTTGAAAATTTAATTCAAATGGCAAATTTTAAAGGAAAATATAAATTAAAATTTTGACTCAAGAAGAAATAGAAATCCTGAATAAAATATAATCAGTAACTAAATACAATAAGTAGTCGTAATACTCCAAAAGATAATGGAATGAGATAGTTCACAGCTGAGTTTATCAAATATTTAAGAAATCAATAACCCCTAATATATAAATTATTTCTTTGAAAGAGAAGGAATGCTTCCTAATTAATTTCATGAGACAAGGATAACTTTTATAAGAAAATAGACAAAGGTGGTATGAGAAAGAAGAATTTAAAGACTTTTTTATTCTGGAACATAGAAGCATACATCCAAGTCAAATGTGCTATGTTTATTATATTTTACATTGATTTTATTTTGTATCCTCTGTTTATTTATATAAAATGCACATAAGTTTTTGTAGATACACATAAAAATCAAGATTTGTGTAACAAACCAGATGTTAACATTAACTGTATATTTTATCTTACCCAAAATTCAGGTGCAAGGATACTTATTATTATATATTCTTTAAATATACTTTCCAAGTCTTAGTTTAGTCCTCTATAGATCCCTTGCGAGTAGTTTCATTTTACTTTTTTATGATAATTTCATTTAATCAGAATTTGAAATTAGCATTAAAAGGGAGTTTTAAAAGCATTATGCTCAAGCTTTTGAGAGAGACAAATGCCATTATACTTAACCCCATGATGACTGAGATACTGAATCAGCATCTCCACCCTCTTTTTTGCCTGCCTGGCCAGTCTCCTACCTAAACATTTCAAAGAGCAGCTCGCAAAGAACACCTCTAGGTAGTTTGAAGAGGTTGGTCATTTTCACCTATGACAGAAGCGTTTGGTAGTACTGGTTGAAAGGTTCCCACTATCCCGTACCCAGCCAGGAAACTACCAAACTCCTCGGAATACCTGGCTGTTGTTCAGAATATATGTAGAGACTTATATTAAAAAGGCATGGATATGATACTAAAAGCCAAGGCAACAACAAAAAATAAACATGTAGGATTACTTCAAACTAGAAAACTCTTGCATAGTAAAGGAAGCAACCAACAGAGTGGAAAGATATCCTATGGAACCTATGGGAGAAAATATTTGCAAATCATATATCTGATAAAGAGTTGATCTTCAAGATATTCAAGAAACTTCTATTACTCAAAAACTGAAAAACTAATGATCAAGTGGAGGAGATGGGTGAAAGGGAGAGTTTGGGAAATGGATACAAGTTACAGTTAGATAGAAGGGAGAGGTCTGGTGTTCTGCTGCACAGTACAGTGACTGGTTTGAAATACTGTGTCATCGCATACACATGGACATATGAATGGGAACAACAGATATTGGGGCACTCCTAAGGCATGTGCTGAGTGTTATAAAACTACCCACTAGGTACCATGTCCATCACCTGGATGACAGGTTCAATAGAAGCCCAAGTCTCACCATTGTACAACATGCCATGTAACAAAGCTGCACACCCTTTGAATCTAAAAATAAAAAAATTGTACTATATATTATCAAATAGCTAGAAGAGACGATTTTAAATGTCCTCATCACAAAGACAATGTATAAAGTGATAAATATACTAAATATCCTGATTTTATTACACAATGTATATATGTATCAAAGCATGACACTGTACCCCATAAATATGTGTAATAATTATGTATTAATTTTAAAAAACCAAAAATTTTAGGAAATGGGCTAAGGATTTGAATAGACGTTTCTCCAAGAAGACATACAGGTGGCCAATAGGTATATGAAAAGATGCTCAGCATCACTAATTACCAGGAAAATGTACATCAAACCCATAATGAGATACATCTTGTTCCAGTTAGGATGGCTATTATTAAAAACAACAAAAGACAGTAAGTATTGGGGAGGATGTGAAAATATTAGAACATTTGAACACTGTTAGTGGGAATGTACAATGGTGTAGCCACTATGAGAAACAGTATGGGGGTCCCTAAAACAATTAAAAATAGAACTATCATATGATCCAGTAATTCCACTTCTGGGTATTTGTGCAAAGAAATGAAACCAGGATCTTGAAAAGACATTAGTATTCCCATGTTTGTTACAGCATTATTCACAATAATTGAGATATGAAAAAAATGCAGATGAATAGATAAACAAACCTTAAAAAAATAAGTAAATTCTGCAATATGCAGCAACATGGAAGGACCTGAAGACATTATGCTAAGTGAAATAAGCCAGTCACAGAAGCACAAACTGCACGACTCCACTCATATGGCATATCTAAAATAGCCAAATTCATAAAATCAGAGTGGAATGGTGGTTGCCAGAGGCTGAGGGGAGAAGTAGGGAGTTACTAATCAATGAGCATAAAGTTTCAGTCAAGACAGATGAGTGCATTCTGGATTCCTGCTGTGCCAATTGTAACTATAGTCAACCATGCTGTATTGTACCTAAACATTTGTAGAGGGTAGGTTTCATGATCAATGTTTTTACCACAATAAAATACCAAATTAAAAAAAAAAGGCCAGGTTTGGTGGTTCAGCCTGTAATCCCAGCACTTTGGGAGGCTGAGGAGAGAGAATGGCCTGAGCCCACGGGTTCGAGACCAGCCTGGGCAACTTGGTGAGACCTCGTCTCTACAATAAATCAAAAAATTAGCCGGGAGTGGTAGCGCGCCTGTAGTATGACTACTTGAAAGGCTGAGGTAGAAGGATTGCTGGAGCCCAACAGGTCAACACTGGCGTGGTTGTGAGTGTGCGACGGCACTCCAGCCTGGGTGACAGACTGAGACTTCAACTCAAAAAAATAAAAATAAAAATAAAGACAGAGAGTACTTTGTTCCTTCCACTTATTGGATCAAGTGGTTGCCCGGTAGAGGTTTGTGGAGAGATAGTAAAATAGAAGTGAAGAAATGACTTGCTTTTAACCCAACCTCTTTGTCACGTGTATTCGGAGACAGTTTTACATATAATGTTAGCTTTACTTGCCAAATATCAACCTGATTAATGTGGAGCAGAAACAATGTTCAATAATGTAAAAATCACTTAACTAGGCTTAAGGAACATTTTCTTTGAACTTACATTTATTTTTTTTTTTTATTTTTGAGTTGGGGGATCTTACTCTGTCGCAAGCAAGATCATAGCTCACTGCAACTTCGATCTCCTGGGCTCAGGAGATCCTTCCACCTCACATGCTGAGTAGCTGGGACTACAGGGGGTGTGCTGCAATGTCCAGTTAATTTTTTTTTTTTTTTTGAGTTGGAGTCTCACTCTGTCGCCCGGACTGGAGTGCAGTGGCCGCTCCTGGCCACCGCAGCCTCGTCTGCTGGGCTCCGACGATCGTTCCACCTCAGCCTTCCAAGTAGCTGGAATTACAGGCATGCGCTACCACGCCCGGCTGATTTTTTGATTTATTGTAGAGATGAGGTCTCGCTGCCCAGGCGGGTCTCGAACCCGTGGGCTCAGGTAATCTACTCACCTCAGCCTCCCAAAGGCGCGGGATTACAGGCTGAGCCACCGAGCCGGGCTCAGTTAATTTTAAAAAAAATTTTTTGTAGAGATCTAATTTCACTGTATTGCCCAGGCTGACCTCGAACTTCTGGACTCACGCAATCTACCTGCCTCTGTCTCCCAAAGTGCTGGGATTACACACGTGAGCCACTGCGCCTGGCTGAACCTACATTTAAATATACTTGTCTGATTCTTAGAACCATGTGTGTACTAACCCTAAGTAAAATTCCATATTTTTGGGAAACACCCCCACAAAGACGCTGTTGAGGCTGAAGATGAAGGCATGTTCTTGAAGTATTTTACTTGTTGGGAGAAGAAGCTTATATGCGACGTTAAACACAGGAGAGGTGGGCGATGGTTCGACACTGAATCTGAGGATAGTTTAACATGTAACCAACATAGGCCACCACTGCATGCTCATAAATACACATCTGAGGAGAACGGATTTAAAAGGATTTTTTTTTTTTTGAGTTGGAGTCTCACTCTGTCGCCCAGGCTGGAGTGCAGTGGCCGCTCCCGGCCACCGCAGCCTCGACCTGCTGGGCTCCGGCGATCCTTCCGCCTCAGCCTTCCAAGTAGACGGGACTACAGGCGCGCGCTACCACGCCTGGCTAATTTTTGATTTATTGTAGAGATGAGGTCTCGCCAAGTTGCCCAGGCGGGTCTCGAACCCTCGGGCTCAGCCAATCCATTCACCTCAGTCTCCCAAAGGCGCCGGATTACAGGCTGAGCCACCGAGCCCAGCTGGATTTTTTTTTTTTAAAGGTCAAGCTGGAGGAGATGTGGGCCAAAATATTAGGTTCAATTACAAAAGCAAAGCTGTGTATTTACTGTAATTTCAAACGTGACAAAAATGGAAGACGATAATAAATATTATTTTATGAATAAGGAAGGAAAAACTATTGGAATGTAAGTAGAAGTGTCAAAAACAATTTTCTTTAGGGAAAGGAATTAGGATCTAAATTTAAGTTTCATTTTATGTTTCAGTAATGCTATATCTATAAATATATATATAAAACAAACATTACTTTGGCAGTTAGGAAAAAAACCATTTAATTGGAGAATGGGCAATAGGGTCAACAGGGCTCTCATTCTTCCTTAACATTGTCTGGAAAAGAGTTCGACCAAAGAAGTCACATTGACTAACTCCTGCCCTGATGGCTGTCAGCTTGCTCTTTTCCCTTGCTGGGCATAAAGGTCACTAGCTCTCAGCCTGGGACTGTGAAAGTGGCTGTGTGAACTTCTTAACTGCCAAATTCATAAGGAAAAATGGGAGCAAAGATGAAATAAAGCAAATCAGAAAATGATCAATAACAAGTAGTCAATGTGATATCAAGTGATATTAAATCAAGTCCTTTGTAGAACAAGCACAAATCTAGCAAACTTCCAAAGTAGATTTGTGCCAGTGAATTCCATGGAAAATTCAGAGCATCTTCCCACGGGTAGTAAATAAGGAGTCATCCCTTCCAGCACTGGCTGTATCTAGAACCCTGGGTTTACACAGGGTTGCACCCCTTATTAGCTGCACAAGATTGGGAAAGTTACTTAACTTCCTTGATCCTTGGTTAATTAATCAATAAAAAGTAGAAAATATCAATGTTTAACCCATGAGGCTGTCATGTGGATTAAAGATGCAATGCCTCTGCTCAGACTATAACTCTCAACTCAGGGCTTGGCATAAAATGAAGGCCCGGTTAATATCTGCTATTAAAAAATTACAGCAAGAGAAGTCAAATTTGTGTAAAGGAAAGACAGAAACAAAAACAGACGACCACAGACAACTCTTTAGTTAAAACACAAAGGCATTAAATAAAGGTTTATTAACGTCATATTACAGACACATTATATCATATGTAAACATTACAGCAAATTCAATATAATTAGATATATAAACAAATACTGAGCACAGTTGTTATGGTAGTATAAGATACCATTAAAATGGAAATTTCTACACAGTAAGAGAAACTTAGCAATACTTCGTCAAATATTAGTCTTCTGTCTCTAGCTCTCCATATTTAATTTATCCGTGTCAAAGACAATTTGTCTGTAAATGTTCAGGCCAAGCTTCCATATATTTCAACTTTCCTTCATTTTATCAATGTACTCCTCATGTATTAAATTCTGGTGAAATTCTGGTTTACTAATTTAGCACTAAAGCCCACAGTTGTACAGGTGAATGTAGCAAGATGCATACTTTTGGAGTAAGACGTATCTGAGTTTTAATTCCAATTCCACCTTATATTCACTTTGTGACCTTGAGCACGTTACATGATTTCTTTGTTTTTTAGGGTTTCTGTCTGTTCAACAAGAATACAATGATGTCTTCATCTCGGGGTTGTTATGAGGATTAAATAACTGTATTTTAAATGCTTGGCACTCAGTATGTGCTTAAAGGTTGTTAGTTTCCCAGTTTTTCCCAAAGGAATCTTGGAGATCATCACTCTTCTCGTTTTACAAATGAGAAAGCTCAAGTCCACAGCAGTTTAAAAAAAAAAATGCCCAAAGTCTCATTTCTGCACTCTTTCCTCTGCTGTCCTTTCTCTGATTAGCTTTTTAGCTTCAATAGAGAAGAGAAAGCTTGGTGCAATCAAAAAGAATTCTTTTCCTCTTTTTAATATAGGTAAACCACCAAGAGACTTTTAAAGTAGGAGTGAGTTTTATGAAAGGTAATAAGTAGTCTAAGAACTGTTTTAAATCCTCAGAGATATTAAAAACAGAAGTTCTGTTCTTCCAAGATTTCCATAGCAGAGCATAAGCATTCTGTATGCTTTGGCACCCAAAACTTCAGAGCTGTGTTTTTATCTGCACATTCTAACTCAGGCCTCCTGGAACGCTTGCCCATGGAATTGGCAAGGAACTGATGTTCAGCATTTAGAGCAGCCAAGTTTGTTCAGCACACAGCTGTATTTGAAGCCCAGTTCTCTGCCATTAGTCAACGGAACTTGCTCAAAATGCAATTTAAATGTAAATGTTGTGATTCTTACCTGCTTTCATATCTCTGCCAACTTTTTCCCATACCTGAACGGCACCCAGAGAAAGCCCAAGAAAAACCTGTGATCATGTGCATGATGGGAGGAGGTAAAATTCATCAACCTGTACTTTACAGCTTGTCTTCTTTATTTAAGGAAGCATGACAAGTTTTATTCAGCAGGAAAGAGATATTCAATATTCATTTTAAAGGCCAACCAAAAGAGTATGCTGTTTCCTTAAAAATATGTTTTTAAAGCGACACATTACCATAATAAAACTGATTGAATTTTATTTTGCTATTTAAAAAATATATGTATGCTTGTTTGTCTCTCACTTAAAGTTCTTACTACATCCAGAAAAAGCAGGAAACATCCAAAGTCTCTAAAGCTGCTTCTAGCTGCTGTGATTCATGGAACCCAACCACTGGAAATGGGCCATGCTTGTGACTAGTCCCATGGTCTTACCAAATTGCTGGCGTAGCAATAGATGTCTATTGCTATAACCGTGATACTGGTTAAGCCACAATCTGGTTATTCCAGTTGTATGGACCCACAGAGCACAAGCTGGGTCTCACAAAGGCAGAGGCCTGTGCCACATTTACCTGTGGTTCTTGCGGGCGGCATGCTGCTTCTAAAAGCAGTTTGTTGGTCTGGCATTGTGGACATTTTCCAGCCTGCATAGTGAAGGGAGCTAATATATTAATCCTATTTAAAAGGTCTGATTTTATTTTGTAGGAAGGAATGAGAATGAGTAGTGGAAACTCTATAGCTGTTATGCATTCAGTACTTCGTTCTAAACAGTTTTGTTATAAACAGTTTTTCTCACAAACACAGTTCTGTCAGTTATAATTAAATATGGGCATTTTGGGTTTTGTCAAGCATATCTTTTTTTTTTTTTGAGTTGTGGTCTCATTCTTTCAGCCAGGCTGTTGAACAGTAGCCCAATCACAGCTCACCGCAACCTTGACAGCCAGGACTGAGGTGATCCTTCCACCTTAGCCTCCCAAGTAGCTGAGTCTAAAGGTGCACATCACCAAACCTGGCTAATTAAAAAAATTTTTTTTTGTGGAGATGAGGCACCTCACTATGCAGCCTAGGCTGATCTCAAACTCCTGGACTCAAGCAATCCTCCTGCTCTAGCCTCACAAAGTGCTGGAATTACAGGCATGAGCCACTACGCCTGTCCTGTCAAGTATATCTTAAAACACTTGTTTATGTTATTCCATCCTACCCTATTTACACAAGTTGAATTGCACCAAGTAATTATAGATGAGAAATTGATATTTGCTTATTTTCAAATCATGAAATTTGATTGGCTATTCATCCTGGTATTTTCAGGAGGAGAAAGAGACAAGCAATATTTTGAAACTGCCCCTTACAACTTACCAGTTTTGGAAAATAGTACCAAAACCAAAATAGCACATTCTTATCACATCCCTTTGTTATAAGATGGTCTACATCACATTGCCCAGAACTTACTTGCTCTGACCTCTCTGCTTTATACTTTTGTTTCAATTCAAAAAATTATTCCCAGTTCTGAAGAGTCTTGGAGCATGCCTGCATCCTGGGAGGTTGGATGATGTATCCCTGCCTCAGGGTCTCTAGACTACATTTCTAACAAGTTTCAAGAAAACTACACTTTCTTGCAAGTTCTCCTGTGCAGCATACGGGGACAATAAGTTACATTTTGGGTCTTCATTTTTATTTCTGTTTTTAAATGAGTCTTTTACGATGACTCTTAATTTCTTTCCTGCACTGGCCTCCTCCCCTCAACACTGTGAGACAGCTGATCCCACCCTGTCTCGGTTAGGACCTAAGTGGTCAATATAACATGTAACTGCGCCCAAGACCTTGAACGCTTCAATCTTGGACCAATTATTTTTTTTGTGCTGGTGATCAACAGCCTTTTTTTTCTTTTACACTTTGAAAGAATATTTTAAATACCTTTGAAAGAAGTCTAAGGGTGAACCTTAAAAGCCATTCTAAGTGACTATATTTCTAAACTCTGATTACTGTTTGTTTTTCAAAGGTTGGGAAGGAGGAACACAAATGAAATGAAAATGCCTGTCAGTGAGATAAACTTTTAATAGAGAACATGATGAGCCAGGTCAAATATTTTCGCGTAAGGTTGAGTGTAGGACAGAATACACAATTCGAATAAAATTAGGCTACATTAAATCTCTCGCATCTCAGCCTCTCAAGCCTCTTAGAGAAATAAATTAGATAAAACCATACTTCTCTCCACACTCCACCTACTCTGCTGTTCTCCTTTCTCCCACTTCCTACTTTCAAAACAACAAAGGCCCAAATCCTAAACCACAGGCCAAAACACAATGGTGAGTGTGCCCGGATACCTCTCAGGTACTTTGGACACTATAGAGGACAAGTGAAGCCTGGCAGCAGTCACTCCGCTTGGTCCTGGGAGAGGACCAAAAGGCAAGTTCCTAACCGAGATTATCTCAGTCACACCATAGCAAAGCGGGGGAAGGAAGAGGCTGCAGATGCTTAAACGACCTTGTCCTCCAAGTTTTGCTCAGTTTTGTTTGTTTTGCCTTGAAGCCTGGCAGTGAATAGAGACAAAAAAGTATATACTGAGTGAATTGTTGCATGCTTTCTGGAGTGAAGAAGTGCTTAAAATGAAGCTCCGAGTGGACGTTAAAACTAAAGGAATCTGTGTTCTAGTCTTAATTAGGCCTCAATTTTCTCATCTGTAAAGTAAGATAGTAGAACTAGATGGTTTCTAGAAGGGATTGGAAAAATATAGGAAGGGATGCTGGATTGGTTTCAGGACCATCAAATCCCCTGAATTGTATACACGTGTGTGTGTGTGTGTGTGTGTGTGTGTGTGTGTGTGTGTGTGGTGTGTGTCTTCATTGAGAATCAAAGCATTAAGAATCATTAAGCCGGGCAACCCTTTCGGGTCCCCTCTCACTGTGGGCGCTTCTCTGTCCTCTCAATAAAACCTGCTTTCAAAAAAAAAAAAAGGATTATTAAGCCTTTTCAAACTCAGAATTTCATCTATGTGACATTTATTGAAGTCTCTTCATTTGACTCGTCAGGATACCAAAATTATAACTTTTTCAAATGTGTTCTGAGTAATGAAAATAAGTGCTTGTCATAATCCTATAATGCACGTTTTAAAAATTAATCTAGATGCTGATTATAAAATAATCTGACCAAGAAAATAAAAAATAGATTCTGAATAGTTTTAGATTTTTTTAAAAGCAGGATTTATCATTTAAGCAATTGGTTAATGATTTTACAGCCTCAAGTCTGTGTGTGCATACAAATAGAGGTCAGAAATATTTTGTGTCTCTAAAAATAACAAAATGGCCATACATTTTTTTCTTATAAGTTTTAAGTGGTCAGTTATGAGTAACACACACATTCTTAAGGAAATCTAAAATGGTCTTGAAAAACAAGTTGCTTTGAAGTCATAAGTGACAAAAAGTTTACTTCTTTTTGGAAAATAATCCACAAATGATCATTTTAATGAAGAATTGTTGATTAATATTCTGGTTAGGATTTTGGATTCTGAGTAGCGCCTTTACTTAGCTGTTTCAACTATGAAAGCTTTTTCTAAAAAAAAGTATATTATTTCTCTGGTCTTTAATTTCATTTTTGTACCTGAAAAATGAGGATAGTGAGTTAAATTTCCTCAGAGTATCTTCTCTCCTGAATGACACCCAGTTGTGCCTGGGGCTTCACATGTTCCGCTCTTGATGTGGCTAGCCTGGGCTGAATGCACACATGGCAGCACTTTCATATCAGCTAATTTCTAGCTCTTCTCTTAATCAAGAGCAAATTTTTCTTATTTTGTCTCCAGCTTAGCTAAACGCTCCTAAAATCTAAACACATTAGTAAATAAAAGCGCTTCATTTTTAATGGGCTTTCCCCTTTTTCATGAGCATTAGAAGTTTCACAATGTGTATTTCATTTTTCTATCATTTTAAAAAGGCAAATTTCACTGGGGTCATGAAAGAATTCTTGGATTGATCCAGACTATGTAGAAACCACTATCACAGCTGGCAAAAAAAGTAAAAGTTTGGTTAAACTGACTTGGCCTGTTTCCCAGGACTTCTCAGGCATTTAAGCCATATCCGAAAGTTAAGTCCGTCACCTTCAGAAGCCGCAATAACTCTTTGATTCACTCTGGTCCCATTTAGCACATTATTCTGTAGTAATATATATGCAAGTAATATAGGAAAGTTGATTCTCTTTCAAAGGCGCCAAATTCGGAACTTAGGATGTAACTTCTCTTAAAAGGACAACATCTCTGGGATGCTGTCAATTTCAAAGTCTCTCCTTCCAAGTTGGTTGGTTACATGACTACTGGGTATGCCTTCTTTGTCTTTTAAAAAATTCTTTCAGGTGTCTTGTTGTTTTGTACAGACAAAACAGTCAATTTTGTCTAAGTATCTTAACACCAGGGAGTTAGATGATACTTTTTTTTTTAGGAGACTATATTGTCTGAAGGCAAGCCGAGCACATTTCATGAAGACCATTTACGCTACCTTAGGCTGGGTGATTCTATACTCCACAGGACTGTGACGCTGAATGCCCACCCTGTGAAAGATGGCGTCAGCAGCAGGTGACAGGTTGGAGGTTAAGGGATCATACCTGTCCCCACTTGTGGTCAATTTATGATTTAGATTCACAGAATTCTACACAATACAACCTCTCATGATAGATGGTGTCTAACAATGCTATTGTATCCAAATCTATCATCACCTGCTTTTATTGATGCGAAAGGGAGATGATGGGAGGTAACAACTTTTCTTAAAGTCATACTGCTTTAAATGACTATAAGTTCCAGACTTTTCTGAATTCTGACCCAATGTTTTCATGACACTTCAGATGTACGTATAGGGCCCATGGAGAATGAAGCTACCTAAAACTGCCCTATGTGTGCTTCTCTGAGAAATGGTTTATGTTACTATTTACCTAAATTGTTTCTAACATCTAAATTATTTTTTTAAAAAATCCATAAACAAACCAAAGTTAAAATTAGCATATTCTTCCTGTTATAAAACAGCAGCTTTCGCCGCTAGTTTCCTTATTACGAATCAAAGTCCTAAATGGTGGTTGCTAAGTTGCTTCAGCTAGAAATTAAAATAATTACTTTGCTAAGATTCAAGCAGATGGAAAATAATTGGAATATCTCAGTTTTGTACTTAAAACAAATGTCTAGAAGGTGATATGTTTTAGGTTGTTAAAGATGATTTGTTGAGTGCTTACTGAGTGACGATGCTTGTCTTGCCTTATTTTTTTTTAAAAACAAGTCTATCATAGCTGTCTCAACTCTCACAATAGCTGGCTCCTATTCAATGTCAAAATACAAATTTTAATAACTATTTCTAATGCCATAATAACTTTAGAGAGATGAAGTATCCCTTTTTAACTATTTAAAAATAGTTCATTTTGGTGCCAAATTACACAAAGGTATAGTTTTAGGGACAGTTTAAAAGTGGAAAACACCAAGGTAGCTACTTGGGAAAATGAACAGTATATAATCTAATATATTTAATTTTATGTACATGAATATAATGTATGTCAACTTTGTACATGAGATACATACAGTATTTAAACATTTGACTCAACAAATAAGAATTTACAATAGCAATATAACTGACTAGAATGCCGTCCACTTAATAATACTTAGATTAGATCTATACTTTATCAGGAAAAGAATGTAATAGTTTACAACCATAGAAACACTGACATTTAGAACAAGACTTTATAAAATAATTTATATATATTCTAGCATCTATAGAGAGGAATGACTTGCATTTGTGGATGTGTGCAAGAAATGGCATATTTTAAATTTTTAGGTAATAAAATAATTTAGAAGCGGTTCATGCAGTGGTAAAAGCAAGGAATGGCAATCCCTTCAAGAAGTTCTCTATCTTTGACATCAGCCAGCATCAGACTCACACCAGGTACCACGGGGCACACTAGAACAAGTCTCTTCCAACAGTTACTTATATGAATGCTAATATACACATGTTGGTATCCTTCCTTCCACAGTACAGGAACAGGTCACAACTTCTCTCAGCTGTCAGAGTAGTCAGTTTATACTTAAAGTGATTTCATGTCCCTCCTGGAGTTCTACGTCACATATCTCTACAATATGGTAACTAACAGAACTTCCTGGTTTTCACAACCTTACTCTGATACTTCACGGAGTGCCCCCCATGTCCTATAACATAAACATCCAGCAGATAAGATTTGCCTGGGTGAAGACCTTTAACTGTTTCTGTGGTCACTGCTTTCTGCAGGTTTTGACTGTGGAAATATTTACAGAGGACCTTTTCTGATTTCTTCCTTGTATCTGGTCCCAGGCATTGGTTTTGCTCTCTTTTCTTCTGGTCTTCATTGTAGTTATCATCTACTTCTTTTTTGTAGATGCAAAACTTGTTCCTTTCCTGAGTGCCTAGCCAAGCCACGGTGGCTGAGGAACAGGTACGGAGTTTGTCGAAGGCTTTGATTCTTGTGTCTTCGGGAAGAGAGGGAAATGATGGCTTACTAGGCCTTGTGGTAGCCAGGATTTTCAACATAGAGGCTCCTTTCTTGTTTCCTTTAAGTCGAATGAGATACTTTGCTTTAGCTTTTCCTCTAAGCTGAAACTGCCGAATGCCTTCCACATTCTGAGACAGAAGTAGTTTCCCATCTCTTTTCACTTGGATTTGGACAGCATCCAGACAAGAATGAATAAAGAAGGTGACTTTTTGGTGAGAAGAGACTGGTGCAAACCGTAGAAACTTTGCTCCCTTCCTTTTAACAAAAACGTCTGCAACCTTCCCATCTTTCAGCTCCACTGTCTTCTGTTTAGCTTCTTCCTTGGTCCTGGCAAAGGTGCCTACATAAGCTGTGCTCATGTTGCTGTTGACCACAAACACATCAAAGTAGTACTGTGTGTCAGGTTTCAGATCAGAGACTGTGAAGATGTTTTTGTTTCCTATGCAGATTTTCTGAATGTCAACCTTGGGCCTCGAGTAGATATGACGCCCCAGTTTTGGAGAAGGTTTTGCTAGGAAGCTGCGCTCTTTGCCCAAATTGTCTGAAGGAAATCCAAAGTGGGCAAAGTCAAAGGGGCTGAAGTCCAGACCAGGTTTTGGTGCCATCATAAAAGCATCATCAGCACTCAGCTTTGCTTCCACTGCACAGAGACTTTTGAAATTGTGTTCTTTGTTGACGACCACACAGTACTGGACAGGTTGTTTCAGCAAAGAGGCTGTGGGACTTGGTTTCCAGGCCAAAGTGACTGTGGTGCGCCCCAAGGAGGTAACATCTACTCTTGGGTCATAGGGTAATTCTGGGTACGGTTGATCAGACTCTGGAGTTGTGGTGGCATACACTTTGAAATGTGTGTCCTTCTCCGTTGAAAGAAGCTCCAGCTGATATAAACCAGATGGAGAGCTAGAAGATATAAAAGATTCCACATCATTGCCTTTGTAGGAGAATAACTCAGTGCCTTCTTCATTGGTGATCTGCTGCTTCTGCTGCTCAAGCGGTTCCAGATCACCTAGAAGACATAAGATCATAGGTTACATATCAGGGCGCCCACTGTAGCATGCCAACCTCAAGCTGTGCTTTTACATTCATCTTATTTTTTCCCCATTATGAAAAAATACATGTTCCAAGTAGAAAATTAAAAAATCAAGAAAAATAACAAGATAAAAAATTAACCATTAATTAATTATCCAGAGACAGACCTTTATTAATACTTCGATTTATTTCCACTCAACCTTTTCCTTTCCACATTTTTGGGCAATTAATATTATCTCTCATTTTTATCTGCAATGTAATAACATTTATTCTCATGCATGCAAGTTCCTAGAAAAACCCATTTTTTGAATGCTGTTTTTCTCATGTAATATTACGTCATAAAAACAATATTGGTGGCCAAATTTTGACCATTATTTGTAATATGCTCTTATATGCTTTAATGCTCTTATCTGTGTATAGGGCTTCTGTAATTTAAATTATTTCTTCTAATCAGAATCCAATTAATGGAAATTTTAGGTCAAAGATGGAAAACTTTTGAGAAATTGTTAATCCTGACTGTCAATCTACTTACCAAAAGGATTCTATTAGTTTGCTTTTTTAAAATATAGAGATGAGAGTCTCACTTTGTTGCCCAGGCTGATCTCAAACTCCTGGGTTCAAACAATCCTCCTGCCTCAACCTCCCAAATAGCTGGGATTACAGGTACACACCACCGTGCTCAGAATTTCTATCATTGTGCATTTTTTTTTTTTTTTTTGAGTTGAAGTCTCACTCTGTCGCCTGGACTGGAGTGCAGTGGCCGCTCCCGGCCACTGTAGCCTCGACCCGCTGGGCTCCGGCGACCCTTCCACCTCAGCCTTCTGAGTAGCTGGAATTACAGGCATGTGCTACCACGCCCGGCTAATTTTTTGATTTATTGTAGAGATGAGGTCTCGCTGCCCAGGGGGGTCTCGAACCCGCGGGCTCAAGCAATCCACTCACCTCAGCCTCCCAAAGGCGCGGGATTACAGGCTGAGCCACGGAGCCCGGCCATTTTGCATTTAGATGGCAAGCCATTTAACCAATTTCACTGGAGGACAAGACAATCTGATTAAAATATAAAATGAAAGGTTCCAGAAAGAATGTCTAAGTTTCAACGTCTAGAACATGTGCCCAGGAATAATATAGGGGAAGTACTGAAGCCAAACTAATTTTTTTCCTTTTTTGTTACTGTTATCATGTATCACACAGATATCAGTGTATAGGTAAGTTTCCAGGACGTGGTGAAGGACTGGGCAGCCAGAGTGGGAACAAACCTTTTCCAGCCTATCACTGCAGGTTGAAAGTGAGGTATACAGAATTTCATATTTCTCAGTCATAGGATGAGCACAATCATCACACAGCTGTGTTAATATCAGGATCTGTTTTCTGTATCTGGCACTTCCACAAGTTTCCTAGCTGTAATGCTTGCTCCTCCTTGTGAGTATCATAGCTCGATAGCATTCTTTGCAGGGTAACAGTTGGCAAGCCTTCATCTTTAAGCTGTGATGTCCTTAAAGAGCAGCATCACTCCGGAGTCCTACACAGACACTTCTCATCTCCCGTGTGTCTTTTTTTCTCACTTTCCATCATCTGCATCTTCTCTAAATGGCTAACTACTCTTCCTACTGACTTTCCTTTTGTCCGGTCTTTAACTGCTGCTAAATGCTTCTTCATTTGCCAGAGATCAGAGGTTCTTAATCTTGCCTGCATATTAGAATCAACTGGTGAATAAAAATCCCAGTATCCAGCCCACACTCCACAGCAATTCAATCAGACCTCAAGGGCTCACCCTTGAGATCCAGGTATCAGTAGTTTTGAAAGCCCTAAATGTGATTCAAATGTTCAGGCAAGATTGCAAATCACTGCCATAGAGGCTCGGTCAAATCTTTCTTTCTCTGCAACCCCTCGGTCCCTCTACCTGTCTCTCCTTTTTATCTTACCAAGACCAAGGTCCTCAGATGCCATCTCCTCATTTCCCTCATCTCATCTCAGTATCTCCTGTGCTCCCCCCGGCCGTGTGTTCTTACTAACAGAAGGTTGTGTGCTTCACAAGCCTTTAACTATGCATTTAGAGGCCTGGGGCAGGTCTGTCCTGCTGCTTACCTGAGCCTTCCCCACTGGCCTCCTCTGGCAGCTCCTGAAGGCTCAGCTTCCACTCCAAGGGCGCATCACAGGGAGTCACTGTGACTGACAGTGGAGTATTGTCTTCTTCAACCACAAAGAAATACCTGTGGGAAAGGGGACCAGTTGGAATAATCCTTTCTAACACCGAGACTTACTGGAAAAATCATTTGATTTTCATTTTTATACAATTTTAATAAAATTTTATTTAACAGAATTTCTCAAAACTGGCTATTTGACACAAAACATGATACTTATTGTATTAATTGTGGAAGTCCAATAGCCCTAGGTTCGGCAATCAGATTTATCATCAATAAATATAGTGTGAGATCACCAAAAGGCATTGAAACAAAAGTATTCTGAACTAAAAATCAACTTCACTGTGCCTGGATATTATTTAACATAGGCCCTGCCATGGCACAATAAGTCACAACCAAGGAAGTTTCCAGGTGCCCTATAGGTACTGTGTTTTCCATAAATTTGGTGATAAATTTGTATGTTACCTTGAGGGCACTCTGACATAGTCACAACTCTTTCAAAAGAGCACTTTCTCAGTAACCTAGTTCTAAAATGTGTGTTGGTCTCTAACAAAATAATGTTGTATTTACATTTTTACATCAGTGACTTCTATTCACACATGGCACAGATTTCTGCATGTGGCAAGTACCTGCTCAACATTTCTGAATGTGTGATTTACTTACTAAATTAATGATTAGAACCAAGAATCTTAACACCAAACTGACTATTCTAGCCACAAGATACGTATACATAGAGTATGTTTCTATCTGAAGATATAGACTCTGAGTGGAGATATAAGTACTTCCTCCCTCACACACACCATTCAAAGATGAATTTGGAACTGGAGGTTGGAAGTAGGGCAGTGGGTAGACAAATAAAGTGAAGACCCTACAAAAGCAAGACCAACTAAATCATAAAGTAGTACATTTAAACAATTCTCAAGACACAATAGATGATTGGATTGTTTAATGTATGGAAAATTTATATGGAAATTTTAATGTAGGCATCCTTAAAGAAACGTAGCAGAAGGTCTAATTTTTAACTCAACCTACATTTTACGCGTTGAATTTTGTTTGCTTGGCCAGTTTTCATGGGAGATGCCAACTACATAAATGCAACAGAGCTTATCTGTGGTATAAAAAAATAGGTACAACAAAATAATGTATTTGGCATCATGCAAGTAAAAGAGTATCCAAAACTTCGTGCTTGTTTTGAGGTTTTATGTGAGTAACATAGTTAATTGATGCCACAGCAGAAATCAATGCACAAGTTCATCTGTTACCTTCTGTTCTATTTCAGACAAGGAAATAGTTTATTTTCCAAAGTAAGCAACTGTGTCTTACAGGGCATAGATGACCAATAACAAAACAACGCTTGCATTCCACAAGATAATCATTATACATGTAAAGCAGCAGAGAGTCTCTTTAAGTCAGCATTTTCATACAGAAACACTTATGATTAGGAATAAATGATAATCTGAATACACTTAATAATTTGACAGACATGTGCTGTCTAACAAGCACAAAGTTCTTGTAGAGGAGAGTGGCAATCAGAGATGACAGGGCATGACCTTTGTGCTCAAGATATTTACTGACTCATGAGGGAGACACAAATATAATGAACAAGTAAGGAAACATGGCCCCAATTACAGTGCAAAAGCTGAGGGATAAACACACCATGAACCATTTAGCCTTTGGAATTTGAGTATAGACATAAGAATAATTAATGAATGTGTTGCCTTTTTCTTTGTACTGCTACTCAACTTTATCTGGAATTTCTTCTTTAGCTAGAATCTCAGCAACATCTATGTGCACTTGTCAATGCATATTTCACTCCTAGAAGTGATGTTTCTACTTGTGGCTGCAATTCTTTACTAGTGTAAGCTTACTCTTACTAGTATAAGTTAACATTATATCAAGGGCGCCAATAATTATTTGTGAAAAAAGGATAGAAGTAAAAAAGAGATAAATTTAAGAAATAAAAAGGAAGAAGGAAAAGAGGAAGTACTGATTGTTTTATAATTTCTCATAATAAAATCATGGTGTTATTTTTGTTGTTGTTTCTTTTGGTTTTGTTTTTTTTTTTGGAAGGTGAGACAGCAGGATTTATTGAGAGGACAGACAAGTTCCCAGTGGGAGGGAACCTGAGGGGGTTGCCCACCTGGTGTTTTTAAAAAAATATATAATTTTTAAGGTAACTCTTGGTATCAAAACTTATTTAATTTTTGAGGAACTGAAAGACTAAAAAAGATGAACTGTTTGTAAGATTATTTGTTCAAGAAAGGGATAAACTGTTTGATTAGGTGATATTACATAACATAGAATGCTGTATACATAATTACATAATGTGGAATGCTGTATTTAAAGAATACTGCAAAGAAAGCAGTGCACAAGTGCTTTTGGGAAATGAAAGTAATTTCTACCGAAAAGTCTTGATTTGATCTTATTCAATCAAAAATTTCAAGGGATAAAATATAAAAAGAGAAATGCATTCAGTGAGAACTCAATTAATATTTAAGATTAACTTGAAGTCTTAAGACAGACTCAGTTTTAGGAAGGACTAAGATAGCAGTTTCCTCCAAAGTAGTCTTCCTCTCATTTTGTGCTTTCCCTCTCAAGAGCATCATCTAAAGATTCATAATTATTTTATATGTTACTAACAACCCAGTTCCTAGTCTAATGCATTCATTCAAAAAACATTATTTCACTCAGGCAGTGCTGAAATGATACTCAGACAACAGTTTGCTTCAGTCAAAGTGGGAAAACTGATAACCTACCATCATTCAGACTAAACAGCTTGGATATGACTAGGCCACTATTAATACTATTTGAGTTTGGATGGAAATGTTAGGACATATCATGTATTTTGGTTATACACATGATTTTGAAGGGTAAAGGGTTCAGAGCTCTACCTTCCGTAATTATTGGGGATCAAAACTGAAAAGATGACCAAATGATCTGATATACCTCAGTCTTTGGACAATGGATTTTTGATGATGTGAGACAGTTTTATCTTTTAGAATTCTAATGTGTCCCAGTCTAAAAGGAGAAACTGGTTTTGAAATATAATGATCCAAAGTCTACACTTTCAAAGGTAGAGAGGTATTTAAACACTGCAAAGTAACTTCAAATATAATCAGTTTATAATATATATTATTTATATGATATATATAATTTTTAAAGAACAAAATATTTAGAAGTATTATGTAAGCCCAATTTGTTGATGCTGAAGTAAGGGTAAATTTACAGTGTCTGTTTTTATCACTATTTAGTTTGATCCTCTCAGAATCTGATCATGTTTGTTAAAGAAATTACTATAAAAATGCAAACTCTAGAAGAATCTTATATGCAATTAATTTTATTTTAATCCTACAGAGTCCTTCTTAGAAACTTTCTATTGCTCTGAAAACAAACAACTAATCCTTTCAAAATGTAAGAAATGCAAGGATCGCCTCCTCCATCCAAAAGATCAAATCGACAAAACTGAAGCAGTCTCTATTTCACGATTAAAAATTGCATTGCCATTTTTTTCTTACTTAGAGAAAATAGGTGATGCCATTCACAGGTTGATTTGCAAATTGCCTAAACTAAGTCAAATATTGCTTTGTGTTTTGGAGGCAACTTCCATGAGCTTCTGGATAAAGGAAGTACTATGTGGGGAGAATACCTTTTAGGTGTATCTCTAAAGAGATAACTGCTGATTTCAGCTCCATCTGGAATTACGGATGAATCATGAAAAAATGCCTTGTCTCGGATCTGCATCTGAAAAAGCTCTTCATCTCGGGTGGGTAATTTCTGGGTCCTTAAGGTGAGTGGAAGCAGGAGCCACAGCAGACACCAGTGGAGCAGCACCATCCTGGGGCAACAGAAACGCTCTCGTGTTAGTTCTGTGGGCAGAGACTCAGGCTAACTGCAGACTTTCTAAAGGGTTAACATTGTTTTAGATCGGATGAAAACATTAGGGCCATATCATTAGGGCCACACATGACCTTGAAGGCAACTCTCCTGCGTGTTTTTGTTTGTTTCTTCTTCAGACTGTTTCATGAGGTTGAGAATGAATTCACCAGAATTTCAGACATTAAGAAGATTTTGAAATAAAAGGATTCTTGGTGTATTAACATCCGTGGGTAGTCAGAGAGATAAATCCTCACTTCATTACAGCAGAAGCCCTCACTGTATGGACATTGTAGATAACACTATGTCAATGTCTCAAAGCTCATACTAAAATGACCACTCAGGGTCAGTTCTTTCCACTGCTGTAAAAGTTGTGCCAATGGTTGGCTAGACTCCTTGCTCAACAGTCAAGTTACTAATCACTGACATGGTTGAACTATTACATTTGGCATAAGTCACAAGAACCATAAAGAGACAGAAATTAACACTGCACAATTATTTTATTATTCTTTAAAATCTGACTAAGGGTTACATATAAGCAGTATTATGCTTATTTAGAGATCAACTTTTCACAAATCATAGATTTTTAGATTATAAAGTTGGACTATCTAAGGTTAAGCAACTTGTCCAGAGCCACAAGGTAAGCTATTTATTGATGTCTAATTGTTATAAAGTGCCAGACACTTCAACCCAACAATGTCATATATACCTCTTCCATAGAAAATAGGCTTGGATCCTCATACTCAGATCAAGTCAGACTTTTGGAAACTTGCATATTTAGACCATTTGTCTTAACCTCCAGCAGAGTATGTTCACTGAGTTCCATTTTGGCATTTGTCACTTACTTTCATCAAAGATGCTTCGAGTAAGTTTAGACCCTTTTCTACTGCACATTGCTGTAAGGGTGTTGTCACAGACATTGTCTTTGACATGTCTCAGTGCTTTCAAAGGAAGCCCCAGAGAGGCAAGTTCTTGACATGACAGATAAAAATGCCAGACTTTGCACCCCTTGATCATTTGATACATTTTTTTCCTCACAAAAAACTATGTAAAGAGTTTTTTCCCCTTACCTCTTTGACTTAACATACATCAGGGAATTCAAGCATTGGAGAATATTTTTATGTTTAAGTACTCTAAGCAGTGAGAAAGCCAAATGCAAATATTTGTGATAATTCGAGATGAATACCAGTTTTATTTTAAAATAGCCACTACTATAGATAATAATTAACTACTACTTTTTTTGTGAATCATGGTGATTCTCCCACCTAAGCCTCCCAAGTAGCTGGGACTACAGGTTCATGCCACCACAGCCAGCTAAATTAAAAAAAAAAAATTTTTGTAGAGACAAGGTCTCTCTCCCAAGTTGCATAGACTGGTCTTGACCTTCCAAGCTCAAACAATCCTCCTAGCTTGGCCTCCCACAGTGCTGGGATTATAGGTATTAGCCACCATGCTCAGCCTAATTGTATCTTTGAGTGACATCAAAAATAGAGTCAACTAAAAATATTTTGAAAGAAATTAATATTCTTTAAAAAATGAGAAGTTTTTAAACAGCAAGCTTGCTCATAAAAGCATTTGAATTTTTTATTTAAATACTTTTTTTTGCTTTGTTTTCTGTAGTTTTCCATAAAAAAATTCCTGCAGGAATTTAGCAAAGCACTGTGCTAAGTTCACTAACTGCCTTAATGCTTTCACTCCTCACAATAAGCCTGTGTACACAAGGTACTATCCTTGTGTAAGAACAAATCTCCATCACATAAGCAGAGAAAGGATAAAAATCCCATGGAACCTCAACTTTTTATTCAACAATATCTCTCCCCAAAACTATAATAATTTCTTATAAGTGGCTCTTATTTTCCACTCATTTCTTGATTGTATTGCCACTGAAAGAAAATTCAACTGACAGCTAAGAAACTTGATGTTTGGTTTCATTCCTAATCACTCTGAATGTCAGTTTTCTGAGGGGTTTGGACAGGTGATCTCTAATGAGCAATGGTTCTATGACTGAATACTAAACTACTCTTCCCAACCAGCTGGCAGTTTAAGAATAAGACCAGGCCTCCTGAAGTTTCATTAAATAATTTATAGTTCAGATATTCAGACGACTGTCAAAGAGAAATCCAGTGGAAGTTGGGGATGTAAGCTGGAGCTCACATAAATTAGTAGGGTAAATAAGGGTCATGTCTGCCAAAGCTAGTTGGCTGGGTAAGCTCAGTTAACCCATTCTGACCAGGCAAGGACATGGTGGGCTGATTGGATGGGGACTCTCTCATCCTCTGTGTCTGCCTCCTGCAATCCTTTTGTCTGGAGCAAAAAGAAATGGAAAATCTGAACAGCATTTGATATGCTGCCTCTGTTTGGAAGTACTTATTATCTCATCACAGTAAAACATACTCAGTTTACTTCTCTTTGTAGTACCATCCCCAAAACTTGCCTCCTGAAAGCAAAAGAGGCCAGATCGTGAAAAAAAAAAGTTTCTTTAGAAATGGCTAGAATTTGACTTTCTGTTTTTGTTAGGAACTTAGAGCAAACATGCCATGGGAACAGTTGAGTATGAGGAGCTCGGGTATATTTGCCCCAGAGCCACTCGGGGCAGGCTTACCTCACGAGGCCTCATGTCTGCCCACAAAACTGTCAACTGCAGTGCCATCATACACCTTAGCGGGACAAGTTACCCAAGGCCATAGGATATTTGGTATTTGGGATATTTAAATCAGCTCCAGAGTCAGAGAAATAGCTAATTGTGATTGGTAGGAATTCCCCAGTATCCTCAACTGCCCCTGAAAAGAACTCACTCTTTATTAAATCAGCTCATTATAAAAGATTAATTTTAAGATGACAACAATATTAACCAGTTTTGTTGTGTACGTGCTGCATGCCAGGTACTCTTCTAAGAGCCTTATAATACTAGTTCATCTAATGCTAGCAACAACCCTATGATGTACACACTATTAGTTTTCTCATTTTAAAAATGATCAAACTGAGGCTTAGACAGGTAAAGGTTACCTGCTAAATACTATAGGATGTAAACAATATGAACTATTTATTATTGGTGACTTTAAAACTGTGGTAAGTTCAATTATTATATATTCTCCACATCAGCAACTTAGCAATTTATTATTAGTAAACAATTTCAAATTATAAAATTATGCAGGGTAAGTATTGGGAGGCAATTCTTTATAGGTCTCTGTGTTTGATTTCGCATATCTTGGAAACAATTGTCTTTGTTCTACATCTTTTCAAGGATTTCTGTACAGTGAACAACCTTGGAAGACAAAAATTCTGAAGCAAAGAGCAGTCACAATCATTACCTATTATAAAAGATTTGGGTTCCCTAAACTCAGAGCTCCTGCTCTGTAATAAAATCATCTGAATGGGCTGGTGCCATCTGGCCCTCTTGGTATCGTCCTGTGAGAATTGGGAGTCAAAGAACCAGTGAAAGAAAATGATGATACTATGCCTATTGCTACTGCTCTGGATAATAAAGTCCTTTGTCTCTGACCCAGGAGTATTGTGCCTTTTTCTAGCATCCATGAAACTGTGGCAGAATAATGTATTAGTTTGCAAGTGGAGTAAAATTTCAAACTCTTCAGAGTTCTTGACACTAAGTGTTTTACTCATTAAATTATTTTACTGGCTTACTCTACTTTATTGGTTCAAGTGGACATTTCTTTATCAAAACTATCATAGTTTCACTTTTTTTTTTTTTTTTTTGAGTTGGGGTCTCACTCTGTCACCCAGACTGGAGTGCAGCAGCCACCGCAGCCTCGACCTGCTGGGATCCGGCGATCCTTCTGCCTCAGCCTTCCAAGTGGCTGGAACTACAGGTGCGCACTACCACGCCCGGTTAATTTTTGGATTTACTGTAGAGATGAGGTCTCGCCAAATTGCCCAGGCGGGTCTCAAACCCGTGGGCTCAGGCAATCCACTCACCTCAGCCTCTCCCAAAGGCACGGGATTACTGGCTGAGCCACAGAGCCCGGCTAGTTTCACACTTTTTAACCATCTTAATTGCCATGCTATGAGAAAAAGAGATACTTTTCAGAAAAGTGTTCAAAATTGTGTGGCCCTAAAACACAAGAATTTGTATTCTGTCAGATGATGTTTTTCACAATGTAATCTAATACCATTCTACTATTGTTGGGAAAAAACTTAGATATTAGGAAACATTAATCATTTGTTCAATATGATCAAGTTACAGGCAGAATCTGTTAAGCAAAATGTATTTAAAAGGAGCCCTGGATACAGCTAATCAAAAAACTACTGTGCAGATACATTGTGTATATTTTTAAAACTTACATCCACTGATCAAAAATTGATGCTTTACAGAACTGTTGTTTAAATTGTGGTTTTAAGACTTTATAGATTTTTCCCCACTAATAAAATGTTCTTTCTTAGATATTCAGTTTAAGAATCAGACACTTGAAATAAACAACTGAAAATTAATTCTTCTTAAGCATAAGTCTTGGTTTTGTCAGTTTATAAGAACAGACATCTAAAATTACAAAAGTGCCCTCTAATGGCATAACTTTACCTTTCATCTCTTTTTGTTACTTTTAGGTATCCATAGCTTATATAGATTTAAAGGTTAAATTCAATAACATTATTCAGAATTTCACTTTCAGCACTATTTCTCTTTTCTGGCCATCTGGTGGATTGTGTAGGAAATGTGTCTGTACAGCAAAAAATCTTGCTATCTTCCTGCAATTGGGGCTCTAGTTCAAACATAAGTAGAAAGTTGCTAGGATAACTCCAAATATTTTTATTTTGCTAGGCAGGTCAATCAACTTGGTTGCACAATTATTCACAACCCAGAACTATGCGGTAGTTACCCTGCTGCTGGGATGACTGACTTTGCTTCATTGAAAAGCTCTGATGAATCCAGCATCTAGATGCTAATAGAAAATTCTGATATCGTTCATGCTGTCAAAGGCTTTCTTCGTATTTGGCACATGCCCTCAGATACTGCCAAAAATTGAAGTGAAAAAAGAAAAACGAGACCCAATGATTTGATACAACTTGATCTTTGGAAAATAGATTCTTGGTGAAATGAGATCATTTTATTCTTTGGAATGCCAATGTGTCTCAGTATAGAAGGAGAAAATATTTCTGCAATATGATCGTTCAAAGATAAACCATGTGTTTTATACTTAACAAAGGTAGAGACAGGTTTGATTAATGGGAAGAAAATAAATGTAATTAGTGTATATTGTGTGTGTGTGTATGTGTGTGTATACACATTGCAGTTCAAAATAGTTGGAAACATTATGAGTTCCATTAATTTTGGAGTAAAGGTAAATGAGTAGTAATCCTAAGATATTATTTTTTAAATATAAAAGTGGAGCTTTTTCTGCTTGCTTCCTGGTAAGCAAGTGAACACTACAGCTCAAGAGATGCAGACAGCAGTTTTCTATTTAATTCTTAAAAACTATAATGATTCAGTCGGGCGTGGTAGCGCATGTCTGTAATTCCAGCTACTTGGAAGGCTGAGGCGGAAGGATTGCCGGAGCCCAGCAGGTCGAGGTTGCAGTGGCAGGGAGTGGCCACTGCACTCCAGTCTGGGTGACAGAGTGAGACTCCAACTCAAAAAAAGGTAAAAATTAAAAAATTTTAAAAAATAAAAATAAAAACTATAATGATGAGACCTGCTTCTCCCCTTTGTTTCCTTTGGTTTTAAAGAAAATGACATTGAATTCACAGAAAGCATTTTTATGGTTCTACAAAGAGTAGAGGAGAACAAACGATGGATAACTGAAAATGTTGAAAGAATTCTGAACCTGTTTTATAGGAACAATTTGAACTGCTTGCTCTATGAAAACTTTAGTTACAATAAACAATCAAGCTAACCTGGTGTATCCTTTTCTCATAAGCCTGAGGAACTGCTTGCGAGTTATAAAATAGTCATTGGAAAGCAAAGCAAAAGTTTAAAGGGAGTTTGAGTAACTTACCTGTGTACCAATTAAATATCCAGAATAACCTCTATCACTACAAAAAGCAAAATATACCTAAAAGCAAATGAGTCTTGTCCCAGGATATCTGGGGTTCCACCACTGTCATTTTGTAAAATTATAGCAATTATTATTTTTTTTTTTTTGAGTTGGAGTCTCGCTCTGTCGCCCAGACTGGAGTGCAGTGGCCGCTTCCGGCCACCGCAGCCTCGAACTGCTGGCCTCCGGCGATCCTTCTGCCTCAGCCTTCCAAGTAGACGGAATTACAGGCGCGTGCTACCACGCTCGGCTGATTTTTTTATTTTATTGTAGAGATGATCTGCCCATGTGGGTCTCGAACCCACGGGTCAGGCAATCCACTCACCTCAGCCTCCCAAAGGCGCGGGATTACAGGCTGAGCCACCGAGCCCGGCTTATAGCAATTACTTAAGATCAACTAATCAGTTTACCAATCTTGGTTAAACCATGGATTCACGGATAAACATAAACGTTTGTTATTTGAACTGTATAAACAGTGATAATAAACAAATATATATGGTTTTTTTTTTTACTACTTAAAAATATGTTAAATGGATGTCATCACAAATAAAAATTTAGATTCTTAAGAGTAGAGAATACTTTCAAACCACTGGAAAGCTTATCTTTAAGATTTATAGACTGCTATTTGGTTATATTATCTCACAAGTGCAACTAAAAAATTAGTTTGGGTGATTGTGTGACTGTCCACAGCTCTCTAAATAGAAGGAGTGAGATAAATGAAGGCATTGTGGCCTTTCTCAGTACTGTGACTTCCTCAGAACAGCAGCCAGCAGCTCTACCTACCTGTGATAATATAACCAAAGCAAATTCTTCCACCCTTCTGTCACTAGCAACCAAGGTCCTTCAAGTTCCTTGCAAAAACATATGAACATTTTTGTCAAAAATGTCATCAGGCTCTTATAGACATCACACATTACAAAGCTTAAGATCAGATACACCAGTATAAATATAACATAAAGTGTAGAATTTTTAATAACTCATCATTAAGATCATTAAGATTCACCCAAAATCTATCTAATGTGCCTAATCATGTGTAGGCTACAGAGCTGAAATAAATTTATGAGAACCAAAAAAAAAATGAGCATTCTGATTTACTTGAAGCAAATGCATCTGAAATAAATGAAATGAAATCTAATGTTTAATGATGGATAGTGTAAAGTACATGATTATAATTTAGTAAGAATAATTTTAAGGAATGGTCTGCTGCAGAGACGTCTGTTATTTTCTTCTCCTTTTTAAGTGCAAATACTTAGTCTTTGGTTCTATTTTTAAACTTGAAGGCATTTGTTTTTGTTTGAATCATTCATGCCACATCTGATAATAAGCCTGAGGTATGTGATCTAACTGTAAAAAAAGTATAGCTTTGGCTGGGGGAAGGACCCCTGTGTCTGCCATACTTGCTGGGCAGCAAGTGAAGGGGTCTGTGCACTTGAACACTGAGTGCCCACTGTTTGCCAGCTTGGATGCACAGATTCCTTCAAGGCAGAAATGCAGCAATAAAAATGTTGAGTTCCCCCAAAGGTATTTTATTTTGTTATCTTTTGCAAACAATGAAAACGTTGACTGAAATGAGTTGGTCGTTCATAAAAGTCCAAATTTGTTCAAAAATTTGAGGGAAATATAGTGTATCATGGTCTGGTATTTCCATATTTGGAAAGGGAGAAATAAAGCAGCTGGAAGTAAAGGACTCCTGGTCCACCCTAAGGAGAAGCTTTTGGTATGTACTAGGTGAGCGCCTACTCTGCAAAAAACTATAGAGTGCAGCTGAAACATGCTTCTACCTAGCCCAACACAATACAGCTGAAGTACGCATGGGACCCTTGTGCTAAAGATGCCTAAATGCAGGCTGTCATTACACAGTGGCGTGATTACCAAGGGTTTTAGAGTTCATCATGTCAAGAATTGATAGATAGGAACTTTCCCATGCATTTCAACTGCAGTGATGCCAACCTCCTCTAGTACTTCCCTAAATCACTGCCAACTTTCATTCTGGAAGGAAATTAAATTAATATAATAAGGCAAAGTGAAATTAAAACATGCCAAGAATTTGAATAAAGTCTCGATTCTGCCATCCACACCTATGCACCCCCTGCCCGATCCTCATGGTGCACAGTTCATAACAGGGCTAAAGTTGGGGCATTCTAATTTAAAAGATGACCTTCAGAATAAGAATGACTTGAAAGAGGATTAGATTTTAAAGTAAGTGATCTTGTAGCCCCATCATTATTAACGCCATTGAAAAGAACAATAAACAAAAGAAATTGACAAAATAAATGAAACATAGGTAGTAGTAGTCTCTAATCCAGGAAGCCAGGCCCATTTTACTAAAGGAAGTAGTAGATCTCCTAAAATGCACCGGGCAGGTGGTCAGAAGATGAGATAAAGTTCTAAAGCAGTGAATAAGATAATGCAAAGAAAAACTGGAACAAAATACTGACTACTTTCTTCCTATCAAAATGTCCTCTGTATGTACAACTGAGGTAGCTGGAATAACTTCCACTATCTTAGGAGAAGCTAATGATTCTTGGAATGATGGAAGCCCCTAAGGGAAGGATAATATGCTTGGTTGCTTTTCTTGCTTTTGTTTGGCAACTAAGCCTTATTTCCTGTTGAACTGCAGCAAAACGAAAATGACTTCCTGTGCAATGTTCCCCAAAGCAGTTTACAAACTGCATACCTCATTCTCTACTGAAATTTAGAGAATTTTACTAGGATGGAGCATGGAAGCATGCCGGCAGCATTTAGCAACAGAAGGTGAGGTATGAGTCATCTTGGTCAACAAACAAATATTGAGTTCCTACTGTAGACCAAACGCTAAAAATTTGATTTTTTATAGTCATTTCAGGCAAGAAGTCAACTTTTCAGTCAAATGTTCTATACATGGATTCCTTAGCATAACAAAAACTAAATATAGCCAAAAAAGCTAAAATAAGAGAATAAAAGTTTGCCAAGCATTGACTCCATACTCCAAGCTGAACTGGGTAATATGAGGGCTCAAAAGAAATAGCCCCAGGAACTTATAATCTATTTATTAAAGGCAAAATGCCTATATCCGGATAACATGCTCCAATAATATCAGCATATTCATTCATGCATGTTTTCTTAGTCAACATCGTATTGAGTTTTTGCTACATGCCAGGCATTCCTCTAGGGGGCAGCGATGATCTCAGGAAGTGAATGTTCTAGCATGAGTGATAGACAATACATAAACAGATACACAAATAAAAAGACATTACTGCCTGGTAGCTATGCAAACAGTTTAAATAGGTTTGTCTGAAAGAGAGCATGGTGAGGCCCACTTGAGACTGAATATTTAGAGAAGGTTTCTTGGAGGACATGACATTTATGCTGAGACCTGAATGACAAGAGGAAGCCAGTAAGGCAAATGTCAGGAGAAAAAGCATTCAGAGTAGACAATACCTGGTGCAAAGGCTCTGTGGTAGCATTAAGGTTGGGGTACCGATGAAAGGAAAGGATATCTGTGTAGAACTAGAGTGGGTAGCAGGGACAGTGGAAACCAATGTGCAGGTCACATAGTGCTTTGCAACTGTATTAAGGAGTCTGGATTCTGTTCCGAGTGTGATGGAAAGCTCTTTAAGCAGGACAAGGCCATGATCTGATCCATGTTTTTAAGGATTATCTCTGTGTTTAGTGTAGAAAATGGATTTTGGGGAAGGGCTCATTGCAAAAGCAAAAAACAATCTCATCTCTGTAAGAGCAAAAAGATCAGAAAAAGGCTAATGCAGTTACTCAAGGTAGAGATGGAGATGACTTCCCCTCTAGAGGAGATGGGGAATAATGGAGAGATTGGGATATGTTCTACAGGTTGGGTTGCCATGTGCAGGTGAGATGAAAGTAGGAGGTGAGGAAGAGAAAGGAATCAAAAATGACACAGTGACTATAGAAACACGCATCCAATAAAATGACAAAACGTGAACAATACAAAGATAGAAGAAATCAGAGAGAAACAAAATTGCTCAAGCAGAATTTCCAGGTGGTACCAAATAACTTATGAATAGCTGTCCATCTGAGATGCAATTTTAAAAACTAATCCTTATATTCAATAAGGTATTAGAACAGAGAAGAAAAGGGAATGTGGAGAGAAACATAAGTGAGGAAAGGCCAAGATGGAAAGTAGTAAGATGTGTGGGTTAAAAAACTAAAATGCTGATTTCAATTTTTATGGTGGGAAATGGGATCTGCCAGATAAAGGGAAGGTTGGTGAGATATACACACACACACACACACACACACACACACACACACACACACACACACACACTCCAGAAGTTGTTTCTCTGAACTTATATTTCAAGCCATGTTTTGGTTTTTGTTTTTTTTTCTGGAAAGTGGTTGCTTATGGTAAATGAACAGGAAGTGGAATGAGAAAGGCAGATATAGATGTTATGAAGAAAATTTGGCAAGAAAATATTATTATTTGGTATATGTAACACACCAGACCCCTTCATAAATAATATTCAAACAAATGGGCTAAATAAAACCTATGAGCTTCCTACAAACCTACACCTGCCAAACATCATCTGACTTATGTTACTAGGAAAGTTTTTGGAGAGAGCACTATCGATGGAAATCTAAAGGCAGTGGAACAACCCGGAATATGGGGGAACTACACAGGCTTGAGCAAAGAAGAGGCAGTTGGTGAGCTCAATGAAGAAAGGATGAGGAGGGAATCTGCTACAATCATGGAAACAGGCAGGAAGACTAGACAAGAGAGTAAAGAGTGACAGGCAGTGCCATTGGGACAGACACTAAACTCTGAAGTCTGATACTATAAAGGGGAACAGTCATCTTTTTCCGTATTTTATATGTGTTCAGTGCTTACTAGATACTGATGGACTGAAGAACTGAACTGGATAATCATTGTCTCTCTTGAACTGAGATCACTGCTGGTTTTGTTTGTTACTGACAGCAAGGATAAACCGGAAAGACTAAAGCAGAATACTGCAGCAGAAAAAAGAGTTCTAAAGAACGAGCAATCTTTTCATTTATCCACCAGGAATAACTTTGAATTTTTATATACTTTCCATCTATCTCAGATCATTCCTACTGTCTTCTCAAAGGATCTTAAAAATTCAAAAGGCTTTTCCAGTTCTACTCACCACATCAAGAAAACAGGGTACTTAAATGATTAAAGCTCAAAGATATTCCTGTTCTTATGACAAAACTGGCATTAAACATTGCCTTAGCGATTCTGCTGGCTACGTCTGCTACACACATGGGCTGCATCCCCCCTAAAGTTTTGATCCAAGAAATCTTATAATCCAGCTTTTAGTGATAGAATAAGAGGTGATACCCACAAACAATGCACTGACAACAGAAGTTTTTTGGTTTTTTTTTCGTTGGAGTCTCACTCTGTCTCCCAGACAGGAGTGCAGTAGCATGCTCCTGGCCACCGCAGCCTCAACCTGCTGGGTTCCGGTGATCCTTCCGCCTCAGACTTCCAAGTAGCTGGAACTACAGGCATGCACTACCACACCCGGCTAATTTTTGATTTATTGTAGAGACAAGTTGTCCAGGTGGGTCTCAAACTCATGGGCTCAGGCAGTCCACTCACCTCGGCCTCCCAAAGTGCTGGGATTACAGGCTGAGCCACCAAGCCCAGCCCAACAGAAGCTTTTTTAAAGGAGCAAGCTTGATGGAATTGTTGAGGTGATTCAACAATATGAATTGGGCATTTATCCTGTGCCAGGCACTGCATGAGATGCTGGGAATGCCACAGTGAACTAGGTGTCTGAAGATCCTGGGCTGGTAGAACTTGTATTCAGTGGGTGAGGGAGGTGAGGGAGGTGAGAAACAAGCAAACAATGAAATGTAATCCACATAATGATTCCAAAGAGCAAGGAATCCTAAGAAAATGATGTGGGCTAAGCGGCTAGCAGGAACTTCAGAGGGAAAGGGCTGAGGGAGAAGGAGCCCATCTAGGCTGAGTGGTCAAAGAAGTCATCTCTGAGGAAGCAACATTTTAGCAGGGACTTAGATGAACAGTAATCCACACAGAGCCACAGGATTTTGGAACTAGAAGGTACTTAAAACAGATGAGGACACTGAGGAAGGGAGAGGAGATGAACAAACTGGTCTCTCAGGCTTCACACTTGGGAGTCTGCCTTACCTCAAGTTAACTGCAAACATCAGCCACCAAGAGGGGCATGCAGTCAAGTCACGGTGACCAAATGACAGGCGCTGGCTCACTGAGGCCCTGGCAGTCACTCCAGGTGAGAAATAGCTGGCCCAGTGTTAAGCCCAAGGAGAACACCAGATGCTCCAAGGTCCATTATTAGATAAGGGCGGATTAGGGGCGCCCTGGCTCGCCCAGCTAGTCCCAGTGGCCAGCACGGCTTTAAAGGGAAGGAGATTGGAGCTCAGCAACATGAGGGCTTATCCAATAAGGCTCTTACACTGGAGGAAATAGTTTGAAAAGTAGGTGTTGCCACAGAGGAGGTATGGTTCCTGACTTTCTGGAGTGAGATACCAGGGGGAAAAAAGAATGCTATAAAATCTCTGGGGAGATTCTTAATAGGATTGCATCAGTGTGGTGTTTACTTACATGGTTTGTTATCTGAGCTCTCCCTGTACACTGCCAGTAAGTCAACCAGTGTTTATCAAGTGCCTATTGCAAGTCCCCTGGGGACCCCAGCAGCTGATAAGGTGGAATCACAGTCCTTTGGTGAAACCAGAGACTGTTTTTTATGGTAAATTCTTATCTTGCTTAAATTATACTTTTATCTTCTTCCTGTTCCTATAAAAAAGCTCTTCATGGGGTTTACATGATATAATTTTACGAACAGAAATTACTTTTTACTCATCTTTATATTCCCTCTGTAGCTGTTTTCTGTTTTCTTGCACAAAGCAGGCTCTAGATAAATATTTGCTGAATTATACTGCTTTCAAGAAGCTAGTAGGCTGGATGCAGTGACTCACACCTGTAATTCCAGCACTTTCGGAGGCTGAGGCAGGAGGATTGCCTGAGTCTAGGAGTTTGAGACCAGCCTGGACAACATGGGGAGAACTTGTCTCTACAATTTAAAAAAATTAATTAATTAATAAAATTAGCCAAGCATGGTGGCACACACCCTGTAGTCTCAGCTACTTGGAAGGCTGAGGCGAGAGGATTGCCTGAGCCCAGCTGGTTGAGGCCACAGTAGCTGTGATCGTGCCACTGCATTCCAGCCTGGGTGACAGAGTGAAAAAAAAAAGAAAAGTAGTAGCAGAGAGCAAGACAATCTGAAGTATCTTCCATCAGAAGAATCTCTTAAACTTCTGCATGTGCAAGGAAGTTGAGGGTGGCTATTAATCAAACCCTCAAGACTGATTCTCAACTTCAGACCCATTTTTTCTTCTGAAGTCTGGGCACCTACCTCTCCACAGTGAAAGACTACCCAGTGGAAGCTTCTCCTTGCCAGACTCAGGAGTAAGGCTTGAACGTGAATCTGAGCTCCATTCCTTCCTCTGCCAGAATGTGGGCATATTAAAAACCACCCTCAGGCTTGGTTTGTTGACTGAAACCTGGTGGTAGCTCCTAATGAGGTTGCTGAAGGGTTCGTGAAGATGCTGCTCCTGCAGCAGCACAATCCTTCCAGTCTCTAAAGAGGGACTTAGTGGTACCCGACCTTTCAATCCCCTTGTCCCATTAGCCATCAAATCCCGCCACCCTATTTGATGCATATTCTCTCAGATTTGCTCTCCCCTGCCCAGATGGTAAGTGCCTCAAATCCCCCACTTACTGCATCACACTTAACTGTTTTCACGCCCATTTCCAACATCTCTCTTTCCGCTCCTACAGTACTGACATTGGTACCTTTATAAATAAAATGACTCACCCTTCTGCTAAAAATACATGTCAGATGGATTCCCATTAGCCAGAGGATGATGTCCGTGGCCCACAAGGTCCTTTGTCCTCCACCCCTACCCACTCTGCCATGCTCATGTCCTACAGCCTCCTCCACTCTGCTTCACATTCGCAGCCTCGCATGTGCTGCGGGGTGTCAGCACAGGCCACGTCCTCTGCTAGGACACCTCTGCTGCTTCTCTGGGGACAGACTTGTTCTTTAAGACTACAGCATCTACAAAAACAGGGAAATTAGTTGCATACTTTTTGGTGCTCATACTTCTATAGAAGACCATTTTAAATTCTGTTATATACATTCTTGAGATCCCCAAGGGCAGAAAGAGATCCTACTTATATCTACAACAGTAAGCAAGCGGTTAACAGAGCCCAACACCAAGCAGATGCTCATGACATTTTGTGGGTGTGTGATGAATTAATGAAAATGAAAATATGCAAATTGACTACTGTTGCTGGTGCTTGGAATTTGTCTCACCAATGGATAACATAGGTTAAATAAGAAATAAGGTATGGATGCTTTTGACAAATTTATGGATGCTCAACTTATAGTGGGTGGTGTGAAACCTAAACTGTCTGAATGGAGGCAGGGACCCTCCTCCCAAAACCAGAGTTTATTTATTTAAAAAATTGTGTATCTATTCTTACATGTTTAAACTTCAGTCACCTCCTAAGTACTCTCCGTTTGATGCAGTTCACCTATAGAGAGGCTTCTTCTGTTGTGCAAAACAGTTTTTGAACTCATCAATTTTGATGCCTTCTAGTGCTGCTGCTGCTTTTTGTTTCAATTCTTCCACACTGGCAAAATGTTTCCCTTTAAGGACTTTTTTCATCCAGGGAAACAAAGAAAAGTTGCTCGGGCAAGATAGAGTGAGTAGGGAGGGTAGTGCATGAGGGCCAAGATGCTTTTGGTCAAAAACTGCTGAACACTCAAGGCTGTGTGGGCAGATACGCTCATAAATCACCTGTCATGAAATGAGCAAATGTGTTGGAAGAATCTCCAAAAAAAATTCACTGAAGCTGAACTCAGCCTCTCACAACACTAGCTGGCACACTGATGCCAATGAGCTCCTGGAACACTTACCTAGCAGGAGAAGCCTGTACTACAAAAAGCCTGTCCTCCAAAAGATAATTCTGTTTTATGGGTGTTCCCCCTCATATATCTTTCATCTTTTGCGGGACAGCATGAACATCCATTGGCATGGCTGTCATAGATAGATGGTATATGCTGGATGGTCCAGGGCCTGATATGAAATGCATCTCTTCTGTCCTTAAGAATACAGAAATATCCTAGTGAGAATAAACATAGTGCATCACTCAGGGGGCACTCTTTCCTTTGAACATGCGTAAACTGTGGTTTGGTTGGGACACATTCTGACCTGAGAAAAGGAGTGGTATAGATCAGTGCTTCTGAAATGCACACAAATCACCCAGTTTTCCTATTAAAATTAAGATACTGGTTCATTAGGTCTGAAGTGGGTTGTGAAAATGATCCTTTCTAATAGGTTTCCAGAAGACAGAGATGTTGATAGTTCATGGCTTTGAGTAACCAGGTTATAGATGGCTTTGTCTCTTTCGGTCCTGTGATTCCCATGTATTTTTATTTTGAAACTCTCCCAATATTAAGATCTGCCCTCTGGCGGTAGTAGCGTTAAGAGTTTCATCTATAAGATTTTGATTGTTCAAACTTTCTGATCTCTAAAAACTTTCTGATCTCTAACCTTCATCATTACCAAGATCTAATATTTTAAACATTTACTTAGGAAGAAGCGTGAATGCAATAGAAATTGTCCTTATCCTTTCTTCTTCTTTCATTGAGAACTATTAGTGTGTCACATACAGCCACATTATTCACAGTATTCTTTTTTTTCTACCTTCTTCACATAAAAAAAAGTATTTTTTTCCTGGGTAGTTTATATGATTTTAAAGCCCAATAATGGACTAGTGGACCACTTAGGAGCTCGTGAAAAGATTCAAAATTACACCAAAGTTTCTTTTTTTTTTTTTTTGAGTTGGAGTCTCACTCTGTCGCCCAGACTGGAGTGCGGTGGCCGCTCCCGGCCACCGCAGCCTCGACTGCTGGGCTCCTGCGATCCTTCCGCCCTCAGCCTTCCAAGTAGCCGGAATTACAGGCACACGCTACCACGTCCGGTTAATTAATTTATTTATTTATTGTAGAGATGTGGTCTCACCTGCCCAGGCGGGTCTCGAACCCGCGGGCTCAGGCAATTCACTCACCTCAGTCTCCCAAAGGCGCAGGATTACAGGCTGAGCCACCGAACCCAGTTTACACCAAAGTTTCTAATTTGTTCATATACTTAATGAACTTTGCAAAATCACTACTAACAAATAAAATGCTATCAAGAAGAAATCACCTATTGCTACCAAAGAATAATAAATACCACAGAACAGAGTTCATTCCATGGGTCTAATTACATATTTTCCCAAATATCTAACTGTCCTGAAGCTCCACCTTCTCCCCCATCCTCATCCCCAGATCCCCAGAAATTCTTTTCGTGAGTCAGCACTAAAGCCTATCTATGACCAAAGGATTCATCGTGGCCATCATGCCAAAGCCACAACCAAAATAGTAATTGTAAAATGATGATAAGAAAGGTAATATCATGCATAAATACCTGAGTGAGTAGATGCAAATAGTTAAAATGGTTAAGCTGTTTCTGTACCCTGGACATATTCTTATCTCCAAGAAAAAAATAATAATAAAAGAAGAAAAAAAAATGGAGACATACAAGGTATGTAGCTGTCTTTTTTTTTCCTGTTTTTTTCTTCTTGTTTTCATAAAAAGTCATCTTAAAAGTAACAGTCTTTAAATATGTATTTATTTTTACCAGCCCTTTTATAAAATCCAAGGGTTCCCTAAAAAAAGGCACAACTCTGGAAAGATTAGATAATATTCTTCAAGGACACTGGTTTCTGACAACAATTTGGAGAAAGAATAGTTGAAATATCACTTCCTTTTTGCTTTTCTCTACCACCTTCTTTCTTCTAGATCATGTCTCAACATCTAAGGTGAGTTCTACTTCTTATTCCCTGTCAATTCAGGACTGGATATTTTTACAATTCTGAATTTAATTTTTGGTCTGTTTTTTACTCTTTTCTGTCCTCTGCTGTCATGTAATTCTATGTATGTATGTATGCATGTTATGGGACAGTTAGAAATCCACCAAAACAAAATAGAAAAAGATGACTCAACTTAGTGTAAGGAGATCTGAGTTGATGATGTCCTGATTGAACCATTATCGGCTTTTGCACTTTGAATCTCTTAATCTCTTTTAATCTCAATTACCTCATCTACAAAATGGAAACAATTATTCCCAGGGTTGTTATGAGATTAAATAAAATAATGGATGTGAATGTTCTTTTAAAATTAAAAAGGTTCTATTTATCTTCAAACTATTATTCAACAATAGAAGTATTTATTCAGCAATAGAAGGTATGTTTTGATTTACTCTTAAAACAGAGCTATGAGAAGGAGTTTCAGAATCAGTTTATTCTGTGTTTACCTAACCTATCAGGTAAAGAATTAGGACCCTGTTCACTTACAGATTGACTAGAAGCACAAAGAAAAGGCCAAGATGTTGGATTTTATAAAATAATCATATAAACAGTAGTAAACAATATTCTGTGTTAGCGTTGATAACCATATCTAAGGACATCAGTATTGTTTAGTAAACAAAGCTGGATTAAAACTGGTTCAAAGGTGAGTGTGCTCAGGCTTTTTAAGCACTAGCTGTAGCAAAGGATTTAAGGTGCACGTGTTGAGATTAAAGCACAGAGGATCAGGATCAGTTCCTGGGATGCTATGCATTATTATTTCTGGATTAAGAGATGATTAAAGAAAAGAACACTTTAAAAAGGCAGATGATGCAGACAGATCCTACCCTATAGTCATTTTCAATAAAGAGTTTATAGTAAATTATGATAAAATACAAGCATGTAAACCTACAAAAATTAGAGAGATGACAAACCACAAATACTGACCCAATACGGGAATTCAGGCCCACGATTATGTCATCCCCTTTCCCTCAGGGAAGTAAGACATACATTTAGGTGTGGTTTTTCTTCTCTTTCTTCTTTCTCTCTTTTACTTTTTTTATTTTTAAAAGGGAAGCACTAAGGAAAAAGCTGCAACTGAAGAGTGTTGGGAGTCACCAACGTTCAGAGATCATTCCACAAGATAGAACCTGCCAAGAGAAAAACAGGTCTCGAAACTGCCTGGTTGTTGTCATTATTTTCTAAGTGAGAATGGACTTTAAGTATAGACATTTTTTAAAAATTACAGATTGAATTTGGTGACTAAAGTGTTAATATAGGTGTGTGCATAAATATTTTCACTGTGCAAACTTATTTTTTCTTATGATACCTTAAAGGGTTTCACACTTTTTGAATATTTGGAATATCCTTTTATATATATCTATACGAACTTTCATTATTTCATTGAAATGTATAATATAATTTTTGAAATAACTTATTTCAAAAAATCTTAGAACTGATCTAACTTTAACTTTTTCTTCTTGAGTGTCACATAATTAATGGAATAAGGGAATAACTATATAGGTGAATGCTACTAATTGCTACTAATTTCAAAAGGAATCCTACAGTTATTAATTTTTCAGTGACTGCAGCTACCATACATAATGGGTTGTGTCACTAATATATTTACAATTTTTCTAATCCCCAAATTTTTTATTAGGGTCTATTTACGGAAGACAATGTTTTATTATTTCCGTTTTCAAATAACTTGTCTCTAAGGTATGTTAAAGGTTTTTTCTATTACACATATGTGCATGCATGTGCACACACACACACAGTCATAGAAAGAAAGTGAGATATCAATATCAAAAAACAGCATATCTTTGACATTTTAACATTGGAATAGCTGGTCAATCAGACTAATTAAGAGATAGGCTGAAAAAAAGGCAAAGGGATGTGCCTTCAAGAGATGATTTCATGGCTACAACAAGTAGACTTAATAAAGCAAACTGATTACCGAGTTTACCTTTTATAATTGGAGTAGACTTTATGCAAATAGTGACTGAGGGTGTAGGTGGCCAGGGGTTTACATCAGAATTTACACATGCTCAGAGATTGATACTCCATTTCACTTGCAATGATTTCCCCCATTAAAAGGCTTTAACCTTCTGGAAAGACAGATGTGGGCCATTATTTATTTATTTATTGCTGCTAGCCCTTTGTGACATAATTTAGAACTAGTGATTTTAGTTTCAAAGATAAGCTGTCTCTGCCTTACTGTAAATAATGATTTGAAAGTGGAAAAGTTTAATCAGTTTCCCCTTTACAAATTCCCCAATAAGTTAACTATTACCCAAAACAAACATTTGGCACACAGGCAGCTTACAGTTATCATTTTATGGATTCAAGCTAAATAAACAATATTTTAAATCATTGAATTGCAAAAACAATTGCAAGCAAATCCTATTCATCAAATTAATTTGGCAGTTAATCTCATCTTACAATTTTTAGAAATTTTCACCCAATTTGCTTCTGAAACCAAAGAGTTGTAAACTTTATTTTTAAAGTTTCTGGGAGTTTAGGTCTCGTCACTGGAACTGAATGTCAGATTTTTCCTGAGTAGGAGAATATACAGTCTCCCTCACTGGGTTGCTCTGAGGGTGAAGGAAAATGAGGGACTGGAAGTGCCTTGCGAGCAATCAAGGGTTGTACAAAGTTATACTATTAATCAGAATCACTTCCATTTCCATTGTAAAATTCAAAGCACAGAAATAAATTTCACGTTTGTTAATAGTTGACAACTTTACTGAAAAATAATAAAATTTCAAAGAAAATCTTCAAAATATAATGCAATATACATGAAAAGTGTTAGATGACATTTTTTAAACTCTCAGATTACTGAAATTTCCAGAACATAATAGGGCATAATATCTATTCACAACAGAGGAATTATGAAATGCTGGTATAAATAACTAATAATACTTCTGACAATATAGGAGTTTTTTAGCTCCCTGCTCACTTTCTTTCATCACTTCTAACTCTGTAATGTGTTATTTACACTGGTCTCCAAACTTCTCTATGTATAAATGTAAATATAATATATGTGTATATATATGTACGTAATGTATAAAAATACTCAAAGTCACTCTGCTGAAATGTGCATCATAATTAATTATAGTAGATGAAATTGCACCTTTCAAATATTTTTCTGGTTAGTTTCAGAGGTATTTTGTAAATAGGGCTGATTAGAATGTCATTATTATTTTTATTACTACTGTATTTTATTTTTCAGAGACTGGGACTTACTATGCTCCCCAGGACACAGTGCAGTAGTTATTCACAGGTGAGATAATTGTGCACTACAGTCTGGAACTCCAGGGCTCAAGCAATCCTCCCAGCTCAGCCTCCTGAAGTAGTTGCCACCACACTTGGCAGAATGTCATTATTTTTATCTTGCATTATTTTTGTTTCATTGAAGCTGTTACCCTGCCACTCTTTTGTTGTTCCATGACCATCTGATATGCTGAGTAACAGTGTCCATGTTAATTTATATATTAACTAGTAGTCACAAAATTAATTTCATTTTTTGTACATAAAAATGAATATAAATAAATCTGGTATTTCCTTCTTACACCATAATAGGGCATTCTATGCACCACAATGAGGCAAAGAGGACAGCCCCTTTTAGAGACCTCTGCTTTATAATATTGACAGTATCTGAAAATAGATACCTGTTCAGGATGATTTTAGTAGTAGTGGGAAAACTTCAACTCAATTGTTTAAAAGAATCTCACATGTTTTTAATATTACTGTACTTAAAAGACACGTTTTTAAATGCAAATATTCACTGGGCCTAGTCTTGCAAAGATAACCTCAAATGCCCTTTCTAATTCCTGAATATCAAAATTGTATGTACTAAATTCGCCCCAAGGCATAATGAAGATGGGTTATGTGACTTTGGGGGCCCAGTGGAAAATAAAATATTGTAGTGCCCAGTGAAAGACCCTTTGTTCAAAAATTAGGAATTTCAAGATGGTGACAACAGAGCATTCAACCAAGTCCAAGGTCCTTCTTAAGTGCTGCCCATGAAGTTGGCCCTGGATGTAACTTATACTATAATATAAGAAGTTGAGAATCAACAGTGGAAGAGAATAAAGAGCAGGTATATACTGAAGGCAGATAGTCCAAGAAAGGAGAAAAGGCTGAGGGAGCCAAAGATTATCTATATCTACAGATATACAGCTATATAGATATATAGATATCCCTCTCTAAAATTTTGTCTTAAGTTAGCCTCATTCCTACCTGGCTTTATCTAGCTATTAACATAGGTTTGTAAGATGTTAGCTGGTATCAGTTTACCTGTTTTCTATCGCAGTTTTTCTATCAGATTTACAGGGGATACTAAAAAATAAAATTACTTTAAAGTTAAAAACAACAACAACATAATTTTTCATGGAGTGTTTTAGTACCCTGAGAGGCCCTGGTAACATTTGGAGGCAAGATGGCTTCTCTGGGAAACTCTCAGGCCTTCTCTCATGTAGCCTATCTCTTAGTTCATTTACTAGTTTGGCGAATCCTGCTATTGGGATCATTAAAGTGTTATATTTTTGTAGCACATTTTTGCAAATCTTGACAGGTCACTCATGAGACTGACAATATCAGAGACTCAAAGAGGCAAAGAGATAATTGATTGTTGTCTTTTTCCAACAATCAATTGTTGCAGAGGGTTTAGCTAGCATCACTGTTTCTGATCTCTGTCACCAGTATTGGCAACAAATATCTCTTCAATACAGGATCCAGCTACTTTTTAATCAATTCCAATTTGAAGTTTTTGATAATATCAATGAATTTTAGTGAACGCTATAATTTACAATAAAATTTCATCATTTAATAAGGGCTGTCAACGTACACAAAATATTTAGATCTATATTATGGTATGTACATATGTATATTAGTATAACATTTATGGATAAAAATGTATTTATGCGGTGTTTTAAAATGTATTTTTAAGCAAGATAACCCAAATCAAATACTTTAATGTTTGGGGAGTTTTGTGTAACTGATAATTCAGTCAGAAATTTATTTTATTACTGGAATAAAATGTATAATATTCTACTAAATGCCTATGGGTTTGGTATACATATGATTTGAACTCAAGAGAATTATCTAAGCCACCCCCGATGTGTATATGGATTATTGTGGTTTCCTTTTCACTACAATGTCCTAAGGCACCTAACACTTGCAGCATCTAAATTGTAGAAAGCAATCCTAAACAAGTCAGATCCGTTTACACTAGCTTTCTCTCTTAACCATAATGTTTTCAAGTAAGTATCACAATGTTGCTCCTTCTTTTTTTTTTTTTTTTTTGGTCATCTCTCTGGTATTGTCTATCTTGCATATACTAACTCGTTCACAGTTTTAATTTTTTAAAAAATGGTCATGGTGATTTCAAAAACAAGATATTTTACATCACAGGTCTAATTATGAGTTCAGATTTTACTGCTTATTTTAGAAAGTCTTAAATTTCAGTCTCAAACTTCACTGACATCTGTGTACATAAAGCAAAGTCTCAGAAACCAAGACATAGTTATGGTGATTGTTAGTTGTTGATAAAATACACATTTGAATATAGTATATATTCTTGGCTGTATCTTTAGCGTGTGAAATATATGTTCTCAGAGCACACAGCTGGAAGAAGAGGGTGTTTACCTTGATTTCCTCTTAGAGAGTAAAAAACTGACAGGAACTTGTACAGTCTCCATTTACTTCAGCCGTCACCATTATTTGTGATATTAGCTGAAATCATTCCAATTAGAAAGCAGTCATGTATGCGTGCTAACTCAATTTATGTAATTTGGTTATTTTATCTAAAAGTCTCCATACTGCAGACTTTTAGATATAAAAGGTGTCTAAAAGTTGTACTCAAATGAGTTGATTTCTAATCATACATAATCATGTTTTTATTGAGTTCCCGCCAAACTTTATATAACTCCATTATTTCTAAAAACGTTTTCTTCTTTTCTCATAACTATAAAAAAGGCAGCAAATTACTTCAAAAGAAGAACTAAAAGAGACATTTGATAAATTAACTATACATTTATTCTACTACCTCTGGCTATATTTTTCTTTTTTTTTTTTTTTTTTTTTTTGAGTTGGCGTCTCACTCTGTTGCCCAGACTGGAGTGCAGTGGCTGCTCCCAGCCACTGCAGCCTCGACCTGCTGGGCTCCGGCGATCCTTCCACCTCAGCCTTCCAAGTAGCCGGAACTACAGGCACGCGCTACCATGCCCGGCTGATTTTTTGATTTATTGTAGAGATGAGGTCTCACTGCCCAGGCGGGTCTCGAACCCACGGGCTCAGGCAATCCACTCACCTCAGCCTCCCAAAGGCGCGGGATTACAGGCTGAGCCACCGAGCCCGGCTTATATTTTTCTTTTTTAAGGAAAAGATTCATTTCAGAGTTTTTGCAAGTGAAACCAAAAATAAATACTTTAGAGAAATATATGAAACATTAAGTATGTGTCATGTTCAAATTGCTATAGGAAAATAATTAACAAAAGAAAACCAAGACCTATTCACTAACTAAAATAAATCAATTTTCAAAGGCTCTGGAATTTACCGAAAGAATAATGACATGTAATCTTGGAAACTTCTATACCTTTCTTATAAACTTGAGGTCTGTGGACTTTAAAGTGAAGTTTAAATCAAATCTAACTCAAGTGAGTTCCTTGAAAATAACTGACATTGTAATAGAACCTAATATCCAGCTGTTCTGTGGTCAAATCTGTCTCTTCATCCTAAAGGAAAAAAATCTACAGAAACAGATTGCTAGCTTGCTTTTACTCCACAGTGATCAAATTCTTTACTGTTAACTTTTGAAATGCAAAACAAAGAACACGTTTTATTTGGAGGTAATTGCTGTTATATACTTCATATTTTCCAAATATTTCAAGAATGAAATTCATATATTTGTTGATTTGCAGGTTTTAGTAAAATCCTAAAAGGAAGAGGGAAGATGTGGATATTGCATTTTTGGGTTGTGTATTTAGTAAGCAGTCAAGAATACACCTGTGTTAGGCACTGGCTTGGGCACTGGCAGGCTATGGAACAGCAAATTCCAGATGTCATCTCTGATGTGGCAAGGAATACATGGAATGCACACAGTCAAGCAAACACAGATGCACACTGAAACAGTGTGCTTTTTTCCCCCCAATATAACTAAATTTATGGCCAACATACCACAATATGATACCATAAAATATTAGCATTCTTGTAATCATGCCATATGATTAATTTTTCAAACAACAACAGCAAAGTATTTACTGTTTTCCCTGGGTGAAAATTAACATGAACACATGACTGTGTACGTCTTAGGTGTAATTTAATCTTGCATTTGTAGTAAAGTGGAAAAATATAGGAGAATTTATCCTTACTTCAGGGCATACAATGCAAAGCATTTTTAAACGGAGAAACTAAATACCGGAGGACTTGAACTTTAAAATCAATTTTCAAAGCAAAGATTTGGTGTGGTTTACTATTTACTGTTCAACTATGCTGTGTCTTTCACTAAATGATTATGAACCAACAGGTGAATACATTACATTCTTCAGAATAGTCATTCCAGAATAAACACTTAGAGGTTCTGGATGTTATTTCAAGGTCAAATGAATTAGCTGAATTGTTTTTGTTGGTTATTCTTGCCTTTGACCCAATACAGATGACCAACGAATATTATTTCTTCCAGTGGTTAGCTGATGGCAACTGACTCTGGCAAGGTTCAATCATTAACTAGCTTCTATGGGTACATGGCTCCCCAAAGCAAGACCTGACAAGAAGATAAGAAACAAAAAAAAGTGAGAGAGAGCACTACCTGGTCACTAGTGTCAACTACCTTATCACGAAGAAACTAAGAAAGGGAGAACAAAATAATCTTAATCACATATTATATGGAATTCCCACAGTGCTCCTATGTTCTCTCTTAATTCAGGCATTCCATTTCCAATATCCACTATGTCCTAAGAACAATCACAACATTTTTGTTTTCACAGTTTTAAAATAAAAATTCTGACCTTTAGAGACTGAATAGACAACTGCTGTAAAAACAAATATATAGGAAGATAACAACAGGGACACTTTATTTCTATTCTTCCCTCTTTCATTTCAAATAACTTGTTAGAGTTTTAAAATACCTTTTTTTTCCTTATCACAAATACAGTCTGTTGAATAATCTAAGTGAGAAAACTAAGTCTGAATCGCCAAGGTTCATGAAACCAATAGAAAAAGCCTCTACATAAAGCTATCTGCAGATGGACCCACTGAGGTACTTCCAATGCAGCCTTTCCTTTGCATGGTATGGGCAAGGTTTTGACGTTAGTCGTAACTACCATAATCACCACATGAATGTTAAATAGATGCAGGGACAAATAAACCAGGGGTGGGGGCTTCCCTTATTCTTAGAAAGATGTTTTTCAATTATATATTTTGTTATATCTTAAGAGATAAAAGCTGTATCTGCAAGTGATTAAAGGATGTTTTATATTCATGGTTTCATTTCAGCTGAAATAAATGTGTAATTTAAACCACACATAATTCATAGCAATTTAGGCCTATTACAGAGTTCTAGCTTCTTTTTTATGATAGTTACTAATTAAAACAGAGTGTTACTGCCATGCTGAGTCTAAGTCTTTGACATACAGGTTTAATGAATAAAATGTCCTGACTCAAAAATGAAAACAATAATACAGACAAGGCTGCAAGCTGTTATGCTTCGAGTGTGTGGTAAAGATTAAGGACATTCACTAAAGTTAAGAACCGTACAGAAAGGAAACTTACAATTTCTTTCTTTAAAGGAAGAAGTAAAGGATTGTTTTAGAGAAATCTGCATTAGTACTAATTTCTCTAACTCTGAACCCCTCGTTCCCAGTTGTCCCCATCTCCCCTCCAAGAATTTAAACTCATAAGAGTCACTTTTGAAGAATAAATGATGGGGTATTTTAATATAATCCTGGATATAGGTTTAGATTGAAAATGGGAATTGGGACCATAATTAATTATGTTGCCAAGTTTTTCCAACTTTAACATAGATTGAGGTAAATGACATTTCATAAGAGTGCAACCTTCTAAAAGTTCATGGGTTAAAACTTTGGTAAAATGACAGTACCTTTTTGACACTTGATTAATCCCATATGCAGAATGAGTGTGAGGAATTAATACCGTTTCGGTGTTTTCACTTTCTGAAACCACTGTAATAAGACACTGACATAAAATCAAACCCGAGTATAAACACAGTCCTCGGCTAGGGTTACGGCCTTATTATCACTCTTAATAAACAATAATGAATAATAATCAACGCCGATCGTCCTCAGCACACTCTGCTCTATACACATATTCCCTCCCGCATGCATCCATCTATCACTTCTTTCAGGATAATAAAACAACTCAATCCCATCAAATCCTCAGCAACCACTCCCTCGGGAGGGATGTTTTATCTCTACTTCTTCGAGCCCAGGGAGGATTTTTCTTGTTTGAAGGGGGCGGAGAATGGAGCGGGTCCTATTTATTTCCATTGACGACTCCCCCGGTTCTCACAGGCGCTCAGGGATCTGGTGGGAGGAGGAGAGGAGGAGGTGCGGAGATTCCCTCCTTCAGAGAAGAAAAAGGGTTCAGGAAGCGAGGCAGGAGGAGGAAGGGAGGAGGGGAGGGGTAGAGTGGTGCGTTTGGGGAGCTCCGCAACTATAGAAAAAAACATCAATTCTCCCTTGTGACTTAGCGGGATCTACAGACTAGAAGCAAACACATTTACCAACCCAGCAAAGTTGCTGAAGAGAACTCTGAAAAACACATTTGCTCAGGTTCATGTACCGCTCTAGGTCCTGGGTTCAAGGAGCTAACCGCACCAGAGCTAGGGATGGACAGCGCCCCGAAGGGGGCCGGGAGGAGAACCCCGACCCGGCGGCAAGGACAGCCGGCGCGGGGTCTTCGCCGCAACCGCGAGAAGCCGGTGTGGGCGGGGGGCGGGTGGCTGAGGGAAACTCCCACGCCCCGGCCTGGGCTGGGGTGCGGGGAGGAAAGGGAGCGGGAGCACACAAGGAGCCGCGACTGCGCCCCAAATTCAGCAGTTGGCGGGGAGCCGTAGCTGGGACCCGAAGCCATTCTCTGGGACGCCTGAGCGCTGGGGCCGTAGAGCCTCCCGGCTTGGGGAGGAAGGCATCGCGGGTCAGAGCGAACCCCAACTCGCGCACGGACCGGGCGAGAGGGGCGTCCGCTCCGGGGTCTCCCTGGGCGCAAGCACAGGCGCACCATGAGCCGTCCCAGGCCACCCCGATCAGCCCGAGGAAGTTTCCCTAGGGATGCTCGCCCGCCGCGCTGACCACACATGAGGGGCCAGAGCGAAGGGGGACGACCGGCGAGGCCCGCCGAGATCTCGGCCCCGGCCGCGAGGCTCCGGGCCGTCCCCCGGCAACCCGCGCTCTGCCCGCACTCTCTCGCTGCGCCCCGCACGCAGACGCCCCACCTGGTAGCCCAGTTCCGGGGACTTTCTCGAGCGGCTGGCTCAGGGCACGAACCTGGAGAGGGAGGCGACAGCCCTCCTGGCAGGCAGCGAAGACAGTGTCCGGGCCAAGTGCGGGATCAAGGTCCTGCGGCTCCCCGGCCCCAGCCTCATCCCGCGTGCCGCCCCACCCCCGTCTTCCCGCCCGTGGGCGGTCTGTCCCACTCCTCACGCCTCTCAGGGCTGTGCGACCTCGAAACAGTCAGAGAAACTGAGGGTCCCCTGCTCCACGCCCCTCGTGCCCGCAGCTCCTCTGGATCGGGCGCCCCGGGGACCCTCGCGGGCCCTCCCGAGTTGGGAGACTTGCGCTTGCACCCCCATCCGGAGAAGCTTCGCGCGAGACGCTACCGGCGCTGGGTCTCGGGGTGGCAGGCGAAGTCGTCGGGGCGTGGGGAGACTGCTGTCCTCTCACGACTTACCTTAAAAGATCGGCTTGTTTTTCCTAGGGGAAGAGGAAAAATCCCTCCCCGAGGTGTGGCGTGTGAAGCCGTCCGCGTCCCCAGACCCGGCCAAGATGCTGCGCCCCGGAGTCGGGGACCCCAGGAGACGAGGCGGGGGCGGAGGCAGAGGCAGATGAAAGAGGAAAATGCCGCCGGCCGAGCGTCCCAACTTTGCGGTCGGCACTGCAAACTTCAAAGGCAGGCGAGGGCGGGCGGCGCGCGGCCGCCGAAGTTGCTGCGCGGCGGAGCGGGAGGCGCGCGGGCCTGGGGTCCCGGGGCCGGCGGGGAGGCGGCGGGATGCTGCGGCGCGGCCGGGAGGCGCGGGCGCGGCCGGGGCGAGCGGCGCTCGGCGGCGGGGGCGCGGCGCGGCTCGCTCCGCTCTCTCGCGGCTCCGAGCGGGGAGTGTTGGCTCCCGAGTGTCACGGCTGAAGCCCGAGCCTCTCCCCCTCCCGCCCCGCCGCTGCCCGCCCGCCCCCCTCCTCTGCCCGCTGCCTCCCCCTCCGTCCCTCCTTCCCTCCCTCCCGCTGCGCGCCCGCGCGCACGCACACACTCACACACTCACACACGCTCGCCCCTCCGCACACACAGCCCTGCCCGGCGACCCGGCGCTCCCCAGTGCCCACCCCCCGCCCCGCGGTCCTCAGCTCCCGCCACCCGAGGAGAGCGACAGGGAGGCCCGCCGGGACCCGGCGGAGCTGCAGACCCAGGGAGACGCGCGCGCGGGACCCTCGCGCTGTCGGGGAGACCGGGGGCTCACAACAGAGGGAAACTCTGGCTGGACTCGGGGCGGGGTGGGGGCATGCGTTCCACCAGAGGTGGGAGGCGGAAGGCAGCGTGCGACTGCCTCCGTGCCCCACTTTCCCCCAACGCCTGCCTCCCGCAGCCTTCACGCGGGAGCGCTGCCCTCGGCGCAGACCGACCTCCTCCGGCTCGAAACTCAGCAGCTGTTTTAACAATTGAAATGCGGCCCTGCAGGACCAGTGAGACGGAGCAGAGTGTGTGAAGCCATTAAGGCTGACTAGGTAATTATGATAAGAAGTTACCTAATTAGCAACCTGGCCTGGGCATAGGAAAACGGAAAAAAAAAAAAAAAGTACGGAGTAATTTAGTGATCTCATTTTTGCAACTGCGAGCCTAGTTTCCAGCAAACCTGGTTTTTAGACTCTGGTTTTTTGAGTTGCAATTTCTAATAATATATAGTATTTATTAAGATATAGTATCAGTATCGAACGTATGAAATCACTGTCCCTCTTCTCATTACCACAGCGAAATGAAGATAAATAAGATGAAAATCAACCTCACCTAAGTCATGCTAATGACCACGGTCGCTTTGTGAAACAGCTAGTCCCAGAGGACAGTCCCATGCAGCTCCTAAAGTTTTGGGGCTCCTACGTGAGAATACTGCAGTAGGGATTTATAAGCCGGTTTATAGGTCACAAAATAGTTTTGACAAATCCGTAGGTTTTCTAAAGGCTGAAAGGGACATTTGGGATCACAGTAAAAGCTTATTTTTTGCGGATGAGACAATGAGGTGGGCAAAAGGGAGCCTTCCAGGCCCTGCACTTGGGTGATATGACCCAGAGCAGAGCATTCATTAACATTTATTAAGTGCTTACTGTGTTCCAGGTATGTCTTAAGTGATGAAATTTAGAAAGGTAAGACATGGTGTGGGTCTTTAAGTAACTCATGGCCTGGGGAGCGGGGGGAGACAGAGGCATAAATTTGATTATGAAAATAGGATTAACACTATAATAAATACTTGTACCTGGTCTCCTGGGAACATGCAAAAAGGAGCAGCTAGTTCCCCTTTGGGAGGTACTCTTGGTAGAGATTTTAATGTAGCATTCTGAAGGACAAGGAAGAAAATGCTAGGCAACAAGGATGTGGAGAGGGGGAGGGCATTCCACAAACAGAAAGAAGCAAGTGAGGAGGTTAGGAAAGTGTCAAAGTACAGGGTGAGTCCTGGGAACTGGAAGAAGTTAGGTATGGCTGGATTGCAGGTGAAGTAAGGAAGGCGCCACCAGGCTCTGTGGGCCCACAGAGTCAGAATTTTCCTGAAGGTGGTCAGTGATTGGGAAAACTATTTAAGGTTTTATGCAAGGACAGATTTTAAGGTTTGTAAGTGTCATCGGATCATGTGTCGCAAGAAGTTTTCTCTGGTGTCACTGTAGAAGACAAGCAGGAGGGAGGTTACAGTTTTCCAGAGAAAAAAACCTAGGTCTGAACGAAGTCAGCAGAAAGGCTATTTGGGAGGTTGGGATGGCTCTAGAGATATTTAGGAAATAGGATAGAAGGTGTTTCGTGATTGATTAGCTATGGAGGGTGGTGGTGAGGAGGAGGAGTGTTGACTGACTTCTAGTTTTCTGGCTTGTTGCTTGGGACAACCAGGCAGGCGATGAGAACAAGGCAAGAGACAACACATGAAGAGGAGCAGGCTTCGGAGGAACGTGAGAGCACTGTTTCAAACTTGTCGAGTTGGAGGTGCCTGTGTGACATCGGAGAGCAGCGCCACATAGGCCTCCAAAAGGGAAGTGCCTAGGAGAGAGGACTCTGAGCTGCAAGGTCACGTCAGGAGTCTCCACACTCAGGTGTTTTGCAAAGCCCAGGAGGAGGCTGCAGCCAGGAGAGGACTTAGGCTGGAGTATGGCAGGACTCCCATATTTTAGGAATGGGAGAGGAGGGACCCTGCAAAAGAAAGAGATGAAGACCAGAGAGGAGGGAGGAGAGAGCAGGATTGGTAAGGACAGGGGAGGACAGGGCTGGTGACTCGAGTAGAACTTGACAGACAGGCCAAAACAACCAGACTGAAAAATGACTGCTCTTTACAAAATAGCTTGGTGATCTTGACCTAAGTCACTGCAGTTTATGCTGTATAAGGAGCAGCTGTCTCCTCTGTACAATGGGGCAACACTATTTACCCGATGAACAGCACCAGGTTGGTGGGGAGTTCTTATGGATCAGTGGTTGGGAGACTGCTTTAAAATTGCCATTGGGAAAAAACTGGGTGCTAATGATGTTAACGTGACTTGTCATTAATTCAGTTAATTAATGACAGACCTGAGTCTACAGAAATCTCTGTAAGGACTTGTAAAGAATATTTTTATAAAAATGCCTTAAAAATCTGTGTTTTGAACATCAGGATTTGCATATATCAATATACTCTGTCTTCCCCCCCCAAAAAATGCCACTAGTAAAACCAATGGTATAATATTTATATATATGTAAGTATCTTCAATGTGTTTTTGAGAGACTTGGGCAATGTGCCATACTAGATAGAACACGCATTATTTAGTCAGACAGACTTGTATTTAATTCTAGACTCTGACAATTATTTGCTGTAGGATAAAACCTCTCTGAGCATCAGTGGCTTTTTTTTTTCAAATATAAAAATGGAACAAATTATAGCTGACTTACAGATGTTTTATGAGGATTGGGTAATAGCACATATTCAAGTGCTTGGCAGATATTTACTTATTTATATATGAGTTTACTTTTAAACCATGGAATTCATAAATATTCAGTCAGCTGGAAAAAAAAAACCCCAAAACTATTATAAAATTAAGTGTCATTTAAGTGTATTTAGGAGAATTCCTAGTTCAAGCCTGTGTCTTAAGGCAGTATTCCTCAAAGTGCGTTTTGTAAACCCCTGGGGGTTCCTGAGAACCTTTCAGGGGAGAACTGCAAGGCCAAAGCTATTTTCATATTGATTCTAAGACATTAATTTGCCTTCTTTTATTGTGTTGACATTTGCACTGATAATCTAGAAGCAATGTTGGGTAAAACTGCTAGCACCTTAGTATGATCAAGGCAGTGGCACAAAACTGCTCTAGTAGTTATTGTATTTTTTACTGCCACAAGTGTCAGTTTCATTTAAGAATGTCTTTGATGAAGCAGTAAAAATTATTCATTTTATTAAATTTCAACCCTCGACTACATCTTTTTAATATTCTATGTGGCAAACTGGGAGACACAAATAAAGCTCTTCTGCTGCATACCAAAGTACAGTATTTGTCCCAAACTAAAACACTTGTATAATCCAGTTGTAAGATAAATTAGCCGCTCTTTTATGGAACATATTTTTTACTTGAAAGACCAACTGACAAACAGTGGTTATTCAGACTTTGAATATTTGGCAGAACTTTTTTTTTTTTTTTTTTTTACAATTGAATGAAGTAAGCCTGTCACTTCAAGATAAACAACCCACAATATTTATTTTCATGAAAAATTCAAGTTTTCAAGTAAAAAGTTAGAATTTATAAAACTTGTAGATGCCACCATGAGCTTGAAGTTTCTTAATACTTAGTCTTTTCTAATAAGATTATGGTTATTTAAATGAACATGGTTTTAGACATTGTACAAGGAAATGCATCAGCATTTAGAAGATCTGTATAACTCAGTGAACCAGTGTTTTTCAAATGACTAATGCATGATGTTATAAAATCATGCATAAATTAAAGATCCATTGAAAGTGCCGAATAGGCCAGTGGGTTTTAATGTAACACAGTATAAAAAGTTAACTGATACGGCCTCATATTCCACATTACAATCATAAAATTTAAGAAACTCCCACTTGTTGAGTTTTGGTATAGCATCAAAGAAGAATATACAGAATTACTTGAAAAGATTACTAAAATGCTTTTTCATTTTCCAGTTATGTATCTGTGCCAAAATGGATATTCCTTGTTCACTTCAAACCAAACAACAAACTGCAGCAGATTGAATGCAGATATGATATGAGAATCTAGCTGTTTTCTATAAGCCAGACATTAAAACGATTTACCAAAAAAATGCCACTTTTCTTACTAACTTATTTTCTTTGAAAAATATATTTTTCAGAAAATGATGTTATTTATGTTAACATGTAGTATGTTTACTACAGCTATTTAAAAAAATAAGTTGAAAAATGAATATTTTAAAGATTTCTGTTGCAATTTATAACATGTTGATTACTGGTAGAAATAACCTTATAAACTAAATCTCCTTGAGGTTCACAGTAATGTCATATGGAATAGTCCCAGTTATGAAAACAGGTTGCGAGATCAACAAAGGCTTATAATATTCTGCCTGTAGATTGGCCATCACTTCAATTGTGTCTGTGCAATATAGTTCTCATTTTATACAAATATATAAGTAGGCCCTTCTGCACACAAACTTAATTCTATAGAGTGTTATAGTCAACATCTCTTCTCTGGGTACTGAGATAAAAGAACTAATGTAAACCATCCTTCAAACCCTGGACTTTGACTAACACAGTCCCACACCCTGGTCATACTAGCACTGGACATTCTTTTGTTGGTGGGCTCAGTTTCAATCCCTTCCTTACACAATTAATAAAGTAGTTCTCTGGTCTCTTCAAAATTAATGATTATCTCAAATTTGGGGACTTTTAAACACATTTAGTCAATGTACAGTTGAAACACCAAGTATCAGTAACATTTAATTCTTCCAGAGGGCATTTATTCACAATAAATGTTTGTTGAGCACCCGTTCTATGGCAGCGCTATGCTAGCTGCTGGGAACAAAAGAACAAATGAGGCCCTTGCTCTGAGGAGCCTGCGGCCTAGTGAAGAATGAGGTAATCACCAAGTTATATAATAAGGGAATGAGAGGGTGCTGTGCAAGTCTATGAACGGGGTGAGAGTGAAGAGTCAGGGAAGGATTCTTGAGAAAATCACATCTAAGTAGAGATCCAGAGGACGGGCCAGTCATCTTAGGTGAAAAGATGGGTGTGTGAAGTAAGTGAGGGTTTGAAGTAAGGAAGAACAGCATAGACTATGACATACTCAGGAAATGTTACAAAATTAATCACCGCTATAAAACCATTGTAATTTTAATCCTGGAGATAAGGTAAACTTATTTTCCTTGGTTTTTAGTTTGTATAAGAAGTAGAATGGGATGTTTAAAAATCATTATAGTACATTGAAATGCATCTCATTTAAACCAGAATTGCCACTATCTTACAAAGAATCATTGGATTAAAATAAAAGATTAAAAGTATGATTTAAAAACCTCAAATGCAATTTGCTTAGATTTCCACAGATTAATTTAGGACATTGGAAAAAAATAAAATTTTACTTTTTTCAAGGCACTGACCTCAGTGCTGAAAAAGATACAAATAAATCTAAAACATAGTATTTGCCCAGGAAAAGTCTGTAACATGAGTGTGTACATATTTTCTTTCTTTCCTTTAGACATTCAATAAATATCTATTAAATGTCTATTGTCTTCCAGACTCTGAGGCTGCATTATTAAAAAGGCAGATGTTACTCCTGCCCTCAGAGAACATACAACACGCTAATGACAAGTGAGTTGTCTTTCAAATATTACTCACAGCTTCAGACACCAAATGATAACTGCCAAGGAAGTGGTAAGAATTGCAGATATAACTTATTCACCACTGGGAATGGTTTGAATTGGTGGCAAAGAGGGTGAGAGCATAAAAATCACAGAAATGATATCCAGGCAGGATTCAGAGGAAGGAAATACCAAGGTGTATTTAAGAGAAAGTGAATAATTTGGCTGGGATGAATTAGCTAAAGGAAATAATAAAAGACGAAATCGGATGTGCAGTTTGGGCAGATTGAAGAGACCACTAGAAGAAAAGGTTTTGGCTTCATTCTCTGGGCAACAGGTAAAAACTAAATGAAAGAAACTATAAGATTAACACCATTGGCCATACTTAAGAAGGACACTGGTGATTTGTAAAAGAGACATTCTTTTGATTGCCATTAGTGGGTTCCTCTGATTTAAAATCCTTGATTTGTTTCACTTCAAAGTGTATGTCCACCTGTCATCCCATTTCCTGTGAGAATGATGTATTTATCAGTTGCATGATGGAAATACTACAGTATTTTTTGGTGTCATCCCAGAAAACATTTTCAGAAAGTCTCCTACATTATGGAAGAAGGAATCCACTCATGACATCAAGTCATAGCCTGAGGTATCCCACCACTATCCTCTGGTCAAGGCTAGCTAGCCAAAGTAGCCTAAATTGCTGTTTTTAGTCCCCTGTACTATATCAATTATGCAGTAATGCAGCCAATGCAAGCCTAAGCTGGTAGCGATGTTGAGTGGGTACTAAAGCTATGTGCGCACAGAAATAAAGAGATGAGGAAAACCCTGGGCCAGCTGAGAGTATAAAAAGTGTTGAACGAAACAGGGGTGGAGATGTATCCTTAGAGGGAAGTCTGGGATTGTGTGATTAATACGTTCCTATAATTTGGTTTCATTTAATAATTGCTTTATTTTCTGCATCCCATGGCTTGTTTAGGCACAGCGAAAGAAGAAAACTCTTTCATGTGAGCAATTTGGCCCAAGTTCCTGATAGTTCCGTGCCAGTGATATCATACTGCCTTGAGGCCACACAGACATAAAGCCTGGTTATTTTTTAAATGTTGTGAAGCTGAATGGCATCAGATGTAGTAGAAAGTACACAGGCTTCCCAGTCAGAGGTCTTGGGTACAGTTTCCTATAATGACACTGAATATTAATAATTTTGTGACTATGTGAGCTTAGAAAGTTATTTAATCTTTCTGAGGTTCTGTTTTCTCATCTATAAAATGGGGATAAACAATTTTCCTTAAAAGGTTATTGTCAAGATTAAACTATTTTGAATATGTCAAGTTCCTGATGTATAATAGGCACTAAATAATTGCCTGGATAATAATTATCAGTTCTTATTCCCTGGATTCAATTCCCCTTAAAATGCACAAAACATTGCTGTTACCTGCTCAGAAAACCATTTGTAAGTGACAAATATAGAACAAATGCAATCATTCAGACCCTGCTTGTTAGAATGATCAAAATGATTCATTTCAGGCTTGACAAAATGCACCAATCTAATACTCTTTCCTTTAGAATTTTTTTTCTAATTTATTCCTAAAACTGTGAAAAAGACATAATTACTTGCATTTCACAGTTTAGGAAACTGGGGTTTAGGGCAAACAGTAACTGAGCCTCATTCTGCCAGGCTCCAAATCCTGTGCTCTCAACCATCCAGGCTGTCCTAGGACATTGCTTGGAGTCTCTTTATCAGCTATTTTCACAGATTTATTTTTTAAAAAAATTTGATACTGTCATGTGAATGAGCATTTTTTTAAAAGGGATTTTTCCACAGCGTTTGGGCAGCTCCTTCCTGTCACCCTATAAGAGCAAATCTAACTACATGAACTGTTTCCACAAAAGTGTACTTGCTCATCAGTTCTAGCTACAAGTCCCTCAGGTCACAAATCTCCAAGATTAAACCAGAGGGAGGCAGAATAGTCCCAACTGATTTAGCTGTTTGAGTCTTCTTCCTTATTTGAAACCACTTAAATGCTGTCATTGACACAGTATATCTTTTCCTTTATGACAGTTAAAAAACTAACTTTATGAAAAGCGGTGACTAGGAGGGCTAACATAAATTTGAAAAATTCCAATATGCGCAGCTCATAAAAAGTAGCCATATGATCAAATATACCTTTGATTCAACCAGCTTCCATGACAGGTAGCTAGTTAACCCTTGAACTTAGCTACTTTAAAAAAGCAGAGACAGGGTACATCTCCACATCAATGTTTTGGCTGTTTAATCACTTACTCATTGAGTGGTTTCCACAAGCCTGCTACTGTCACTGCTCACTATTTCTCAAAAGAACCATCTTCAATAGGTATTATTACAATTCCCATTTTGGAGATGAGGCTCCTGATGCTGTCAGAAATTGGCATATTTCTTGCCAAGAAGAAATTTGAATCCAGGCAGTGCTTTTAGCTGTCACACTACTCCCCTTTTGGAATAGATTCCAGGTAGACACTCACAAATGTGGAGAATGAACTGAAGAAATAAATAATAAGCCAAATATAGTCACCTCAACGTCCATTTTTAACTGTTTTCTAGCACATAAAAAACGTCCTTTTGACAAAATAAAACTTAAAAAAAATAGAATAGCATTATTTTAAAATTATGTTAAGCTTTTCAGTGTGTTATCAGACTCATATATGAAATTTCTTATTGAATTAGACCAGTTAACACTGGATTTTGTCACATTTCTGCTTTTAAATGCCACATGTAAGAAAAGTGTTAATGTTTGCTTCATCATGCCAAATCAGATTCTATTATAAAACTAGATCAAATATGAATCACTAACCTATAAAATTCAAAATTTGTATGTGGAACATGATGAGAAACAGGGATTGTTTTCATTTTCTGAGTGTGACTTCTCAACTCTCATTATGCTCTGTTAAGGAAAAAAGATGCATTATTTCAGATCATTTAAAAGAAGTAGAAGCAATTTTTTCTGGATAATAAATTATAATTGAATCACTGAAATTATTTTGGGGATACAGTTTCCATACCAATAAAATCTAATGTAACTCTGGAAACGCTTGATGTTATAACGGAAAACTTTGATTTTCCCTAATGTAAGCTTAAATTTATCCAGTCTAAATCCTCTCCATTTCTTCAGTTTAATCCTCGTATGTCATTTTCTCTTTCAAAAAAGAAAAATCAAATATAAAACCTTGAATTTTTCTCTTTTGTCTCCCTAGCCTTTTATCCATAGCTCTCTATGTTTCTAAAGTCTTAATTTCTATTAATGTGATAATCATAGGGGTATTCTATCACTTCCAATTCCCCAAGTTAAACTACTCAGTGAAAATCTAAGGGAATTCCTATTTCAAAGAAATTGTGAATTTAGGGGTTGCGCATTTTTCTGCAATTAGAAGAAGAGGATAACATAATATAAATTCAAATAGGTTTGAAGCTCAGAGGTCATTTGAAACACTAAACTCAAAAGAACTCATTTGTACATCTGTCAAAACATGGGAAAATCATTCTGATTTTGAAAGCACTTTTCAAAGACCTTATCTATGTGGGAAATTGCACACTGACCTGTGAAGAATATGTAATCTGTGTTAAACACAGAGTCTCATTCAAAGACTAAGGATAATCTTATATCCAATCAATTCTAGACCAGAATTTGTGTAACTTATTTTGAGTAAGAATGTTCCTAAGGGAGTAAGTCATATAATTCAAGTAGGACTCGAATGCAGAAAGAACTTCAAAAGCACTAGAAATGTCTAACTCTATTCATCTTTACATCAGCAAACACATTTACAAGCCTTCTGTTTGCTTCTCTGTATCTTGAGGTCAGTGCAGCAGGGCACAATGTAGGGAAAGAAACCCAGTAAAATGAAGAGTAAAGACTAGGCGTGGTAGGAGATAAGAGGAGAGAGAAAAGCAAAGAGAGGAGGAGATTGTGATTAAGAAGTTTAAACAGTGATGAAAAAATAAAGACAGGTAAAATCTCCGGGTTAAGGATCATCGGGGGAGATGATGGAAGGAGAGGATATAAGACGAAGTAGGCAGACAAGAATGAGGAGCAAGAGCAAGGGCATGGCAGGAGTTGACGAGTCCAAGAGAAAAGAGACAATTTATAACATCGGCAAAACTAGAAGTGGTGCCAGAAGAGGGGGCTACAAGGTTTGGAGAGAAGTGGAAATGACAGAAGAGACAGAGAAGGAAATAGAGCAGTGTGGTGAGAATGCTTTGCCATCTTCTGCCAGGATACCTAGGTCATACTGTAAAGCTAGTTTTTATGTAATGAGAAAGCAAAATGGAGTAATGCAATGACATTGACCACGGGGAAGGGGAGCATATTCCCAGAATTGCCATCTTGCTACCAGTTAGTTAGGAAAGCTTCAGAGTTGCTTGATTTTCATGGGCAATTTGAGTAAAAGAAAAGGCAATAGAAAGCCGAAGCAGAGAAGATCTTGAAGTTAGATGGATGCTTTTGGTAAAAGGAGAGAAAGTCAATTGGATTGTATATTTGCACCAAGTGGAATCTGAGCCAATTTGCCTTAAAGCAGAATTTCCCAAAAGCTTTCCATATTTAAACACAGCCACTACTATTACTTGATTGATTTGCTTAAGCAGTAGATCTTCTTTTTACTAAAAAGCCTATTTAAGAACAAAATTTTTAAAAAAATTTTTTGTTTTAAAGATGTGGGGTACGCCGGGCTCGGTGGCTCAGCCTGTAATCCTGCGCCTTTGGGAGGCTGAGGTGAGTAGATTGCCTGAACTCGCGGGTTCGAGACCCGCCTGGGCAGGGAGACCTCATCTCTACAACAAATCAAAAAATCAGCCGGGCGTGGTAGCACATGCCTGTAATTCTGGCTACTTGGAAGACTGAGGCGGAAGGATCGCCGGAGCCCAGCAGGTCGAGGCTGCGGTGGCCAGGAGTGGCCACTGCACTCCAGTCTGAGCGACAGAGTGAGACTCCAACTCAAAAAAAAAAAAAAGTTGTGGGTTACAATTCAGGGTTAGGTATATAAACATTGATTATGCGGGTACCATTGTTGATGAGGTATGCCCCTCCCTCCCCTAACAGTTTCCCTCAACTGCCAGTCCTATCTCCCTCCCCTGACAGTTTTCCACTACTGCCCATCGCTTTCTTATAGTAGTATAATTGTTCAAGGTCGGCTTATGAGTGAGAACATACGGTACTCTGTTCTTTGTTTCTGTGATAGATCACTGAATATGTTAGACTCTAAATCCATCCAAGTTGTTGCGAAGTCCATATGTTTGTCCTTCTTTATGGCTCCATAATATTACATTGTGTATAAATGTACCACATTTTTAAAATCCAGTTCAGCTTCGATTGGCAACATGGTTGATTCCATGTTTTACCTATTGTGAATAGAGCTGCAACAAACATACGTGCACAGGTATCTTTTTTTTTTTTTGAGTTGGAGTCTCACTCTGTCGCCCAGACTGGAGTGCAGTGGCCGCTCCCGGCCACCGCAGCCTCGACCTGCTGGGCTCAAGCGATCCTTCCGCCTCAGCCTTCCAAGTAGCCGGAATTACAGGCATGCACTACCACGCCCAGCTGATTTTTTTGATTTATTGTGGAGATGAGGTCTCGCTGCCCAGGCGGGTCTCGAACCCGCGGGCTCAGGCAATCCACTCACCTCAGCCTCCCAAAGGCGCGGGATTACAGGCTGAGCCACCGAGCCCGGCTCTTTTTTTTTTTTTTTTGAGTTGGAATCTCACTCTGTCACCCAGACTGGAGTGCAGTGGCCGCTCCCGGCCACCTCAGCCTCGACCTGCTGGGCTCCGGCGATTCTTCCGCCTCAGCCTTCCAAGTAGCCGGAATTACAGGCATGTGCTATCACGCCCGGCTGTTTTTTTTTTTTTTATTTATTTATTGTAGAGATGAGGTCTTGCTGCCCAGGCGGGTCTTGAACCCGCGGGCTCAGGCAATCCACTCACCTCAGCCTCCCAAAGGCGCGGGATTACAGGCTAAGCCACTGAGCCCGGCTAGGTATCTTTTTTGTAGAATGATTTGAGTTCTTCTGGATATAGTCCCAATAGGGGAATTGCTGGGTCATATGGAAGGTCAAATTCTAGTTCTTTCAGAAATCACCACACTGTCTTCCAAAGTGTTGCACTAGTAATTGCATTCCCACCAGCAGTGTAGAAGCATTCCTTTTTCTCCACATCCTCGCCAGCATCTGTTGTTGTTGGTTTTATTAATGATGGCCATTCTTACTGGGGTTAGGTGGTATCGCAGTGTGGTTTCGATTTGTATTTCTCTGATGATGAGTGAGGCTGAGCACTTTTTCATGTGTCTGTTGGCTGCCCGTATATCTTCTTTTGAGAAGTGTCTATTCTTGTCTTTTGCCCATTTTTTAATGGGGCTGTTTGTTAAACAGGAAATTAACAACCTAAATAGTAATATCTGTTTCATGTGCTGGTTATGTTTTATCCTCATGTGTTAAAATAAACAAAATATGTACTATGAAAGTAAAATAATATCTCATGCCATTGTTTCTTTGCATGCATGGGAAGTGAGATAGTCCTAGGCTCTGAGGAAGGCAGGAGGGACCTTATCTGATCTTCCACAGTTGTAGCAATCCTCTGGAAAATGCTAAGGAGTCAAGAAATACATTAGAGCAACAGACAGTGAACCCAAAGACCTGGAATGGACCAGGACTGGGAAGGTAGGCAGAGAGAAGAAAATGGCCCAGTGAGGTCTGATATGGAGATTGAATAATGTTACTTCCATTTCACTTTATTGCTTGAAGCAACTCACACGTCTGGTCCAGATTCAAGAGGTGAGGAATTTGTCTCCACCTCTGATGGGAGGGACTGCAAAGAATTTGTGACCATTTTTGACCCACCAAACGCTCAACAGAGTCAATGACATAATTCAAAAGAGGCAACATTAATTTGGAATGTCTCCAATGTTATGTTCTTTTGAAGATATAATATGCTTAGAACTGAACTGTACAAAATTAGATCAGGTAGAAGAGGAAGATGTCTACAGTTTTACTCTCTTACATTCATTTTGGGATGCTGATTCACATAGATCCTAACATCTGTACACATGAGGGGGACCCCAAAAAACCCAGAATTCCTTTGTAATAAAACTGTATATTTATTCTTACATGTTTAAACTTCAATCACCTTCAAAGTACTCTTCATTTGATGCAATACACCTATTGAGACACCTTTTTCACTGCTCAGAACAGTTTTGAAGTCGTCAATTTTGATGCTTCTTAGTGCTTCTGCCGTTTTTGTTTTCTCTTCCACATGGGCAAAATGTTTCCCTTTGAGGACTTTTTCTATCTGAGGAAACAAAAAAAAGTTGCTCAAGGTTAGATTGGGTGAATAGGGAGGGTGGGGCACACAGTTCATGCTAATTTTGGTCAAAAACTGCTGAACACTCAATGTGGTGTGGGCAGGTACATTGTAGTGGTGGAAGAGCCGTCACCTGTTTGCCATAATTTGGGATGTTTCTTCTGCAAATTGTGACACTACTGCCTCAGAACTTTCAGATAAAAATTTTAGTTGACTATTTGATCCAGGGGAACAAATTCTGAGTGTACTACAAGGAACTTTCCCTCCAAAAGAGAATCTGGGTTTTTTTGGGTCACCCCAGTACACTCACATAGACACATGTACCTATGGTCTAGAGTAGATTTCTTGTACCACCTTTGTTCAAACGAACCAGAGGCCATTTTAATATTATGAATAGAAAGAACAAAATTAAAGATCAATTTAATTTATTTTGATCTAAAGAAAACACATAATGTCTTGGTTTTTTATGGCATCTCTCAATGGATGAAACAACTAATCGAGCACCTGAACAGAAAAATATTCATTTAAAGTAGAAGAATAAGTTCACGATCAAATGGAGAAGGATAAAGTATTTACATTCCACTTTTAGTTCTCAACAATAAAAGTAATATGACAGAGTCTTATCTAACACTCCAGTACATTATTGCTTCCTCAAAAGTATAGAAGAAAATAATATGTCAATATTCTATTCACAAATGTTTAAGAGACAGTGGAAAGTTCACAAGTCTTGCTAAAACAATAAGGGACTTTTCATTATTGTTATTATTTTTTGCCTCATTGCTAGGATTTGGAATTTTTTTTTCTTCGATTTTTCAAACTCTAAATATGCGTGAGGTTCCCCTTTGAATTTTATATAACATTTTGGCCTCGAGGTTAAGCTATTTTAACTCAATTTTATTTGTTTATTTAAATTTTATTTTATTATCAAGATGTGGGGCACAGGTAAGGATTAACTATACAAGTTGGTTGGATGCAGATGAGTTCTGGGGCTTCTACTGACCCTCACTTCTGGTTTGGTACCAGGTAACCTTCGTGTTGTTATGTGTCCCCCTTCCTCCCTCCCTCTTCTGGCAAACCCAGCAACTGCCGATTCCTCCCTTGTGCTAATGTGACTAATGTTCAGATCCCACTTATGTTTACTCCATTTTAAACCTACCTCTACCTACCCTGCTTTGTGGTGTTGTGGATGAACTCTGCCAAAACATATTTGTGCTTTGCTAGCTGCTTCTTTTAAGCTCTGCTAGTTGAGAGTGATGGAGGGAGTGTGAAAAAGTGGAGGAGAGAGAAAGAACACATCCCTTCCTCAGTGCTTCCTATTTTATTTCTGCTTCTATTTTTGCCTCCTGTTTATTTCTGCCTCACTGTAGCTATTGTTCTTTAATTGGCAGTGGCAGTATTTTGCAGAAGCAGCAGTTGACTCCATTTCACAGCTTTTCCAATCTTTAGAACCAGCTTCATCATTGTAACTCCTCAGAGACATAAGCACCAATTTCTCAGCACCACTTCCTTGAAGTCTAAGTCTCTTCTGCAGCTCAGCAATAGTAGCACTAGTCTAATAATGCCTCATACTCATAGATCAGTTTCAGCTCCACAAATCCCCTCCATGCTTTTAACTCCAAACTTCTGGGTTTTAATAATGCCATCTCTTTCTCTTTTGCTCCATCACAAGTGTTGTAACTGCTTTCTCAGTTACTACCTCTGTGAGAACTTAGTGTTTCCTTTTTGCTTTTTAGTTCTTTAATACCTAGTTATATTATAGTATTTCTGTTTAGATAACAGATATGGTTTCTGACTTCTAATTGGATCCTGACTGATATTGTTTCCTGTCTGAAAGAAATTTAAATTTTTAGATTGACTTCATTCTTATTGAAGAAATATTACTAACAAAGTGACTAAAGTCTCTACCATTTAAAGAAGAACTTATGCCAATCCTTCTCAAAGTCTTTTAAAAAATTGAAGAGGAGAAAATAGTTATGAATTAATTTTGCCAGGTCAGTATTACCCTGATGCCAAAGTTAGACAAAAACGTTGCAAGAAAAGTAAAGTACAGACCAATATGTCTGATGAACATAGATGTAAAAATCCTCAATAAAATACAAGCAAATAAAATTCAACAGCACACTAAGAGAATGATTAAGTGGGATTTATTACTGTGATGCAAGGATAGTTCAACAAAGGTGATACACCAAATTAACAGAATGAAGGATTAAAAACAATATGTGCATCTCAGTAGGTGCAAAAAAAAAAAAAAAAAAAAAAGAATTTGATGAGATTCAACATTCTCTCATGATAAAACTCTTAGCAAATTAGAATAATATACCTCAATGTAATAAAGACCATATATGACAAGTCCACAGCTAACATCAGATTCAGTGGTAAAAAGCTGAAAACTTGTTCTCTAAATCAGGAACAAGGCAAGGATGCCCACTCTCACCACTACTAGTCAATATAGTACTGGAAATTCTAGCTAGAATGATTCAACAAGAAAAAGGAAATAAATGGCATTTAAGCTAGAAAGAAAAAATTTAAATTGTCTCTGTTTGCAAATGGCTTGATCATATATATACATATATATGATATGTATATATATATATATATATATATATATATATATGATATAATTAAACCCTAAAGCCTTCACCAAAGGCTTTCTTAGAACTAATAAATAAATTCAATAAAGTTGCAGAATATAAAATCAGCATACCAAAATTAGTAGCATTTCTATATGTTAACAACATATTATTTGAACTGGCAATCAAGAAAGCAATCCCATTTACAATAGCTACAAGAAAAACCTTAGGAATAAATTTAACTAAGGAGATAAAATCTCTGTACACTGAATATTAGAAAATGTTGATTTAAAAAACTGGAAAAGTCACAAGTAAATGGAAAGATATCCCATGTTCATGGATTAGAAGAATTAATATTGTTAAAATGTTCGTAGTATCCAAAATGATCTACAGATTCAATATAATTCTTATCAAAATTTCAATGATATTTTTCACAGAAATAAAAAAAATTCTCATATAAAACTACAAAAGGCCCCTGAATAACCCAAGTAATCTTCAGCAAAAAGGACAAATCTGGGACCAGGCATGGTGGCTCATGCCTGTCTTCCCAGCACTTTGGGAGACCAAGGTGAGAGGATTGCTTGAAACTGGAAGTTCAAGACCAGTCTACACACTATTGCAAGATCTTGTCACTACAAAGAAAAAAAAATACCTGGGCATGGTGGCATGCACCTATAGTCCCAGTTACTTGAAATGCTGAAGCAGAAGGGTCACTTTAGCCCAAGGGGTCAATGCTGTGGTGACTCATGATAGTGCCACTGTACTCCAGCCTGAGTGAGACTGACTCAAGAACAAAAACAACAAAAAGAACAGATCAGGAGGCATTATACTACCTTAGTTCAATATATATTATAAAACTACAAGGGGATACCCCAAGAAAACCCAGAATTATCTTTTGGAGTGTGGGTCTTTTGTAGTACAGGCTTCCCCAGCTAAGTAAGTGTTTAGAAATCCATTGGAATCAATGTACCAGCTAGTATCACTGGGAGAGGCTGCATTCAACTTCAGTTAATTTTTTGTGGCAAACAGGTGACTGGGTCTTCCACCATGACAACACACCTGCCATTACCATGCTGAGTGCTCCACAGTTTTGTTTGTTTTTTTTTTGTTTTTTTTTTTTTTTTTTTTACCAAAAACAGCATGATCACTGTACCCCACTCTCCCTATTCACCAGATCTCTCTCTGAGTGACTTTTTTTTGTTGTTTCCCCAAATGAAAAAAAGTCCTCAAAAGGAAATGTTTTGCACATGTGAAAGAGGTGAAACAAAAAACGGGAGAAGCACTAAATGGCGTCAAAATTGGTGAGTTCAAAAACTATTTGAGCAGTGGAAAAAGTCTCTGGATATGCATATTGCATTAGATGGAGAGTACTTTGAAAGTGACTGATGTTTAAACATGTAAGAATAAATACACACTTTTTTTTAATAAATAAGTTCCAGTTTTTAGGTCCCCCCAAAACAGCATAATATGCCATAAAAATATACAGACAGAAGCACTGTAACAGCATAGAGATCCCCAAAGTGAATTTATATGACTGTGCATTTACTGTCAATAGATTTTCTACAAAGGTGCCAAGAACACACAATGGGGAAAGGATAGCTTTTTCAATAATGGATGTTGAGAAAACTGAATGCTCACATGTAGAAGAGTGAACTTGTGCCCTTATCTCTTACCACAAGCAAAAGTCATTTCAAAATGGGTTAAAAACTTTATATAACATTTGAAACCACAAAACTACTAGAAGAAAGCAGGGAAAAATCTTGCCGTTGGTCTTTTTTTTTTCTTACATGATTTTGCAATAAAAGCAAAAATAAACCAACTGGATTACATTGAACTAAAATGCTTCTGCACAGCAAAGGAAACAACCAACAGTATGAACAGATAACCTATACAATGGCAGAAAATATTTGCAAACCACATGTCTGATATGGGGTTTATATTCAAAATATATAAGAATGTAAACAACTCCATAACAAGAAAACAACATGGTTACAAAATGGTCAAAACACCTGAAGACATTTCTCAAAGAAAGATGTACAAAAGACCAACATATATATTTCTTTAATGTTCAGCATCATTAATCATCAGGGAAATGCAAATCAAACTCACAATGAGATGTCACCTCACACCTGGGAAGTAGCAATTATTGAAAAGACTATGAAAACAAGTGGAAAGTGTGTATAACAAAGAGAACCACTATACAATGTTAGAAGGATTGTAAATTAGTACATTAGTACATTTATGGAAAACAGTATAGAGGCTTCTAAAAAAAATAAAAATACAACTACCATTGTGTGTGTGTATCCAAAGGAAATGAAATCAGTATGTCAAAGAGTTAAAATACTTACATGTTCATTGTAGCATTATTTACAATAGTCAGGATATAAAATCAGCCTAAGTGCCCATCAATGGATGAACAAATGAAGAAAATATGGAATATATAAATATATTTTTAGTTTTGTTTTCCCCTCAATTTCTCAGGTGTAATTTTAAAAATTGTAGGTAATTAAGATGACATTATATTATATATTACAACATGATATTTTGATATATGCATATAATATGAAATGTTTTAAAGCAAGATAACTAATAGATACATCATATATATCTGTATATAAAAGGAGACCCTTCAAAAAACTGGAATTTCTTTATTAAAAATTGTGTATTCTCACATGTTTAAACTTCAGTTACCTTCAAAGTACTCCTCTTTTGATGCAATACACCTATCGAGACGCGTTCTGCACTGCTTAAAACAGTTTTTGAACTCGCGAATTTTTTATGACTTTTAAGTGCTCCTGCCATTTTTTGCAAAACATTTCCCTTTGAGGACTTTTTTCCTCCAGGGAAAGAAAAAAAAGTTACTCAGGGTGTGATCAGATGAATAGGGAGGGTGGGGCATGGGGTTCATGCCATTTTTAGCCAAAAACTGCTGAACACTCAGCATGATGTGGGCTGGTGCATTGCTGTGGTGGAAGAACCAATCACCTGTTCGCTACAACTTGGTCGTTTCTTCCACAAATCATGATGCAATCTTCTTAAAACTTCCAGATAAAAGCTTTGGTGGACCAGTTACTCCAGAGGAATAAATTCTGAGTGTACTGACTACAAGGGGCCGGTACTCCAAAAGATAATTCTGGTTTTTGGGAGGTCCTCCCTCCTATATATACACATACACACCCACACATACATACACACATACATGCATAATAGAATACTATTCAGTCTTAAAAAATATTCTGTCACTTGCAGCAACACAGATGCACCTGGAGGACAGTGTGCTAAGTGAAATAAGTCAGGCACAAAAAGACAAATACTGTACGATCTCACTTATATATGGAACCTAAAAAATTAAACTCGTAGAAATAGAGAGTAGAATGGTCTTTGCCAGGGGTTCAGGTGGAGTGGGGAATATGGAGATGTCAGTTAAAGGGTACAAGTTCTCCTCAGACAGGATAAATACGTTCTGGAGACCTACTGTACAATGTGGTGACTATAGTTAACGACAGTGTATTGTGTACTTGAAAATTCCTAAAGGTCTTAAATGTACGCACCACAAAATAATGACACTTATGTGAGTCAGTTATCTTGATTTAAATTATTTCATATTATATGCATATATCAAAATATCATGTTGTAATATATAATATAATCTCATCATAATTATACACAATTTTTTCAATTACACCTGAGAAATTTAGGGGAAAACAAGATTAAAAAGAAACATGGATGATAAAATAGTAACAAAGTTAAAACTGATCAATTTAAGTCTTAGAAGCTCAGAATGCATCTACCAGAAGACTCTAAATAATATAATTTTTTAAAAAGTCAGGGTTTACAACACTAATTTGAAATGGTTCAAGATTAGAGAGATCCTTTAATATTAAAACCACCTACTTAGTATAAATGCAGACTTTTCACCAAATGATTTTGAAGAGCTTTGCAACATTGACATTTTTAGTTATCTGCACAGTATTCTTCTCAATACTAATAAGATGTAAATATCAAACATATAGAAGGAGGCCCAATGTCCACTTTACCTGTACGAAGTCCACTTGTATAACTAATCCTGAATTGTACTCCACATCTTGAAAATAAAATGTAATATATATAGCTTTCTCACATATACACCAAAGATTAAGATTGTTTCGAGTACACTTGTTTCAATCAAATATAGCAGAAAATTCAAATGTTATTATATATGCAACTAAGTTAGGCAAAGGCATGTCGAAGACAAAAGTAAAACAACTGATTTTCAATGAATTGCAGCTTTAGTTGGAATGTGTGAGAATGGAGACCATTTAGTTATTACTGTTCTGAGAAGAAGATGTAGCAACTTTGGGCCTCATCGCGCCTTATGTTCCCTGGGGGACTGTGTGTTGAGAATGATGACTTTCTCAGACTTATGGCAGAATCTTTCTCAGTGACTGAGTGACTCTTAACCGTAAATACAGTTAACAGTGCAAGTAGGCCAACTGTAGGTGTCAGCCCTGGGTGTTGCTGGCTTCAGAGGTGTAAGTGGAGCCTCAGGCTGGAGGAAAGTGTGTGTGTTGGGGGGGAGTTGGAAAGTTTTACAAAAAGTTACATGATAACTTGCATAAATAGGAGTCATGTAAGTATAAACAAGAAAATGATGACATCTGCTGTCCCTAGCAAGGGATTCGAGTGGCTAGGGAACAGGAAGGGGAGAGAGACCCGTCTTTCAGAGTTTGTACTTTTTGAATGTTGTACAAAGTTCATGTATTACCTATTCAAAATAAAAATAAAATAAGTGTTTAATTCACATTTGTATTGTCATTAACAGTGTCCTAGTGGCTTTTACTTCCATAATTCTCTCTGGTACTCGAAAAAAGCCTGTGAGGCAAACATGGCAGGTATTCTTCTCATTTTATACATAAATTAACTGGAGATACAGGTGTCTCAACTCTTCTGTATCATATAATCAATTAAAACTTAGGTTGAATACAAGGTTTTCTGCTTCCAAATCTGCATTCTTTCCATCATATTCTGCTTCCTTGCCTATATTGAGGACCACAAAACAGACTGGATAGAAACAGAAATCTATCTGTGCAAAACAAAATTGACAGGCTGAGCTCTGGGCTCTGCAGCCTTCTAGGCTCTATGGAAAAGTTGTTACTGTTACTGCAGCCACAGCAATCTGCAGACCAAAAAACCAGACCTAAAGTTCCATGTCACGTGAATTAAATAAATATGTATTAAATAATAACAGCCCAGGCCTTAGCACCTTATGCATACTATTTCCCATCTTTGCTAAGAATTTTATCTACCTCTCCAAGACAGGTATTATCCTCATTTTGCAGATGGTGAAATTGAGGTATAAAAGTTTACATAATCGATATTAGGTTTAAAAATGGTAAGACTAGCATATGTCTTCAATGTGTCTTTCCCAAAGTTGTTCTTTTTTCCAACTACTGGGTTGAGATTTCTGGTGGATACATAGATAAGGATGAGAACAGGTTTCTCAAAAATAGAGGTGTGCGTTGAGGGAGATGGAGAGAGAGATAAGAGCAGTGAGGACTGTAGTACTGATGAAACTGAGTATCATAAAAGAGGTCTGAGCAAAATGCTCTGAAGACTTGAAGGAGGAAGCAACCTCGACTTCCTTCAGATGAGTTAGATGTGGCTCCCTGAAAGAGCTGGGATGAGAAATAGGCATTGAAGAATTACTAAGAACTTGAAATGTGGAGTAGACCGATGTGCAGGTGTTAATGACTTAATGACTGGCCATTGTCTGAAACATAAACTATATTTATTAAAAATTGGTCTGTTGAGTTGGGCATGGTGGCTCAAGCCTGCAATCCCAGCACTTTGAGAAGCCGAGGCGAGAGGATTGCCTGAGACCGAGTGTTCGAGACCAGCGTGGGCAACATGATGAGACCTCATCTCTACAATAAATCCAGAAAAAATATTAGCTGGGCATAGTATCACGCCCCTGTAGTTTCAGCTACTTGGAAGGCTGAGGCAGAAGGAGCACCAGAGACCAGCACATCAATGCTGGGGTGGCAGTGAGCATGCCACTGCACTTCAGCCTGAGCTATGGAGTGAGATTCCAACCCCCCCAAAAAAATTGGTCTGTTGGCTCTTCAGGGTCAGATCTATAAGTTGCAGGAGCACTTTGGGCACTGCTAAAATGCTGGTGACTAAAGGGACTTTGTGGAGAACAGTGCTAAAAACAAAATCACGGTTTGTTGAATGCATTCAACAAGAAGGAAAAGAAAGTGAGGGAGGACCACTCCTACTCCCTCCCTCCCCCAGTGTTCTATCAGTTTGTCTGGGGTGAGCTCTGTGTTATGCTGTTATAGTATTGTGGTAATTATTTAGTGCTTGCCTGTGGTAAAACGCTCAACATTGCTAAGAGACATAGTGATGTCAGAGTAACCTTTTCCTGTATCAGCCAGCTCTCTTCAAGTCCAAAGGGAGCTGAGACTGGTTGAGTGACAGAGCTCAGAATCCTCTCACCAAATATCCTTTCCCTCAGTCTAAAGCAGTTTTCAAACTGAATTCTTCTAGGTATTTTGGACCTCTGAAAGGGCATCAGGGGTTCTACAAACAATAAAAATTTAAATTGCCTGAAAAATCCATCCATTGAGTTGTCTGCTGTTTGTATTATGGTTCCAGAGAGGATTTCAATAATTAAAAAAAAATCCTAACAAGAAAACGTACTTCATTGAAATATATTCTCAGTGTTGTGAGACTTGGAAATTTCTGAGCTAGACCAAAGGTGTCTCACATAAGCTGGGAATGAGGGGAAGTGAGGTGGTAGCAATAACACTGTGTAATGGAAAGAGCACTGGGTAGGAGGGTGTGACAAGTGGGTTCTACTATGATCTAATAATAAGATGGGAGATTTGCCACTATGTGTTGAGGTGACCTTGAGATGATACCTTACCTCTTGGGACTCCTTTTTGCCTAACTACAAGATAAGGGAATCAAAAAAGATGACTCTCACTTGTCCAGCTCTTGTTAACTAGGTGCCGAACACTTTCTAGTATTAAAGCACACTGCACTATTTATTTCTGTCATGTGGTTAGCCATTTTGGATGGTTAAAAAATGTTCTATTTGACATGAATCAATAAATAGAACTGAATAATTCACTTCAATTTGTGAATTACTAGAGTTCCCTAGTACAAAATAAAGTAATTTCTCCAGTAGTTGATTATTATCTATGATAAACTAATTCTTCAGTATTCATGAGTAGGCCGGGCTCAGTGGCTCAGTCTATAATCCCAGCACTTTGGGAGGCCAAGGCCAGTGGATTGCCCGAGCCCGTGGGTTGGAGATCAGCGTAGGCAACTTGGTGAGACCTCATCTCTACAATTACAATAAACAAAAAATTGGCTGGGTGTGGTAGCACACACCTTTAGTTCAGGCTACTTGGAAGGCTGAGGTGGAAGGATCTCCAGAGACCAGCAGATCAATGCTGGGGTAGCCATGAGCGTGCCACTGCACTCCAGCCTGGGTGATGAAGTGAGATTCCAACTCAAAAAATATATATATTCATGAGTATGTAGATACATAAATAAGCAAAAAACAATTAAGTATGATCTATAAGGTATAGGATGCTACTAGAGGTATATAGGATGAGTACCAGACTCAGGTGTAGTAAGTTAGTAGAGATTTTCTGGAGGAAGACATGTATAAAATAGGAGATTTGGTAGATGACAAGGAGTTGGCTTGCAAAGGGGTTGAGAGGTGGGAATAAAAGTGATATAAACATAGAAAAGAGCATATGTAAAAAGCCAGAGATGAGAGAGACCACGGATGTTGAGGGAATTTTAAAAGGTTAGAAGGTCATGTGACCATATAAGGCCAGAGTAGTTAGTAGTGGCCAGGTTATGCAATCATTGTAAACTATCTTAAGGCAGTGGGACTTTGTACAAGTTATTAGAGTGAATGATGTGTTCTAACAGGGGAATAATCAGATTTGTATTTGTCAAATTTACTCTACCTTCAGTGTGGAAAATAAATGTCCAGAAAGCAAGTTAGGAGGCAGAGTGACAATTTAGAAGTCCATGGCAGAAATCCAGGTGAAAAATTATGATGATGATATTAACTAAGAAAGCAGGAGGGAGGTTGGAGAAGCAGGAGCACATTCAAAAGCTCTGTAGGTGAATTGACAGGGTTCAGTATTTGATTAAAATATGTAGAATAAGAGAGATGGCAATCCAGGGAAGATGCTCTGATTTCTCACTTGAGAAATTTGATAAATCGAACTCCTTATCCTCCAATGTGATAAGGAACAAAAAATGCGCAATGGATTTGAGTGAAGGGAGGAAATGTGATGACTGTGGGCTGAGGCACATTTTACTTGGATACCTATGTGCCATCAAAAAAGAAATGTCTAGCAGGCTGTATTTTGTAGGAATAAGGCCCAGAAGAGAAATGTGGGCTGGAGATGGAACAGAGATACAAAAATCAGCAGCCTAATGACATCAGAAGCTATGGATTAGATAGCAACTTAAGAAAAGCGTTTGAAGTTAGAATAGAAGGCGGCCAAGGACACAACACTGACCAAATCCACATTTTTAAAAAAAGTTTTAAGAAGAGTTTATTAGTGAGAAAAAGAAAAGGAAAAAAAGGAAGATTAATGCCAGAAAGACCTGCCATGGGCAAGTTTCTCAAAAAAGAAAAACTGCCCAAATCCATATTTTAATAGATGAGTTGGGACACAAGAGGATATCCAGGAACACAAAGAGTCACAGAAATTCAAGGAAAGAGGGTGATTTTAAGAGGAAGGAATAGTCAGTCAACAGTGTTAAATGATGGAGACAAGCTAAATAAGGAAGGATTTAAGAAGTGGCCATTGAATTTAGCAAGTAGGTCACTGGTGCTCCTTGTGGCATCTATTTCATTTGGGTGATGGCAATGGGAGCCAGATTACATAGGGATGAGATGTGAGAAGAGGCCATGGCTGTGGAGACTGCATGTGTAGAAAATCCTTTCACGAGGTCTTGCTGCTAAAGAGAGACAAGAGATAGGGTGATAACGGAAAGAGTGTATCAGGTTGAAAAGGTTGTAGAAGAGACTTGAGCATGTTTCTATGCTAATGAGAAGAAGCCAATAAAGAAAATAGTCAGTGGGAGGATATTCCTAAGGGGATGGAATGAAAGGTACAATGCACTGGTGGACATGTTAGCCTGTGCCAGGAAAAGGCAATCCCTCCAGGTGAAAGAAGGGAGTGATGATGGTCCAGTCCACACTGTCACAGGTTGGGTAACAGGAGGTAGTATGATAAAAGTTTTCAAGATGCAAAGATGAGTATGGCAGGACACAAGTCCCCTTTAAGTTTGGAAGAGAAGGGAAACATGTGTAAATAATTCTGCTATTCACTGGAAAGTTATCAAGGCTAGGAGAGACTTACAAGTCAAAAGCAATGAATGATAGCTCAGAGCCTGGAATGGTTTCTAATTGAGAATGCAGTGGAATCTCATCAAGAAGGTGAATCTGAGCTGTGTCTTGAATTATGTGAGGAACTTGAAGGTGTAGGCTATGGTACAGCAAGAGAGAAATTTCAGCAAAAGAAAAATATAAGTAAAGTGAAAGTAATGTTTAGAGAATGATGAGTAGATAAGATTTGAATAAAATGTAAGATGTGGAATAACAGGCAATAAATTTTAAAATAGAAGTTGGAGTCGTATTGAGAAAAGTCGTGCATATCCTACCAAGGAGTTTGGATTTGTTTTCAGTAGGCAGAGGAAGTGATGGAAGAATTTATTTGTAATGTTTTAAAAATGGAACATTTGGGAATCAAATTAGAAAGGTATGACAGCATACAAAAATAAAAGTGTGAAAATGTTGAATGCTTCAAAAAGCATTTGATAAATGTTGACTAATGAATGAAAGGGCAGTTGGATGGGTGAACAAAAGAAAACACAGACCATCAGTCTGACACTGGGATCAAGGGATTGCATAGCCTCGCATTGACTACTTGAATAATGTGAGCAGACTGACTTCAGTTCCACCTCTGCTGTTTATGCCAAACATCAACAGTGTGTTCTCATTTATATAACAAGCTGGCCCACAGTCCTTTAGGAGACTAATTTAGTTGTCTAGCTCTAGGACTGGAAAATGAGCTTCTTGACTTTTCAAAGTACAAACATTTTATAAGCAAAATTTACAGAGTGTGAACTACTTTGGTATTTGTTCATATAATATAATATTAAATTAAAACCTAATGTTTGAAACTTCATTTTGACAAATGATTTAAGGAAAGAATGTAAAATTGTCATCTTAGTTTTTGAGAACCTTAATTTACTTGCTAAATTTTATTAAGTAAATATGCAAAAAAGAACATTTACTTTTAAAACTTTAAAAAATATATACGTTTTTCAGCGGTGAGGGCTTTGAAAACAACTTGAAGAAAGTATTATAACTATTCCAATTTAATTTTAAAACCTCCTCTCAGCTTTTATAGAGAAAAAAGAACCACAGTATTTTCAATGACATCATGGTGACTCAGACTGGCTTTATGAAATACATACTCTTTGATATTTCCAACTATTACCTCAAAGAACTGACTGAGGGGCTGATTGATTTCCCTTTATCAGTTGTTGATGAACTTGTGGGGCAACTTGTGGGGCAACATGCCGAGGGAGATTTTCATTAGGTTGGAGGTTTGAAGCCTCCAACTAAAATGCTTTTACATTGCATCCTAAGTTTGCTTTCTCAGGATTGTATTTCCTAAAAATAATGTCAATAATTAATTCCAATGCCATATTTAATTATAAAGCATGATATATCATAAGAGGTTGAGTAAATATTTTACAATTATTACTCTTAAATATTATCGTAAGAAAACAAATAATTGCCCAAGTGTTGCCTTAAGTATACTAAGATAATGGCAAACTATGACAAATTTCAGTTAATAAAGAGATTTTTATATGCATGTCAGCAACTGCAAATGGGAATGGAATGCAATTTGCAACTTTACTATGCCATTTGCATTAGCAAATAGTAAAATATGCACTTTAGATACAGTTGGGTGTAGTGGGTAAGAATGTGTGAATACACAATGATATTGTTTCTTTGAGAACTTGATAGACATGCCTAATAGACACTCACATCTAATCTGTGTGTGTGTTTTTCCACACTTGAGGGTTTTATTATCTTTTTTGTTAGGCACTTTAGATTTAGGGTTTCTATTTAAACCTCTATGAATTTTTTATTTCTGACTCATTAAGCAAGTTCCCAGGATTCTGATTTTAAGGCATGTTTTTAAACTAAGACTTTTATTTGTTTTCATTAAACCTGTGAAGCATATAAGAAGAAAAAACTTTTTAAAGAGAACTCAGTAGTGAGACAGCTTTGTTAAATACAGTTTTAACAGAGATGCAAAAGTTTTCAGAATATAAGCTTTCCTGTGGCATGCATTTTAAATGCCAATGTCACTTATATAAAAATTATAAATTATAAATTAGGAATAAAGTATTTATCAGATTTTATGATGTAATTTTCAGTGGGAAAGTTTTAGAAATAAGTTCTTTCCACGGCATCACCCTCGTTCTTTTGAAACAATAGTTCCATCTAGTGGACATTTTACTTAGAAACAAACCTTATTTTAAAATTAAAATTAAAATTTTAGAGTTGGGGATACATGTGAGGATTTGTTACATAAGCAAATTGCGAGCAAGTGAGTTAGAAACAAACCTTTGATTGCACATGTTAAAGAAAATTTTTTCTCATAATTAAAATAGCATTAAAGGAAAATAATGATCAATAGCAAAGATAATTTGTTTAAAACATTAAATTCATAATAAACAAGATAGAAATCAAATTACGAAATCGGGAAACAAATAGAAGTATCTGCCTGCAAAAAAAGGACAATCTTATGTTTTAGAGCACACTAAAAACTTGGTAAAAATTTGACTAATTTATTGATGTAGACAGCCAAGCTGAATAGCACAGGTCCTGGAGTTACTGTGACCAAAAACAAGCTACAATTGTTTGAAAAACAAACAAACAAAAAATGGATCTAGTGGAAAAAATCTCAAACATATAGAGTAATAGATATCATTTATTTAATTATTCATTTTGGCAACAATAGTTACTGGACTTCAATTGTGTGCTAGTCACTTACCAACTTTGATGATACTGACATTGAATTCATCTTAAGTTCAAGAGGGTTCTACGTATTACATCAGTGGCAGTTGAAAATGAGTTATTGGAGAGATTAAAAACTTAGCTCTGGTAATGTCTCTAAATTGTTACACAATATCAAAATAGCCAATCAATTCAGAGACTTCATTTAAATTTTAATTATCTAGATGATTCCAAAGTATTAGCATGTCTTTTCCAGCAACATGGTTGGAGTTGGAGACCATTATCCTAAGTGAAATAACTCAGAAATAGTTGGATATTTTTAATTGATTGTGTTGAGTGCATCACTAAAAGCAGACTGAAGGTTTATAGTGTAAACTTTTGAAAACTTGGAATAAAATATACCTGAGGCACCTGCGTATACACCCTCTCTCTAGCTCTCTCTTTCTCTCTGTGTTTCTCTCTCTCTCTCTTCTTTCTGTCTCCCTCTCTCTCTGTGTTTCTGCCTCCCTCTGTGTGTCTGTCTCTCTTTCTTTCTGTCTCCCTCTCTCTGTGTGTCTGTCTCTCTGTCTCCCTTTCATCTCTCTCTCTGTGTCTCTCTGTCTCTCTTTCTCTGTCTCCCCATCTCTGTCTCTCTGTCTGTCTCTGTCTCTCTCTTTCTCTCTCTGTCTCCCACTCTATTTATCTGTCTCTCTCTGTCTCTGTCTTTCATGCACTCACTTGACATTCTATCCATCGTGGGATGAGGCAGCAAACAGACCCTCACCAGATGTGACGCCTAGATCTTGGTCTTCCCAGCCTACAGAACTGTGAGCCAAATAAACTTCTATTGTTTATATATTTTTTTTAAAAGCTGAAGACACAGTTCCTGACATTGTTATCCTGCTTTTCATGAACTTAAAACCTTTTATGTAGGACTTTGTGAAATAGATCTAGAATTAATTTTATTTCAAAAGACAAAAATGGTTGATTGGATAATTATTTACTTTTATTTTGGGTCAAAATTAAAATGATTAAGCTGAGTGAATCTTTTAATATGTGCAGATGAAGTTTCCATATGCAAGGATGTTTGGATTGAGGTGGGAACTTTCTGGGTTTCTTTTACCCATTACAGTACTGGACAATGACTGACTCAGCCCAGAGCAGATAAAGTGAATCAGGGCTACTTAAAGTTAAGTGGAATCTCTGTAGCTCTTTTCCACACACTGAGGCCAATGTGAGAGCTTCCCAATATTGTTCCTAGATTTAGCCATATGAACTAGTATCCCTCCAAGGATTCCCGGTTATCTATGTGGTGACAAAATGCAATTTTGCAATTATAAAATCTTAATTCAGGGATACGGTCCTTGAATGTCTTCTATCTAGGCTTCAAAAATTAATCATCCTTGCTGAACTTGGTGACTTATACCTGTAATCCCAGAACTTTGGGAGGTGGAGGTGAGAGGATTGCCTGAGCCCAGGGGTTCAAGACCATCCTGGGCAACTTGGTGAGACCTAATCTCTACAATAAATAAACAAATAGCTGGGCGTGGTGGCATGTGCCTGTGGTTCCTGTAACTTGGAAAGCTGAGACGAATGGATTGCCTGAGCCCAGCAGATCGAGGCTGTCATAGCCATATTATGCTGTGCCACTGCACTCCAGCCTGAGCGACAAAGTGAGACTCTCACTCAAAAAAAAAAAAAAGAAAAAAAAAGAAAAAAAAAAAAAAAAAGAAAAATTAATCATCCTTGTTTTTTCACTGGGCTGGACAGTCTTTCCAAATGTCGTCATCATTTAAGTACTTTTTCATATATGAGCTACAAAATCACTCAAACATAAATGATCTAAATGATCTTGAGCCTCTAAAAACATATTCTTTGATGATTTTTCTTTATAATAGAAGCTATAGCATAGATCTGAAGGTAAAACTGATATAATAGAACTTTTGGGAATAAACTGGGGAATAGTATTGTGCTCTATATAAGTATAGAGAAAAGTGGAAACAAACCCCAACACGAAATGGGATGAAGAAAGCAGCTTTCTTAGTAATAAGTCTAGTGCCTGAACTCTGTGGACATTTGGAAATAATAATATTAATGGCTAGCATTTACTATTCTCTTAGTAGGTGTTTTACTGTTGTCTCATTCATTTCCATGACAACGTGTGCAGCAGAAATTATTGATTCACTTAAGAGATGAAGACCCGGGAGTGGTGGTTCACGCCTGTAATCCCAGTACTTTGGGAAGCCAAGGTGAGAGGATTGCCTGAGCTCACAGGTTTGAGACTAGCCCAGGCTACTTGGGGAGACCTCAACTCTACAATAAATCAAGAAATTAGTCGGGCATGGTGACACGTGCCTGTAGCTCCAGCTACTTGGAAGGCTGATGTAAAAGGATTGCGTGAGCCCAGCAGGTTGAGGCTGCAGTGGCTGTGACCGTGCCACTGCACTCTAGCCTGGGTGACAGAGTGAGACTCCTACTCAGAAAAAAAAAAAGAGAGAGAGAGATGAAGATACTGAAGCTGTGCAGAAGAGTTAAGTTGTTTGCCCAAGCTTACACAAAAATAAATGGCAGAAATGATACTTGCTGTCTGACTTCAAACCCTGGGCTTTTCTTTTTTTTTTCTGTTTTTCTTTTTTTTTTGATTATGGAGTTGTGGGGTACAGTTAAGGGTTAGGTATACAATTGCGTTTCATTCAGGCACCCTGTTGATATGGGGTGTTTCCCCGTTCCCAGACAGATATTTGCTACTGTTAATCCCACCCCCCCCCCCACCATAGTTTCCCAGTACGGTCAGTCCTTTTTGTATAGTATTGCATTGGATGTTTAAGGTCCATTACTTCATCAGCAAAACTGTTTTTTAACCCATAAATAAAGTGCTCATATATAAAAGAGACAAATGTTTCATGGATGCAGTTGAAACCAGTGAATTACTGATACAGAAAAGTTTTCACTGTTGATAGTATTACAAGAGTCAAAAGGCAGAAACAGCCAAGGGTTCCTTGATAGATGAATGGATAAACAAAATGAAGTGGATTCATATAAGAAAATACTATTCAGACCTAAGGGGAATAAAGTCCTTTTTTTAATGTTTTACTTTATTTGTAGAATCATTTATCTGCCTACTCATCAGACTGCAAGTTTTGAAAAGTTTCACTCACCATTGTACAAAGGTATAAACTAATAAGTTTGAATAAATTAGAATTTTATAAATAAGTTGTGTCACTTTTCCATTTTAATATAACAACAATGACATACTACCTACAGATAACAAGACAAACTATTTTACTATGGTCTCCTTAGTCCAAGAAAATCAGGAGAGTGCCTCTCAAGTCACTTCAAAGAAAATTTCCAAAGATACTCCACACGGAGCAATGAAAAATAATTCCTCTATTTTCAGAAGAAAAATTATGATTTTAATATATCCACCAGCCGACATAGTCACAGTTTTTTTTGTGGTGAGAACATGTAAGATAAACTCTTTTAGCAAATTTCAAGTAAAATACAGATTTTTAGCTATAGTTACCATACTGTATATTAGATCTCCAGAAGTTATCCCTCCTGAATAATTGAGCTTTTGTACTCTTTGATCAACATCTCCCCAATTTTCCCCACATGCTAGCCCCTATCAACCACCATTCTACTCTATGCTTCTATGAGTGTAACTTTTTAGTTTTCATACATGAGTGATATTAGGTAGTAGTTGTCTTTCTGTCTGGCTTATTTCATTTAGTGTAATATCCTCCAGATTCATCCATGGTTGTTGCAAATGAAAGAATTTCTTTCTTTTTAAAGGCTTAATGATATTCCAGTATATAATTATACCAAGTTTACCTTATCCATTCACTCATCAGTGGACACCTAGTTTGCTTCTATACTCAATTTTTACAAATAATGCTATAAACGTGGGCCTGAAGGCACTTCAGTATGCTTGTTTCTATTAATAAATTCCCTTTCTTTACAAATTACCCAGTTTCATGCATTCTGTTATGAGCAGCAGAAAATGCACTAAGACACCAACGTATTAAGTATTAAGAGGTGAAGTCTTCAGGAGGTGGTTAAATCATGAGAATGGAGCCCTTGTGAACAGAATATAATGCCCTTATAAAAGAGCTTGATGGAGGGAGTTCATCCTTTTTGCCCTTCCACCTTCTGCCATGTGAGAGCACAGCATTCCTTCTCCTCAGAGGATCAACTTTCAAGGTGCCATCTTCAAAGCTGAGAGTGGGGCCTCATCAAAGACTTGCCAGAACCTTGATCTTGGAGTTTCCATACTCTGGAACTGTAAAAAACAAGTTTCTGTTCTTTACAAATTACTCAGTCAGTGGTATTTTGTTATAGTAGAACAAATGGATTAAGACAGAAATCAATGCCAAGAGTAGGGTGTTGCTATAACAAATTCCTAGAAATGCAGAAGCAGTCTTTTGGAACTGGGAAATGGGTACAGACTGGAACAATTTTGAAGTGAATGCTGGAAAAAGGATAGATTGCCATGCATGGAGCATTATGCTCAATACTAGTACAGGTTCAGAAGAGAATAGCTGTAGAAAAAAAAATCTGTGTCTTCTTAGAGATTATTTAAGTGGTCATTAACAAAATGTTGTTAGAAATATGGACTGGACAGTGAAGACAATTATGATGAGGTTTCAGACAGAAATGAGGTACAAGGAAGTGGAAACTGGAGGGAAGGCTCTCCTTTGTACAAAGTGGCAACAAACTGAATTACGTTAGTGTCTTAGGTGGGACTTTGTAGAAGGCAAAAGTTAAGAGTAATGATATAAGATGCTTGATGGAAGAAATCTTTAATCAGCAGGTGTTTGGAGTGCTGCATGGCTTCTGTTAACATAAAAAATTCAGGGAAAGAAATTATCTAAAGATGGAATTTTAATTAAAAGGGAAGCAGAATAGTAAACTTCTCAGCCTGGCCATGTGTCGAATAAAACAAGCATGTTTAAGAGAGAAAACTACCAGTGTGGTAAAAAACAAACAAACAAACAAAAAACTGGTTGATAAAAAGATGAGTATGGATAGAAGGAAGCCAGGTGCAATTTATCAAGAAAACAGAAAAGTGACCTAAAAGGCATTTCAGAGATCTTTGAGGCTGCCACACCCAACACAGGTCCCTAGTGCCAGGGCCTTGAGAGTAGGATGATTTAGAGGAAGAAGCCCAGATTTTCCTGTGAGACACTGGGACTTACTGTCTAGGGCCTCCTCAAATCTCTCCTCCCCGTATCCTGGCACAGGGTTCCTTGGTCACTTTAGCTGTGGCTCAGGCAGGCCGTGGGTGGCATGTGCCACCATTTCAGAGGGCAGAAGTGATGAGCCTCAGCAGCATCTATTTGGGGAGAATTCTGAAGGTATGAGGAGTGCAAAAGTTGCGGGGGCGTGGCTACCTCCACCAAGATTTCAAAGAATGCCTCAGAGGGCCTCTGAACCCAGGGAAAGATGTGGTATGGGGTGAGCCATCACAGAGTTCCCACTAAGGCAATGCCCAGCAGACCTGTGGGTTTGGAACCACCCCAGAATGGCCCCACTAGGCCAGTGTCTAGTGAAGACAGCAGGGCAAGGCCACCCCCAAGTATTCAGAACTATAGAACAACCAGTACGCAACTCCAGCATGGGAGAGCTGCAGACAGGAGACACCAAGCTATGAGATCTGGCGTCTGGGCTGGGCCCAGCAAAGTCATGGAGTCAGTGCCTTCAGGAGCACTGAGGCCCAACCCCTGTTCCAATGTGTCCGGAAGATGAGACATAGAATCAAAGATTATTTTCCAGTCTTAAAATTGAATATTGCTTGCCCTGCTGGGCTTTGGCCTAACTTAGGATCTTTTACCATTTCTACTTTCCTATTTCTCCCTTTCGGAATGGGAATGTCTATCCTATACCTGTCCCACTATTGTATTTTTGAAGCACATAACTTGCTTGATTCCACAGGAGTCAACTGGAGAGCAACTTGCCTCAAGATAAATTGTATCCTGAGTCTCAATCATAATCTGATTTAGATGATGCTTAGATGAGACTTTGGTTTTAGATTTTAAAGTTGATGTTAAAATGAGATAAGAATTTGGGGACAACTGGAATATTTTGCATGTGAGAAGGATATACATTTTGGCAGGCCAGGGACAGAATTCTGTGGTTTAAATGATTGTGTCTCATCCAAAATTCATGTTTAAACCTCATGAATGGAATATAGTATCCTTATAAAAAGTTTTGATGGAAGGGGTTCTTTTTTCCCTTCCATCTTCTGTCATGTGAGAACAGTGTCCTTCCCTTCAGAGGTCACAGTGTTCAAGAAGCCATCTTGGAAGCAAAGATCAAACCCTCACCAGACAAAAAACTTGCTGGCAAATTGATCTTGGAGTTCCCAATCTCTAGAACTGTGAGAGATAAATGTTTGTTCTTTATACATTACCCAGTCTGTAGTATTTTGTTGAAGTGGCACAGGCATTCATTGTATGTTCTTGGCACTCTTATAAAATCAGTTGATCATAAGTACATTTTTTTTCTTCAGACTTTCTATTCTGTCCTATTAGTCTTTGTGCCTGTTTTCATGCCACACCATATCACTTTGATTACTATAGCTTTGCAATATATTTTAAAATCAGAAAATGTGATGTTTCAAGCTTTGTTCTTTTTACTAAAGATTGCTTTGGCTATTTGGGTTCTTCTGTGGCTCTAAATGAATTTTAGGATTTCTTTTTGTGTCTGTAAAAAAATCACTGGAATTTTAATAGGAATTGCATTAAATTTGTATATTATTTTGGGTAGCATAGACATTTTCACAATATTAATTCTTCAAATCCATGAACAAGGGATCTCTTCCCATTTATCTTTTTTTAAATTTCCTTCATCAATGTTTTATAATTTTCAGTGTACTAGTCTTTCACCTCTATAGTTAAGTTTATTCTTAAGTATTTCATTTTTGTTGCTACTGTGAATGGGATTGCTTTCTTAATTTGCTTGGTTAATTCTTTGTTTCTGTATAAAAATGCAGTTGATTTTGTATATTGACTTTGTAGACTGCAACTTCATTGAATTCATTTATTTTAACAAAAAAATTTTTTTTTTTTTTTTTTTTTTTTTGCTGGATTTCTAAGGGTTTCCTACATATCCATCATGTCATCTGCAAACTGGGATAATTTTACTTTTTCACTTTTGATTTGAATTTCCTTCCTCCCTCCCTTCATTCCTTCCTTCCTTTTTTCTATCTTTCATCTAATTGCTCTGGCTAGGACTTCTAGTACTATATTGAATAGAAGTGGTGAGAGTGGGCATTATTGACTTGAATGAATCTTAGAGAGAAAACTTTCCATTTCTCCTTATTGATTATGAGATTTTCTGTGGGCTTTTTATATATGGCCTTTATTGTGTTGAGACAGGTTCCTTCTATACCTGTTTTGTTGGGAGTTTTAATCACAAAAGGATGTTACATTTTGTCAAATGCTTTGTCTAAGTCTAGTGAATGATCATGTGATTTTTTTTCTTTTCATTTTGTTAATATGATGTATCACATTTATCTTGGTTTGATTCATACATGTTTTACCATCCTTACATCACTGAAAAAAATTCCACTTGATTATGGTGTGTAATCATTTTAATGTAATGAATTTGGTTTGCTCATATTTTATTGAGGATTTTAGCATCTGTGTTCATCAGGGTTATTGGCCTGTACTTTCCTTGTAATCTTTGGCTTTGGAATCAGGGTTATACTAGCCACATAAAAATGAATGTCAAAGTGTTGCTTCTCCCTCTATGTTTTGGAAGAGTTTAAGAAGAGTTGGGATGAATTCTGTGAATGTTTTATAGAATTCACCTGTGAAACCGTCTTGTCTTGGGTTTTTTTTTGATGGGAGGATTTTTATTAATGATTCAGTCTCTTTATTATTAGTCTGTTCAGACTTTCCATTTTTTCTAGATTTTCTAATTTGTTAGTCTGTAATTATTATAGTCCTTTAAAATCCTTTTTTATTCCTCAGATATCCTTTGTAATGACTCCCTTTTCACTGCTGATTTTATTTATTAAAGAATTCTCTCTTCTTTGTCTTGTTGAGGTTTGGTCAACTTTGTTTTTTAAAAAACATCAATTTTTAGCTTTTAAATTTTTTTTTATTGTTTTTCTGCCTTATTTTATTTCTGCTTTAATCTTTATTAATTTCCTTATTCTACTGATTGTGTTTAGTTTGTTCTTTTTTTTCTCCCCTCAGTAGTTTCTTGTAGTATAAACTTAGTTTTTTTGTTTGTTTTTCTTCAGTCAGAATTTCACTCTGTCTCTCAGGCTGGAGTGCAGTGACACAATCCTGGCTCACCAAAGCCTTGATCTCCTGAGCTCAGGTGGTCCTTCTGCCTCAACCTCCCAAGTAGCTGGAACTACAGGCATGCACCACCACTCCTGGCTAATTTTTAAAAATTATTTTTTGTAGAGATGAGATCTTGCTATGTTGCTCAGGCTGAATTTGAACTACTGGCTTCAAGTGATCCTCCTACCTTGACCTTCCAAAGTGCTGGGGTTAGGTGTGACACTGTGCCCAGCTGAAGTTAGGTTATTTGAGATCTTTGTTATTTTTTGATGTAGTCATTTATTGCTATAAACTTCCCTTTTAGTACTTCCTCTTTATACTGCTTTTGCCTTATCCCATAAATTTTGATATGTTGTATCTTTGTGTGTTGTGAGATTTAAAAAAAACCCTTTGATTTCCTCTTTGACCCCATGGTTATTCAAAAGTATGTTGTTTAGTTTCCAAATATCTGTGACATTTCTCATATTCTGTTATTGATTGCTGGTTTTATTCTATCTTGCTTGGAAAAGATACTTGGAATGATTTTAATCTTGAAATTGTTAAAACTTCCTTTGTGACTTAACATGTTATCTATTGTGAAGAATGAGGAATAAAGTTTCTTTAAAAATTTTTTTGAGTTATTTTGCACAGTAATAATATATTGTACACTTCATAACTGTTAAAACAGTAAACTTCAAATGTTCTCATCACAAAAATGGTATTTGAAGTGTTAGATATGTTAATTAACTTGATTTAATTATTCCATATTGTATTCATAAATCCTAGCATCACTTTGTATCCCATAAATATATGTAACTGTAAATAACATTTAAAAATAGAAGTAAAAAAAGATTATGTTTTCTTCTGCTACTGATGGAAAGTTCTGTGTATAAGTCTGGCATGTATCTGGTCTACTTCATGTAGAGTGTTGTTTGGCTCTGCTGTTTCCTTATTGATTTTTTTGCCTGGATTATCTATTCACTACAGAGATTGGAGTGTTAAAGTATTCTACTTTTATTTCATTGCTGTCTACTTTTCCCTTCAAGTTTGTCAATGTTGGCATTATATATTTAAGTGCTTGATATTAGGTGCATATATTTATATAATTGTTATATCTTCCTGTTGAATTGAGTCTTTTTACATGATACAATAATCTCTGTTCTTATGACAGTTTTTGACTTAAATTCTATTTTGTCTGACCCTGGTTCCTTTTGGTTACCATTTTTATGGAATTTTTTTTCCCAACCCTTCACTTTCAGACTGCCCTTAAAACTTAAGTGAGTCTTTTGTAGTTAGCATGCTGTTGAGTCTTTTAAAAATCCCTTTAGCTACTCTGTTTTTTGATTGGAGAAGTTAATCAATTTGCATTTAAAGTAATTATTGATAGGTAATAACTTACTGTTGCTATTTGTCAATTGTTTACTGACTGTTTTGTAGTCCCTTCGCTCTTTTCTTGCTATCTTTATTTTGTGATGTGACTTTTTTTGTGATGGCATGCTTTGATTTCTTTCTCTTTCTCCTTTGCATATATACTAGATGCTTTTTTCTTATAGTTACCATGAGGCTTACATGTAACATTTTTTTAGTTATAAATACCTATTTTAAATTAACAACAATTTAACTTCAATTGCATCCAAAGTATCTATACTTTTTACACTTTCCCCTTATGTTTTATGTTATTTATGTCACAATTCATTTATTTTTAAACTGTGTATTTATTAACCAATTGTTATACCTGTAGTTATTTTATTGCTCTTGTTTTTTAATTTTTATACAAGAGTTTAAAATGATTTATGTTTTTCAAGGAGATCTTGACTTATGCCTCATATCTCTATAATAATATTTTTAAAATAATTTATGCACCTCCGTTATAGCATTAGGTAATTCTGAATTTGACTTTACACTTATCTTTACCAACAAGTTTTATATTTGTACAAGTTTTCATCTTATTAATTTGCAGTTTTTCATTTGAGTCACAATTGGGTTTACAGTTGGCAGATTTATTACAGAGGGGCAGGGGCGTATGTGGCTTCTATCATGTTCCCAGGTTGATAGGATTGCCTCTTGGGTTATGGCTGAGCAGGGCTATAGCCTGGGAATGGGGCCACTTCTGTTCTCAGTCAGATTCACAGATGGTGGCAATTAGACAGGTATCGCGCCCACTGGGCTCCTGACTAAGCTTTCACTGGGTCCCCGGGAAGATCCTTGGGCCCAAAAGGCTGCCTCTGGAACTCCAGTAAAGGAGGGCTGAAGATGGGTCTTAGGGCTGCTTTAGAATCTGCAATTGGAACTGAAGTCAGCAGGCCTAGCGCTGGGGCTTGAACAGGTGTATCTCCTGTCAGTTTTCTGAATGGGCATAACGACCCTAAACTATAGCAGAACAGGGCTGAACTGAGTCCCAGGGCAACTTCAGGGTCTTCAGCTGGGACTAAGGTTGGCAGACATGCTACCAAGGACACAGATGGGCATCACTGGGTCCCTGGGTAGATAAGACTGACTCAAGACCATGGTAGAGCAGGACTAGAAAAAGGCCACAGGACCCACAGTCATGTTCGAATTTGGCAGCCCTATTACCAAGGATAGGGATGAGCATGTCTCCTGCTGAGTCCCTAGGTAGGTAGGACTGACTTTAGGCTGTGGTAGAGTGGAGCTGGAGCCAAGTCACAGAGCTGCCTCAGGGTTCATAGTCATGTCTGAGGTCTGTCTGTGGCACTGTTGCCAGGGATATAGGCAGGAATGGCTCCTCTAGGGTCTTTTGGCAGATGGGACTGATTGTAGGACCATGGCCAAAGAGAGATGGAGTTGAGTCTTTAGTAGAAGAGACTGCTTTTTGTCTTGAGCCAGGACCACATTTGGTGAGCACATTGTCACTGGGGTGTGAGCCTACTTTCTCAAAGTGTCTCTCCTTGATCTTGGGTTTCACTGGAGTTTCAACACCTCCCCACTTGAATCCCAAAGCTCCCTGAAAGCACTTTTGTCTGTGGATGGCTGCCAGATCATTGCTGTGTAGGAGGGTGCAAAGTGGAGACCTTCTATTCCACCATCTTGGTGACCAAGAGTGAAGTTCCAACACATGCTACAACAGGACAAACCTTGACAATGTTATGCTAAGTGAAATAAATCAGATGCAAAAGGAGAAATATTGTGTATTTTCACTTATATGAAGTACCCAGAATGGACAAATTCATAGTTATTGAAACTAGAATAAAAGTTACCAGGGGTAAGGGGTTGGAGGGGTGGGAGTGGTGAGTTATTGTTTGATGAGTACAGAGTTTCTGTTTTAGATGATGAAAAATTCTGGAAATAGTGATAATTGGTACACATCATTGTCAATGTGATTAATGACACTGAACTTAAAATAGTTAAAATCATAAATTTTATTTTATGTATGTTTTACCACAATAAAAAAAAGCTTTACTGAAGATAAGAGAGATTTGAGGAATGACTCAAAGATTCTGGATAAAATTAGGAGCATTGGAGGGTAGTTAACATGGGCTTTATATCCAGAAAAGTAAAAGAACAGATGTTGGATATTTATAAGACAGGGTTGAGATCCAGGGATTCAGCCAAGTCTAATAATTAAGGAATTAAGGGCAGACAAATAGCATACCAGTCACCTGAGAAACAGCATTCGCATGTTAAGATCATGATTAATAATAATCACTGAACCTATTCCCAGCTCCACTCAGAAACAGGAGACATATTACTTCGCTTTCCCATATGTTATGAGTTGAATTGAGTTTCCCTCACTGAACACCAAGAACCTCAGAATGTGATTGTACTTAAATGAGGCTGTTAGGGTGGGCCCCAATCAAAATGACGTGTGTCCTGATTAGAAGAGGAAATTTGGATACACAGAGAGACACCAGGGATGTGTATGCACAGAGGAAAGACCATGTGAGAACAGTCAGAAAATGGCCATCTGCAGGTTCAGGAGAAAGCCATTAGAAGACATCAAACCTGCTGATGAGACAGGAGATAGCTAGAAAAAGGTTAGGCAGACAGACAGTGGAGTCCTCTGGTAACAATGTAGTGAACTCTTGGCAGGCCTCTCAGGCTCAGAGTCGGTAAACAAGCTCCCTGCGAGCCTCTCAAGCTACAGCTTAGGTACTCACCACTGGGATCAAAAACCAACCAATCGACTCACCATTAGGTCTCTACCTTAATACTGACCAATCAGAATAGCTACAGTTCACAGCTAGTGCTAGCCAATCGGCTTGGACTTAGGGCTATATAAGCACCAGGTTTTCGGCCCCAGATGGGCAACCCCTTTGGTCCCCCTACCACTGTGGGAACTTTTCTGTCCTTAATAAATCCTGCTTTCTCACCTTCTGGCTGTCCATGTCCCTCATTCTTCCTGAGCATGAGACAAGAACCTTGACCCTGAAGAACTGCAACCTGAAGAGCTGCAGAAGATCATTGGAGTTGAAAAGTCGTACACCCCAGAGACTGGCTTGCCAACCGAGGGAGTCAGCTGAACCAGGAGAGCTGCTAAAGGAAGGCGATAATCCGAAACTGAGGCACCCAGGGGGCTAGACTTACCAGCCCACCAAACCAGCAACACTCTCAGGGCTTGGCTTGCCAGCCCGTTAGAGCCAACACCCTGGGGGCTAGACTTGCCAGCCCTCCCCCCTTCAATTGCAACACTCAGGGCTTGGCTTGTCAGCCCTTTAGAGCTGACATTTGCAGGGCTAAGCTTACCAGCCCCTCCATAACCCCGGGGCTTAGTTGGCTGACCCATTGAGTTGACTTTCTTGAGGCCCAGGCTGACCTGAAAAATCCTCATCACTGACTTCTTGATCTTGGACTTCCAACATTCTGGAATGGTGAGAAAATTAATTTTCTTTCTTTCTTTCTTTCTTTTTGAGTTGGTGTCTCATTTGTTGCTCAGGCTGGAGTGCAGTGGCACACTCACGGCCACCCAAGTGTCGACTTGCTAGGCTCTGGCGATCCTTCTGCCTCAGCCTTTCAAGTAGCTGGAATTACAGGCACACGCTGTCATGCCTGGCTAATTTTTTATTTATTGTAGAGACAAGGTCTTGCCAAGTTGCCTGGTCTGGGCTTAAACTCACGGGCTCAGGCAATCCACTCGCCTCGGTCTCCTAAAGTGCTGAGATTATAGGCTGAGCCACAGAGCCCGCCCAATTTCCATTCTTTAAGCCAGCCAGTCTATGGTATTTTGCTATGGAAGTCTTAGCAAACTCAAACACCAATGGAACTTGTTTCTTGAGATATTCTTACTCTGTGGCAAAGTAGTTTTATAGATTTAAGAACTAATCTGTTAAATACTATGCTGAAGAAGTACACAAGTGAGGAAGTGACAAGGTAAAACCCTAATAAGTGTCCTTTGGGGTGACCTGAGAAACAGTTGATTACAGTGGAAGACTTGGACCATCTTTTGCAGTTATAATGAAGCTCCTTTCCTGGAGCTTCTCCCTCATAAGGCCAACTTCTCAGTATTCTTAGACTCTTGCTGCAGGCAAACAGCATTTTAAGAGTCCAGCCAAGTTCAATCCCTGATCCTGTTTACATCTAGACCTAAAAATGAACACAAATACTGCCTTGAAAAATCACAAGAGGCTTAAATATTTTAAAAAATAAAAATTTTAAATCAAACTATGAGTAAGCAGAACAATTGAACAGGAATAAATACACATTATTTCAGGCACAACAATGAAAGATTTTTTTTTTTTTTCTGAGCATGAAGTTTTGAATTGATTGGAATGTTATACAAAGAAAGCTTTTAGCCTACTGTCCTCTGGGCAGGTACAAATTCTAGGCCTGGTAACTGCTTTATTCTTTGCCTGTTTGCTTGCTTGAATCTTCCTTCTTCGCTTCCTTCCATATGAATTGAGTCCTTATTGTGACCCAAGCACTCTGTGAGAGACTACAAAAATGAAGTTCGGTAAACACAGTTTCTATGCTCACAGAGTGCCAGAGTAAGTCTCAGGATGAGCCAAGAAAGCCAATGATTCCATGAGGTGCATTGAGAACACAGAGAATATAGCAAATAAGATGGGGGCTGGGGAAGAGGTTGTTCTCAAGGAAAGGATGCTTGGGAAAGACCATGTGATGGTACAGTAAGAATGTGGTCATCTGCAGGTCCAGGAGAAATTCTTTAGAAGACATCAAACCTGATGACTTCTTGATCTTGGACAAATGTTTCCTGAGGATGCGTTATGTGCCAGGTGCTTTCCTGGTGTGCATGAGAGTTATCTGAGGATTTGATTAGACATAGATTGCTGCTTGCCAAGTCAGGAGGTCGGCAATGGGGTTTGAGAATTTTTGTTTCTAGCATGTTTCTAGGTGATAGTGCTACCTACTGGTCTAAGAGTCGTGTGTTTTGAGAACCACCACTTTACACAAAGCAGTACGAAAAGGGGAAGAGACAAACAGCACCACAGACCATCAGACTGTACAGGTTTGCATTGCAGCAAAGGCACCAAACCAAGCACTGGAGTGGGAATGGGACTTGAAATCCAGCCCAGAGCACACCTGCCAAGCACTGAGTGCTACTACCACCTACGAGAAAGGACACCTGTCTGTACTGTGTCCCCCCAGCAGTAAAATTTTTGTAAAATTGTCTCCTTGTGGATGTGCCTTTTTATCATTGATCTTTCCAGAGGAGCCACTTGTTTGTAACTTGCACAAAGACATGGGGTATGCCAGAGACTGGATGGTTGACATAGAATTGAAGATGGCTCAGTATACCCACAGCAAACAAGTGATTGTGAAGATATGGCTCCATGCTGCCCAACCTGACTTCTATCTGTGGTCTCTTGCACTCAGGAACCTGATTTTCTCCCACAGAGAAACTCTATGTTAAAATGTTTTGCTTACAAAGAAGAGGACTGTTCTTATATGGCCTGTCACTGTGGACAGCTTCTGAGCTTCCATATTCAGAATCTAGATAATGTTGCCCCAGGTTAAGTAGGTGGCAGGAAAAGGCAAAGATAAGAGGCTCAAAGGACAAGTTGAAGAAAACTAATAAAACAATGGCATGGGTGGAAGAAGTGAATGAATAAAAGAGAAGATCACACAGGGCCAAAAATCCTAGAGAAGATGACCAAAGACATAAGCACTCAAGATATGAACTAAGGGATTAATGGAACAAGATTAAAGGGAATTACCAGTGTGCCAAATCTATAAACAACAATAGAAAAAAGTATTTGAGTGGCTCTGCTTAGAATTAACCTGAGAGGATTGAAACTATACTTGCTTAAGAAGAATGCTAATTAAGAGACAGCTACAGAATTCAGGTAATAATGTACTGAAGATTTACCTTCAGTAATGAAGAAAGGGGAACTTACAGCTGAAGACTTTTTAAAGAAATATTTTAAATAGGCATGACCTGTAGGTGATTTTGTGAAACACTGTTTGCTACACACATCTGTGGAGTTTCTCCTATCTTCTTGCTCCATAATTGCTCACTCTCTTCTTTTCAACAGGTCTTCCCTCTTCAAAGAATGAGATTAACATGTTAAATGGAGTGAGAAGAACAAAGTATAGAAATTTCAGAATTTCTGTAATAAAGGGTTAGGTTTAGGGTTAGTGTGAAAGTCTTCTACGTCATACAGATCACAGTGTTTCTGAGTTGTGACTAAAACAATTCACAGCAAATGGGAGATAGTTCAGTGAATGCTACATTGCTTTGGGACTTTCAGCAGCACGAGAGAGCCTCTTCTCCGTGGTATCCAGCTGATTTGCAGGTAAAATCTGCTCTTCTGCTAAGTGTCTCTCGGTGTGAAATAAAGCCCTGGGAACAATTTGTTCAGCCAAATTGGTAGGCACTCACCACACTGGTTTCTGACTCAAATTTTGGGTGATGCCTGAGAATTTGCTTTTCTCACAAGTTCCCAGCTGATATTGATGCTGGTCTGGGGACTGTACTTTGAGAATCACTGTTTGTAAACATGAGTAAGGTCACTTCTTATCATGAGAAAATCAGTGTTTAGATGGCAAAGGTCACAGATTTTGGACAGTTCACAACACATTCTGCTAAAGCAGCTGAGTTAAAAACAACATGGGAGAAATGTGTGCACCAGTCACTCTGCTGCTAAGATATATTGTCAGTTTTGCCCAGAATGCTTACTGAAGATTTCCTACCCAAAATGACAGGTGCAATACAGCAATGTTTTGAAACTTTTACTCCAGTGGAAGAGAGTTGATTATAATTTGAGGCAAAGTTGATTGGGTCATGCTGAGCAAACCAGAGGGTATGAAAAACAAAAATAGACAAGTTTGTTTTAAATTTTCTATTAAGTAATTTTTAAAATATCCTAAAGGTAAATTTAAAGGCATACATTTGCTTCAAACATGAATCAGAGTGAAATCTGTGCTGCACATGTCTTTGAACATGACATTTTATATTTGAAGAGTCCTGTCAGTTGAAAACAAGGACAAAGAAACTATCACAGAATAGACTTCCTGGTGATGTCCACAGGCAGATCTGGGAACCCATAAGAGTCTTTCCCAAGTCAAAAGAACCACCACTAAGATTCAGCAGGCTACCCTTTACCCAGGCATTACTTAAGCAATTATTTAAGCACTTCTAGATTAAGTGGCTTATTTATCCCCAAACAAATCACAGAAATAATTGGAAACAGAAACAGGTCTTGCACTCTGTTCTTCCTTCTTTGAGAACTGAACACCTTGGTTCAGTATACAGGTTTCACTCAGTGAAATGATAATTGATTCAGAATGCCAGTGGAATAAGCTCAAATTGGTGAAGGAGTTTTCCATGTTGAGTGACCATGCTTTTCATTAGTCTATATGACTCACGTAGACTGGCACATTAATATGTAACCTTTAGCCTACAAGCTAATTTGGGGAAGCAGTGGGCGACAGGGTCTTTTTTTCAAATGGGATAAGTTTAACATAACATTGTTATCCTGAAAAAACAGCACTGTTGGTTCTGAAAATGAAAATGTGTAGGCACTGAATACGTATCATAGGAAAACATTGCAGAGTCTTATTAGGAATGCTGTTGGAAGTAGCTGTTCTGGGTGGGTGGGGCTCAGTTTCTTTAAGAGGAAGTTTGGGACTATTGAGTTAGCTCTCAGCGCCTCTCATTAAAAGGGACTTAAAGAAGACTCCTGACTGAGAAGGGGAAGCCAGCCAGGCTGGGTGAAGGAGGAGACTTCTGCTAACAAGCCTGGCATGGGGGATTACATAGAAACCAGCACAATCGACTTCTTTTGTTGTTTCTACATGGACTGATGTATGGGAGAGAAGGCTCTGATGGGTTAGCTAGGGATAGCCCTGTTGAGGGAGCCGTAGAAAAAAAGCCAGATGGTAAAATAAAGACTAGCTGCCATCAGTGTGACATAGCCTCTGCAGAGCCCTTTAGTTATGGCTCTGACATTCTGGAAGAAAAAGCCATCTGTTTGTTCCGCTTCTAGTTACATGCTATGCCTGTGTGGTATATCTTGAATATGCCCATATAAATGCAAAAGGTTAATGAAATGTACCTATAGAAACCTAGAAGAAACTTAGCTTATTCTTTAGTCTTTTTGCCTCAGTGTAACCATTAGAAAGCATTCAGATGTTCTACTGCAGGACAAACAGCAGCCTCTCCCATCCCTCCCAGGCAAATCTCCTTCAGAGGCAAGATCAGGACAACCCAACCATTCATAGTTTAGCATAATAATCTCAAGTAAACTTTTAGGTTCCTTGTCAAGATGAAGATCAAAGATCACCCTTTGGCTGACCAAAGTCACAAAAATAGTAAGACCACCCCACATTTGGTCAAGAAATTTATGAGTTGTAAATGTCAGAGGTTGTGAATTGCAATTGTCTAACAAGTCTCTTGCAGGAATCACCCCCCCCAGGGTTAACCTAATCAGCCTTCTGTGAACTACATGACACGGATAAGCCTCACCATGACAGCAATCCGCTGTCCATCACCTGACATCATCAGTACCTGCGCTTGTCTGCCCCTTTGTGATGACGTCAAAGCAGACCACCACCCAATCACCCTAATGACCTTCCCTCATCAAGGGGAATGGTTAAAAAGACTCAACCACAAGCAACCAGGGGCCATTGCCTTGCTAAAGTCTGGTGTGGCCATGTGCTCTTTGAGCCATGGCTGTCGCCATGCTTCCTGGCTTTAGTCCCCCTCCCCCACCTTGGAGAGGTGGATCTGCTCTCTTCCTTCTATTTCTCTCTCTAATTTACTTTTAAATAAACTTTTCTTTCTTAACCTGTTTGTGTGTTACAATTCTTTGCACCTACTCGGATCTCTGGGTTGCCAGCGCACACCTCCGTCTTGCCAGCCTGGGCAGTGCTGCACACCTCCTGGCGCCTTTCCACTCTCACTCTGTTCATCCGTACCCTAACTGCTAAGACAGTGTAGAGAGTTCACTGTACACACAAAGGACTTTCAATTAGCCCTCTTCCCACAATGTCAGTATTTTGATTGCACCATCGTTCTTCACTTGGTACCACAAATCCCAGATGGATTGCTCAGGAAAGACTCATTCTAGCCCACTTCGGTTAAGCAGCTGATGTTCTTTTAAACACTTCCTCTGAGCTTAGTATTTTTACATGCTTAGTGCTTGTGAGTGTTTGGGTTTTCCAAACATGGAGGACCAGTTGGTCCCTGCAGTTGATTTCCTACTGCTTGGTCTTCAGAAATTGTGCTAATCATAAGGCAGCCCAAGGAAAAGATTATATTCAAAACTGGATAGTAGCTGTTGTGAAACTGTTCTCCTGAGGAAAGTTTAAGAAAATCATGCATAGGTTTGAGTCTCCCATTTAGCCCAAATAAAATCTTGAAAATGTTATGGAACCAATGATAAAGGACCTGGATGAGGTTCCTGTGAAATGAAAATGATAGATTGGTGATAGGGATTTGCAGCATTTACCTTTGTAACCTAAGGCTTTTGTTGCTTCAGAGAATTTAGTGCATCAAAGCAAGATTGCTGACTTCAGAGTACCTATTGTCTACACTAATACCATCTCTTCAATTTTCCAACCAAGGAAACCAACAAAGGCACCAATACCTAACAGTGGTTTATTCATGCTGATACTACATTTTGCGAACTATGGCTACTGCTTTTTGAATGCCTACTATGTGCCAGCTGATTTACAGACATTATAAATCTTTCAAAAACTCTGTTGAAAAAAGTAAAGGTTGAATAAAATTGCTTAAGATGGTCCAAATAGTAAGTGAAAGAGCTAGGATCAATGGAGTCTGTCTCAATTCCAAATCCCATGTATTTTCCACCATAACTTTTTGCCATTTTTTAAAAGAAGGGATAATTGTTTTATTACATTTTATTTTGAGTTGTAGGGCACAAGTGAAGGTTTGCTACATAAGCAAGTGAAGTTTGGGCTTCTAGCTAGTCATCTCTCCCCTTGGTAGAGGACAAGGTACCCAATGTGTTGTCACGTGCCTTCCTCCCTCTCCTCTCCCTCCCCTAGCAGTACCCAGCACCTGCAGATCCCACCCTGTGCTAGTGTGTTCAGGGCCTGCTTATGAGTGAGAACATGCAGTATTCACTTCTTTGTTTTTGTGATAGTTCACTTAGTATAGTAGTCTCCAACTGCATTCAAGTTGCTGTGAAGGCTGTGATCTTGTTCTTCTTCAAGGGTGCATAATAGTCCATCATGTATGTGTACCACATTTTCTTTATTCAGTCCACTTTCGATGGGCATCGGGTTGGTTCCATGTTATTGCTGTTGTGACTAGGACTAGTGCTGCAATAAACATGCCTATGCAGGTATCTTTTCAGTAGAGTAATTTATGTTCCTCTGGGTATATTCCCAGAAGAGAAGTTGTTGGGTCATATGGGAGGTCAATTTTTAGTTATTTCAGGAATCACCACACTGCTTTCCACAGAGGCTGAACTAGCTAACAGTTCCACTAATAGTGAAGAAGTGTTCCCTTTTCTCTACAGCTGTGCTAGCACCTGTTGTTTTTCGACTTATTAGTGATGGTCATTCTTACCAGCATTAAGTGGTATCTCATCGTAGTTTTGATTTGCATTTCTCTGATAATTAGTGAGACTGAACACTTTTTCATGTGTTTGTTGGCTGTTTGTATGTTATTCTTTGAATAGTGTCTGTTTGTGTCCGTTGTTCACTTTTTAATGTTTTTTTTTTTTTCATTCACTTCATTTGAGTTTTTTGTAGACCTGGATGTTAGGCCTTTGCCCAGTGCATAGCTTGCAAATATTTTTTCCAATTTTGTGAGTTGTCTCTTTACTGTCTAGATGGTTTCTTTTGCTGGGCAAATGCTTTTCAGGTTGATAAGATTCCACTTGTCTATCTTAGCTTTTGTTGCACTTGTTTTTGAGAACTCGGTCATTAATTCATTGCCTATTCTGATGGCCAGTAGGGTGTTGCCTATATTTTCTTTCAAGATTATTATAAGTTTGAGGCTTTACATTTAAGTCTTTGATCCATTTTTGTATATGGTGATAGGTCAGGGTCCAATTTTATTCTTCTGCATGTGGCTAGCCAGTCTTCCCAGCACCATTTGCTTAATATAGTTTATTTTCCCCATGGTTTATTTGTATCTTTATGGAGGATGAATTGGCTGAGGTACTGTGTTTTTATTTACATGATCTCTGTCCTGTTCTATTAGTCAATGGGCCTATTTCTGTACCAATATCATGCCATCTTGGTTACTGTAGCCTTGTAATATAGTTTAAAGAATGGAAGTGTGATGCCTCCAGCTTTGTTCCTGATTGTTTTAGCTATTTGTGCTCTTTTTTTTTGTTTTCATATACATTTCTGTATTGTTGTTTCCAGATCAGAGAAATATGATGTTAGTAATTTGAAGGGCATTGCATTGAATCTGTAGATTGCCAGGGGTAGGATGGATAGCTTGACAATATTGATTCTTCCAATCTATAAGAATGGGTTGTTTTTCCATTTGTTTGTATCATCCTTGATTTCTTTGAGCAGTGTTTTGTAGTTCTCATCGTAAAGATCTTTCACATCTCTGGGTAAGTGGATGCCAAGGTCTGCCTGCCTTCCTTCCTTCCTTCCTTCCTTCCTTCCTTCCTTCCTGTGGCTATTGTGAATGGGATTGTGTTTTTTATTTGATTCTCAGCCTGTTTGTTGTTGGTATAAAGAAATGCAAATGTCTCTGTGTGTTGATTTTGTAACTCAAGACTTGTTTGTCTGTGTGAGGAAGTTTTTGACAGACTCTCTAGGGTTCTCTAGGTATAGAATAATATTGTCTGCTAAGTGGGATAGCTTAACTTTCTTTTTTTTCTTCTTTTATTTGGGTACCCCTGGTTTCCCTCTCTTTCTTCATTGCTCTGGCTGGGACTTCCAGTATCATGTTGAACAGGAGGGGTGAGAGTGGGCATCCTCTTCTTGTTCCAGTTCTTTGGGGAATACTTCCAGCTTCTGCATATTAAGCAAAATGTTGACTGCAAGTTTGTCACAGGTGGCTCATTTTGTTTTGAGGAATGTTCCTTCTATGCCCAGGAGTTAGAGGGTTTATCAAGAAAGGATGTGGAATTTTATTGAATGCTTTTTCTACCTCTGTTGAGATAATCATGTGGTTCTTGGTTTTACACATGTGATGAATTAGGTTTCTGATCTTGTGAATGTTGAACCAGTCCTACATCCCAGGATTGAAGCCCACCTGGTCATGGTCGATGACCTTTATAATGTGTCGTTGATTCCAATTTGCTAGAATCTTGTTGAGAATTTTTGTATCTATGTTCATCAGGGAAACTGGCCTGTAATTTGCTTTCCTTGTTGGGTCTTTGCCAGTTTTGGATATCAGGATGATATTAGCTTCAAAAAATCAGCTAGGGAGAATTTCTTCTTTCTCAATTGCCTGGAACACTTTCAATAGGCTTTGTATAAGTTCTTCCTTATATGTCTTGTAGAATTCAGCTGATAAGCCATCTGGTTCAGGGCTTTTTTTTTTTTTTTTTTTTGGCTGGGAGTTTTCTTATAACTGAGCTGATTTCCTGATTGTTATTGGTCTGTTTAGGGTTTCAATTTCTTCTTGTTTCAACTTTGGGAGGTTGTGTGATGTTGTGTGATGCCAGGAACTCCTTCATTTCCTCTAGATTTTCTAGTTTATTTGCATATAGATATTCAAAGTAATCTCCAAGAATCTTTTGAATTTCTTCAGGGTCAGTTTTTACGTTGTCTTTTTTGTTTCTAATTGTATTTACTTGTACTTTCTCTTTTTTAAGTTAATTTGGCCCAGGGTCCATCAGTCTCATTTATCCTTGTAAAGAACCAGCTCTTTTTCTTGTTTATACTTTTGGTAATATTTTTGTTTTCTATATCTTGCAATTGTGACTTTATCTTAGTGATCTGGATTTTTCTATCAAAATTAGGATTTAGGTGTTCTTGCCTTTCCAACACCCTTCTTGGTGTTAGGCTGTTAACATATGATCTTTCTGTTTTCTTGATATGAGTGTTCCATGCTATGAATTTCCCTCTCTTCCCTGATTTCAGGGCATCTCTGAAGTTCTGATAAGATGTGTCTTTGTTTTCACTTGCTTCCGGGAATCTTTTTATTTCTGTCTTGATTTCTGTGTTGGTCAAGAGTCATTTAGCAGCATGTTGTTTAGATTCCATGTCTTTGTGTGTTTTGCGGGGGTCTTGTTGGTGGTGATATTTATTTTTATTCCACTGTGATCTCTTGGATGTCACCATCTCTTGGATGGTCACCTTTCTAGTGAGTTATGAGAAATTTTCTTGGATGACCTCATGGAAGACTTGTTCCAGGGGGTTCTTATTTTCCTTTTTTGTTTTGGGGATTCCAGTCAACCATAGATTTGGTTTGTTTACATAGTCTTACACCTCTCATAGACTTTGCTTATTCTTTTTGAGCCTTTTCTTTTTGTTTTTGTCATACTGGGCTAGTTCAATATTTTGGTCTTCAAGCTCTAAGATTCTTTCCTCTACCTGATCAATCTGCTCTGTGGGTCTATTATTGTGTTTTGAAATTCTGGGAGGTAATTCTTCATTTCAAGGACTTCCGAATGGACCTTTCTTATATTTCCAACTTAACTTTTACTTCCTACCTGGCTTGTGTGATCTTTGCTTCTAACTTCTTCGTCATTGTAGCTGTCCAATACTTGAATTCTGTGACTGTCTTCAAGGACAGATCATTCTGGGTAGTTTCCATTGTTTGGGGGCTGTTAGCTGCTTTTTAAGGTGCTAGCTCTTTAAGGCTTTCAGGCTTGCTGGTGTTTTTCTGCTTGTTTTTCCTCATCTATGAGGAGCAACTCTTAACTTTTTATTATTCTTTAGTTTTATTGTTTTGTAGCTAGACAAAGTCTTGCTGTCCAAGGGCCTTTTATGTCTTTCAAAATAGCTCACTCATGGAGAAAGAAAGGAATATTCACTCCTGCTCCACTACTCTTGTTGGAAAGTGGTCCGCACTCAAAGTGACTTTCTGATGCAGAGTTTTCTCATGTCAGACTGGCCAGACTGCTTTCTGACCCCAGATGGGAGCTCAATGGGAGGACTAGGTGGGGGAATGGGCCTTCCTGACAGCTGTTCACTGACTGCAGCCCAAAAGGGTTTCCACCTGGAAACAGTGCCTCTTACTTCTTCCCCTCTCCCATTCGAGTTTGTGCTCAGCACTTGAAAAAAAACAGCAGATTCCCTGTCATGAAGGGACATGCACTTTGGCATGTGAGGCTGGCAGGAAAACCTTCCTGGTCTGCAGGGGGAAGTTGGCTGCCAGGTGCTGGTGGTCATCGCCAAGTGAGTGCAATCAGGAGGTGAGCTTTCCCAGTCTGGGAGCCAGGCACCTCCAGTGCGGAGCATGCACTCGGGGATAGAATGGCATAGGCATTCAGAGCATGAGTGTGTTCCCAACTCTACATGGACTCTGGCTGCATGCCAGCTGTGCTCTAAGCAGCTCTCCTCTTTGGGACCAATGACCCACCCACGACTGGAAGGAGGAGGACCTACCCACACCATGTCAGGATAATTCACCCCTCTTTCTCACGCAAGGCACAGCTGTAGGTCCTATGCAAGTCTGGCACCTAGTGGGGATGGGGTATCCTGTTCCAACATTGACTTCCCAGATTATCTCCTCCTTGGTCCCAATGCATTGGAAGAGACTTCTGCAAGAGGTGCTTCCCCTGTCCAAAACTGCTCAAGCTGTCTGAGTTTACCTGCAGCTGGGTCTATCCTTTCTGTTTCACTCAGCAAGAGACAGGTCAGCTATTCCCCAGTGGCCATCTTGGATCCCCCTTCGAGAGAATCGTTTAAATATATTTGTGAAACAGCCTATATTTTTATTTAAAAAATTTTAAGGTAAAATGTGGGCACAGTCTATCACAATAGGAAGTTTGGTATTCCAAACTCCAGTGAAATAATGGGTGCCTTTCCAAAGGACGCATTCATTATTCTCCATTGATTTCATGAAGTTTCACATAGCCTCTTTTTATGGCATTAATTTATAGAACTTAACTTTGTCTACATTCCTAATGGAAAATATTACTATTTTAAATAAAACCACTTTATGTATTTTCTGCATTTATTGCACTAATTTTAAAATGTACTAATCAATTTATGGATGTTAAACTAAGGAATTTTCACATTTTTGGTAAATTACGTTAGGTGGTGGCACCTACTGACGATGTATGGTATTGCAGTCTAATGTCGTTAGAAACAGTCCTAGCTTTTAGATTAGGAAGAAACTTGTCGGGTTTTAAAATCACAAGATATATTTATACACACACACACACACACACACACACACACACACACACACACACAATATATGTATATATATGTGTATACATATATATGTGTGTATATATATAATTTATTTATTTGTTTTTTGCTTTGTTTTGTTTGAGTTGAGTCTCACTCTTGCTCAGGCTGAAGTGTAGCGGCATGATCCCAGCTCACTGCAGCCTCAACCTCCCAGGCTCAGGTGATCCTTCTACCTCAAAATAAAAGTTAGAGAGTTTCTAATTTTATTTTGCATTCTTTCCATCTGAATTCGCCAAAGAGTTTGCATTTGTATAATATCTTTCAAAGTATCTACAAGAGAAGAATTCCAGAGTAGCTGGGACTACAAGAATGCACCACCATGCCCAGCTTATTTATGTATTTATTTATTATTATTATTTTTTGTAGTTCTCACTACAATATTTTTTTTCACCTTTAAATTTTTTATTTTAAAATCGTGGGGTACAATTCAGGGTTAGGTATACAAATATTAATTGTGCAGGTACCCTTGTTGATGAGGTGTATCTCCCCTTCCCCAGGCAGTTTCCCACTACTACCAATCCCACCTCCCCACTGCCCCACGTCCCCGCTGTTTCCTGCTACTGTCAATCTTTTTCTTATAGTATTACGACAGTTGTTCAAGGTCCACTTATGAGTGAGAACATGTGATACTCAGTTCTTTGTTTCTGTGAAAGATCACTCAGTATTATAGACTCTAAGTTCATCCAGATTGCTGTGAAGTTCATGATTTTGTTCTTCTTTATGGCTGTGTAATATTCCATTGTGTATACATACCACATTTTAAAAATCCAGTCCTCTTTTGATGGGCAGCCCGGTTGGTTCCAAGTTCTTGCTATTGTGAACAATATTTATTATTTTTTGTACAGCTGAAGTTTCACTATGTTGCCCAGGTTGGTGCCAAACTTCTGGGTTCAAGCAATCCTCTGGTCTCGGCCTCCCTAAGTTCTGAGATTACAGGTGTGATTTACCTTGCCTGACCAGGATGAGTATTACGGGAAGAATATGGTGTAGCTGGATAAGTACAATAGTCACAGCATATTCATAGCACACCTTTTGACATCTCAATTTTGTTCAATATTTATGTATGAAAACAAATATATATCATGACTTAGACTGCAAAGTTGGCCTGAGGTTTTCATCTATGATGGAGATTTACCAAAAAGCCTATGTTCCAAGCACATTCACTACTGTCTTGCTATCAGAGACGTTCTAGGAAATGTTCTAGGGGAAACATGTAGAAACACTGGGTCTAGCTCATCTTCTATGTGTGGAAGATAAGACAAGGGTGCTCCAGTGCTGGGTCTGGGCTCAGAGGCCGGTGTGAGAGAGAGTAATGTCACATGTATATCAATAAAAAAATTAGAAGAAAGTGTTAAATTTGGGGAATCATAGACATATGATCAAAAAATTGGGGGAATGTGAGAAGTTCTATGACCCTGAAAATTGATAGCAATGCTAGAATAAAAATCTCCCATCTGAGAAATTGTTGCAAGTTCTCCAACAAGCATAAATGGCATGATATGGTATAACAGCAAACAAAATTGTGAATCTGATCATCTCTTTTGCTGGACTATTTTAAAATTTAATTCTACTTGGAGGAATTTTTTTGTTTGAAATATACCTTTAATTTTGTCATGTAAGGCAACAGATTAATCGCCAACATTAGCCTTATAACACAGTCCACGTTCTGAAATATATCTATTCCACGTAATGAAGGATACTAAAATTTAGACCAAACTTTTTTCAAAGAATAGTTTTGGAATAAGATTTCAGATGAGCCAATTTATTATTTGAGTGGTAGTTAGTTAGATCTCCTGATTTTTTCCTCATATACACATTTTGTGTTCTACTTTGCTTTCTCAGAAAGCAGAGACTAAGACGTAGCCTAATCGTAAACAAACCACTTCAATAATTTCAAATGGTTGCTCAAAATGAGAGCATAGCCAGAGGCTGGCAAAAATAAAAACTGAAAATATCTAAGGATGCATTGCTACAGAAAACAGCAAAGTTTGATTTTAAAATGTACAAATTAGCTTCTTCCATTGCTGAAGAGGCATGCTTTTGACTTTTCCTCAAAGTCACTTTGATACAGAGACCCGCTAATGTCAGTCCATACTGCCACAGCCCCTGGAGAAGGGCATGTCAAGGGTTCAAGTACTCCTGCACATTCCTAAACACATTCCTGAGAGTTCCCTTGTCTTCTATGCACTCCCAGTAAATAGCTTCAGAGGATCCCTGACTTCCCTGTAGACTATGCCCAAAGATGTAAATCCCTATTTACTCACTTTCTTAATAGTCAAGGATTTTAACAATATAGTATCAGTGTAATGGTAAGTCTTGGGATTTGTATAACTTTGGCATCAATGTAATTGTAAGTCTTGTGATTTGCATAACGTTTGTAATGCATGATGTTTTAGGCCTTGTAAACTTCCTTTATTCTAAAGGTCACTATCTAAATGTAAAATGCAGTTGTAACTTAAGCTCTACACAATGCTCTGCTGGTCACGTGTGGCTAATGTATGGGTACTGATAACTCTGAATTATAAAAGTGGACCTTGAATCCTGAACGGGTCTTTTAGAAAGACCTCAAGTCCAGTTCTGCTCCCTGGGTTCAAACTCAGAAATAAACTTCTTTCTAAGAGTTCCCTGCCCCTTGATTTGTCAGTATCAAGGGTGAGCAGCCAAGTGTTACTCTGCCATAGCAGCTTGGTCAACATGGAAACTTTATTGTCATGCATAACTAGTGCTTCAAATGGAGCATTAAAAAGGAGGCTTTAGGAGTCATTAATTCAGCAAATTTTGAATGCCATAAGTATCCATTCATTCTTTTTGTTCTACCAGCCTTGCCATCTTGCTGAGGCCTGTTCATGTTTGCAGAATGACTCCATCTCCAAACCTTATACCCTCACTTATCAATGTCCAGAAACAAAATAAACAAAAGAGCTCTCTCTTTCTCTCCTCTCTTATTAAGAGCTTAGTATCTTTCTAAAAAGATACTCCATACATATACATTTCCACTCACATCTCATTACTTAGAATTGGATCAGATGCCTCTTCCCAATCAAATCTCCAACTAATGAGGGTAATCGAAATTCTGTACTGTGTTCTACTAATCAAGGTTTGCCCTCAGGGACTGAGACTGCTGGGGCAGGACTCATCTCAGAGACCTAATACCTAAATCAAACATGGGTTCTAGCATAAGAAAATGGGCTCTTAGGAAGAACACTAAGTGTGCTATATAGAACAACATAAAGCAACAGAGATTAACATCCCCAAAGACCAACAGAGAAACGCTTAGCAAGGAAGGTACCATGGTAAAATACAATGAATGAAAGGAAAAGACACTGGGAGAGGTTAAAGAAAGGAATAACACCAGGAGAATTCTTCCACCTAGCCCTTCTGTATCTGGAAATGTTATTTCTGACTCCAAACCACCCAAAGCAAAGGGGGTCTAATGTTTTATGGCCACTTTTCACAGCCAAATGTAGATAAAAGTATAAGAATAATAACGACTTGCCCTGCAGAATACTGGGAGAGCAAAAGGGTCTTGGTCTGGCTGCCCCTTTTCTCTATCACAATTCCATGGGTTCTTTTGCTTACCCAAAACTCGTGAAGGTTGTATCTAGCACTGCTGGGTGCTTGATTCTGGGGTTGTGGTAACCTGTGAAAGGAGAAGTCATGGGGTATGAGAAGAAAGGCCTTTGTTCTCAGGAGGAATCATGAACACTTTGGGTTCAATGAATTCAATTTAGGGTCCTGTCAAACAAGGTAGTTATGTAAATAATATGAAAGAAGCTTAAGTCGACAATTTTGCCCTGTTGCATATTTTATTATGTTCTACATTATCCTCAGAAACTAGATTATAGGATTTTTTTCTCAGACAAGATTAAAAGGGTTAAAAGGATATTATCTTAATAAATCACTAACCTGGAATTACATTACAAAATAAGAGGGGCCCTTAATATTCTCTTTGGAAATGCAAAACATTTTTAAAAGGCATACTTCAAGATTTTTTTTTAATCAGAAAACTGGTTATAAATGTTTCTTAGTGTAAAATAAATACTGTACTTGAATATCTTATCTAATAGTAATTAATGTCCTAAAATTGTATTTAGGCAAACCATATTTAGTTACACTAAAGGGAGCTCAGGCTTCTTTTATATCGAATAGCCCATGATCCTGAAAATTCAGAGATTCTATAAATCACCTAATGTGTGTTACTCTGTTACTGAGTATTTCAAAAGCATATGCATTCACTGATTCACCCAATATTTCTTGAGCTCCTAATATGTGTCAGGAACTGGGATAGTTTGGACACAAAATAGACAAAAGATCCAAGTCCTTGCAAGCTAATATTCTAGAGGAGAAAAGGGAAAGACAAAAATGATAAACATAATAAAGTAATAAATATACTATGATAAAAGAACTAGAAGAGAATAACTTGAATGTTCCCAGCATAAATAAAGGGTAAATATTTAAGATGATGGACACACCAATTACCCTGATTTCATTTTTAAGCATTATATAAAATATCAAGTTATCACATGTACCCTCCGAGTATTTACATCTGTTATTTATCAATTAGAATAAATGAATAAGTAAATAATCTAAAAAATATATATTATAATAGAAGATGATGAGTGCACAGGGAGAAAAATAAAGCAGGATCAGAACATTTAGACCATGGAAGATGCTATTGCCTTTTTCAATGAGGTGGACAGGATAGACCTCTTGGATAAATATTTTTCATATATGCATTTACCTACATGTATGCATTTACATGAGTACAGAAGTACAAGCTAAAATGAAACAGCAACTACATATGTATGTGTATATGTTTTACACTACAAATGTATTAATGTATGTCACTAATGTTTGTGATTACTCAAACATTGGTTGAAAATTTGCGTTTTTTTCCCAAAGAGCTTCTAGCAGTGTAAAATGACCAAAAAATAACATTTCATTCTTTTTTGTTTTCCTGAACTCTAAAAACTTGCTTATTGTAGAAATTCAGATCATTGAGAAAAATAAAAATCACTCATAATTCCACTTTTTAAAGATAACTACTATATGTCAGAAAAAATATTCTTTCTTCATCTTTATCCTGCACTCCTTCTTTTCCCTACCTCTCCCTTCCTTTCTTCCTACCCCCTCCACCCGTCTCTCCATCCCTCCCTTCCTCCCTTCCTCCCTTCCTTCCTTTTTTTACTTCTTTTCTTCCATCTACCTAGATAAAAATAATTGTGAAAACAAATACTTTTTTTTTTTGAAGTGAGACTATGCATAAGTCCTCAATCCCTTAGGTTAAGAAATGATTAGGTAACCTCCTCTGGTCCCCTCCCACTGTGGGAGCTTTTCTGTCTTCTCAATAAATCCAGCTTTCAAAAAAAAAAAAAGATTAAATATTAAAACGTAGTATAATATAATTGATATGTTATATGATACCCCCAAATGTGATCTGGGGCAAGACCATACAATTAAATAGATTAATATTGAAATGTTTGACAGTTCACCGCAAATAAGATGAATAAAGGCTATAAATAGTCTCAGATCCATTAAAGTCATGCTTTGCTATTAATTTAGTTACAAAACAGCCTTTTGGTTTTTCTGAAATTCTTGGACTTCAGAATTACAGATAAGAAATTATGAAATTGAGTGCATATATTTTTATTTTTTTTCTTTTTTTTAGAGTTATAGTAACATTTGCTCATGTTAAATTTTTATAAACAGTTTTAATACTGACAAAATAGTTCATTACCTGAATATTTATTGATTTATTAAACTATTTTCATATTATTAGACATCCTTTACATAAACTTTACATCACATTGTTGACTTTTTAACTTTGATTCCAAGAAAGGACTTTACTGGACCAAAGAGCAGGAACATTATTAAGAAAAGATACATGATATCCATTGCTTTTTACAAAAAATGAACAGATTTACATTTTCATCAACAGTATATAAAGGGTCCATGCTCATTTTAGATAATAGACATAGTGCTTACCAAATGTTTATTAAATAAATGTGTCTTTAAACATTATTAAAGTAATTTGCATATTAAGCATGTTAGCCAATTGTCTATCATATTTAATCACATATGCTTTTGTTTTTATTGCTTACATATTATTTACATATGCTATATGTAAATACCACATATAGTATTTATGGTATTTACATTTCTGTTTTTCTGGTTTATATTTACATATTTATGGTACATTTTGTGGCAGTAGATTTCAAGTGGATGAAAAATGAAGAAAGAAAAGCAGTTTTTTTTTTTAAGTTCATAAAGGGAAAAATAAGAAAATCCGATGATTTCAGTGAATGTCAGGAGCATGACATAGCAAGACAGCCCTTTTCTGTTGTAGGCTCGCAGAGAAGCTAGGTGAAGAACTGTACTATGCTTTTTATGCTGTGAATCATGTGCTAAGGTTCAGAAACTCTGGAAAATAACTTAATAACTCTTATTTCAGGAAGAGTCCAAATAGACGGCACTTCTCAGATAAGTGTTCTCTGCTGGCCTGGTGGAGAGTCATAATGTAGCTATAATGGATGTTCATTTACCAAAGATAACCTCAGTGCTTCAAAGACATTGACTCCTAGCTGGCTTCTGGCCACGATGCTCCTGGGGTTCCCAATGAATGAAGCTGATAGGTTTTGCTCACTGATCGACAGGTGACAATTGTTTTGGATGGCTCCCTTCCTCCACCTTACCAATCAAGTCCCTACCTTTCCTCTTTCTGCCTTCTTCCACTTACTCCTATTCCCAGACACTATGGAAGACACTGGCTTAAATGAGAAGAGAAAGAGAATTGTTAAGCTTACTTCTAGTTCAGTTTCTTATTCCAGCAATCCAATGGGCAAGAACATGCACCTGTAAAACTGTTGCTAACTTTTCCAAACTGCCATATAATGTCTGTAGCAATATGTTTGGATGTCCCTAATAAATAATCTGAAATGCACTCAGGCATCATGTTTATTGGTGCAAAAGAACTTTCAAAGGTCACCTGAAGAAATGTTTTAAATCTGAGCTTAATTCTTTTTACAGTTACATTTCTGTTGGAATAATTCAGCTGTCCATATGATTATTTATGCTATACTTAGAAACTAATGAATATATGACTTAACAGTTAGTAGCCAGAGTAGAATTTTTATTTTAACGCTGATTGGGAGACTTATAGCAATGATTTTCACAGATTTAGCTATAAAGGAAAAACATTTTGAGTATATGCTTCCTATCAGTAATTTCCTGCTACTTAAACAAACAGCTTTAGGTACATCTTTGAAGTATTTGTACCTCCAATGTTTGAAATGACCTAATTAGAAACTGGGATGCGTGTTCTGTGGAAACTAATTGACAGTCTGATTTTCTCTTGAAAATTGGAAGTGCCTCGCAGACATTGCTATCAGGAATTTGCCTGAAGCTACTTTACTCTGAAACATTGTCAGATCTTCAACATTGCTCTACATAAGATGTAAATTTGACTTTATCAGGTGACAAAAGCTGTCATTCTGCCAGAATGCTAATTCTACATCAACATCTGTGATTTAGCTTCTCCTTAAGTGACATGATTTTTTTCTAAAGGATATAAACTTCAAAACACTGGATTCAGAATTTTACTTGAAATTCTTCAGAACTGCAATACAGGATAACAATTATAAAAAGGATGTTGTGTAATGGCCAAAAGACAAAATGTTCTTAGGCTTCAAAAATAAACACTTCTGACTCAACTCAATGCAAGTTGACCTGCATATTATGAAACTAATAGACCTTCAGAATTTCAGAATTGGAAGGCAGGCTCCTTGGATTGTACCATGGTTACATTCTAACTAACCCTAGATATGGTAATACTTTAATATATTTTTAAAATGCAAATATATTACTGAGAAACAAGTTATTTCTAATTGCTTATCATAAATTAAGGGCTTACAAACACATATGAAGAAAATGGAAGGAACACAAATTAAAGCCTAACAAGCCACCTAAGGAAGCTGGAAAAGCAAGACCACAAAAACCCTAATTTCAGCAGAAGAATCCAGATCACCAAAATAAAAACCCAAATCCAGAACATAGAAGACAAAAAGATAATACAAAAAAAAATCAATGAAACAAAAAGCTGGTTCTTCAAAAGGATAAACAAGATTGATGGTCCCCTAGCTAGACTGACCAAGAAAAATGAGAAAAAAACCAAATAAGCACAATCAGAAACACAAAAGATGAAGTCACATCTGACCCTGAAGCAATACAAAAGATCATTAGAGACTACTACGTACACTTGTATGGAAACAAACTTGAAAACCTTAAGGAAATGGAGGACTTTCTGACATCACACAACCTACCAAGGTTGGAACAAGAAGAAATTGAGACCCTAAATAGACCAATAACAATCAAAGAAATCGACTACGTAATAAGAAAACTACCTACAAAAAAAAGCCCTGGTCCAAATGGCTTTCCAGCAGAATTCTACAAGACATTTAAAGGAGGAGCTGATACCAATCCTACTGAAGGTATTCCAGGCGATTGAAAAAGAAGGAACTCTCCCCAAATCATTTTACGAAGCCAACATCACATTGATACACAAGCCAGGTAAAGATCCAACAAAGAAAGAGAATTACAGACCAATATCTTTGATGAACATAGATGCTAAAATTCTCAATAAGATCCTAGCAAACCGGATTCAACAATACATCTCAAAAATCATCCATCATGACCAAGTAGGCTTCATTCCTGGGATGCAAGGCTCGTTCAACATTTGTAAAACCATAAATGTTATTAAATACATTAACAGATGTCAAAACAAAAACCACATGATTATATCATTAGATGCAGAAAAAGCTTTTGATAAAATCTAGCACCCCTTCTTGATAAAAACCCTTGAACATCTAGGCATATGGGGAACATACCTCAAAATAGCAAAAGCCATCTATGAGAAACCCACAGCCAGCATACTCCTAAATGGACAAAAATTGGAACCATTTCCCCTGAAAACTGGAACAAGACAAGGATGCCCACTCTCACCCCTCCTGTTCAACATAGTATTGGAAGTCCTGGCTAGAGCAATCAGAGAAAAGTAGGCAATCAGGGGTATCCAAATAGGAAAAGAGGAAGTCAAGTTATCTCTCTTTGCAGATGATATGATTGTGTACCTTGAAAACCCAAGAGAATCTGTCAAAAACCTCCTTACACTGATAAAGGCCTTTGGCAAAGTCACAGGATACAAAATACATGTACAAAAGACAATCGCATTTCTCTACACCAATAATAAACAAACAGAAACCCAAATAAAAAGCACAATTCCATTCACAATAGCCACAAAAAAAATGAAATACCTTGGCATCTTCCTAACCAGAGACGTGAAAGACCTTTACAATGAAAACTACAAAACACTGCTCAAAGAAATCAAAGATGACACAAACAAGTGGAAAAATATCCCATGCTCATGGATTGGAAGAATCAATATTGTGAAGATGTCCATCTTACCTAATGCAATCTACAAATTCAATGCAATACCCATCAAATTACCAGCAACATTCTTCTCAGACCTAGAAAAAACAATACAGGAATTCATATGGAAACACAACCGTCCAAGAATATCCAGAACAATTCTCAGCAAAAAAAAACAAAGCAGGTGGTATCACATTACCAGACTTCAAACTTTACTATAAAGCTACAATCATCAAAACAGCTTGGTATTGGTATAGGAACAGGCATATAGATCAATGGAATAAAATTGAGATTCCAGAAGCAAAACCTCAATTTCTCAACCAACTTATCTTCGACAAAGCCTCCACCACCTACCACTGGGGAAAGGAGAACCTATTCAGTAAATGGTGCCACGAAAACTGGCTGACCACATGCAGAAGATTGAAACAGGACCCCTGTTAACAAAGGTTAACTCCAAATGGATCAGAGACCTAAATGTAAAACCTCAAACCACAAGAACCTTAGAAAATGAAGGAAATACCCTCATGGAAATCGGAACTGGCATCCAATTCCTGAACAAAACCTGAAACCCACAGGTCATAAGAGAGAAGATAGACAAGTGGGAACTTTTTAAACTGACAAGCTTCTGCAAAGCCAAAGAAACCATCAAGAGAGCAGGGAGACAGCCTACAGACTGGGAAAAAGTATCTGCCAACACCAGGTCTGACAAAGGCTTAGCATCCTGGATCTACAAGGAACTCAAATGTGCTGAAAAGAAAAAAACAAACATCCCCATTATAAAATGGGCAAAAGATATGAACAGACACTTCACAAAGGAAGACATCTGAGCAGCCAACAGACACATGAAGAAATGTTCAACCTCACTAATCATCAGGGAGATGCAAATCAAAACCACACTGAGATATTACATAACTCCAGTCAGAATGGCAATTATCAACAACTCAAAAAATAACAGCTGCTGGACAGGGTGTGGTGAAAAGGGAACACTTCTACACAGTTGATGGGAGTGTAAACTAGTGCAACCTCTGTGGAAAACAGTGTGGCGATTCCTAAAAGCTCTAAATATCAGCCTCCCATATGACCCCGCAATCCCCCTACTGGGAATATATCCTGAAGAACTCAAATCACTCTATAAAAAAGATACCTGCACACATATGTTTATTGCAGCATTGTTCACAATAGCAAGAACCTGGAAGCAACCATGCTGCCCATCAAAAGAGGACTGGATTAAAAAAATGCGGTACATATACACGATGAAATACTACGCAACCACAAAAAAGAACAAAATCATGAATTTCGCAGTAACCTGGATGGAACTAGAGTTTATAATACTGAGTGACCTCTCATAGAAACAAAGATCCGAGTATCACATGTTCTCACTCATATAATGGACCTTGAACATTCAATGTAATACTATGAGAAAATGACTGACGGTACTGGGAAACTATGGTGGGGGGGAGAGAGATGGGATTAACAGTAGCAAATATCTGTCTGGGGACGGGGAAACACCACTTATCAACAGGGTGCCTGAATGAAACGTAATTGTATACCTAACCCTTAACTGTACCCCACAACATCATAATAAAAAAATTGATAAAATAAATAAATTAATTAAGGGCTTATCATAAATTCCAGGACCATTCATATCAATTTAATGTAATTTAATTCCAATATATTATTTACACATTGATACCTGAAAGGTGACTGAAACACTAAATGATAAGTAAAAGTATAATACCAAAAAAAAGTTGCAAATACCTCTCCATTATCTTCTTGTATGTTGGGTTGTCCAGGGTTGGTTGATATCCCTCTACTGTGCCTTCATAGACCAATAGATATTTCAGCTTAGAAACTTGTACAAGAAATTTTTTAAAATTATAATTATTGTCTCATCTGGTGGCTCACATCTATAATCCCAGCACGTTGGGAAACCAAGGTGGAAGAAATGCCTGAGCCTAGGCATTCCAGGCTAGGCTAGGCAACATAGCAAGACCTGGTGTCTACAAAAAAAATTAAAAAGTTAGCCAGTTTTGGTGGCACATGCTTTGTAGTTTGAGCTACTGGGGAGGCTGAGGTAGGGCGATCACTTCAGCCCAGAAATTCAAAGCTTGCGACAGTGAGACCCTCTTTCAAGAAATATATAATTATTATATTTTGCAATACAATTCATACAATTTGTTGTTGTTTTTGTTGAGTCTGGCTCTCAGTCTGTCTTCCAGGCTATAGTGTAGTGGCACAATCACAATTCACCACAGCTTCAACCCCGTGGGCTCAGTAGATCCTTCAGCTTCCCAAGTAGCTGGAACTACAGGCATATGCCACTATGCCTGGCTAGTTTTTTATAGAAACAAGTCACTCTATGTTGCCCAGGTTGCACTTGAACTCCTGGGTTCAAGCAATCCTCCCTCCTTGACCTCCCAAAGTGCTGGGATTGCAGGTGTGAGCCTCTGTGCTGGGTCTGCCATACAAATGTTATTTCAGAAATGTGCCAAGATAGTCTTCTGTTTTGGTTTCTTATGCTTGAATCAGGATGAGCCTTGATTTACATGTTTTGAGTCTTTTTCAGTAGTTCTCAGATGGAAAACCATTATTGTTCTAGTTAGGTTTTCCTGGGCTTGTATCTAGATTGGTCTGCCCTTGTTACTGACCACCAACTATTTGTACATCACACCCATTCCCCAGGCTGGGCTTCTTCCTGTCATCTGCAGCTGGGTCTGCCCCATAGGATTGGTATCACCCACCCTTATGGGTGTATTGTAGTTCCTTTTCCTATGGATGGACTCTGTCCCATCCTATTAAAGCTAATCCATCTGGGTCCTTGGGCGATATGTGATCTGATAACCGTTTCTGTGCTTGATCTAATCTTTTAATAAGCATATTATAGCTAAACTTACTAGCAAAGAATAATCACTTTTTATACTCCTGTCATGCAGAGATTAACGTTTGAATGACATCTGACTTCTGTGTTAGTTCTATTTATGTTCTCTTTATCAGCATGACTTAAAATCTTTAGCATGTTGGAAACAGCTCACAGCATGAATTTTACAATTTGCCATCTCACATGAAAAGATATGAGAAGTCCAATGGTAAAAAAGGGGTTTGACAAAGCCTTTCTTGCATTCAGTGGGACAGGAAGTTTCCTGCGTGGCTTTTATTTCCCTCCCACCAAACACCCGCTGGGAAACGTTGTCCTAGAGAAATCGCTGTACCTACAGCAGTCACCAGAAGGGGGTTGACATATCTTGAGCACCACCCACGTGCCAAACATTATATATTTGGTGTAACTTCATTCTATATCAATTTCCAGGAGACTGTTTTCTTATCCTTTTTCATCTAAGTGACCTGAGGTTCACAAATACTGGGCATACTAGCTTACTTCACAACCTTCTGCAACCAGAACTGGAAATTGACTCTAAATCCCATGTTCTTTCTACATAATTCTGCTGTACTCATTTCTTACATTTTATTTCATAAAAGTAGATCTCTTGCAGGACTTAAGGGTACAAGCTCTTAAACTACTTTAAATTCTTCCACTGGGGGAAAAAAACTTGTTTTTACCTGATAATTTGTTCATTTTCCTGAAAAGCAATTTAGCACAACTCCTTCTCCGACCGGTAGAGGAAGTAAATGAAATAGATGCTAAATTATTTGGTGATCAGGTAAGAATGAATATCCAAAAGTAAATTAAAAGTTTGCCAAATATTGTTAATGGCAATTGCTTTTAAAGAACACATGACAAAACTGAAAAAAGCTTTAATGAATATATGTCAAAACCATTGACTTTCTGCTTCCTTATATTTTAAAAAAATCCACTTTACCTTTGTAAATTTTCTTAATAATTAATTTATGTTGTTGGACTAAGTTTTAATGTTTTATGAAAAAAATGAATTTCTGTCATACTATTAGAACCTTATGAAACTACAAATACTCTCAAAATAAATGAAAAGTTAGTTGTCTTTTGGGGGAAAATAGATCTAGACTTTTTTTGACTATTGAAATAATACATTTTTATAAAAATCAATTGCAAAATTTTGTTGAGCATTTGACTATTGTAGTATTTTTCTCTAATTTAAATAGCCAGATTTTGACTGATTATCTCCTGTTATTTATAAGGAAGATAATCCTACTAGCAACGTTAAAAGACCAAGGACTATATGGAAAATTAAAAGGCTTTCTGTTTCCCCTTGCTTCAAGGCATGCTCCCACAGCTGCTAATAATTTGCTGTAGACAATTGAAAGCGTGGGCAGTGTCTCTATTTCCTTTATGTTCCCATTCACAGTACACACAGTACAGTTTTCTGTAAATGAAAGAAACTTCTGATTAATGACATTGACGAATAGTAACATCTAAAATAGATAACTAATCAAGATGAGTGTATGTGAAGAATTGACCAACTGTCCAAAAGTGTACTAATTTACAGAACATTTTGATGTCATCAAGAATTGTATCTTAACCTCTTATTGAGGAATTACTGAACATTTGAATTAACATTTTGCAATAGAATAACTGAAAGTTTAGAATGTTGGAGTTTGATTTTGCTAGAAAGAAACAACATCCCACCGGTTTTTTAAACAGAATTTATTTGGTATAGTTCTCACACAAAGAAATTTCGTCCCTACGGTTTATTCATTAACAGCTGATTAAAATGTAGATTGTATGCAAGTAAGCATTCCAGAAAAAGAAATAAGGAAATTAGACATGGGTTTTGGTGTTTATACTTCATCATAACTTCTTCCAAGTTCACTTTATTAAAATATTTTCTTAAGGGGCTTTGTCAGATTTAGGAGAAAACTCAAATAAAGCATTGTATTTTAATTTTTATGGTGTTTTCCACTTTAAAAGATATTAAAATTTACTGTACTATGGTCCAGGGTAATATTTTGTGGGTAACATTTGAATTGCTTACCTCATCTGATTATATCATATCTGATTTCATTCTTATAAGGCTACCACCAGGTCCACTTTCCATGTTCAAGGATATGGTAAAGAAAAATGTATGTGTGTGTTTGTGTGTGTGTGTGTGTGTGTGTGTGTGTGTGTGTGTGTGTGTGTGTGTAGTTCAAGGCTATTCTGAAAGATAAATATATATAATTGACAAACTCTCTGAACTTTAACTCCCACATTTGTGATTAGTTAAGATTCTTTGATTTCAAACTAGAGAAACTAATGCTGGCTGATTAAATAATTGATTGAAGAAATGCCGAGTGATTCACAGAGATGGCAGAGAAGTTGTTGAGCAGGTTGACCTTAAGGGGTCTGGGTAATGACCATTACCTCCCCAAAGTTCTCTGCTGGCTGGGAATTCAAATTCCAACAAAGGAGGATCCCTTGGCTTGGTTTGGATCATGTGATTGTCTCTTGCTCTGGAGAAGACACAGGGGACTTTAGAGCAAACTGAGTTTCGTGGAGAAAGAGATAATTTACCTAGAGGAGTTGAGGTGAGTGAGTGTGTGGAAGCCAAGAAAGCAACAAGCCTCTCTGATAATGTGTAACGGAGTATTAAAAGAGAAAAGTTTTCCTGAGAGAACAGGAGACTCTTCTATTATGGTGTATCATTCTTTGGGCATGCACGTACAATGTAAATCAAAGATAAATAAGGAAAGGTAATTGCCTAATAATTGAGTTTAAAACTTGCAATTGACACACACACACACACACACACACACACACACACACACACACACACACATTTTTCAGGATATGCTTAAAATTGAATTAGTAATAGGAAGTATTCCCTTTTATGAATGGGAAGTTAATTTATCTGTAACCCAAGTTTAACCACCAGGATCATATGGATATAGCAGTTTGTTACAGTATTTAGAAAAACCATGATTTTATTCATAAATATTTGTTGGATGAGAGTTGTCTGCCTTAGTTCTGGATTTTATTTGCAAATACAATTTTTTTAGTGAACAGACTTAAGAGATACTGCCTCCTTCTCAAATAAGTGGCAGGCAGTTTAGCTATGTAGTATGATAAAGATAATGTCTCATAGAGCAATGTGCCGGCAGGTTTACCGCCCATCAGAAAAAACTTGGCAGAGCCAAACATGTCTCCGTGAGCTGGGAAGACTCCTCACTGGCTGCCAAAACAAGATGGATTGCAGCTCTTGCTGTGCCCAACAGGAGGTCTGGTTCTGATGCTGAAACCCAGATACTTGAAAGAAGTGTCTTTGCTTGCTACTGTTGTCCGCATCCGGTAAGAGCTCAACACTGCCCCTCCTGAAACTTATTACTAGACCTGAGGCTAAGACCGAATACTGCATTACCAAGATTTGGCTCTTGGCACAGCTTCCTGTCCATGCTGCAGTCATTCAACCAGGTGACTTTTGCAACCAGGTGTTTGTCATTTTAACACTGGGCTCTGTTTCAAACCAAATAAATTGTTCTGGGTTTTGCTTATCAATTCTGCTTTTCCATTTTATAATTCACCAGTGTATACTTTCTTTAATATTGCTTATTAATTTTTACTCTCCTTAAGCATTTTTTGTTACTCTGTTTCTAGTTTATTGAGTTGCTTAATTAGTTTATTTTTATCATTCCTTTTTTTGTTAAATAATGAAACACATTTACTATCAAACAACAACAACAAAAGACATGGGTTCTCTAAGCTCAAAGTTCCTTCCCAGTAATGCAGCTTACTTCTTGTACAGACATCTCCTGTCCCTCTTTACTTATCCAGATACCTGTCACAAGAAAATGCTGACACTGTGGCTACTGCCATCACTGTGTACTGAAATCGTCTGTCTCAGCCGGGCTCGGTGGCTCAGCCTGTAATCCCGCGCCTTTGGGAGGCTGAGGTGAGTGGATTGCCTGAGCCTGCGGGTTCGAGACCCGCCTGGGCAGCGAGACCTCATCTCTACAATAAATCAAAAAATCAGCCGGGCGTGGTAGCGCATGCCTGTAATTCCGGCTACTCGGAAGGCTGAGGCAGAAGGATCACTGGAGCCCAGCAGGCGAGGCTGTGGTGGCCGGGAGTGGCCACTGCACTCCGTTCTGGGCGACAGAGACTCCAACTCAAAAAAAAAAAAGAAATCGTCTGTCTCCAACATGGGAACCTCTTGTCTTCTGCCAGCATCCATCACTGTGGCGGACCGACTTGCTGTCTTATAAGTAGGATACGATCTCAGATCTTTTATCATTCTTGATAATATCTTACTAACCTATTCATCATTGACCTTTTTCTTAACAAATATAAAAACCAAAGGATTTATTGAATCCCTGACATGTACTAGACACCATGTTAAGCTTTTTATACGTGCTATGTAATTGAATCCTTACATAGCCCCATAAATAAATAACTGATATCTTCATTTTAAACCTTGGCACTTGGGAAAAGAGAACTCATCTCAGGACTCTGCAATATGTATGGTTTTCTTTTGGGTGATAGCATGCATTGATAATTGTCAGTGGAGGGTTGGACTTCATGAGCACATTGAAGAATAAGGGGTGCCACGAAGCAGCTATATTTATGACAAAGGGGGAAATTTTTGTTGCTATTGAGAGGAAGGAAAGAGTAGGAGGTTAGAGAAAAGGGTCTGAGATGGGGAACTAAATGGTTACAGGCGGAAGAGAAAGTAAAAATATAAATAACAAAGTAAAGTTTTGGTGGAGGGAAAGGCAGGGCACACAAGTATTAGGCAGGAAATGTTCCTGGAATGCTGTGATTGCAGTTCTTCCCCAGGACTCCACGGCGCCTCAGGATAGACTATATAGAGCATGAGAAAGCATGCAGAACTTCTCAAAGGCTCCGATTTTTACATCCATGTTTTCATCCAGACTGACATGCTTGGAGGTCGTGGTGAGCTGGTAAAACAGACGGCGCGTCATGTCAGAGGGCTGAAAGCCTCCACAAACGCCTGGGGCTCTCTGGGGCTCTCACGCAAGGAAAACCTGATGTTCACAGAGGATACACTTTCTCATCAAACTCCAGAATTACTCACAGTGTTGCACGTTAGAGATATAAAAAGAAATAGGGTTCCTGCTCTCTGAGCACAAGCAGACAAACAAGGGAAACAGGCACATAAACAAAGTGGTTGATGAAACCTTGTGACTAATATCATGACGACTAAACATATGAAGCTGGTGTCCTGGGCAGCACAAAAGAGGTGATGAGTAAATGCCTTGGAAGACTCTTCTCATGGAGCTTTCTTATTAGGCCAGGAGAAGGGCTGCTGACTACTGCCAGCAGAGGCTGTCCTGGGAAGAGCCACAGGGTGTAAAAGTCTCAGGAGTTGTAATAAGGGTCTTGAGCTTTATTCTACAGGTCTCTGGTTTTCAATTTTTTCAAAAGAGGGCCTCCTTTTTGTCAAAAAAAATCTCTTAAATGGAGCTCTAATCTACACATCAGATGGAAGTGGAACTTCGCTCTGGGAGCTAGGTATAGAATTAGGCCTCTGAGGATGTCACCCTCCGTCAGGTGGCTCTGAAGATTGCTCAGGGTGACTTCCTGTCACACACGCTTGAAAACTCCAGCACCCCAGCCAGGGTTGCTCAACTGCCAAGAGATGGCACATAAACTATCTGATCGGTCATTTGAGTGTTGTTCTTTCCATTCCCCCTCTTCTGGCATTCTTTGTGGGTGCATGGCATCTGTAGTGGGATTTACTTTTTCACCAATATGAATTACATCCCCATTCTATCATCCCATTGAAAGACCTAAGCAATTACGAAGAGTCATGGTAATACATAATCATTCTCTTCAGTGTGGACTAGTGTCCTCGCTGACACCCCAGGCCTTTGTCTTGCATGGGGGATGTTTAAGGAAAGAATTCAGGTCCCATGGCTAGGTTAGCTCAGTGGAGCCAAGCAGCATTGAGATGATCCACAACATTGGACTCATTCGGCAGGAGCAGAAGTTCAAGGCCTAGTGTTTCTAGAACAATGTAAGCTACTCCTCGAGAGACTTGCAAGGATGCTGGGCAGGGTGCCCAGCTGGCACATGGACTTCAGAGAAGGTGGTGCAGGCGTGGACCATGTCCAGGTGAGGACTTTGTCCAGGAGAGGAGCAGAGGGCTTGAGAGAAGTGGGAGCAGGAACAGACAGCCCTGGCAGAGGGTGAAGGGGCTGCTCTGTCGCAGCTTTCTGGGTTGGGGTGCTAGATGAATGGCGATTCTGTAAATGAAAATAGGCAGTAGGCAACAGCATGGATTTGGCAGGGAAGAGTCTATCATTTCATTTGGACATGCCAAGTTCTCTGTTAGGAATCAGGAGCAAGGTATGGATTAAAAAATGGCGAGCTCCAATAAATTACCATATCTCCTGAGAGAATTTTGAGATTATACTGTTTACATCTGTCCTAACATCCATCTTACCTTTTTGAAACTTCATTTACCCAAAATGACTATGAGGGCAGTATGGAAAAAAAAGTTTGAAGGAAAAGATGTGGTTTTGGACTAAAGAATCCAGGAGAGGTTAGGAAGTGAGACATCGTGTTCTCCCTTCCAAGAACAGTGGGGAAGAACCTATACGTTCTACACAGAAGCAAAGGAGGAGAGAAGAGGTCATTCTCATTCTTTACACACCCAATTCTGCCCAACTGTGTAACTCACTGAGAGAAATGCAAAGCATTTCACACCTGTATTCCCTCAGCTTCCCTTTCCAGGTAAAAGGACACAATCCAGAGGGTGGCAAACACACAAGGTGACACACCAGACCCTGGTAACTCTTAAAGTCCTCTCCAAATACTAATAGGTCAGGGCCAAGGTCTTTCCTTCTTACCATATTCATGACCTTAAGACTGATTGTTCCTGCCAGACATGGCATGTGCTGACTGAATGTTCCCTTTCTCTTATATACCCCTACAAACTGACTTCAGGGGGAGTGATAAGAGAAAGGTTTTCTTCTTTTGGTTCCTCTTTGCATATTCTTATGCTTCAGCCCTTCTGCCGGCTGATGAGGAAGAGGTTTCCCCTCAGATGTATAAATGGGATCACCAGTCCATCTAAGCAAGAAGATCTGCTAATAAGATGAATTCTCCCAGCAGACTAATTCTCATAATAAGTTCAGCACACTGGGAAGCCCTAAGGGTTGACCTCGGTTTATCAAAACAGTATGTCATCACCCTCATTAACTGTATTCTTCCTTTGGTATTGGGATGGAATACAGTAGAAAGAGAGAGGACAGAAATTATTGTAATTCTGAATACAGGACATAAAACAAGTGAATTCCATACACTCCCACGAACATTAATAGTCCCCTCACATTTCTCAGCAGTATCTGGCAAAGTTAATTGGTTCTAGATCTCAATAGCATCACTTCATGTAGAAAGCTTAAAATAGAGTTTGTCAGTATTCTTGGAAATATACACACACAATATATATATATATGTGTGTGTGTGTGTGTATGTGTATGTATGTGTGTGTGTGTTATATATATATATATATATACAAGAAGTTGAAACAAAATCAGGAGAAGTTAGCTTTATTACACAAATTTTTAAATTTGAATAAATTTACCCAGTCACAAATGGAGAAACCAGGGACCTTAGTGCTGTCTGCAGGACTGAAAAGTCAGAGTTAGAGTGTTGTGTGTGTGTGATGTGTATATATGTGGGATGTGTGACTGTGGTTTGTGTGCATAGTGTGTATGTGAAGTGTGTGTGTGTGGGAGTTCATACTTACAGTTTTCTTTTCTATGGAATTACAATGATAGAAAGTATAACTGTTTACTACAATGCCTTTCTCCCTTGGAGCAAAAGACTGATGAAATATAAGGAGCAGATATGTAAGAAATAAAATGAGCAAAATAATTTATTTTTAAAATTACTGAAAATTAGGGCTTATAGCAAATATTTTTCTTTTCTTTTGAGCTGTGTAATTGAGGTTTAAGCAAATTTGAGCCAGAGAAAGAAGGATCATGGTGTGTCTGCTACAGCAATATAACAGATTTCATCTCTCTCTAGGATTTAATATCATTGGGATTCCAAGAAAGATGGGAAGAAAAAATGGCAGCTATAAAAAAAGAGCAAAGGGACCCTGATGTTGCAGGAAATAATGGCTGGTAAATGACTCTGTCTTCTCTCCCAATATAGATTCAGTCAAACAGTGCATAAAGACAGAGGCAGTACGCGACATTGTGCTGCTGCCTAGACATTTTTAGAAATGAGTGGGCATTTAAATCGTAGGAGTTAAATTAAATTACTGAATTGGGAGGTCATATGGCTTTTGGATCTGATTCTATAAGTGACGGAGTGACATTTCAAGCATTAATGCATGAACATAGAATTCAGGCACTTACTTGCATTTTTTTTTATTTTGAAGATATGGGATACAATTCAGGGTTAGGTATACAGATGTTCATTATGCAGGTACCACATTATGTGTACATTTTTCTTTTCCTATGTAGTAGCCTCAGTGAGATAATGCTTCTCTTAACTCAGGAGGTCTCTTGCAAATTCTAAACGATATATAGTATTTTCTCTTATCAAAGTATTTTATTCTAAAGGTATGTTCCTGTAATGCAACTTGATGGCAACCCAAAAGAGGCATAAAAACAAGTAGAACTTGCTGAGGTAGCCTAGACAGCTGCATTGTGGCACACTGAAAGCTGGGCCACCTTGGCCCGGATACTTTTGAATCTTGACTCTACCGTTTACATTGAGACCCTGGGGCAATTATGGACTCTCCTTGTGCCCTAGATTAATCATCTGTAACAAGGGGACACATACCTCTCTTGCTCAAGAAGAGAGTTTAATATAAACTAAGGAAAACAATCCACAAATTTAGCGTATGCTCAATAATTCTAGCCATTTAGCCCAAAATATTATTTTTGATGGTAAGAAAAATGGGGTCTAAGGCAAAACAAAACAAAGTAAAAGCTAGTAAGAAGCAATAGGGTTGGCCTAACTCTCAGACCTAACTAGACCCCCAAGGAAGGTTTTCATCTAAGCACATCACCAAAGCAAAGTAAATATGTCTTTCTTTTCATGTGATTTCAGGTCTCAGATCAAGTTCTCCGTGATGACCAACAACCAAAACTGTGCCTAGTATTCCATTTCATAAGTAAGAACAGACCACGTGACTTCCTCTCCTTTCAAAGGGACACGGCTATTTCTCACACAATTTTCACAACTTGTGTGTAATAACGAAGTAAGAGTCTTAGCTGAGGGTATGACTCTTAAAATGAGTTGGGGCAGAGAAGTCCCCAAATAAATGACTGGGAGAGGGACACAGGATAGACTAGCTGCCTCTCAGGTCAGGTTGTGAAATCTGTCTTCTGGAGAGCCTAGTTACACTCCGAGCAAGGGGGTCCTCTTTCCACATTTGTGGTCCCCTACTGGGAGTTCAAATTAAATTAGGTCTCACTTAAATTGGATTTTCTCCCACTACATTAGCATTTGCACAGTCTCGCCAACGTTCAGCAACTTGCTAATTAGTGATGGGATGATTTCAGCCTGGAGAGTGGAATCATGTTTTACTGCTGCTGAATAGGTCTGTGGCTGGCCCATCAAAGGGGTACTGTCTCGTATGCATGTTCAGTTTTTATTCTGATGGGCATGCCTCAGTTAACAAACTTACTCCACCGCTAGAAATGGACACCACAATGACCTTTTCCCTAATCTGAGGAAATGGAAATTTTTAAAATATGCCAAATGTTTCCATGCAACTGACTTGTTAATCTTGGTTTTCTGATTCACTTATGCTGAAGTCATGCCCCAGAATGATGTGTCTCTTTGATAAGTAGTAGCAAAGCAGAGCGTCAGAAAATTAGAGAAAGAAAGGATAATTCTTTCTGAAGAATTATGTTTCAGAGTAGCCAAAGGCTGAAGCTGAAAATATTTATTTTTCTAAAGTCTTTTCACCTTTCGGTTACACAAAATTTCAAGTATATCCAGAAATTGAAATACTTTGAGCTGGAAATAAGTAACATAATTTTTGAAAGTTGAAACTAGATAGTTACAATAGTTTGGATTGTTTTTTTCAACTACATATTCAGCAGATGCTCCTGGTTTTCTTTAGGTGCTTCTAGAAGTACAGACACCCATGGGTCTCACAGTCCTGTTAAACATATCCTCACAAAGAGGATCTCTAGTTGGTCCTAGCAAAATTCTTATTAAATGAATGAACTTAATAATTTTAAATCTGCTTAAGCTTTAGACATCTGTCATCTTACGGTATAATTTAATAGCAATAAAATTTGGATACATTTGATTTCCATTCTAACTGGCTAAAGAAGTCAGGGTTATGTTTTTCATTAATAATTGCTCAAATCCATAGGGAAAAAAATACAGATTTAACAAAAAATCCACATATCTCTGAACTGTTTCTAGTAAGTATATATGGACACTCAAAGCCATTACCATCCCACTAGGACTTTATCTTTCATAATCTATTCCACCTAAGAATGAAGCAGGCTCACAATTTCTCACCATCTTAAAAATAATCTATGTAATGGATAGTTTCAAATTCACCATTTTATTCAGATTGAACCACTCATTTAACTAAGAGACGTATATACACCTCTTCAATCTGTGTTTAGATTCCCTGATACCAACAGTTACAAACATGGTATCTAGTCAAACTGACTCAAGAACTAAGCCCCTATTATATAAAAAAAAATGAAAGCAATGTTAAAAATTTACAACTACAGGAATTTTTCCCCCAGGGAATATATACGTATACATATTTTAAATTAACATACAATATCATTGCACCAAAAATGGAGTTGTTTAAGTCATGGAGTCAGCTTTGTAGATCCAACAGCAATAAGCTGAAGAGAGCTTAAGGAGTGGCGCATAATCCATCTGCCAAATCTCATTTCGAGGAAACTGGAAGTTGTATTTAGCTGTATAATAACTGGCTTCTTGGGATTTCAGCTGTCAGAAGCCTTTTCCTCTATCCACGCCAAAGGGAAATATTACAAGGCACAAATAACAGAGGAGATGATGTGCATTTGCAGCAGAAACAAGCCACAGCAAAAACAAAAAAGAGGGTCCTCAGCCAGGCTCCCTCGTTGCCCGCTGTCCCGCTCTGTGGGTATATGCTTCTACTGATTGATTTTCTTTTCTGAGGAGAAATCTATGAAAAACAGCAGGAAAATGTTTTAGATTAAACATTAACATTTCATTTCTCTTCTGGCTTGGGGCTAACATAAAGTTTGAGGCTGGGAAAAAAAAAGATATTATTCATGAGCTCCCCACAAGTTTATACTGAGAAATCAGGAGGCGGGAAATGGAGGGTTATTATTTAAGCACTGACATATGCTTACCATTTTTTAAAATCAGTTGTGGTCTTACTCTAGTCATGCCTGAAGAGGAATGTTCTGCACTCATTCTCATTCTTGCTGGCATTTCATTTACTTGGGTATTTGCTTACGGAATATGTATTACTGTTAGGCTTCATACTTACCCAAAGAAAGATAACTTGCCAAATGAACTGTGTTTAAAATATGGTACTGGGTACTTTATCATCCAAGTATAGGAAATATCACAGCTCTTAAAATGTGTCAACGTATCATGAAGAGAAATATGAAAAATTTAGAATATCTTAATAGGACCAAGATAAAATGCCACAAATGAGTACCACAAAGAAGACATCAAAGGAGCTTATTCAAGGCAACAGGAAAAAACCATAGAAATCCCCAAGAAATAAAGTGTGATCCTTACTCGTGATAACTTAAAAATACGTTGAATGTTTTACACTTGCTGCCCTGCATTTGGTATACCCAAGATATGCTAAACTAATATTTTGGGAACTAAAAAGCAAGCAGAAGATAATAAGTTACTGTTCCAGGCTTTAAAAATATGCTGCAGAGAACTGTGGTCTCTACATTAAAAAATATATCTAATATGTTGAGAACATAAATTTGAACCCAGAAGCATAATTCACGGATATAACCAATCTTAAGTTAAGATTTAATCCATTAATCAAATCACTGGGTATCTTAAAATATTAAAAAAGTTAACTCCTTTGTAATTTGTGCAGTGCTCTTATGAAATAGGCATAGAGTTAAGGGTCATTATTGGCATATTTTAGATAGACGCTGTGGCCCATATGATAATCTATGGCAGAATGGAACAAAAGCAAATTTGAACAGAAACAAAAACAGGTCTTTAGTTTCTTGAAGGGAGGTAGACTTTCCTCACATTTACAGTGAAGATGTAAACAGACTTCTGTCCTGAGATTGGGCATAGTTACAGTGACAAGGGAAGAGTAATGGCACAAGGGAATCCTGGGTTCTCACAGAGCTAGAAGGAGTCAGCTTGGTCATGTTGGTGGGTGAAAAACTCCACTCATAGACTGTGCATCTGATTACTTATTAAGGTTGCATTTTGTGCTTTTGAGTTCACAAGAATGCAAGCTAAATAGGATGATGCTGAAGTGACATGAATATGACCCAGAGACTGGTGGCAGAGTCACTCCTGTCTTTACTCCGTGTCAGGGACTAGCTGAACCCAAAGCTCACTTGGTACAAAGGGTGAAGGAGGTGTCAGTGCAGCAGAGCAGGGCCCGGGACTGAGGGTTCTGCACTCGCCTTGCCAATGAGCCTCTTAGAAAGGAGACGTTAGGCGTGACCTGCAGAAAACTCAGGCAAGTAAATGTTCTTCCAGGTTGGGATGCAATATTGAATACATGTTTTGCTTTCCTTCTCTGTAGGTTTTTATCTTCAACTTAAGATAATTACTGTAATTTTTAGATAATTATTTACCTGGTTAAACTGTGACAATTATAGACTTATGTGTGCATTTTTTTCCCCATCTAGGCTCTATCTGTCTTCTGTCTATCACTCCAGCTTTGAATAGGAATATGTTTACCACCTATATGCTTGTCGTATATGTGTGTGGTGTGTGTGTGTGTGTGTGTGTGTGTGTGTGTGTGTGTATACTTTTACAAAACTTGATCTAATATTCGCTCAGCAAAATAACTGAGTTTATTGACAGACTAAGGTTTATAGTATAATATGATTAGATGTCATATTTCCTGCAATTCTTTTCTAAAAAAAACTAAAATCAGGCATAAAATTATCTACTTCTAAATTTTTTTTTCTTTTTTGAGTTGGAGTCTCACTCGGTCGCCCAGATCCGGCAATCCTTCCGCCTCAGCCTTCCGAGTAGTACAGGCATGTGCTAACATGACCGGCTGATTTTTTTTTTTTTTTTAAATTTATTGTAGAGATGAGGTCTCACTGCCCAGGCGGGTCTCGAACCCGTACTTCTAAATTTTTATTAACCTGTCTATATTAACCACTGGTTATAATTAAGAAGAAAATGCATTTCATAAAAGAAAAATTCTTAATACTTTTCAATTTGTATTGAAAATTATACTAAACATGGACTTAAAATTTTCTCTGCTTCTTACGTCTCTCTGCAGCTTTTATTATTTACAGTGGTTTTTTTTATTTTTTCATACTGACAGGAACAGAAAAAACTCAACTAATTCAGACATTTTACTAATATAAAATTATCTGTAATGCTGAGATATAAAGGCAGGTATAAAAAGACAAACTGAGAAATAGAGGTGTAGTATTGGCTTTCAGGATTGACTCACCAGAATTTATCTGCATAAAGTACATGCAAATAAAATACTAGTATGTTTTACTTAATATATAGTGTAGAATAGTCCATACTACTTGGTGGTTACAATGCGGGCTTTGGAGTCAGTCTGCCTGTGTTTGCCTGACTCCTAGCCAATGACTTGCCGTAACTTGACAAGTTACATATCTCTCTGTGCCTCAGTTTTCACATTACAAAATAAGAAAAACAGAAGTGCTCATTTCATAGAGTTGCTATAAAGTTTTGATGAGATAATACACATAAAGCACCAAAAATAATTTCTGGCATGGAGTTAGTGCTATAAGTAGGTTTGTCAGAGTCATAGAAAATTATTTATAAAGCACAACATCAATTAATATTAATTTAAATATCCACATTTCTGAAAAGTCACATCTTTTTAAATATAAGTAAAATATTTTCAGTACTTGTTACCAGAATAAAACAGGAATTGTAAGACATAATTTTTATTTACAGAGTCTAAATTTTTCATTCATTTTTCCTTCCATTGCCTGAATTTTGATATTTCTAGCCCAGAATATGGTATATTGACTAGCAGTATATTGTTAAATCGTGAATAAATATATTAATGATGTACTAAAATAATGACTACTATCAGAACAAAAACATCTGTATAATCAAAGTTTTTAAAACCTGTGATTTCTTAATAATCAAAACTACAAATTATTGTATGAGAAATCTGGGCAATTCAGTTAAACTTACACATCAAAAGCAGCTTCCCAACTAAATGACCCAAAGAAACAGCAAGAATAACTACTGATATTAAATATTGGTGCATGAATCATTTGTGACTAGGGTGAGTTCAGAGCGCTTGCCAAATCCTATGACCCATCTCAAGCTATGAAATACTATCAGTTGCAGGAACTAGAAAAGGAGCAGTAAGTATCCCAACTAGGTAGATTTGTGAGTAAGGAGTTTCTTTTTTTTTTTTTTTTGAGTTCGAGTCTCACTCTGTCGCCCAGACTGGAGTGCAGTGGCCGCTCCCGGCCACCGCAGCTTCGACCTGCTGGGCTCTGGCGATCCTTCTGCCTCAGCCTTCCAAGTAGCCGTAATTACAGGCATGTGCTACCATGCCCGGCTGACTTTTTGATTTATTGTAGAGATGGGGTCTCGCTGCCCAGGCGGGTCTCAAACCCGTGGGTTCAGGCAATCCACTCTTTGGTGGTCTCCTAGCCATGATCAGCCTCCTTGCCTACCACAGATCAGTCACAGTGAGCTGCAGGGCAGTGTCAATCAGGTTTCAAATCAGTGTTGGTTTGCAGGACAGGTTTCAAATGGTAACATACCCCTGTCAGGTTCCACTAGGGCTGCCCATGCACAGATTAGTTCATAGCAAATTTATTAAACACTTACTCTTACATAGTACTGTGTCTTTATCTGTGATAATTTAAATGTCAAGCGAATAGCACAGATAATATATGCTGGGAATTCATAGAAAGACAGGATGAGTAAGAGTTAGACACTAGTCATATTATCATCCAAGTTAGAGCTCCATTATCACTTTTATATTCATACCTGTAGAACATTTTAATATCATGAGAGGGATGACTTTTCAAGAGCACCGTAGGATGTGATTCAAAGCACAGAGTTTGGAATGCTGTGTCAAAGAATTGAATCCCAGTACTAAATTTTACCAACTGTGATTTAAGCATATTGTTTAAATTCTCCAAGCCTCAGCTTCCTCATGTGTACAATAGTACAAAATAAAATCTATTTTATACTACTATTGTAAAGATGAAAATAAATAAAGTTTTAAAAATACTTAGGTTGGTACATAATAGAGGTTTATTTTTCATTTTAGTTTTACATATGTAGACATTGTGACACAGTAAGTTTATACATCACAAAGCTCATATTTTTCCTAAGTTGACAAAACTCAGTTAAGTCTCATACACTGACTACAAAATTTCATTTTTGCATATTCTATTTTGTTTCTGAATGTCATCATAATTCATTTCTATTTTATATAATCGTTAGCTTCCATAACATTGGCTCAGGAAGAATCCAATTGTGATATATAAATGGATTTATAATATTACTAAATTCTCGACTGAGTAATTGTATTTTCTGGTGATTAAACTCCAACTGAGAAAGAGAATATTTTTAATATTCATTCCAGACCAATAAAAAATCAAAAAGTTATAATTTGGTGGCCATTCAACTAGTAAACAACAATCGATTTTAAAAATACAGATATTATGCAACAATCATCCTAATTAATAGTATCCTGTTCTAATAAAAGTACTCCATCGTAGCTGGAACCCAAGAATTCATTATAAAACCACTGGCTATATTTGTAGCAGAAAGAAAAGAAAAAATAAAGCTCTATAGTGTTCTGATAAATACCTGGACATTTTATTATAGAGTTCTCACATATTACATTTCTTCTCTATAATGCTACTATAATCTATGTTCCTTTTTTTTTTTTCTGAGTTGGAGTCTCACTCTGTTGCCCAGGTTGGAGTGCAATGGCACACACGCTCATGTTCACTCCAGCATTGACCTGCTGGGCTCCAGCAATCCTTCTACCTCAGCCTTCCAAGTAGCCATAACTACAGGTGCGTGCTACCGCGTCCGACTAATTTTTTATTTTATTGTAGAGATGAGGTCTCGCCAAGTTGCCTGAGGTGGTCTCAAACCCATGGGCTCAGGCAATCCACTCACCTCGGCTTCCCAAAGTTCTGGAATTACAGGCTGAGCCACTGAGCCTGGCCTAAGCTATGTTCTTTACCACTCCCATTGTGACTGCATTCAACTGTCCAGATTGCACATTGAACTACTCCAGGAGGCTCAACTCACATAGAGTAACATGGCGAGCCCATATGACTTACGAAGGTCACAGACTACAGAACTACATGTGGTATCCTTGGCTCCCTACTTCCACTCCATAATGAACTCCCTGTTTTAAAAACTAGAATTTTATGATCTCAGCTCTGAACTAAATTAAGATCAGATTTCAAGAATGGCCTGACATTAGAATATAGCTCATCTGCAGCTTTTCTAGATAGATCCAAATTTCTGGAAATTAACAAGTTAGAGTCCCAGGTGTATGTCATAGAAGAGTTTAAATATGTAGCAGAAAATGCTAACTTTTGATGACAGAAGTATAAGTGCTGAGAATTGGAGTGGGATTATGATTATGGCTTAGTTTACACAGGCCACTTCTGGGTGGCCTCATGAAACCATAGAAACAAGCAAAGAAGGATATAGCAGATTCTAGAAAGAAGAAACAATATGGTAAGCCAACGAAAAGTAAGATGAAAAAGTACTCTTAGTTGTGGGTACTTTACAGGTGACTTTGAGTGTTTCCCAGCATACTTAGAGGTGGGTGTTGTGGGACAACCCTGGGTTGAACTAAGAGCACTGCCTTGGAGTCTGACATTGAGTCACAAGGGAACACAGTTCTGAGCCTTTGGTTTCCTCTGTCTGTGTGCCAATGACATTTAAAACATCTGTCTAGCAAACTCAACCTGGAATAGTGGATGTGCATCTGCCCTTTGCAGTACAATCGTAGCGCTTTGTTGTTGTTGTTGCTATAATACAGCTCTGCTTAAAGTTTTCATTTGTAATCCCAGATGGAATAACGACTCAGAGACTGGAAGAGGAACAGAAGCCAGAATGGAGATTCATGCTTTTCTGCATTTGCACGTTTTCTTTGTCTCAAGGAGTTCAATTTAACCCCAGGTGCATCAAATTAAAGTTAGGTATGCAACACAGCTTTATAGTAAGTCTCCCCCGAATACGAATGGATGTATGTTGAGTAAACATCCCCAGAAGATCCCATGAAAATGTAAACATGAAAAAATGCTCAATACAGCTGTGGTCTTACCATGTGCCTTGTGCTGTGCATCTGGCGGAAGCTGGTCAAGAGCATACCACGGATAGTCTGGCTGTGTGGAACAATAAAACATTATTATAGCAATATGGACTTCAAACAAAACATAGTGGCATGTTAAAATATAATTATGCAGTGTGGCTTTTATTAAGCAGGCAACACAAAAGTCATTTTTACCCAACCTGTTGTCAATATTGCTCATCCCATTTACCTCCAGTCTCACTGCTATCATCTCTCCCCACCCCTTCCCAAATCCACTCTGTGTTTTGCCAGAATTTCTACTACTTTGGAATTCAGGCGTATTTTTTGTTCTTGCTTTTGTTTTTGAAACAGATGTGTTTTGGATATCTGCAGAAATATAAACACTTTTGTAAAACGTACTGTAGCCCATAAACAAAACAAAGCAACTTACATCAACAAATACTCTCTTTAAAACCCTCACACTGGAGACAATGAGAGGACCAGGAAAAAAAAATGCAAGTTTAATTCAAGTTTTCTAGTGGTTCAGGAGGAAATCTAAGCTATTAAATTGGCAACATGGCATACATGGTTCAGAATAGTGAAGCAGGGCAGATCTTTGAGCTGTTCCCAAACCTATTAGGCAAAACTTACTCTCTAAATTATTCAGATCATTTAGTCTCGAAAGACTGGATTTTTTTGCTTGGGATTTTCTCCTAGGTTTACACCAGTTAATAATAGCTAGATACTGACTTCCACAGAAATTGCATTGAAAAAATAATAAGCTATAGAAATGAATTACTCAGATGCTCCAAGGCCAGCATCTTTGGAATTAATTGCTTGGGATGGAACAACCTCACTTTACCTGCCCTCAAAGCAGGTCTGAAATGCTCACTTCTGCCTCCTACTTCCCCATAAGACACAGAGAATACAGATCTTTTGTTCTATTATTCAATTATCTCCTAAAAATAACTTGAGGAAAATTTCTCTTACATGAGCCAAGAGGGAGAATTTACAAGGCTGCCAGACCACTAAAAGTAGCCCAGAAAGTTCAATTACTTGACAAGACACCGAGAATGCTGTGCTTGGTGCAGTCTGACCCCACTTAGACACCTAGACTCTTGGCTTCTTTGACCTATGAAAGAGCTAGAGGAGGAAATGAGATCATTTCTGCTTTTTATCTTCTAGTTTATTTTTAAACATCTCAACTAACACACAGGATAAGTGATGTGAACCTCAGTTTTGTATTCCAGGAGAGTTGCCAAAAGAAGGTCAATATTCTAGGATGTGACTAGCACTACTGCATGCGATTTAATTCAGACACAGATATAAGCAGAAAATATGAAGTATTCCTTTAAAATTAACTCTGAGGGTTTTGTTGTAAACTCTACTGTTTTCAACCAAATACCCCTTGAAAATGTAGGCCATTGCACATGACTTGGGATCCTTTTTCAAATGTAGGCCTGTATTTGGTGATAATTTTATGTGGTCTGGCTTGCCTTATCTCTTCTGATTGACAAGGAATGTTTGATGAGTTATGGTAGGTGAATTCCTTCTTTCTTTCTATAAACGAAGATCTGATAAAACAGTCATTCTTACTCCCAGATAAACTTGATGGTTTTATAGTTAATCTTTTACAGGAATATTTCTCCAATTCTTCAACCTGTAGGTGCCAACTCCTAAGTACATTTCTCTTTTTGTTCCCCATAATGTTAGTTTACTAAGACTCCTGAAAAAAAATTTAAAGGATGATAGCTGTGTTTGAAGATTCCCATAAATGTTTCTGGTAAAGTCTAAAAAGTAAGCTAACAGGTAAAGAAAAAAGGAAATGGAGGGGAGGGAGAGAAGACAGAAGTAGAATTCAGCAACAACATGAAAGACCCAAATTCTCAGCATTGTGCTGAGTCATACCAAGGTCAAATAAGAGATGCTCATTAAATCCTGACAGGCTTTTGCCACCCAAAGAGTTATTATCTTCTCCCTTGGGAAAAAGATTTTGAGCCGTAGTCAAATACAAAAGTACAAGAGGTTTCAGGCAACCTAGAGAACCATGCTCTCCATAACAGTTCTGCTAGAAAATGGCGGTTAAAATCTCAGATTCTTTGCATCACTAGAAACGCAATTAATAAAACCAAAAAAGTAGAGATTGTTGTTTGGGCAAATACAAAATGCGTAAAAATGCTTCTCCCCCACCCCCATAAAGGTTCTGTCTAGAAGGCAAAATAGAGAGTAGAGACAAGCATCCAGATGGTGGGGAGAGGGCGGGTGGAATCCTGCTATTGAGAAGGAACAGAAGGGAGCTTTGGGTCTGACTTATTCAGGTTGACTGTCTAAATCAATTCCACTCACAAATAATTGCTCAACTGTTCATTTCATTTTGCCTAGACAGACACAGCCATGGAGAACAACTTAAATGGGTCACTTTTTCTTGGGTCCTAAAGATAAAATCCTTTCAATTGGAAAACGTAAAAAGCTATTTTGCCCATACTCAGCGATAGCCATATAAATTTACAACTGAAAAACCATCTCATCTTTACTCCTTTGCTCTGTCCACTTGTCTTTATACATAAGAATGTCCTTTGGGTCGCATCAGCGTGCCAATTGAAAATGATTCATCTAGCTGGGCTCGGTGGCTCAGCCTGTAATCCCGCGCCTTTGGGAGGCTGAGGTGAGTGGATTGCCTGAGCCCTCGGGTTCGAGACCCGCCTGGGCAGCGAGACCTCATCTCTACAATAAATCAAAAAATCAGCCGGGCGTGGTAGTGCATGCCTGTAATTCCGGCTACTCGGAAGGCTGAGGTGGAAGGATCGCCGGAGCCCAGCAGGTCGAGGCTGCGGTGGCCGGGAGCGGCCACTGCACTCCAGTCTGGGCAACCAAGTGAGACTCCAACTCAAAAAAACAAACAAACAAACAAAAAAGAAAATGACTCATCTAAAATATTATATGTTTATTCAAGAAATTATAGCTCAATTTGACACCTAGCAGTTAATTTATTCATATATACATGTGCTGTGGATTTGTGATCCAGAGATAATTACAGTGTACATTGACCATGGCAACTTTGCAAATTAGAGGCTGAGAGAAAATAGAGGTTTTTTTCTGTAGACAATGTGATATGCCAAAATTCTAGAGATAAGCATAATTTCTACCAAAACAGTGTTCTAAGCAATTATTTGAAATGGGAATTCTTACTTACTGGGTGCTCCTGCTGACTCCGCACAGCTCCAGGGCTTGCTGGTGCCCATGGGTCTCGCCGGTGGAAAGCCAGGCCGCAGTTGCAGGTTGGGAAATGCATCTGAGGAGAACAATGCTATCAGTTCACTGCCAGTGGGGGAAACTGAGAGTCATTCTGAACTTGCTCTATACAGCAAGGTTTGGTTTACGGTTTAGGCTAATTTGACATAACTCTAACTCAAAACAGTAAATATGTCGATATTGACTCAGGACTGATTCAGATGAGGCTCACAGGCCAAATTTTACATGAAGTGAAACTATAATCATTTCTACATTTTAAAGAAGTTAGGAGCACTTGAAAAGTATGTAGGGCTAACTTTATATTTCTGAGTTGTCTTCATAGAGGTTCCTCACTGAAGAAAAACCATTCCATTGAGTCATAAAGTAAGTTTCCTTAAATTGCAGCCAGAGACAACTAAATTCTAGAAAGGAAATTAGGAATTAAGAGACATAATATTTATTCTTAAAGGCTACTGGAGAACCCATGGGATAGAATGCTTCAGTGCCCAAGAAGATATGCTATTTTTCTTGAAAGAGGCAAAGTCTTTGATGTAGTTTTCCACTGTAAATTGTGAGAGCAACTGCAAGAAATACCAAGGAAATGTATTTCCCAGGTGTTTGTGGGTCTATGAAGAAATCTCTATTTGAGTGAACACACTAAGACTTGTGCTATTGGTAATATGCTCTGTAAAGCATGTGTTTTGTATGAGCATTAGGGTTAAAGGGCCTTGGTGGTTCCTAAGCACATTTATCCATTGATGGTTTAGACAGAAATGAAAAGCATGGGTTGTTCTAGGCTATGTAGCAGAGCTTGAATATGTCTTTAATTGAGACCATGAGAATGCTGTAAGTGGGAATAAATGCATGGGTGAAAAGTAAAGGTATCATTTCACCATGACAAGAGGACATAGATAAGGATCAACATACCTGTTTTAATTGCTTTTCTAGTTCTTCCTTCTCCAGCTGACAAGTTTCTATCTACAGACAAAACAGGACAAGTTCAAATTGTTAGTTCCAAAGCCACTCTTGGCCTATTCAGGATTGAGGCATAGATAGCAGTAATGCCAAAATAAGTTATATCTTGTTTTTTTCAGATTTGCGTTGACTCTATCATGAAATTCCCAAATGAAGTTTGGTAAGTTTGATAGTTTTAAACTATTATTCCAATTTTTTGAGGCCATTATGATTCTCAGTTTTAAGTTGATCTATATGTGTATAACATATTTTTTCTGATATATAATATAGTCCATTGTTTACTGAATGAAATTGGAAATGTTCAGCCTGAATTCAAAGAATTTCACAATAAATTTTAGAAGTTGCATTTGCACATAATACATGTCAGACACTGATATAAATCCTTTACATATAATAACTTATTGAATCCTCCCAATGCCTCTATGTTATTCCTAACATTATTATCTCCACTTTATAGATGAGGCCACCAAGACATGAGACACTGAGTAACTTTTTCAAACTTCTGAATTTAGGGCTTTTCACTATTTAAGGCCCAGCCTCATTTAAGAAAGCCACCTACCTTGAGTTCCCTCAACATTTGATACACCTAAAGAAAACTGCTTTTTTCTTTGACTGTTTAGTCATAACCATTGTCATCCCTACACTTCATGCTCCACATCCCTATAAGGCATGGTCCAAGTCCCCTTCCTTATGATACCTTTCCAAGTCTTCCTTATCAGACTTAGTCTCTCCTCCACTGGTCCCCCCATGTAGGATTGTACATTTACCGTGAAACTTTTTTAGTCCAATTGTAATACTGTGTACAGCCAATTCTTGCTATTTGGTGGTAGTTATGTTCTGTAGAGTTACCACAGACACCGAATTAGTGAATATTGAACACTGTTCCTATGAGAAATGCAGGGTTAGGTTCCTGTGAGCTTCTAGTCACAGCAATTTTGTCAACTGATCAAACTGATAACCTTGTTTTATGTGTGTTTCTGACTAAGGACACATTATATTTAATATATATCATTGATTTATTAACACTGAACGCTTGGTCAACGATACTGCAACTTACACCTACATAAAGCTTATCTAACACAGGTTATTTTCTCTGTAAAGCACATCTCAGTCTGTGAAATCACCAACCAAAAGCACAAAAATGCAAAAAACACACCATTAAATAGACGACAGGAGGACACTTTTAAAGTGTGACGGCTGAAACAAGAAGGCAGAGCATCTCCTTGCTCGACCTTAGATGGGCAGGTACTTGTCAGACAACTCAGCTTTTCTGCTGCTCTGCTCATGTTTGAGAATGTACCACAAAAGCAACCAAAGTACTGATTTTAGGGTGGCAAGTACATTTTAGTGAGTGGGCAAATTCATATATATTATATTATATATATATTTTCATATATATTATAATTTGCAAATGATGAAGATATACTGTATATGTCTCTTTCACTATATTGTGAGCTCTTTAAGAGCAAGTACCTGTTTTTTATTCCCTCACAGATTACTGCAGAATGCCTTGCAGAAAAAAAGTCATCAAAATTAAATGACAAGAAACTAAAAGTAGCATGTATCATACTAATTATAGCACTCAATGAAATTATTAAAAAAGTACTTCCTTCTAATAGACTAAAATAATTTTGTGAAATACCTTTGAGCCATGACTTGAGCTAGATGTTTTTATTAAAGTTTTTTTTTTTCTCACTTAACCATGAGAACAACTTTGTGAAGTCATGTGGTAGGTATCATTATCTCTATTTTTTTTTTTTTTTTTTTTTTGAGTTGGAGTCTCACTCTGTCACCCAGACTGGAGTGCAGTGGCCGCTCCCGGCCACCGCAGCCTCGACCTGCTGGGCTCTGGCGATCCTTCCGCCTCAGCCTTCCGAGTAGCCGGAATTACAGGCACGCGCTACCACGCGTGCCAATAAATCAACTGATTTTTTTATTTATTGAGAGATGAGGTCTCGCTGCCCAGGCAGGTCTCGAACCCGAGGGCTCAGGCAATCCACTCACCTCAGCCTCCCAAAGGCGCGGGATTACAGGCTGAGCCACCGAGCCCGGCTCATTTTCTCTATTTTAAAGGTATGTATACTGAGAGAGGTTAGGTAACATATATCTTAGAGACAGAGGTTTTAGAGTTATTGGAAACATTTTGCAGGTTAAGAAAGGGAAGCATAGAGAAGTAGAATATCTTGCTCAAGGTTACCACCAATTGAGTGTTAGAGCAGGCAGGAACACTGTTTTTTTCCCCCTGAATTCCTCCTACTCCTAAATACCTGAATATTTTTCTCTTTACCACTTTGCCTGTTTTACCACTGGCATCGGCTTAAAACATCCTCAGTGATTGAATGAGTACATTCTGGTATGTAAGCACCTAGTGCCAGAATGATTTGACCTAAAAATTGCTTGGTCAACAAATAATATGCTATTCAATCAAGGAATTTCCAGTTCTTTTTATTATATTATAGCATTTATCAGCTGTTAATATACTTAACATAGATCATCTACATGTTCCAATGGTGTAATCAGTTAGTGCATGGTACTTACATGACATAAATAATCAATCCATTTACTACATGCCTTTGTGAATTCTATCAGCCTTTTACTAAGTAAATGAAACTTTTAAAAAATAAATTATTGGGCTACCATTATTTTAAAGAAAATGGTTGAATATAGTTTTAAGATATGACTCCATTATCATTAAGATTGTCTGTTAGTTTATGAGCACAATTATGCTATACCATATTTAGACAATACATTTATTTTGTTGATATCAATCAAAATTACTTTATAGATGACACAAAAAAGAATTGTAGTATATAATATTAAGTAGATGGATATATGTCCCTGGCTGTACTGTTCTGTAAGGGCAAGTACATTGCCAATTTTAGATACCAACTTATCATTTAATCCTGATAAAATAGAATAAATACAAATTAAAGCATAGCAGGATATAAAATAATTTGTGTAGTGGCAAAAAAAAAAAAGAAGGCAGCTTTGCATGTAAGAGATAAAATTGAAAGAGTGATTTCTTTACCAAGAATAATCAGAACATTTTCTTACCCATTTTTGTACAAATTATTTGTGAGATTGCATAATCATTTTCAGAAAATTATTTAATTATATCTTCCTACTATTTTATTCCTTCTAATTTCTTAGAGAAGAAATGGTTTTGTCAAATAATGTTTTTATGTAAAATTAGGAATTTCAAGTTAACCTTTGAAAAATATAAGAGAAGACATTAAGCCGGGCTCGGTGGCTCAGCCTGTAATCCCACCCTTTGGGAGGCTGAGGTGCGTGGACTGCCTGAGCCCGTGGGTTCGAGACCTGCATGGGCAATTTGGCGAGACCTCATCTCTACAATAAATCAAAATATTAGCTGGGCATGGTAGCGCGCGCCTGTAGCTCCAGCTACTTGGAAGGCTGAGGCAGAAGGATTGCCGGAGCCCAGCAGGTCGAGGCTGCAGTGGCCGGGAGTGTGCCACTGCATTCCAGTCTGGGCGACAGAGTGAGACTCCAACTCAAAAAAAAAAAAGAAAAACAAAAAGAAATTAAATTTGATATGCAATTGACTTTGTATTTGGAAAAAGAGAATGACTAATAGTTTACAATTTCTTCTAAGACTAAGACTCTTGAAGCTAGGAGCTGCCACAGCACGCTCCACAACAATCTCCTATTTATTCAAAACCATTGCATGATTTTCAAATCAAAAGTATTGCAGTTTGCTTGATTTTTTAAAGTTAAAATGTGTTGACTGCATTCTCCTTCATTAACACCAGTATTATCCACTGTGGCAACTTCCTGAGTCTACTTTAATATATGCGATTACACTTAATTTTACTGTGTTTACATTTAATATATTCTATTTTAATAAACCGGTGACCATTATCTGGTTTCCTTGAAAGTGCTCCAGTTACATTAAATCTGGGAACCCCCTGAATAAAATCCTCAGTTTCACATTTAAAAGGTATTTAGAAATATGCATGTTTTTGGCAGACAGAAGCATTCCAACATAGCTCTTCAAAGAAAATGACAAAAATTTAGAAACCACTTCACTTTGAGTAGTAGGTAGTTCAACTCCCATTCTACCAAGATAAATATTATTAGAAAAAGAACTGTATTTTATAAAATACTTTGGAATCCAATCCCTTGGTTAATTCCTTAATATATTTAAGTTAAAAGAAATTTCCAGTTATTTTCATCTTCTTACAAGATTGTTTAAGAATGATTCCATCCCAGGTGCTGACCTCTCAAAAAATTTCAATGTCAATTAGCAGAAGTCAACAAGTCTTGATTTTTTAAAATTAAAAAAAAAAATTACACATATGCTGGAAAATATTTTTGTTTTGCTTTGTTATGACTTGTACCTGAGAATTAAGCTTGTGCAACTGGGATTGAGAAGTTTGGTTAATTTGCTGTAGCTCTTCTTTCTCTTGATTAAGTCTTTCTCTATCCGATCGTTCCTTTTTGAAGTCTTCTTCATATATTTGTACCTAGGAAATATTAATTTGCTGTTACTGTGAGCTTTTCTTATAAGCCCTTTAAAGTGATTCCAGAAAAGATGCTATTTAGGCCTCTTCAATCTAAGGCATTCCTACCCTCTTTTCATGAATATTACTTCATGATGAGATGGAGAATATGTCTGACTATAATTCTATCTTTCACTTTGTTTAGGATGGCAGCTTTCCATTTTTTCCCCACTGAGCCTATGTTAGGAATTCAGAAGTAACTTAATAACATGTATATTTTGAAAAAAAGATTCTCGTCTCGCCTTATTCTGCTGCATACTCTATTGCTGTAAGGAGCCCTCCTGCTAAGTGTCACTGTTTTGGAGCAAGTCACCCATCCCCAACACAAGGGTTTGGATGTATGAATATTGCTTGATCTTCTAAGGCAGGTTACTGACAATAGCTGTTAAGTAAAATAACTAAATACTGACACACCGAAGTTTCCAAACTTCGGCTCTTATACATGGTATACATTATATGTGAGCATCGAAGATGATTCAAGTGTTTGAATATAAGCAGTGGTTTTTTTTGCCCAGTAGAATCCTGGTGAGCACCAACTGTATTTTAGGGGCTGAGAATTTGACAGAGCTTTAATACTCTCTGTATTACCCTTATTCTTTTCATGGGTTTATTTTTAAGCTATATAAATGATCTTGAGTGTGATGAAGCAGCTCATTCAAATAAAACCGTTAGAAGAGAAAACCCAATTTCACCATCAAGTACTATAAAGTTTTTAGATCCAGTTACAGGGAGGTACTTTTTATGAAGTAATAACTAAAGAGTACATAATAATATACAATAATAACACAATTGCTTAATTTTTCCATGCACTGCATCAAAAATCATTGTAATTGGTAGTTGCTCAGAGCAAAAACAGTAAACAAATCAGTGTCATGGACATCAGAAAAATAATGCTTTTCAGCCCTTTGTTCTATGACACCCTCTTTTCCACTACTAATTTATTACTGACAACACGTGCTCCAGAGATTGGGATTGCTGTATGTAACCTGTATTTTTTGGTATTGCCATGAACTGTTCTGACGTTTTACCTATATTAACTTATTTAACCTTTCACAGGAAAAGAGACATGATTTGCATGATTGACCACTCAGTCAAGTGAATTTCATCTGGTTGATTAAATTTACATGCAAGCCATTTAGGCATCTAAGTTTAATCAACCATCTGTAGTAGTGTGGTAGTGTTACATCCCTCTGTCCCTGTGCTACCCACAGACACACACAGAAGCTGTAGGGAGTGCATCCTTACTCTTACTATCCACTTGGCAACAGTGATGTTGGGCGGACAAAGTTGTGCATTGGTGGAATGCTAGGTGGTTCCCTTCATATGTGAGAGTAGCTGAGCAGATCTGGCTCTTCAGTGATTATAAGTGCAAAGTATTCTCTTTAAAACTGCTTGTTGTTGAAAGGCCCGAAGCCAGTAGCTACAGAATCACAACCTGGTTGCTACCATTTTGTCCAGGATGTGGATTAATAATGTTCTTAAAATAAATCTTGTCTACGTGAAACTGACTAGACCCAGGGCTAATAGACTCTCACCCAAAGGTTAATTAGCATGACCCTCTTTTAACTGTGTGATCCTTGGCAAACCATTTAATTAATCTGAAACTCAATCCCCTCCTTTATAAAGAGTGGGAGTGAATTAGCTGATCTACATTCTTCCTAACAAGCTTGAAAATGTGATAGTTATAATTTACATGAATGCAAAGACCTTTCACATATTTCAAGTAGCAAGACAGCTAAACACGCCCTACGAAGCGTAAGCAGCGGGCCCTGTGCTCTCCTCATAATCATACTCCTTCCAACGTCTCACCTGCTGCTTGAGAACTTCCATTTCTGTTCTCATCTCCTCATGGCTGAACTCCACTTCAAACTTCCTCAAACAGTCCTCAGAAAGTGAAGAACAGTCGATTTTCAAGGCATCCTGAAGAGCCTGTGTTTTAAGATAAGGACACTGTTGATTTAAGATTCACCACATCATATGCATTCCTTTATCATTGTTACAGTCATCTCAAAAGCACACACAATGTAGAATTTCTTTTTTTTTTTTGAGTTGGAGTCTCACTAGGTCGCCCAGACTGGAGTGCAGTGACCACTCCCGGCCACCACAGCCTCGACCTACTGGGCTCCGGCGATCCTTCCGCCTCAGCCTTCCAAGTAGCTGGAACTACAGGCACGTTCTACCACGCCCGGCTAATTTTTTGATTTATTGTAGAGATGAGGTCTCTCCAAGTTGCCCAGGCGGGTCTCAAACCCGCCGGCTCAGGCAATCCACTCACCTCAGACTCCCAAGGTGCGGGATTACAGGCTGAGCCACCGAGCCAGGCTAGATTTTCTTTTTTAATGCTGCTTACATGACTGAATAACTTTCTCCTCTCTGCTTTTCTGCGTGTATTTTTTTTTCCAGAAAATATGTCTTTTCTCCACGATGATGCTTATTTTATTCAATCCTCAGTATTATGTCAGGGGACTTTGATGTTGGGCCCTTCTCCCCTACCCAAGTGTGAAAAAAAAATTTCATCACTTTTCTCCAGATTCTCTGCTTCAATCAAATTGTGTACTTTATCAATGATGCTCAAACTTTAGGGACCATCAGAGGTAGCAAACATGCCCATCCCTAGTGACCAACCCCAGAGATACTGAATCAGACTCAGTACACTGAGGGGAGGGTCTCAGAATATGCATTTCTCAAAAGCTGACACTGCTGGCCCCAGATGGGGTTTTGAGTAATATTCTTCTACATAACCATGCCATGACTCCAACAGGAGAGAAGGATATCCACAGAAATGTAAGTCCTTGTTGATTCAATTTCTGTTAGATCTCTTGGGCTGTACTTCTGCCTTGGCTTAGCCACAGTCATATTTATTTTCTGTTAAAACTTTCATTGACTCACTACAGGATGGAGAGAGGGTTCTGCTTTCTTGACCTCTGGTACGAGTTGACTTTTTTTTTTAATCGTGGGATGAGGAGGTGAAGTAAATAAGTGATACCTATATTCACCAATAAGGTGATTATCCTTAGCTCATGATAGTCTTACATATACTATACTTGGTAAATCATATAAAAGACATTGCCTCTATTTTGAAGACTTTTGGTTCATGATGAGTTCAGTAAAAATAACTTTCAGATATTGTCACAGAACACTTTTCATCCTGGTGTGGCTTCAGAGTCCACAATAAAACTACTTGGTCATTGCTGGAACAAATAAAAAAAGGTTCATTTTCAGAGCTCTAAGAATTCATTTATTCTATATTTCTTTAGTATTAAGAATATCAGTGATGTCTATTTGATGATATTAATGATAACTCACTCCACTGCATTAGTATACAATATAGTCATAAATATAGAAAGACAAAAACAAGTTTGTGGTCTTTGAGTATGTGTAGACAGGCTGAGAATTTCTTAATAGAATGTCTTAGAACACATGGCTACTGTCTAACCTGATATAAATAATATTTTTCAGGAAGTTGTAAGAGAAACAAGAAGTTTTTTCTTCCTCCAATAAAAATGTAAAGAAACAACCAACGTTATTAGTATTAAGCTCTAGGAAGTGTCAGGATAGTTTTTTGTTTTAATGTGTGGATAGTAGTAGAGAGAATCTAGAATAGTATGAGCCAAATGATTATGACAATTGAATATGCTAATGATTTGTGCTATACCTATGAATAGACTATTTTTGTGGATCTTATTATTTGAATTCCCTGGTTTACTTTCTTTGTTATTTAGAATTCCAGAAATTCTGTAAATGAATCATAAATGAAAGATGAGTCTAACAGATCTTTATTCTATCTTGAGGTTTCCCAACTTCCTTGAATGAACATCTGTTAATCTATTCTAGAAAGGTTATTTACTATTAGTACAGATATACTAAAAAGATCTATCCATCTCACAATGTTGTCAGACAAATTAATTTTGCCCACGAATGGCATTGGCTTACTAGCCTTAGGTAATTATTCTCACTTTGGTTAAACATCTGACAACTCCACAGGAACCTGATAAAAACAAAGCCCCTTGGTATTTTCTTCAAAGAAAATACATTGAATTGGGTACACATGGTTGTGCAAACTTCTGAAAACAATATGCTAAATACTAAGCTGACATATTACACATTTTTGCTGTGTGAATGGGTCAATAGGCAGTCAGTTTATACAAGCAGGGCCAGCCACAACTTCCATGCTGTGATGGATGGTGTGCACAGTCAGCCACTGAAATCAACATTTTGAATAATTTTGTCACAGTGGTTAAAAAAGGAAAGAAATACCACCTAACTCCAGTCAGAATGGCAATTATCAACAACTCAAAAAATAACAGCTGCTGGAGAGGGTGTGGTGAAAAGGGAACACTTCTACACTGTTGGTGGGAGTGTAAACTAGTACAACCTCTGTGGAAAGCAGTGTGGTGATTCCTAAAAGCTCTAAAAATTGACCTTCCATATGACCCTGCAATCCCCTACTGGGAATATACCCTGAAGAACACAAATCACTCTATAAAAAAGATACCTGCACACATATGTTTATCGCAGTGTTGTTCACAATAGCAAGAACCTGGAAGCAACCATGCTGCCCATCAAAAGAGGACTGGATTAAAAAAATGTGGTACATATACACGATGGAATACCACGCAGCCATAAAAAAGAACAAAATCATGAATTTCGCAGCAACCTGGATGGAACTAGAGTCTATACTACTGAGTGACCTCTCACAGAAACAAAGATCCGAATATCACATGTTCTCACTCATATAATGGACCTTGAACATCCAATGTAATACTATAAGAAAATGACTGACAGTACTGGGAAACTATGGGGGGGAGGGGGATGGGATTAACAGTAGCAAATATCTGTCGGGGGATGGGAAAACACCTCTTATCAACAGGGTGCCTGAATGAAACGTAATTGTACACCTAACCCTTAACTGTACCCCACAAAACCATAATAAAAAATACTGATTGATTAAAAAAAAAGAAAATTATTCATTGAAAAGTAGACAAATAATACCTTATATTTCATTAGTATTAATACATGTGCTAAACGAGAAAGAAAACTTTCTTCATAACTCATCACTTTATGCTTTTAAGTGACAGTGTCTGAGGTGGAATCTTTTCTGGGTTTACGTATCCTTTTATTTTATTTTTTTAACTATTCATAAGAAATATATGAATATGCCCATTAACACATGAATCCTGGGTCCAGAATTGACTATAGAACATATTATGTACTAGCTAATTAAATTCATTTATTCGTCCTCTCATCCTTCAACAGGTATTTCAGAACTTACTATGAGCAAGGCCCTATCCTAGGCACTCAGGACACAGCAGCAAACAAAACAGAAGAACCAAGAACCAATCATTACGTTGTCTTTGTGAGTCCCTTTCTCTATGAAAATACATGCTAAAGTTGTATTTGACAACTGCACTGTGTGTGTGTGTGTGTGTGTGTGTGTATTTATATAAAATAAAGTTTTATATATGTGTGTGTGTGTGTGTGTGTGTGTGTGTATGTGTTCTCAACCTAAAAGTTTATTTTTATTTTTAGAGAAGTCAGACATATTCACAAGTCCCTAAAAGTGAGCCCTAGACACTGTACCTACTGGAGAAGTCAGCTCTGCAGAAATCCTGCCCTCATGGAGTTCACAGTCAAGATTGGGAGACAGAAAACAAACAAGAATATAAATATGAGAAATTAAGCATATGTTAGGTAGTAATAAATTTCAAGGAATAATTAAGTCAGGAAATACCAGGAATAGAGTTTGTAACTTTAATTAAGATAGCCAATAAAGTCATCTTTGAGAGGTGACGTTTATATAAAGATCTGATTTTACTCAAATTATTTTTTCTCATTGAGATTTTACAATTATAATCACCAGAATTATGAAATTTTATAATCACTAGAATGATAAAAATTATATATCCAACTTTAAAAAATTGTTGAACTATAAATACAGATACACAGACATGGACATGAGGAAAAAAAATAGAGTTATAGAGTTACTGGGTGTTGAAATATGTACAAACTTTATATCTTTGTGCTTACATTTAGGAAAATGAACTAAATAATGTAAGAAAACATAATATGGTGTCAAAATGGGTGGGATTTTAAATATAATCTCAATTATTCTTAGTTCTCCAAAAATTCTGATTTTCCACCAGAGAAAAAAATGGAAAAGATACATAGTTGTCCTGAATTTTTATATCTGAACATTGATTTTTTTCTCTTAGAGGATAAAGTGTACTGCTTAGGAAATTAATCTTCACTTTCCCATTTCTTCTGAAGAATAACTTGTCCCACAAACTGATCTAATCTAGTATCTCATTTGTAGAGCATCCTATCAACTATACAGGCACACACTCAACGTTCTGAAGATCTTTAAATGACACCTCTGAACACGAATTAACTACAACTGTTGTCGAAAATACAGGGGTTGATCATGTTCAAGTCCAATCACCTACTCTTATCTTAGATGACAATTTCTGTTGCTTTATTCAGGAAAAATATCTAGCTGAGAAATGCATAGCTCAACTCAACCACATGCTACAGCATTCCTGTGTTCCACATAGGGCATGTCTCTTGGCAATGTCAATAGCAAGGACTTCTGTTTTTTCCCCCAGAAAAGTTAAGCTTTTTGTCTTTTAACACACACACACACACACACACACACACACTATTCTTTTGCAGCAACTCACAGGCTGTCCCTTTGAAGAGTTAAGTTGGAGCTCAGGCATTAAACCATTTGCATTTTCCTAAAAGCCCCTGATGTATTCTGTCCCTCTCCCCACCCCATTAAAGGTGGATTTTAGGCTTGTTCTTGGGAGAGCTGTCACCCCAGCCTAGGGTCCAGCACTGAGCATGCTGCCATGTAGTGTGTCTCATACCCAGCTCCACAGAGATCACTTTAAAGAGCAGGTCGTTTCCTCAGGAAGCTTTTGTGGTTGACCAGAGATACGTTATTGTTCGCAAACACCCACTTGCTTTATGTGGTTCTTCAAACTAAAAAAAACTGTCTTCTATAAATTCTCCCCATTTCTCTTTTTCACAATTCTTTGCAGGGACATAACTTCCCTAAAGCCTTCCTAGCCAAGTATGGCTGAAAGCTGCAGATAGGAGTGATTTGTAAAAGTAGAGAATTTCTTGTGCAAGTCTCCAAGGACCCACGTTGCAGTTTAGACTTAGTTGTGATTCTCAGTAGACATCTTAAACATGGACATCACATTTGATCTCCCCTGCTTAATCTGGTCTGATACCTTATTGAGGCGTTTTATTTCACACTCGTAATGCTCCTTCTTCTTGTTCGCAAGAGTGTTTTTTTCCTTCAAAAGCATATTCTCTTTCTTCAATTCATGTAATTCTTCATTTAGCCTTTCCTTTTCCTTCTGAAGAGCAGGAAAACAAAATCAAAATCAATAAATGTCAAATGAGATGATCGTGTAGGAATTCTGATATATCAGGGGCTGCAGGAGGATTGAAGGGTCACCTTTCTGAAGCATAATGAAAATAGGACCTGTGAGACTTTCACCTAATGTTTCATTTGAGCAATATTCTTTGGGTGGACAACAGGGTTAGGATTAAAGAAATCTTTCTTTTATCAAAACTCAGTGAAGTATTTTGTGACCCCAGGGGGGAGAAAACCCAGTGGTCAAATAAATGTGTCTGCAGAATAGGCAAGTCCCCATGTTCTGTGACTCGGTGATGGATAAGTGGGTCAGAAAAGTTGCTGAAAGTCCTTTTAAAAAGCTGACATTGTAACAAAACAACGCCAAGTATCTCAAAGCTCAATTCTGCATCATTTTGTGCTAGAGAAGGGGGGAAGAGAATAATTTTTAGGCAAATAAGACCCCTCACTGCAGATAATTACTCAGAGCACTATACTGCTATAATTATTATTTTAAAAGGTAGAAATAAACTAGTCCAACTGCCATTACTCCTTCATGTTTTAGATAATTGTCAAGATGTCCAGAGCTTTACATAACTGAAGATGGGCTGCTTTGACGCTAACAAGCTCTGGAGACAGACAACATGTATCCTATCTCTTAATTTTATACACTAGGTAGCAAACTTTCTGGGAAGTCAATTAGTTTATTAATGAGATTGAGAGTTCAACCTAGTAAAATAAATATTGCAGAAAATAGGTAACTCAAGATGAGAAAGTAGCTAATATATATGCTAAAGTATGTTATTTTAGTAATTAATATTTCCCAATAGTTATTAAATTTGAGAAATGCACTTTTGGTAATTCCTTTTCTTTAAAAGAGAAAATATTTCTATTTGCTTTTATTTAAACAGAATAGGCCTATATACTTAGAAAATGAACCAATTTTTTTCTAAGTCAGTATAATTTAAGAGAAAATTATTCCAACTGGAAAATGGTCCCAACAGCATGAGGGAAAAATTACTAAGGTTTCTGGTCGGGGTAGTTAGAAAAGGAAGCGACTGCGACAGGGCAGAAAGGGAGTTGCTAAACCCTACATCCCTGATTCACTGTGACGAAGACATCCTCAGCAAGGTAAGGAAACCTGGACTGACATCTGCACTGACTCTAGACACTGCCTTAAGATTTGTGCCAATGTTTCAGGAGATCAGTGATAAGACTTCATCTGAGAATCCTTACACTTTTTGTTTATTCTTACTATATAGACAACGAGAGGCCATTAGAGTTTAAGGTCTCATCCCATTTTCTACAATATCTGTGAAGTCCAAAGTAAAAACAGGAAGAAAAAGAGTCTGTTTTAGGAGAAACTGTCATCTCAGTTGTCACCATCCAGTTCTCAGTGGGGACTGGCGGAGCCTTAGACTCTGGACTCTGGGTTCAAGTCCTATTTTCCCAGGTACTACCTGGTCAACATCAGCAAATCAACTTCTTTACATCTCAACTTTAATATGGCAAAAAATATTTTCCTCACAGGTGAGCTGAGAATGTTAAATGAGGTGAGAGTGAAGTGCTTTTAAAAGTGTTGTAATTTTATGATCACAAAAGTAATACCTATTCGTAAAGTTCTCTATAAGCTGAAAAGCTACTGTCTAAATACTACGTATTGACATACTATTATTATTAATAATAATAAAAGTAATAAATATGAATAAAAGCAAAATTAAAACATGAATTTTCTCCCAGGCTGAAATGCCCAGAAAGATATCACCAAAACTGTGCTTAGTTTTCTTTCCTGATAGGCCTGGCGAAGGACTGTCTGACTACTTGTGCAACACAGGGGAAGCGAGCACAGCATCTCCTATTTTTTTTTTTTTTTTTAGAGGGGAGATCGGGGGTCTCACTCTGTCGCCCAGGCTGGAGCGCAGTGGCACGATCACAGCTCGCCACAGCCTCGACCTTCTGGGTTCAGGCGATCCTTCCGCCTCAGTCTCCCGAGTAGTTGGGACTACTGGGGCGCGCCACCATGCCCAGCTAAGTTCTCACTATGTTGCCCAGGCTGGTCTTGAACTCCCGGGCTCAAGCAATCCGCTCGGTTCGGCTTCCCAAAGTGCTGGGGGTTAGACAGGCGTGAACCACCGCGCCGGGCTCCTTATTATTCCAGAGAAATGACCCTTACTCATGGCTCCCGGGGACCTGCGTAACCCATCACGCTCCCGCATGGTCGCCGCTCGGCTGGGAGTTGATTTTCAACGGGAAACCGCTCTCCCCGTGTCTCCGCCCCCCCTTCCACCCCCAACCCCGCCGCCTTTTCTCAGCCCCCCGGCGGGGAGGCCGGCTCTCGGCCCGCCCACCTCTCCGCGCCTAGGCGGGTCCCGGCTCTGGTCTCGCTGCCTGTCGCCGTCTCTCGGACTCGGACGCCGCTCCTCCTCCGGGGTGCCGAGGATTCCCTCTGCGACGGCCAGCTTGGTCTTCAGCCCTGCGACCTGGGGAGGCCGATCACAGACAGCTGCACACACCTCGGAAGCTCACACACCCTGGATTTATTCCTGGTCTGTGCCCCTGGGGACAGAAACGCCCCTCCTGGACGTCCCCTAAGTAAAGGCTCTCCTTCCCGCCGCCCCTAACACAGATTCGTATATTCTCATTGAAAAAGGAGCTTAGGCAGCTGTGAAGGGCACTGAAAGAGCCCCCAACTCCTCCCTCCTTCCTCCAAACCACCCCCTCCAGAGGAAGTAAAAGCCCCAGACGGCAGCGGGGGGGGGGAGTGTTCTCTAGGCTTGCCATCCTATTTTCAACTCTCAGGATGAGCTGGCTTGATCTGAAAGAGGCTGGGACCGGGGCGTAGGAATAGACCTATTATCTCCTACTAGATGGCAAATTATAAATCAGCGTGACAACAGACAAGCCAGGGAGAGAATCTTAGAGATGGCTGCTTCTTCCAAGATGGATTACACCCATCCTCACACCCTGTCTTCACAGTCCGCTAGCCATAGGGAAAACAGTTTAGGCATTCTCTCTGGGATTATCGCTTTAAAATGTGGACTGCCAAACTGCTCCAGCATATTGCAAGGCTGCCTGACTATTGCCCGTGCTTGTGGGAACGTTATCCTGGGCCTTCTGACTTCAATTATTCTGAGAATCAAAATGGGGAAGGATGGAGCAATGCTGCTGCATTACTCCCTTGTGGTCAAGTTTCTTATTTCTGAATTATTAGGGGAATTCACTTTCTCTTTTTGAAGATAGAACGAGTTTAAGTTACAAATTGTCTTTTATCTGTTAAAGGAGATTTTCTCCAAAAAGGTTCCATTCTCATCAAAGCAGCAGCTTCTTGATAGTAAGTGTGCTTTAGAGAGACGAGTGGGGCATCCCATTTTTCCTCACACTTTCACCATTACCACTGTTTGTTTTTTATCTGTGGAAATAGTTTATGCTATCTAATTAAAGGAATTAGAGCTAGCTTTGCATAAAACAGTATGGACTTGCTGTCTCTCACCTCACATATAACCTTGTGTGTCTATGACTGCTAATAACAAAGCAGAGACTAGGATACTCTGTGGGTCATGATAAATGCGCCTAAGAACCCTTGAGACATCATGGGGGGCTATTTTCGCACCTTTCTTTAACCACGCTCAAGATGATTCACTGACACTGTTCATTTATCTGGAGTACCAAGAGGCCAATGATGCACTCAGCATCCCCTTTCCCTGTTTTTCAACAGTTGGTTACACATAATTCTCAATGAGAGCCTTCACACACTTGGCCCCACCAGGATGATTGGTTTAAAGAAAATACCAAATAGAGAGAGGCAGTTACCTTTCTTTCATATACCTCTTTCATCCTTCTAAATTGCTGATACCATTGCTGGTTAACTTCCAGGAGCTGAAATTATCAAAATTTGGTGAATCAAAAAAGGAGTTCTGCCCGTTTAGAGATGTGGCCAAAATGAAATCACTTTTTGAGGTTACTGAGAATTTGGAAGCCATGGGTGAAGACAATATTCCTTCTACAAAGTTTTGGTTGGGCTGGGATGATTTAATTGGATACATTCTCACTTTTTCATAACTTAGTCTTACATGACAAACTGTTAAGTCTTAGGTATATCTTAATAAGTCAGCTGACAGTTTATCAGCAACTTTGAACTTTTCCTAGTTACTTGAATTTTCGCATAAGCAAAGAAGCTTATGCCAATAAGAATCTAGTAAAAATTTGTAAATATTGATAGTTTTATGTAAGGTTTATGAATGTATGAAGGGCATTTTTTCAAACCTTTCCATATTTTTCTATGTGCTTACACTGATTATTATAATGAAATATTTTTCCTAGCTTTTGTAAAGGCAGAATTTACGAGGAGGGACTCCCAAAACCCCACAATTCACTTATAAAAAATTATATATTTATTCTTGGTTAAACCTCAATCACCTTCAAAGTACTCTCTGTTTGATGCAATACATGACGCTTTTCCCACGTCTCGAAACAGCTTTTGTACTTGTCAATTTTGATGCCTTTTAGTGCTTCTGCCATTTTTTGTTTCAGCTCTTTCACATTGACAAAATGTTTTCCCTTTAAGGACTTTTTTTCATTGAGGAAACAAGAAAAAGTTGCCTGGGGTGAGATAGGGTGAATAGGGAGGGTGGGACACTGGGATCATGCTGTTTTGGATCAAAAACTGCTGAACACTGAGAGAAATGTGGGCAGGTGTGCTTGTAAACCACCCGTCATGAAATGGGCAAACACATTGAAAGAATTAAAAAAAAAAATTCACTGAAACTGAATGCAGCCTCTCACAACAATGCTAGCTGGTACACCAAAGCCCATGGGGTCCTAGAACACTTACCTAATGGGAAGCCTGAACTACAAGGGGCCTGCCCTTCAAAAAATAATTATGTTTTTTGGGGTCCCTCTCATATATTAATAAATCCTAGACTTCATGAACTGGTAATGTATACTTGCAATAATATGCTTTAAAAGGTTAGCACATGATTTGTAATATACACTCAACAAATGGATAAGATCATCTTTTGAAAGTATATATTTTCAAGGAATAATGGTTTTGTCATAAAACAATATTTAGAAAGATTTCAGGCTACAAACAATTTAAAGATCTTAAGACTATCTGCTAATTAGAAGACTGAGAAAACACTGCATGGTTTTCTTCTAAGGGAAGTTCGTAGCTTCCTACATTAAGAGGAATTCCAACACATCAATATGGAATAGACACTAAGAAGATAGTCACAATAACTAAAAAACAGCAATATTATCTCCTAATTGAAAAACAAAATATCTAATTCAGAGTGGCAGTTACCAGATAACTCTTATATTGCTGAAAATAGAGATGGTTATTTGTATAAGAATGTATAATATTATTACATAAAGAACTGGATATCTGTTGGAATTTTACAGATTAACATTTCTATGCTATAGTAACATTACTCTGTCGTGGTTTAGTAATTTTCCAGAAGAGCACAATATTCTATGCAGTATCGAAGAGGAGAAGAAGGTACCATAAAGGAAATGAAAGATGTAATAAACAACAGGGAGTGGGTTAGAAAAGAAATCACAAAATTGGTAATACATAGAGTGCTAAAATTGTCATACTTTTCACCTCTTCCTTTGTCAAGAAAAAAGGTTCTAACATTTATTATACTCAGAAAGATAGAACTCAAAATAATATCCATTACTTCCCAGTAACATTTTAGAAACAAGCTTTTTTAATGAAAATTCTCCTTAACCTATGTGTTTGGATGCCTAAGTTGTGAAGTCATAGCACCTAAGTCAACTGTATTTAAAGCTTTTAAGAGTTTGAGCTTCAAGGTTTGTCAAGTTGCAAGGCATAAATGGCACATGTGATAGGCTCACTTGGTCCATGTGGAAAAAAATATCTAAATTTTGAGAAAATTAGGTTCATAATTACTGGATTTCTGACTTCGTCATTTTTCATTCATCATTTCACAAACACCAAGTACAAGATATGTAGGTGAGTAAGAAAAAAAGTATTTGCTCTCAAATAGTGCCATTATCCTAGAGATAAACACTGCAACCTGCAACAAAAATAAGAGGCATGAGGTAATATGTTATTTTATTCTCAGTATTAGTCCATGGCACATGTGACTTTAACTAATATTTCTAAATTACCTCTTTTCTCTGTTTTTCCAAACACTTTATCTTGTGTTCAAGAGAGTTTGTCAAGTTCTTTCTTGTTGATGATTGAGCACACTTAAAAAAAAAAAAAGGAGAAGACTGAAACAAACCTGTCTACAATATAAATAGGAGAAATACTGTTCTTCACAAACCTCATGCATTTGACCAAGTCTCATATTGTGATTTATAAATATGTCTGATTCTAGCAGTAACAGTCCTTACACTGTAGGTCTTGTACAGTAACTTGTTGGTGAATCAGATTTATATTATATTTCAGACTCCTTTATATGAACTAGTTACCGAAATAACTCTCTAATAAATTATAAGTGTATCTGTATACTGCAATGGGCAAGTCAGAGACTGGAATTTTATGAATTTGGATTTAAATCTTTTTCCAAAAAAAATGACTATTGATGGCGTAATGGTTTATAGGAATCAGATAAGTTTCATGGATACACTTTAGGTATTTACATAGCAAACGTTTCTAAAAAGTCATTTTTGTAGCTGTGTTCGTGAACATGTATATGAGTAAGAGTCTGAAGAGCAACCTTGGCAAAGTCAGAGGAGTGATAGAACTATCGAGAATAATGAACAACATGTACAGCTAAAATGCAGCAAATTGATTCAAAACTATGACAAGTTAACTAGTTCAGTGACCATGATACAAGTATGTTATAAAGGTGGGCATCAATTGTCTGGTACTGTGTAATTTTAGCTACTTCGTTGAATAAAGCCACTAGATTATAATAGATTATTGCCATAATGAAAAAGTTAGCCACGCTTTTCTTTTCAGGTATTTTTTTAGAGGTGGGGTTTTCATTTAAAGAAAGCACAAAGGCTCCGGAAACTGTCTGTCATCAGCCTAAATTGATCACCAGCAAAACTTTACTTGAGAACCTGTTCCTCTATAGTAACTCAACAGTCTTATTACCATCTCACTCTGAGTCATTTAATTAATACAATTAATTGAGTGATGAGGGTAGTCTCTAAATCTGTATTCAGTTTCAGGCTCAATATTTACTGTAGACCACAAAATTACTTAACGATATTCATGAGCAATTAAGAAATATTTTTCAAAACATGTTAGTCTTTGCCAGAAATGTTTACAGGAAATAGCTCTTTTGCAATCATCCTGGGATTTCAAGGACTTTTTTTCATTAGAAGTGATGTATAAAACTGTATTTTCTATCTTTGCTCACTTATGTTTCAGCATTTTAGGGTTTGACAATGTTTTACGTCTGCATAAATGCTACTCTTCATTTCTCTAGCTTCTTTCTATTTAGACGTGTGCTATAATGAAGACCACATTTAAAGAGACAGTCTTCTGTGGGTCAGTAAATTCCAAATGATTATACTTGCTCTTGACCTCAAGAAGCTGGTCTGGCTAAGAACCAAGAGTGACATCAAAACCCAGGTGTCAAGTATGTTGGGCCCTATAATTGAGCCTACTCTTTTTTGGGGAAGACTTCTAAGAAACTGGAACCACTCTGAATTAGAACAAACTAAACATTAACATCTTTGATCTGGAAAATGCTGTCAGCTAGCCCTACTTAGTGTGCCCTGAGCTCAGCAAAGCACAGGTGCAGTAAGATCAGGTGTAGAACAGGAGTTCTCACCACAAGAGTGCATCAAACATAGAGTTAACTAAATATAGAGCATTCTCAACTGTGGACAAGGATTTCTGGAGGGGGAGCCGGGGTCCTTCTATTTTCAATACATTTCCTAGGTAATGCTGATTCATACTAAGCTTCAAGATCCTTCCATTCTAGACCATGCCTTGAAACATAAATTTTGGATCCTCAAAAAAGGCTCCTCTCTATTTGTGATCTAGACAAAAGTCTATGACTGGCAAACATTTCCATGTCCCTGTCTTCTTGGAATCCAGATGTGGAACAATAAGACAATGTGCCTTTTGTTTCTCCCTTAATTAATTTCCTGTGGAAGAAAATTGTAAAACATTTGACCCTTGATTTTTGTTTTATAAATAAGAATTACTGAAAAGCTAGACACAAAATCTGTAAGAGAATCTATTCATAGCTGCAAGAGTACTAATTTTTGAAATTCAGAATGTTTAGTTATAACCAGAGGAGGATAAAGGGGAGAATAGAAGGCACAGCGAATAGGAATGGCTGTAAGCCCCAAATGCATCAGCAAGGGTTTCTCCGGAGTTTAGTCAACATTTCCCATGGTTCCATGCTCTCAGATGTGTATTAAAATGAAGCAAAATCAATCAGATACAAAGGTTGGGGAAGGGAACTTTTCATTTGTGTTTTCTCTGTTTTCTAGTTGCTAATGAAGGCATCTGATGTTGAAAAAACTACAAAGATTTTTAGTCATTGGTTCTAGAAAAGTCCTGTTTATAATACAATTATTCCCTATATATAATTTCCTATAATTATTCCTTGTGAATATAATCTGTGTTCAAAGTATCTGGAGATTTCTTTCTCTATCATAATTTTCATAACAACTTCTAGTATATTCAAGGTCTAACACTACTAAATAAATAAATAAGTACAAGAACAAGAGTTCCATTTAGTTTTTCACTGTATCTTAGTTAGCTTTTGAAAAACAAACAAAAAACTTTAAGTACTTTAATTAATTCATTCAATTACAGTAATTGAACAAAAACTATACCAAGTGTAAATATATGAAAAATGTTACTGTAGGTACTGTGTTGCTATACTATGTTCTGTTTCTAGCCACACTAAAATAGTATTCTTTTTAGATTTAATATTGAGTCAAATTCTTCTAAATCAAGGGCAAAATATAGAAACCACAGAATAGGGAGATAAAAGGAATTTGGACAGATTTAATCCTCTCATTTTATTAAAGAAGAAATGTAACCCAGAGGGGCTAAAGGCAATGCACTGGTTATTAAGATATTTTTTTCTGTTAAATAACATTGGTTAAAAATACAGAGCAAATCTTAGCTAAGGAAAGCAAACTAGCCATTTATACTCTTTCAAAACTATTGCTCAATTAACTGCTAGAAATGCTATTGATGCTAGATGTGGTCAATTCATTCCCTAGAAACGTGGTCTTACCTCTGTATGCTCCGTAGAACTTTCTCCAGCACTCATTCTCAATGGGCCCTGCACAGAATGTGCCAAGGAAACTGTTTTTCCTGAAGTCTTGTAGGGCAGAAAAAAATACAACAGAGAGAGAGAGAGAGAGAGAGAGAGAGAGAGGTTTACATTGTCTTTTAAAGAGCAAATACACAAAATTTTTAAAAACACACACCACAGTTAACTCATATTAGAAAATAACAGCAATAGGCTTTCCTTAGAAATGAACAGAAGTGACTCTGGGTGTGAAGTACCCAGAATAAAGCTCTAAGCACAGTAACTGTGATTTTAACTTTTCTTCTCTTCCAGATAGGGATTTCCCAGGATGTCTCAAATAGGCAGGCAGTGACGAAGACTTGGGGCAGATTAGGCCGGCTATGGTATGTAAATTGTCATCCTTCCTTTACTGGCAGTTTCTCCCGCTGGAGGAGGAAGTTAGATTGCCACAGAAAGCCTGGGCAATCCAAGTCTTTTCCTCAGTAGCCTTACTGCTATAAATTCATTGTATTTCCCAGAGCAATTAGGTAACTGTTGACTGTTGACTGACAGCTCAGTTACTTGTTTCCTTAAGGGCAAGATTTTCTGGCAATGTATTCTAAATGTGATTTTAGCTTTGTAGAACTTAATGAGTCATACATAATTCTATAAGTGCTACTAATTCTTATGAAACTAAAAGAGAAAATAATTCCTTGCAAGGAAAAATGAGCACTGCTTGCCAATTTAATCTTCTGTACTGGCAGAAAGGAAAGGTTAACCTTGGTTCTCAAGTTTAAGACTGACTTTCACATAGGTCAAGTCCAGATTTTCTCCATGACTCATTTGAAGTTAAATCCATTTTTGTTTGTTTGTTTTGCACTAACATTTTAGATTTTATTAGTTGACTCCTATCATTACATAGGGCCTTGAGGTAATGGGGCACTAATAGGTAGTGCAGATAAAAGTGTGGAAATGACAGTTGGGGCTGCACAAATGGACCGTAATGAAGCGGAAGACCTCATTCTAAATGTGGAGAAGAGGGAGCAAAAAAGACGCAAGGAATAAAGGAAGGAAAAATTGTATAGCTGAAAAGAGAAGAGAAAGAATTTACAATCAGTCACTTAACTTCACATTTTCATTAGACCTGCCCATGAGATACCCACATATATGTAGGATAAGGTTTGAAACTCCTAAAACTCTTTAAATTCTTCATATTCTTTAAAGGGGAATGATTTAACCTGGACAACATAGTGAAACCTTGTCTCTACAAAAAATTAAAAAATTAGTGGGTGTTGTGGTGCATGCCTGTAATCCCAGCTACTCAGAAGGCTGAGGTGGAACTCAGAAGTTTGAGCCTGCAGTGAGCTGTGATCGCACCACTGCACTCCAGCCTGGTTGACAGAACAAGACCTTGTCTCCTAAAACATAAAATTAAAAAAAGAGAGAATAATTATGTGTCCAAGATATAGCCCTCTTTTCTCTCCTTAATCTCTTCTCCTTCTTCCCAACTGTTCTCTGTACTCTAGCCATTCTGAAGGACTTCCACTTCCTGGAACTAATCCTGCTGTCTAACCCCCTGCTCCCTTGTTGTGTTATTTCGCTACCTCAAATGTCTCTCTGGGTCTTCCCTCCGACCTGGTGACTTGGATTTTCTCTTGTCCAGGTTAGTTAATGTCTATCTTCCCTCTGGCTTTCTCTTGACCTCCTCTAACCAGCCAAGAAGAGTACTTCACCAAGGATTACAATTATGTATTATGTGTTCCTGTGTTCATCTCTGTATTTACGGTACTCTGAACTGAACTGCCTGGCAAATACCAGAAAAATACTATTTTTCTGAATAAATGAATGAATAACTATATAATTATACACCTAATTTATGGACTCTTTGTTAGTTTTGTGTGTGTGTGTGGTGGGGGGTGTGTGTTTACTTTCTGCTGGTTTCTTGGTCTGTTTTGGGAACACACTTGAGTGAAAAGAGTGATGTTGCCTTAAGGCTAAATCCAAAAATACAGGTGGAAAACAAATGATTCATTCAGAGTTTAAAAGTAAAAATTATAACTCACATAGGATCTGACTTTAGGGGATAGAAACTGCAATTTCCTGAAGACTGACACTTTATCAACACTAAAATCTGCTCTCCAGAAAAGAAGTTTAAAAAAACCCTAACATAAAAATATTTTTCTTCAGAAACACACACACACACAATATACACACACACACAACTATAGCTATATATAATTTAGGATTCCCTTTCAGACTTATCTTTGTATTTGGTAGTACTAGTTCAGTGGATGTGGTAACATTGACCTAGAAAAGTGGTTTGAAAGAACGTTTTCTTGCGGAAATACTATCTTTGACATTGCTGTCTCTTGGGTCTCCCCATATAGTATCCCAATGCACACACACTGTTAGGTGTGATGGCTTCTATTACATGGAAATCCTATACCTCTGCATTTTTCATTATGCCTTTTCCTCTTCTGCTATGCAGATGAACAACAAAAAGATTTTCTACGAGCTCAAGAGAGCCAAGTGATTATGAATAAATAATAACTTTTCCAAAGAACCCCAAGTTTGGTTTGAGGAAAAAGCAAAATTTTAATAGGCTATTCCTAGTAGTGAATTGGATATTTTCTGTCCCACATGCCCTGTTCGTGTCGCCTCTGGCTCTATCATGTTTTGAATCTGGCTTTTAGTCAAACTTTGTTTCATGAGAAGTCTCACTAACTGAAATCAGAATTCAGAGAAACAGGTGTCACACCACGTTTCCAAGGCTAGTTTGAAGAGGCCTTATTTCTGAAGTAACTAAAATATTATATAAAGCTAAAAATTAACACATAGAAATATGAAAAAGGAACAAGGAACTGCCAGTCTCTGGTCTGACACCACCATTCTAGTTGACAATAATGATCTCAAAATGAGTCCAAGAGGAGAGCATCACATTTCTACAAGTTCTTTGAGGAATTCTTTGGCAGGTAAAATAAACATGGCTTTTTCCCTTATAACCTTCTTTGCTTCCTGAATCCATTTGCATACATGTTTAAGTGAATGTGCTATCTGGGTAGGAGAGAGCAGATCTAGTGGTGACTGAAAGATCTGACTCTGGAGTTCAAGCATCTGGTTTCCCACCTCAGCTCTACCACTCACAATTTGTGACTTTGGTTATCTAAGCATCTAAGATGCTTAAGTCCCTAAAGCTCAACTTCCACATTTATACAATGGAATAGTAATGGTGTCCTCTTCCCAGTGCTGCTGTCTGCAATAATAAAAATGAGAACTTGGATAATAATAATAATAATAATGATAATAATAAAAACAATAATTTGGTCTTAAAGATAGGGTCATCAATAAAATTATTTATGGGCCAGGTGTACTGGCTCATGTCTGCAATCCTAGTACTTTGGGAGGCTGAGGTGGAAAGATCGCTCGAGGCCAGGGGTTCAGGACCAGCCTGAGCAACACAGCAAGACTCCATCTCTGCAAGAAATGCAAACATTATCTGGGCACAATGGTTCCTGTAGTCTCAGTTACTTGGGTGGTTGAAGTGGGAGTATTGCTTGAGCCCTGGAGTTTGAGGCTGCAGTAAGCCATGATCGTATCACTGTAGACCAGTCTAGGTGACAGAGCTAGATTCTGCCTCTAAAAAAAGAAAAATATTTGTGGAACAAATAATATGACAAAAGGAAAGGGTCATCCATAGTTTATGTATCACTCACTCTGCACTTGGCACTGAGTGGGTTCCAAAGAAAAGTAAGTAAAGGCCCTTGCTTACAATGAAACAAATGCACACACACACACACACACACACACACACACACACACAAACACACACACACACACACACACACACACACGTGTATGAAAAACTAAAGTGAATGAAAGCCAGGTAAGTAGTAGAGACAATAAAACCTATAAGAATTCAGAGGAGAGTGCTCATTTTCAGCTTTAACAGTTATGGAAGGAGTTGGAGTTTCCTCTGGGACGTGAAGGGTAGATAGGATTTTGATAGATGGTGTAAGCTGAGATATAGTGCTGTAAAGGGAGCAACTTAATAAACAAAACAGAGATGGACAAACCTAAGTATGAAGGGTTCTAGCAAGTCCGGTTTAACTAGCGCAGGCTTCACATGGTGTATCTAAAGTTGATTTGGATGAAATTGTGAACAGTTTGAATTATAGATTAAGGAATTTTGACCTTATATCAAGGCCATGGGGAGCTGCTTGAGCAAAGGAATTACATGAGCAGAGTGCTTTTTTAGTAAAGATAGACTTTAGTACATTATATATTAAATAGGAGTGACTGACAACTGCAATACCAGTTAATAGATATTAGCAAAAGTAATATTCAAAATATTTAACAGCGGATGGCAATCGATATATTTAGAAATCAGTTTCTCAGAGGCACTAGGAATGGACCACACCCCTGAACTCCAGACTCCTATACTAATTGCCTACTTGTCATCTCTACTTGAGTGCATAATTGTTACCTTCTTCTTCACCTGTCTAATTAAGAAAACCGATTTTCTGGTCTTCCCCACAAAACTTGTCTTCCCCATCACAATTAGTGACAACTTTCATTCTCCTGACCAAAAGTCTTAGCGTCGTCCCTCTCACAGCTGGTATCCAATCTATCTGAACATGTTGCAGGCTCTCCAGGAGTGTATCCAGAGGTAGAGCAGCACATTGTCACAGAGCCTGGAGGCTTCCCACTTTCATGAGTGAGTGGTAAGGTGAAACGGACATGCCTTTTTATAACCTTTTCAAAATGAGGACTTGAATGTCTGCTCTCTTATTTTATTCATAGCAGAGACTGTTCCCTGGCCAAGTATCAAAATCCTAGTTCCCTCACTTGCTAGTTATGTGACCTTGGGCAAGATGCTTGGCACCTTTGGATTGACACCAAGCCACCATCATCTCTTAGCTGGCTTACTGTAATAACCAATGGGCTTTCCGACTTCCATTCCTGCTCTTACCTCCTCCATGCCTCCCCCCACTAAATTATCAATACATTAGCTACTGTGAGGCTTTAAAAATGTCTTTTCATGTTACTCTTGTTCTCAGAACCTCTCAGTGGCTTCCTGCCTCACTCAGAGTGAAAGCAGAACTCTTTGGAGTGGCTGGCGAGGTCCTCTGTAATCTATTCCCTGCCCCTCTGACCTCTGTCTTAGTTCCCTCTCCTTTGCTCATTATGCTCCATGTCCTGGCCACATTGCTGGCCCTCAGGCTCGTTCTCATAACTATCTTTGCCCTTGCTGTTCATGTGGCTCATCCCCTCACCTTCGATAGGTAATGGCATAAGTGTCATCCGTTTGTTGAGACCTCGCCTGGCCTTTCCTGCTTTATCTTTTCATAGTACTATATATAACATACCGTGTACTTTTCTTCTTGAACACTGCCCCCCCGTCACAAGCTTGTAAGCTCTAGGATAGCAGCTTCCATGTGTTGTGTTCATTCCATATTTCTCAAGTCTAAAATAGCGCTTTCTTACTGTTCATTGCCTAAGCATGTGCACACAGGGCTGAGACCCACATAACCCTCTCCCCACCCAAAACCAAACTTATCGTGTTTCTTAATCAGGTGTCTTCTCAAGAGACTGTAAAGGATCTAAAGATCAAAACTTCAAGTTCTTGGCTTCTAAACTGGTAAGTTCAATCTAGTGTTGAACCAGAGAAGTCAGGAGAGAGAATCCATAGAAAAGAAAAGCTCGTGTCCCTTCAGGTCAGAACTCTAAAACAATTCTCCCATGCAATATAGTGATGCTGCTTACAGGTTTTCTGTTTGTTTGTTTGTTTAGATAGGGACTCACTATGTTGCCCAGGCTAGGCTTGAACTCCTGAGCTCAAGTGAGCCTCCCACCTCAGCCTCCCAAGTAGCTGGGATTAAAGACTCATGCCACCACACCCAGCTTGCAGTTTGTTTTGATCGTACATTTTTAGATTTTAACGCACATCAGATACATTAGAAGCAAAATGACTTTTGCTGACGAGTCTGTAATCTCTATAAAACTACAGACTTTGTGAAATCCACGTGGAAAGATTTCCCAGTGCCCCACAAAGCAGTAAGCAGTCTGACCAGGTGGTCCATCAACTCCTGCAGGCTCTCCTGGCCCTCCAGAGCAGAGTGAGCTGCTTCCTCCTTTGTGATCCCATGGCTGTTTGCAAAGCATCAACTCCAGCTCTAATAGTAAAGCAGTCAAGCAGTCGTTAATTGTATGTATTTTTCTTCTGTGAGAGGCTATAAACTTCTTGAAGGTGAAGTCAATAGATATCACTTTAGCCTTGGGACCTAACATCATACCTTCCAGAACAAAGTATCAATCAGTATGATACATTTTTATTGAATGAATCTGTTTATGTATGAATCTTCAGTAGGAAATCACAGCACACCTCCACTTCTCTGAACATAGACCAGAACACAGAAGGACCACAGAGGTACACGGAGCTATGTTTTGCCTTCAAACCAGAAATGATCAAACAGGAGTGTCAATAAGTGTTTAAAGAGCTGTCCTGTCTCTGTGGGGTTTTTTTATTTATTCATTTTGGTTATGTGAGCATAGTATTTAGCCTCTATACAAAACCCCCTTTAAAATTGCATTTTACTTAATCTTCATAAATAAACAATATAAATAGCAATATACAATAAATAATCAATATAAATAATTATACATGGTATGGGAACTTTTTAAAGGCATAACTGCAGGCTTCAATAATATTTTCCACATTTGCACAGTGCTATATATCATTTTATGAGATAAATTACTATTTTGAAGTATTAACTGATTGCTGCCCAAAACACAAACTGTGCTTCATTTTATATAACCAATCCTTTCTTTGCTCAGTAAAAGGGATCTTTTGCCTCAGGGCTGCTTAAGTTTGTCATAGAATAAAAAGGGGAAAATAGTTCCTGTTTGGTTTTTGAATTTCAAAACAGAATCTATGAATTCTAGAAACCACCTTGAAAACCCGAGCTTTGAATTGTAAGAGCTAGTGTTGTAAAAATTTTTTTTGAAAAATTTAATAGACTTTCTTTTGTGCAATTTATATTGAAATGCCTCAAGAAGTAACATGAGTTGATGGATGAAAAGAGGGATGGGCAGATGGACAGACATGTAATGAGTAGAGTAAAATGCTAGTGGCAGAATTTCAATGCTGGGCATGTGGGTATATACCATAAAACCCTTTCAACTTTGCTACATGTTTGAAATTTTCATACGAAAATGTGAAGGAAAAACCTGAACATATACCATGAACAACAGATAGAAAAGAAGGTAGATGCAGATTCAATATAACCTATCCTCACCGCTTCCACCAAATGCCCCAAAAGAGTAGATAAAAGGTTTTGCCTGGGAAAAATGAGAAAAGAATCAGGGGAAAAAAGAGTACTGCCTGGATGTGGCTCGTCTTCATGAGGAAACTGCCCCTACTCCCTACTCATCTATCATCTATCAAATTGCCCAGACTGAACATCAAGAAGCAGAGCCAGCTTAAGCCCAACTCCTTGAGTTAAATTCCAGGAAGGTGTAAGTCTCGAAGCACACGGATGTGATAGGGCCTTGTGACAGGTCTAGATAGAGAGATCCTGAGGCAACTCAACCCCAGAATGGAGTGGAAACAGAGCCAGGAGTTTCCTATGCTCCTGAGGAGGATGCAAAAGTGACTTGTTGAGGTTTAATGGATTTAAGGAGGCCTCAGTGTCAAATTGAGGAGGATGTAGTGTTTAACACGTGAACCTAAGGACAGGAGACAGGATGGAGGTTCTTGCTTGAAACTAAATTTAGTTTAGAAAACAAAGAAAATTACAATTTGGTATAAATGAGTTCTGTGGTTTGAAACATTTTACTTGCTTCAATTTGAACTTCATGACAGCCCTGTGAAGTTGTCAGGAGAGGCATCTTTGATTCTAATGAGGACAAAGTTGTAGTTCAGAATATTAAATGATTTGCCACCATCATTGATCATTATATGACTAGTGAGTGACTGGACTCATATCAGAGTTAATTGAATCCTCCTTGTTTATTCCCCACAAAAAACATTTTACCTATGTGAGGATATGACAATAACACATCTAAAAATTATCGGACAATATTTACCTGTTTGGTGCAGGAAGCTGAGCCATTAGGAATATAATTCAGAACAGTTGTATGGGAATTAAGCTTTCGTGAGGGCTGGATATGAACTAGCTTGACCTCTGAGGTTTCATCCAAACAAAATGTCACCACATTCCATCCACTGCTTGCCTGGAGAGTAATTTCCACTGCCAAAGACCAGTGGTTGGGAAAGAGAATTTTGCCTTCAATATTTTAATACTGTGCTTGAATTTTTAAAAAATGTTCTTCTCTGGAAGGAAATTAACTTTTGGTCACTTGACACTTGCACTGGCAGATCACTCTGACTTTTCCTCTTGTGCTTTGCTTATGTGTTGGCCTCATTTTCATTCGTGTATGCATTATTTTTTATTTTTATTTTTTTATTTTAAAGATGTGGGGTACACATTCTTATAATAACACTTACAGATTAAGGACTGTGGACCAGGTACTATACTAAGGACTAAAATATAAAGATGAACAAAGTATACATGTCTTTCACATATTTTCTGTTTTTTGAATATAAAATATAAACATTAGAGGAGATCACACCATTGATGATGGAATTCTTTCTGCATCATTCTTGCCAAGTGACTGTCCAGATTAGCTTGAAAGCCTCAGATGAAAGAGGCAATGTATTTCAACACTATGTTCATATATTTAGATACTATCTTACCTTTAAGTAACAAAAATGTATAATTATAAAAAACTAAGGAAGAACATATGCCTATAAGGGTATTGGTGGGATATGGGAAGGCTATGGTGAGGACTCAAAACATGGGTGATACAAAGAGAATGCCATTTGCTTACTCACCTTTATTGCTTAGAAAACATTAAAAAGTAATTAGTACAGCTATCTTCCTCACTGAAAGGAGGATAGTTTGTAGATCATGTCTCACTTTCCTCCCAAGTATAAAATAGTGTAAAGAGTCTTACAACGCATTTCATCTAGAAGGTGGATGTTAGAAGGATATGAGTGTTTTTCAGCAAGAGTTGACAGTGTCCATTTTGTCTGTGTTCTTTAAAAAAATATATTTTCAACTAAACTAGCAAAAAGAAGGCTTAACTAGCAAAGAGAAGGCTTACTTAAGAGAGAAGTCTATCAAGGCATTAGATTACAAAACCCAGCTTGGATTTGTAAGTCCCCATGAGAGATTTACATCCTGTCACAAAGCTAAACAGATCAAGAACATAATAAACACATTTGCTAAACAACTCTTGCAAACATGTTATTCATGGCATCTCCCAAGCCAAATATCTGCTTTCTTAATATTGTCATGAGTTTACAAATTTCTTAGCCCACAGGCATATGGTATTCTTTTTCTTCCATAAAGAGACACGCATCCCAAATTTCTTCATATTTTCTTGCTGAAGTCATACAAGTCTGGAGAAATCAAAGGTAGAGTGATAATTCCAAAAGTAAGGACATACTTTTTGTGTCCATTCAGTAGAAACCCTGAGACCCCCGAATTCTCTTTCTTTTCTTTGTATGGCCCTGCGGTCCTTATATTCTTTTAATCAACTTTTATAATTTACATGCAGTTGCCACTCTTCACTTCACCTTGGTGGCTTTCTCCACACCCCCCACCCGTGGTCATCTTTTCCCCTGACCACCTTTAAAATGAACCTGCCAGGACTGTTTTTACTGAGGCATGCCTACTGCTTACATTTTCCAACAGGCAACTCGTATCTTCCAGTATTCTATAGCTCCCTCTCCTGTGGAACTTGGGGCAAATTTTTTCAACAATGAGACAGATGAGATTTGAGTAAGTAGAAAGCATCCTGCTCACAAGGGTCTCTTACTTAACAAAGAGAGAGACTCAGACTCTATACATTCCAATGGCCTTACTTCTCCTATCTTGTATAGAACCTTCTGTCCAACAAGAGCGTACCTCTCAAAAGCTAAGGAGACTTACCTTTTTGTCTCCCTTATTTTTTAAGAATTTTGATTATTTTGTCTTGGGTTGGATTTTAGCTTATATGCCTGTGTCTCTATCTTCTTGTGATATCAGGTGGTATACTGTATTGTAAAATGGAGTTCAAGCTGGACATACACAGCAAGATCTCTTTATCTGGGTATATAATTGATATTCATGGACAGTGGAAGCCTTTCATAATCCTTGTAAGGAATGGAAGGAGAAATATATTAAAAACTGGCCATGGATCAAACTAATTCTATGGTGATATTCTGGAAAACACAATCTGGCGTCTTTACCCACTAATCTGTTTAATTTTGAAGTTTTATAATACTGTCAGGATCAGAAGTCTAAAAACTAATAGCTAAACCCCACTGATAACAGAAAGATATATGACTGAATTAAATAATGTTGTCCCAGGTTGCCATCAGAAAGCTTCAATGATATAAGGTGCAGCAGCTGGGCCAAGACGGGCTTCCTCACTGCCTGAGAACTCACGGTAGAGCTTCTCAGCTAGCCAGAAGTTTCCTGAGGAAAGATCAACAGACACTCACCCAACAATGCAACAGGTTTTCCTAACAGGAAAAAACAGGAAGGATCAAAACATTTCACAGCTACAACCTCTGAAATAGACAATGGAATTCAAGAGAAAGTCAGCAATTGTATGAGAAAAAAACTATTAAAGAAAATTTTGCTGGGCGCTGTAGCTCAAGCCTGTAATTTCAGCACTTCGGGTGGCTGAGGCGAGAGGATTGCCTGAGACCACAGGTTTGAGACCAGCCTGGGCAACTTGGTGAGACTTTGTTTCTACAACTAAAAAAAAAAAAAAAATTAGCAGGCGTGGTGGCGATCACCTGTGGTTCCGACAACTTGGAAGGCTGAGACAGAAGGATAGCCTGAGCCCTGCAGGTTGAGGCTGTGGTGGCCGTGAGCATGCCACTGCACTCCAGCCTGGATGACAGAGTCCGACTCAAAAAAAAAAATTTTTTTTGAGACTCAAGTTAATCCTACCAGCATGATGATGATGATGACGATGATGGTGATAGTGTTGCTCTTGTTTAGCACTTTATACTTACAAAGTGCATTTTCACTCAATATTCTTATTACAACCCATTTTACAAGTAAGAAAGCAAGATCTTGGCCGGGCTCGGTGGCTCAGCCTGTAATCCCAGCACCTTGGGAGGCCGAGGTGAGTGGATTGTCTGAGCCCGCGGGTTCGAGACCCGCCTGGCCAACTTGGCGAGACCTCATCTCTACAATAAATCAAAAATTAGCCGGGCGTGGTAGCGCGCGCCTGTAGTTCCAGCTCCTTGGAAGGCTGAGGTGGAAGGATCGCCGGAGCCCAGCAGGTCGAGGCTGTGGTGGCCGGGAGCGGCCACTGCACTCTAGTCTGGGCCACAGAATGAGACTCCAACTCAAAAAAAAAAAAAAAAAGAAAGCAAGATCTTGATCATCGAAATTGTGTTTTGATAGAGAACAGATAACTTGCAAAAGAAGGGAGATAAGGAAAGGAAAACTAGATTTAAAAAATGTGATACCAGAAAGCATATGTCAACTTACTGTAGTTTGCAAAAGGTTTTTCCCTCATAATCTTCTGTAACGTCATACATTCATATTAATCTCTGAATCACTCAAAGAAATTTCTCAAGGAGTTTTGCCTTGGAAAGAGTGTTCAGATCTAGAATTTGTCTCCAGCCATTGAAAGATTCTCCCTCCATTTATATCCAAAGTCATTAAATTTCTGGTGCTGCTTCTAAGTTAAAATCAGAAAAAATAGAATCCAAAGACAGGAAAGGTTCTTAAGCAAATTCAATTCTGGTGGATCTACATAAAATTTGGACACTTCTGTTCACTCCCAGGCCCCATCCTTGTTTCTAAGCATTATTAAAAGTGTTTTTGTTTACCCAATAAATTTCAAGTTTCTTGTTCCTTTCTTTTATATTTGAAAACAAACAGTTGCAGATTCATATATTAATGTTCATATATTAATTTTCTCATAGTATTAGTCAATAACTCAAGGAGACCAGAATTGGCAAGACCAGATGGTGGCTTCTACATAAGAACTGACAGATTAGGTTTATGAGTGTACACTTGATATTCTCCTGAAGACCCTGAGAACTATTTATAGAGAAATTCTAGGGATAAGTTGAGTATAAATCCAGCTTTACCATGGCTCATGAAATCACAGAAGTTGTTTACAAGTGGTGTCTTCTAGAAAACTCTATGTTGTGATACTCTATACCTTCTTAGGACATGTACTACCTCATCCTCAAGACTATACATTGGTTATGTGCGACTTTCATATAATATTCATTTTAGAATCTTAATATTCTCACTTACACATTTTTTTCCTTTGCTTACAAGACTCTAAATGAACTTCATTTGCTAATTTTCTATTTCAATTCTCCCAGAATATTAAAGCATATTTTCAGGTTCAAGGAGTTCCTTATATTTATATTTCTGTTTCCTCAAAGCAGTGAGTCAGTCTGTTCATTTCTCTTATAGTAATTCTCCTTCTTGACATATTCTTGGCAATAGTAGTTGAACAAAAAGGGAACTTGACATATGTCTCAGGGCCTTTCATTAAGTCATATCTCTTTTATTCACATACCCTTCCCATCTCATAAAATCATAAAGAAATAATTTCCTGCTCTTCGAAAGGAAGGCTATCTTATCACTCTCATGCTTACTTCATGCAGTGTGAAAATGAGAAAAGCCCTCTACAGCCCCTTTGCCATTGGCCCACCCTTGTCTTACACAGACATTTTCTTATATTTTGTCAGTTCTATCAACATCTCAGCAAGAACATGAAGGTTTTTGTTTTGTTCTGAATATAGGATTTTCTTCTGCAGAGTGTTATTGTACAAACAGGAACTCAGCAGAGATTCCAGTTGGAAATGAAGCCTTGCTACTCAAGGAATCAAATGTTTGAAGATACCTTCAGAGGACAGTTGAGGTGAACTGCCAGAGGTGTATTGTGATCATGAGTGGAAACTCCCAGAAGCCTTACCCTGGGAAGATAATAAAATCACAGTGGTTTGATCTAAGTGTGGTGCTTTAAGCCATAGAGAAAGAGCTACTCCAATGACCCTTATCATACCAGTGACACCAGCTGAAGCTCTGACCCAGTCCCCAAATAATTCTTAGGTGAGTGAAGGGGAATTAAAAGTGGAAAGTATAGGGCAGTGGTTCTCATTGGACAGATTTGAGTTTAGGTCCAGATCTGAATCCTATTAGCTGTAAGACCATGAACAAATTGTTTAGCCTCATTGAACCTCAGTTTCCCCATCTGTAGAGGGGTGAAGATTACATGAACTAATACACACAAGTGCTTTGAAAAGTGTTTGACCCAGGGTAGCCAATTAATAGACAGGAGCTAAAATCCAAGCCATGGAAAGCAGAAAGGATGTGACATACTGGCAGATGTTAGAAGTGTAAGATATCACTGGGGACATGTGCAGCCAAAGTTGGAGAAGAAATCTCTCCACTCCAGTGGGAAGAGTGGTAGTGTTCATGCATTTGGAACTCTGGAGAACATTCTCGCATTGAGTACACTTGGCACAGTAGTACAGTGGTGCCCCTGAGCGTGGTGCAGCAAACACCTAGAAGCAGCTGGGACAGGTGAGCATCTGAAAACCATCAATAGTCAATAACTCAAGGAGGCCAGAATCAGCAAGACCAGATGGTGGCTTCCACGCAAGAACTGAGAGATTGGGTCTAAGAGTGTACATTTGATATTCTCCTGAAGACTCTGAGAATTATTTGTGAGGAATTCTAGAAATAAGTTGATTATAAATCCAGCATTACCATGGCTGATGAAATCACACAAGTTGTTTCCTAGTGGTGCCTTCTAGAAAACTCCATATCTTTTTGGGACACTTTCTACCTTACCCTCAAGAAGTCTATGATAGTAGAGAAAATACATATGTATGTAAGTGATTACAAAACCAAAGTGCTAATGTCTCTGCATTGTGTATAAAGAAGATAAAGATTTAGGAAAAAGCAGGGAGAGGCTTGAGTAATGCTGTGTGGGACTAGAGAGGGTGGTTAAAGGTAGCATGAGAAGTTTGAATTGACATAAAAGATAGTTCATCCAATGGGCAAGGAGGCAAAATTTTCCATGAAGAGTAAATAGCATGATGGCCATGGATGGTGGCACATGCCTATAGTCCCAGCTATTTGGGAGGCTAAGGTGAGAGGATCACTTGAATCCCAGATTTGAGACTGCAGTGAGCTATGATTGGGCCAATGCACTCCAGTCTGGATGACAGAAAGAGACCTTGTTTCCAAAAACAAAGTAAAAATTGCTGAAAAAGAGGAAACAGCATGCAAAAGACATAGCACATGAAGCTTCGTGATCTGTTAACGAATTACGGGTGGCTAGAACATAGGGTGCATTTTGAAGAATGGCAGAGTACATAGAAGACAACATAACTCTGTAGAAAAAATATGAACAAGCCTGGTTTTCTATCCTAAGACTATCATTTCACAGTGTTGTGAATTTAGGCAGCATTTACAAAATTTTTAAGAATCTTAATTTCTTCATCTGAAAACGAAGGATAAACATAGCCATATTTAAGTGTTAGATATCAAACAACATAAAATATGTACCCCCAATAACCATCATGATAGATGCCCAGTAAATATTAGACTTCTCTTTCTAATGTTTTGTTCTAAATGTGGGCAGAGGCTGGATCATGGGGGAATTTGTAATCATGCAAAGGCATTTGGACTCTATAACGTAGGTAAAGATAGCCTACTTTTAAGTTTTAAACCCTTCTAAATTAGCAAGATCTATGTTGGCAGAAAAAAGGAAAAGGGGTAAAATTCAAAGATATTATGAAGATAGAAGAGGCCAGACCTTTGGGGCAGGGTTCAGGGTGAGGAAAGAGGGCACTATTCTATGGATGGTGACACCTGGAGTCATGTACTATTGTAGCCCTGGAGGAACCCAAGATTACACTCAAATTTGAATGACTGAGTCAATCATGATCCATTAACCAGCACAGAAAATGTGTGTGTTTTCTGTGAGGGTAGAGGACAAGCAGATATAGCAGGAATGATATTGAATTCCCTTTTACAAATAGTGAGTGAAATGTATTGAAGTGCATTTAGAAAGGAATCATATGTTTAGAAAGTACACGTGTCTGGAGTCATCTTTGTCACATATCTTGTTTAATGAGCCCAGGACTATGATCCCCAAGTACCATTAATGTAATGCAGGCAGGTGATGTAAAGGAAGCCAGTGAAGGTCAGTGAGAAGGAGGGACCGGATAAATAAAGGGGGCGGCGACAAGATGTTTAGGGGTTAATATCAAAGATGTCAATGGAGTAAGACAGCTTAAGGAAGTTGAAGTAGCGACTCATGTAAAATGCAAATAAGAAGACAAGTGAAAAGTAAGAGCCTATATGACCACTGGATTTATCCAGAGGGAGATCATTAGTGGTGTGATAGGGGAGGGAAAGCCTTGGACACTGTGATCATGGCTGTGGTGTGTAAGAGTAAGAACATTATCCATAAAATAATGTGAGACCTCATAGATATTTAAAGTGGAGAGGAACTGTGTATAGTCTAAGCTGGGGAGAGGTGTTGAAGACATTGAAACCCCAATGTTGCTTAATGATTAGTCTTATCGTACTGTGTTGGTTTTCAAACTGAACTTGGTCCTCACTGATATTCAGCAACTTATTCTAGTTTTACTCACCTCTCCTGTCTTCTTGCCGGCAATGACTATTTTGTGTCTTCCCAAATTCCCTTAAATCTTGAATCTCATCTCTTACCCTCTCACTCGCTGTCTTTATATACTTCATAAGCAAGTTAGAGCACATAGACTAAGAATCTGCTGTTCTTTGCTTGGAAATATGGTGTAGGAGAGTGAGCAAATTTCATCTTGAGGTGACAGAAGATGCAGTGTCTTAGAGGAAGACACACATTTCAGTTAATTCCCAAAAGGAGATAGAACTTGTTACCAAGAGAATGGTAATAAGGAGGTAGAAGAGGTTTTTTTATCATGCAGGGAAGGATATAGAAGACAGAATTGTGAGGGAGTCAGTCATAAGCAAATGGATCTTCGAGGATGTTAATCAGAGAATACGAGGATAAGGTTACTGGAGGGAATTAAAATGAGCACCATGAAACTTTGCTGGGATCAGACAAGAAGGTCACTGGAAAAACACATTTTTCCATGAAGGAATAAAGTTCTAGTTGGGAGTTAGAAGTGTATATATGAGGGCTGGGAATTGGGATGAGAAGAAGGGAAGGGGAGAAAGAAGCCTTCTTTGAACCTCTAATTACTAGCAAACATTCTTTTCTAACTATGAAAATAAAGACAGACTTTTCAGGAAGTGAGTTTTTAAACAGGAACAAGTGCCTGCATGCAGAGTGCATACAACACAGGAGTATCCACAACATATTAAGTTCAAAAGGTGAGTTAGCAAAACAGATGTGTGTGTGTGTGTGTGTGTGTGTGTGTGTGTGTGTGTGTGTGTGTGAGAGAGAGAGAGAGAGAGAGAGAGAGAGAGAGAGAGAGAGAGAGAGAGAGAGAGAGAGAGAGAGAAACAGAGAGACTCCAAATGCTGAGATGCTCTCTACAAGTGGTACACCTACTGGTGACTTCAGAGGCAGATCCATGTTTAATGAGGCCTGAGTCCCTCTACAATTCTGGGGAAATTTAAGAGAAAAAAACACAAATTTATGGATGCAAGTTGGTTGTAAAAGTAAATATTTGTTTAAGGGAGCTCAAGCTCCACTATCTCCACTGTGAATCTGTCTCTGCATGACTTTTATAGTTTTCTCTGTTTATCCATATACATTTTCAACAATAAGTATGAATGACTTTGAAAAGAACTGAAATCACTTTTAAGTGAAAGTATAAATTATTTACTTTTTTGTAGTGCTAGCCGTGCTCTCAAATCTATTCACATTGTTTTGTGTGCGTGCGTGTGTGTGTGTGTGTGTGTGTGTGTGTGTGTGTGTGTTGTATGATAATCATTACAGATGGTTTCTAATCGAGAGGGCCACAGAACTTAAGAGTGTATGTTGTCATTTATGATGCATTTCTAGAAAGTGGTCCACAAAATTCCTAGCTCAAACGTACCCTTGAATTTTATTTGCTTATTTAAAGTACCATGGACAAATATCCTGAAACAAGAGGAAGTTCAAAGTCAAACAACTCCTTTAATCAGTAAAACCCTGTGTTTTCTTAGAACAAGGAAAAACAACTACAAAAAAATGACACGGGTTATGCAGATTTTAATAATCCAATTTAAATGGGTTTGCTTAAAATGATTTACTTCCTCCTCAATATAGAGCTGTCACTATATTAAACAACCTTTCTGATATAGCGTGATGTTCTTGCTTTCGTGTAGTGACAGCTGCCTGCACACTTTACACTGGGAGGTGACTTCTGCTGAGGGATTTCCTTAGTAGCAGGAAGTGACTGTGTGAGAGAAGTTTTGTACTGCTTCACTTTATACTCATAGCGACAAGGAAGTGCACAACTGACTGTAAATGATTTGGGGACTGTCCCCATAGATTCTTCTCGGTGAATAAACTGTTGAAGTGTATGTTGAGATGCCGTAGAAAGAATGTGTTTTCTTACCTTTGGAGAACATGAATTTCTGTGACCTGGCATGGCCTCCAGGGTGACCCCTTTTGGATCAGAAGAAGCATTTCTCTCAATCAGATCCCGGATTTTATTATCCAACTCCACACTTTCGCATCTGCCCAGAAAGACATGATAAAGTCACGTTTTAGAAGGTGACTAAAAATTATTCAATGGTGGAGTGAGTTGATCAATGAAATGAAGGAATTGTTTGTGTACGATAACTCCCTAGACTTTTCCAAACTCTAATCCCATTTCATTTTCATTTGTCCATGCCATAAAAGTACTTTGAAACAGTACTACAGTGTAATTTCCCTTATTAGCACACTTATTCAAAGTGATAAAAGAAGATATAGGCAAGTTTAGGAATTTTCACTGTCTGACAACAATGGCAAGAATTGAGTTCTTACAGTGTCAGGAAATACAGTACATTTCTTATCCAACTCTCTGAAGTAGTCACTGTCCCCTACATTTACAAATAAGCAAACTTGAGTTTAGGAAGTTTACCGACTTACCAACTAACATTAAGTCAAAGTGTGAAACATTGGCAGGGCCAAGATCAAACGCAGATCTGTAGAATTCTGTAACCTTTTTCAACCATTTTTGTTATGTATCTTTAACTCAAAACAAGTCCCTAAGCAGTTACTTGTCACTAAATGGAAGTATATTTACAACTGAAGAGTATCTGGAAGCGACCTTAAGAAGAATCTAGTCCAACTTCTTCATTTAGCTGAGAATAAGAGTAAATTGCTCATAGTCACATGACCATTAACTGATAACACTGAGATTTAAACCAGATCTTCCTACTCAAATCAATTTTTTCCCCCTTTATAACATGTCAGCATGATGGAGAAATGTTCTCATTAAAAACACAAGTCACAAGAAAAATGCTTTAATTGTGTGATTTTTCTTTACGTATTTTTTTGACCTGCCTCATCATATCTCACCTCTTAAAAATAACCCCTTGAATTAGGAGAGGAGTTCTTACAGCAGTACTTCTCAAAGTTGTATTCAAATAAAATAAATATGTAGATGGTTGGCTTCGTCGTATATCTGCCCAATCTATCACTTTCTTTGAGAGTGGCTACCAGGAGTAGGCTCTGATAGCCATTTTCCCTTGGTTATAATTGATTGAACCAAGAGTTAACAACTGATCCCAGTTTGACCAGTGGGAGTCTCTTCTGTGTGTGGAGGCAGCTGAGAATGAAGTAGATGAGTAGGAAAATGCAGAACTGAGAAGTGGGGAGAATCTTGACAGTTTTTGAGTTCAGAATCAGCCATTTCTAAGGTCTGGCTGCTATTCTACCCTTGAATTCTGGAAACCACTGCATGTCTTTATAATGAATTATCTCTCACTTTTTAAAAAGCTACCTTTGCTTGGTTTCTGTTATTTATAATAAAAAATCTAAATACATACTTTGACCTTCATACTTGTGTTATTGTTTCTTTCAGACTGAGAAATGTCTGTACCTCATGTCCCATGTATGATTCCCTTGTAAAATACAGGCTCCTGGATCAAATAGTAAATTCTTCATGGCCCAAAAGGTTGCATATGCATAGTACTGAGTTTGGACCTATCTTCAAGGTTTCCCACAACACTTTCAGAAGAGTCACAACATTTTTTTTAGTAACTTTCCTAAATCTTTCAGATTAATTAGATTCCCAAGCAACAACAGAATTGGACTAGACTGAACATTAAGCCGGCAAGGCAGATTTCTAACCTATTCTGAACAGTTTTGAACAGACTTGCCTGCCAAGAGGTTTCAGTACTTTTTGGCACCACATCCCTTTGTGGCAAACATGTTCCTGACTTATTTCAAACCCCAGACAGGACCACTGTGAGATGACCTGCTATGATCTCCACGTCCCCAACTGACCTGGTTCCCTCACTATATTTTTTATCTTGTCTTTCATTTCCTTTCTTCCTGCTCTTTTTCTTCCTGACGTGTGTGCCCCACCACTTTCTGAAACATGCCAAGCACAATCCCCACTCCAGGCCTTGGCATTTGCTGTTGCCTCTGTAAGACTTATACCCCACTTCATCCAGGTGCTGGCTCAAGTGTCACTTTACCAAGAAAGCCCCTGCTGACAGGTCTGTCTGAAACAGCTCTCTCAGCCCCATCACTATTAACCCTCAGTTCTGTTTTATTTTCTTCTTTGAATTTTTTGTTATTTTGATTTCTTATTTGTTTATAATTCCTCTCCCTCACCACCATATTTGTCTTAAGAAGAAAGTTCTTTTTCTGTTTTGATTCACTACTCTATCTCCTAGCACATAGTAGGACCTCAATAAGTATTTGCCATTGAATAAATGTGACTCCATGATGAGATCTGACTCAAAACACCTAACCCTTAATTCAGATCTAGCCATTAAATGAGATCTAAATGTATGCAAATCACCTCAAATACATGGGACTGATAAAGTTGGAACAAACCGTTAAGTGAGGAAGCACTAGTAGCAGTTCCAGAACGGGCACTAGAGCTCAGTTGCCATTGCCTTCATGGTGGCCTTGTTCTTTTATGCTCGTGTTATGTGAGGTCTTCAGTATTCAACAATAGTCGGGTATTCACTATTGCAAAGTAATGACCTTTCACAGAAATAACTACACGCAGTGATGACTCTCAAATTATTTCCACTGTAGTGTTGAGCACGTTTAGAGGTGACAGCCACCTTTCCCTTTTTGCTTGGAAGAGGGTGAAGGTGCTGCTTCGGAACTGGGGCCCTGCACTCTCTCCTGAAGCATGGTTCAGCACACACCCTTGGAGCCACAGCCAAAGAGGGACAGGCTCTTGTGGGGATGGTGGGTTTCTGGACTTGCTACAGAGTGAGACTTGGTGTGGTGCCTTAGGCCATGACAGGAAGACAGGAGGTGACAGCCAAGAGGAGAACCACATGGTGGTGACCAGTGGTAGGGAGCTTCGGTCATACCCATAGGGAGAGTGTTGTCCACTGTGGCAGGGATAGGGCTGAACATTCAAGAATCCAGCTGGAACAGAAGGGACACAAGAGGAGTGGGGCGCTAGGGATTCTGCTGTAGTGAGGGCTTGTGCACACTTTCTTTTCTCATTATCAATATTACTGCCATTGTCATTGTTACTATAGTGCATATGCCTTTATGAACTCACACATGAAACCTTAGAAGAAACGTTGTAAAACAGTAGAAAGTAAATGTACTTTTAAATCTGAACATAACAGAGGAACCTAGTGTACTTCCCTGAACCCTACTGGTCTGGTTTATAAACAGAGGAGGACAGTGCGATATTGTGAGGCTGTCAGTAGGATGACTGGTACCATATGCACAATGCTCAGGTAATGGCAGACATGCCAGAGATGCTTAATGATTGAGACTACTGTTATTATTTTGGCATAGTTATCAAACATTCTAACAAGTGAGTTTAGAAAGTAAGAAACATAAAGTTAGTATATTGCTATAAATAAAAGAAAAATAATTTTAGAAGGACAAACCTTTTCCATTTGGTTTAAAGGATAATTTAAAAAGTTAGTCACACTTTGAATAAAAGACAACCATGTCACCTATTTGGGTTATATAATCCTTAGCAGATCTTTTAGATTATTCTTTAATCTTATAAGAATTTAGTAACAGGAAATATTTTTACATTCTGTTTTTAATTAGTGAAATTCATTATGGTTCATGAATTTCAATTTGCCCTGGATTTATTTAGAAGAAAGTATTCTTTCTTTATCTAAAATAAAGGATTTATCAAGGTTTATTTTTTTTCCTATGAAGCTCAAAATTCCGATAATTGAGAGGCAGAATTAATTAAACTTACTAAGCCCGTCTTTTCTCCTCAGTTCACTTAATACTTGCATCGAACATAGTTATACTCTTAATACAACACTGTAACCTGAGGCTTGCTGTAGGGTAAAAAAGAAAAACACTCTACCAAGCTTTTAAACACAAATAGAACAAATCCTACATAATTCTTGCTTTAGTTCTACGGGTACATATTGTTCCCACCTTGGGATCTGTTCCCTGAATCTGCTCCAGTGATCTCTGCTCTGGACCCTACCCCTTACTTATCCTTATTTTTCACATAGGAAACTTGACAGTGAGGTCACCTCACTCAGAGGGCACGCTATGGGCTGACACTAAAGTCCTTGGCTTCTTACTGTACTATCAGAGTCTTAGTATCCTTAGGAACTGTTACTGCAGCAGAACCATGGAGGGCTGTGCTATCTCCAATAATTTGTTTTAGGTTTTCCATTGCCCAGGCATTTCAGCGTTAGTTCTAAAGAAAATAACCTATTGGTGCTTCCAAGCGAAATGTAGCTGACTTGTAAAGTCAGATGTTAGGAGAGGCTTGGGAAGAGGACATCGGGATCAGGTGTTCACTTGTAGCCTGTATTTTATGTGATTTCTTATTTTTCTAAGTTGTGAGCACTTGATCAGGGGTTTGATCAGGGTCCACGGATGAGGTTCAAGGATTCATATGTTGTCCCAAATAAAATTCAGTACAAAATAATATGCACGCTATATACTTATTGTCTCTTTCTAAAGACAGGGTCTACAGTTTTTAGCAAGTTCACGAGCCTCCACAAAGAGTACACTTTAATTATTTTTTCTTCCTGTCCTCCCCTCCCTCTCCTTCCCTCCTTCTCCTCTTCTCTCTCCCTTCCCCTCCCTCTTTCCCCTTTCTTTCTCTTTCACTCTTTCTTTCCTTCTGCCTTTTCTTCCTTTCTTTCCTATAAAAATTTAGCAGTAACTCAGAACCAAACTCTGTTATTAAAGTTTTTATTTGAATGGACCTCTTTACTAAAGTGCAAGTGAACTGAGACTTATACAGTCAATGTTGCTAGGCTAAGAGTTTGAGGTGACAGTGAAAGAATTAAAGGAAATCCAGTAAATCCCTGTTGGGACTTTGGCTTATTTGCAGCTTATTGTAGACTTACATGGACAGAAACCTCCTTTGTTGCTCTCTCTCCTTTCTTCCCTCCCTCACAAGAATATGTCAACTTAGTGAGTAAACGGAAATGATACTGATCTGAATTATATTTTACCAATAAGATAGTAGGGTAAATCAATTTGACAATGAAACTTTTTTTAAAAAGTAGTTTACAGCCAGGCTCGGTGGCTCAGTCTGTAATCCCGCCCCTTTGGGAAGCTGAGGTGAGTGGATTGCCTGAGCCCGCGGGTTCGAGACCCGCCTGGGCAGCAAGACCTCATCTCTACAATAAATCAAAAAATCAGCCGGGCGTGGTAGCGCCTGCCTGTAATTCCGGCTACTCAGAAGGCTGAGGCTAAAGGATTGCCGCAGCCCAGCAGGTCGAGGCTGCGGTGGCCGGGAGCGGCCACTGCACTCCAGTCTGGGCGACAGAGTGAGACTCCAACTCAAAAAAAAAAAAGAAAAAAAATAGCTTCCCCTCAGTTATATATGATTGTGAGTTATTTTTTCCTAGACTGGCTTTGGGAAGCACATATTTGGAACCCTTGTATCTTTACTCCTTCTTCAGAGGTCTCCAATACGAAAGCCTCTAAAACATTGTCCAAAGAAGCGGTCTCCAACCTTTTTGACATCAGGTACCAATTTCATGGAAGAAAATCTTTCCACAAACGGGGGGTGGGGGGGTGGAAGGTGGGGATGGGGGATGTGCAGTCAAACTTCATTGCTAACGTGAATCCCTATTTGTAGCTGCACCCCAGCATTAGCATCGCCACCTCAGCTCCACCTCAGCTTCACCTCAGATCACCAGGCATTAGATTCTCATAAGGAGCGTGCAAAGTAGATCCCTTTGTGCAGTTCACAATAGGGCTTGCACTCCTATGAAAATCTAATGCCGCTGCTGATCTGACAAAAAGTGGAGCTCAGGTGGCAATACAAGCAAGCAATGGGGAGCGGCTGTAAAAACAGATGAAGCTTCTCTCACTTACCTGCTGTTCACTTCCTGCTGTGTGGCCTGGTTCTTAATAGGCCATGGACCAGTACCTGGACCATGCCCGGGGCTGGGGACTCTGATCTAAAAGATGCAGCATGTCTTTGAATGCCATTGTTTAACAGGCTCATCAAAGGTTTGTCTATTTAACTCTTACCTGTTGGTTAGAGCCTAGACACTGTTAATTTGTAGAATCCTGTCTGATAAAAAAGATAATCTCAAAGCTTATGGTTCACTGCTTTGTAGGGCAGTTTTGTGTCTAATCTAACCATTTTATTCTAACATTCCTCTATTAAATTACCTATAAATACCCAGCCCTTCAAATGTTTCTTGAATGAGCCTTATTGTCTTTCTGGAAACCTCATTAACTAATGGGTTGAATAAAACCTTGACATATGTTCATTTTATGTTTGCATGAGAGTCATGTTTTAACCTTCTAATATATTGTATATTATCACCCCAGGATATGAGTACTCCAAGACCATTGAATTTTGAGTTGATTTTAACGGTACATGGTGAGCATGCAATGCCAGCCCTTTCCCCTCCCCCAACTTGGTTTTTATGGCTACATGATATGGTTGCCTCATTAGTATTGGCAAGTAGTGTAAATTCCTGAAGAAAATAATCATAATCAATAGACAAAACGAATGATCACAATCTTGGAAATAGCCTGAAGATTATTTAATTAGCCTCTTGCATTTAGATAACAGAGAAACGAGGCTCAGGAGGTCTAACTGCCAGAAAGTGAATCCAGGGCAAAAATACACACTCGAACACACACACACACACACACACACACACACACACACACACACACACACACACAAATATACTTGCCCACCTCAAATGTCCACATTTCTTCCCAGACCGCTGCCAGGTCATACTTTCTGCTTTGATCTTATGTCATAAGCCATTGTTTTTAGGAAAGGTTCTGGAGAACAAAGCTCTTTTTCAAATATGAGACAAGGAAAAATTGGTACTAGGTTCGTTTATATGGAAAGGATTCCAGATGTTCAAATACCAGAGATTCTGATGACCCAGAATGAGAACTATTGTCTAAAAGACTCTGATCAAGCAGCAGCTTTTAGGTTTTACTTTTTTTTGTTATTATTGTTAGTACTCTAAATATTCTCCTAGCAATTTGGGGGAGAAATAAATTACCCAATAAGGAAATTACTCTGTGTATGTATGTTTTAGGTGATTCAGTTCAGGGGTCTTAATTATTTTAGTAATGGAAGTATTAACAGTTTTAGTTTAAGAAGGTAGTAGAAGAGCAAGGATTTGCTCAGAGAATTTTGTATATAGTTTATTTAGAAACTAAATGAGAGAAAGAGAGAGAATGAGACAGAGAATTCACTTCTACAAGGTAGGAGAGGAGGCCAGAGGTTAGGAAACATGGCAGCAGCCATAGCTCAAAGAACACAAGGTCATACCAGAGTTTAGCAAGGTAATGGCAGCTCAGAGAATTTTTAAAATTGCATTGTTCTTGGGCAAGGATGAACTTTTTAAATGTTTTACCCAAAGCTGTGTTGTTTAATAATTTAAGTGAATGTCTAACAATTGTATTTGCATGTCTGAAATGAAAGCCTAGAGGATGAGAATATATGCCTTACAAGCATGGACTCTGCCATTGTCCTCAACCTGCATTCTTGACTTACTTTATCTCTGCTCTTGTGGTGTTCCAGATCACTGTGCTGATGCCACACACCTCTTGTGGGTCAACCAGACCTCTTGTGGATACACCCAGGGGGTCTGTGAAGGCACAGGAGCCAGACAGAGCAGCTGCAGGTATGATGGGAGCCCAGGGAAAGGTTAAAAGAGAACAAAGTTCTGTAGAAGCCACATCCTCCTACGGGTATCTTAGACATGGGTGTGGCCTTTTTAATGGGACAGTTCTGCATGGATGAAACAATCTAATCCACAAAACAGAATGAAACAGAATACAGAACCAATGAGCACACAGTGTTTCAACAGAAGATATTCTGATCCTTGAATACCGTGGCATTTCCCCCTTGCTAAATCTTAGCTGCCCTCCCGTTCTCACTGTATATATGGAGGGGAGACGAACTCTAGATGGGGTGGGATGCTTCAACTATGTATTTCCATAGCAGCCTGTATTTCTCCCATAATACCGCTTATTATACTTTATTGTATTTGCATGTTTACTTACATTTATTCTCCATTGGATTATAAACCCCATGAAAGCAGAGATATGCTTAGTTTGCTTATCGCTGCATTTCCACAGCCTCTCAGTGATTATTAAATATTTAACACGAGAACAACTTGTCAAGAACAACTAGATATGAAGCCAATAGATACAAGCTGCTGTTGAAAGAGATGAAGTTTCCCTTAAAAGTTCCTTGCAAACTGAGCCCTGTCCTGTTCAGATGCACCTTCTCAGTGCTATCCATATTATTTCTCTCTTTCTCAACCTTAATAAATCTGCCTTTGAGAAAAGGAACTGACAAAGGCTGAACAGTTATGAGTGTCATAACAGAGGACACGCCTGTCCGTTGTAAGCCACAGAGGGTCAGGTACCACTGAGCAGAGCTCTGGAGATATTTTGGAGTTCAGAAGTCTTTTCTAAGTTCCCTGAAGTTAAACTCATACATCAATACTCAAAAAAGAAATATGAATAAGGATAAAACTTTATTGAAGTATTAAGCATGATACCCTCCTAAAAAACCTCCAAATTATTTTTTAATAAAAGCTTGCTGGGCGCGGTGGCTTAAGCCTGTAATCCCAGCACTTTGGGAGGCCAAGGCAAGATGATTGCCTGAGCCCAGGGGTTCGAGACTAGCCTGGGTAATTTGGCGAGACCTCATCTCTACAATAAATAGAAAGAATCAGCCAGGCGTGGTGGTGCCCGCCTGTAGTTCCAGCTACTAAGAAGGCTGAGGTGGAAGGAGAACCTGAGCCCAGAACGTCAAGGCTGCGGTGGCCATGAGTGGGCCCACGCACTCCAGCCTAGGTGACAGAGTGAGACTCTGACTCAAATAAATAAATAAATAAATAAATAGATAAATAAAAGCTCAGAAAAAAATGATGCCACACTAGAGCTCATGGGTAGGGTAAACCTGAGAGACCACAACGTTATGCTAAGATGTGATTTCCTCTACTCCAGGGAGCCAGGACCCTAGTAGAGAAAAAGGAGAAAACTAAGAAGTCGGGCAAACACTGTTGCTCTCCTAATCGTTTATTCTAAAGTTGGAAACTACACAAAATTCTCCCTCTGACAGGGACACAGAAAAAATATAATTTAATAGCTTTATGAGTCAATGAGGGATAGCTTCCTTGGTGTTTTGCTATGGTTATTATTTTAGTATGGTATGCTATCATCAGAGTTGTTTTTATTTATTTAAAATTCCATTTTCTTAAAGAAGCAGAGACTACAAAAGTGAATCATCTCAAAAATTTAGATATTAGGGAACAAAGTTTCTAACCAACATTATGAACACGGCTAAGTCTCTATAATTAGGTCAAGACAACCTTGGCACTTACTCTAACATTTGCATCATCCATTAATGCTTTTGCACCATTGTTCTACACTCATATAGGTTTATTGATGAACATAATGGAAAAGAACAAAATTAAACTAACTGTAATTCACAGCAAAATTGTGCATTTTATTGTAATGTTCTTGGAAATAGGCATTTCAACAGGAACAGTTAAGTGATATATTTTACAGTTGTGTCTATATTGCAGGAGTGAAGTAGGATATGTATATTAGATCTGATATGCTCACCTGATATAATCACATCCTTATGTCAACTATAGTTTTCCTTTAATTCATCAAAATGTTCTCTCAAATCTGTACTTTACAGGTACAATTCCAAGTTGTGACATTCTTTGGGAAGACTGGAAGACTAAATTTTGAGTCATGTTCAAGAATTACAATATTTTCCCTAGTCTTTTATTGTTATTTAGTATGTAATTAAGTCAAGATTATTGTCATATAATAAAACATTACTATCTTAAAGCCAATATTGTTAAAGCAGAATTTCATTGGGACATTAAAAAACCCCTTTTTTTCTTTAAAAAACAGTTATTGATAAAATAATTTTATTAAAATTCTTTTAAATTATGACAAAGAAGATAGGAAAGATATGCTTTTTATGACAATATTTGAGTATTAATTTATTTAAGCACCCTATACTTGCGAGCTATATAAAAATTTTCTAAGAGAAATATTTTACCTTTCTATTTATAATATTATTTATATTCATTAAATAATATTTATTTCAACTATCAGTTTAGATGTAAATCTTTTTTTCATCTCTTCTGGTATTTCATTTCACAACATGATTACAAGTCTTGATTTTGCCTCACCAGTGTTTTCTGAGTTTGTGGTCTCACATACAAGAAAGACCCAGAGCCAGGAGAAGACGGACAGTGAAGCGGTTTGCCAGTTTCACTCTGTACCTGATTTGTTCGCAGATGTCAAAGAATGTTAAGAAACAATGGAATAAACTGGGCGCTGTGGCTCACACCTATAATCCCAGCACTTGGGAAGGACGCGGTAAGAGGATTGCCTGAGCCCACGAGTTTGAGACCAGCCTGGGCGATATGGTGAGACCTCTCATCTCTACAATAAGTGAAAAAAAATTAGCTGGATGTGGTGGCAAGTTCCTGTGGTTCCAGCTACTTGGAAGGCTGAGGCGGAAGGATCGCCTGAGCCCAGCAGGTCGAGGCCGTGGTGGCCGTGAGCAGTGAATCACTGCACTCCAGCCTGGGTGACAGAGTGAGACTCCGACTCAAAGGAAAAAAAAAAGGAATAAATTATTGAAGACATTTCTTCTGCCTGAAGTCTTTGAAAGATTTTATAACAGTTTTACTAAAGGTCACAAACTATCATTTTTCAACATAATGTCACTTCTCATTTCTGATGACACTTTCCCAATTCTTCCATCTAACTGATAAAATGCAAGCCAGATTTTGCCAGATCTTTTGAATTAGTTTTATTAGAGGATGTACAAGATATGTTGAGTCAAATAATGATCAGTTCTTGTTATGTGTAGGGTAATTCTATGTATTCAGTGAACATTTTTTCTGAAAATTCTTCAGAGCTTTACATAGATCATCTGCTGTAGGAAATATTGCATGCATCGATTCAATGATGCCTCTAGAGGGCACTCTGCATTCAGTTCAGGTAGAAGAGAGTTTCTGATGCTCACGCTTTTCGTCAAGGTTTTCATTTAGCATTTTGAGTTTATGAGAGAGGAGGCTGGGGGTAGAGAATATGTGATAGACATGTGAATCATAACTATAGCTCATTTACTTTGCTTTATTTATTTTAAAACTTTTAATAAAAATGATTTCTTTTTTAAAAGTATGAAACACTTCATGAATTTGCGCTTCATCTTGTGGAGAGGCTATGATAACCTCCTCTGTATTGTTCCAATATTAGTATATGTACTGCTGAAGCAAGCACAACTATCTCTTTATTAATAAAGTTATTTTAAGTTGCAATAGTTGTTGGATATTTATGGAATAGACTTACCTCAACTAGCTTCCCTCCTATATGCTCTGTAGAAGCTTTTCAGAAAAATGCTCTTATTAAATAGTACGATTATCCTACACATAATAACAGCTAATCATGACTTGATTCAGCATATTTTGCAAGGCCTCTAATAAAGCTAATGCAAGGTCTGAGGAAACCTGGTTTGTGTTTTATCAGTTAGATGAAAGAATTGGGAAAGCGTCTGCTGAAAGGAGAAGAGACATTATGTTCTCATATGCAACTTGATTTTATTGAAAATTGCAATATCTATATTTATTCTTTTCTTTTGCGGTGTTCATATGGATGTGAAATTGATGAGCTTAGAATTTCCTTTTGTGTCAGAAGTTAGAAAGTACTCAAAGAACTGATCAAACTTGGGACACTTTCAATATCAAACTATATAATGATAAGTCATCAAATAAGGTAGGAATCATTAATCTATACAGATAAAAATTTAAAATAAATATAAATGGAGACAATAAAAAGTTTATCTTTACATTGGAATGTCAATCAATAAGTGTAGAAAAAATTATAGCATTAGAAAATCACTATTTGCTATTACTATACAACCAGTATAGTAATCATTTAAATAAGAAATATCAATGAATGCTAAAACTGGTGGTTAAAATTCTGATGAGGAATGGGATATTTACATTATTTTACACACCCACCCAAACAATACTTAGTGAACAGCAAAGGTAATACTAAAAAATAACTTTACACTGGAGAATCTTGATAGATACCACATTAATCAAGTGATTGTGGTTAAAAATCACCTGTATTGAAAAAAATCTAAACTGTGACCATATAATAGGATGCATTAAAAAAACCACAACTTCACATCCATGGTATTTCTGCCAAAAATGCATAATAAAAGCCTAATTATAAGAAAACACTAGCCAAAAGCAAATTGAGAGACATTCTACAGAATATCAGCCCTATAGTCTTCTAAAGTGTCAGGTCATGAAAGTAAAGCCAACACAGAGGAATTGCTCCAGATTATAAGAGAATACATTATGAAAACTAAATGCAATGTATGAGTCTGGATTGGACTGTTTGTGAAGAAAATTAACAGGATAAGTGGCAAAACCTGAGTGGGGGTTGAGGATTAGATGGTAGTAATGTGTCAATGTTCATTTTCTGATTTTGGTGGTTATCTTGTGGTTATATTAGAGAATGTCCTTGTTTGTAGGATATGTATTCTAAGTCATCCAGTGATAACTTACTTCCAGAATGGCTGTGGAAAATTTTTGTATGCTCTTTAAAAAATTTTGGTAATTTTGAAATTATTTTAATACAATTTTGGTAATTTTGAAATTATTTTGTACTTTTAGTACAAGAAAAAGTATTTAGAATACTAAATTAAAAATAAGATCTGGCTAAGTGCAGTGGCTCAAGCTTGTAATCACAGTACTTTGGGAGTCCGAGGCGAGAGGATTGTCTGATCTAAGGGGTTCAAGACCAGCCTGGAAAGCTTGGTAAGACCTTGTCTTTACAATAAATCAGAAAAATTAGCCAGGTGTGGTAGCGAGCACCTGTAGTTCCAGGTACTTGGAAGGCTGAGGCAGAAGGATCGCCTGAGCCCAGGAGGTCAAGGCTGTGGTGGTTGTGACTGTGCCAGTGCACTCCAGCCTGGACAACAGAGTGAGACTCCAACTCAAAGTAAATAAATAAATAAGATCTGATTTGATATATAAATCTTATGCTCAGTGTAAGAATCATTTTATAAAAATGAAATTAGCATTGCATTATGTAAGCACGAACTAAGATGCAGGCCAATACATCTTCCTTGGGATTTGTGAAATTAGTGAACAGAGATGATTTAGTGTTTTCTTTTGTTTTGTCTTTCTAAAAGGCTGTGGAGGAAGAGCATTTGTGTGAATCAAATTACTTTAGTGGTTTGTTCTAGCCCAAGGATTCCAGAAAATGAAATATTTTCACCATGATATTTAAAGTCTGAATTGTAAAAATACAGAATAAACAAAGACTCCAAACCTTGAATGTCTTTACCTTCCTTCTAATGGCTGACATTTTATCTCCCTGTAAACTTCTCATAATAAACAGATTTTGTTGAAATCCTCATATTATAGTAGCTTGCCTTTGGAAATGTGGGTCAGTGCTAACATCCATGCACAAGAGAAAAAAAAAAGACTTTCCATTTAATTCAATGAATATTTTTCTGAAATCTCTTTGTGTAAGGCTCATTAACCTTCAGAATCATGAAGTATCCTCTTAATTTTAATGAGACTCCAGAAGAAAAAATGTTCATAAAAGTATTTTTTCTTTAATTACTTAAAAAAATATGCACAATGTTATGAACCTTTCAACAGAGAACATCATGTAGTTTAGAATAGATTTTTATCACAGCACTATTTTTAGATGCAAAAGTTATAAAACCAAAGTATTATGGACCTTGTCTATTTATTTCTGAGTACAGAGAATGGATTGTTTATCCTAGGTAAAATAGCAAAAACTTTGGGTTTTCTTGGTTTATTGTAAAATATCAAACCATTGACATTTGAAGAGTACTATCAAGAGTCATGAAAATGCAAGAACAGGAAAGTAGAACTGTTATTGGGTATAAAATTGTTTTTTGTTTTTCATACACTTTCTTTGTAGAATTGACATAAAAGAAACTCTAGTATTTGTAGAAATGCAGTTATAAAAACGCTAGAAGGAAAATTCCTAAAACTGGGTGAGTTAGACTATTTGACAGCAAAGGCAGGTCTCCCATATAACTGGCATTTCAGATATAAATCTACCAAGGCCAGACAGTATATGGTAGGAAAGAGAGGAACCAGCAGATGTGTGAAGTAACCTTGGTTTTGTAAGTGATGATAAGATGGACAGGAAGCAGCAGCATTCTACTAAAGAAATGGCATTTAACCTCATGTAGCTGATGCTTGTTGAAACATGTACAAACACACAGACCTCCACTCAGACTAGCCACAGTGATGGCAGAATTCATGAAGCCTGGCACCAAACAAGCACTTGATTTCCTTCAATCTGCAGAAGGCCTTCTGGAGGGACAGTTTCCCTAGTCTTACAGTTTAGGAAACTGAGGCTCACAGAAATTTAAGTAAGGTGTCCAAGGTGAGTGCTTAACCACTGCATTCCCCCAGTTATAAATGATTCATTTTCTACACTCAGAAGTCAATAGGCAAAGTCCGTAATACTTGGTTTTTATAGCTTTTGTCTCGGGACAGATCAACTAGTGATAAATGTAGAAGGAGGCCTTTTTAATAAATAAGTTTTCTTCATTCTATAGCAAGTATAGTTTGCTTTTTGGAGACAGTAAGAAAATAATAGACATATACAATACTTGTGCCTAAAGAGTTTAAAAATCAGGAATTGGTAAGGAAGTAATTATGTGTGGTTGACCAGGTAATTGAAATCATAACAACTAAATTTAGAATTCCAGTGAGATTTGGAAAGTCAAAAAATCTGTCATATTTACTTTTTAATGGAATTATAAACTAACTGAGCTTGAGTATATATAGCAAAGTATATAGCTTTGAAGGTGAAAAAAGTAGTAACTGCTTTAAAATATATATCATGGTAAAAATAAATATGAATATCTAGCGAAGTAAAGTATTAACACATGCTGAAGAAATGGGGAAAACAAGTACATTAATCTTTTGTATAAGCTAAATTAAATTATTAATAATTAAATTATTACAATGTAATTTCAGTGTAGGCAATTTAAAATAAAATCATGGTAGAGTTGTATCTATTTTCTTTCTATTTATATATGTATTTTTAATAATTGATATTAGTCATGTGTAACATTTTATATTTTACTTTTTCTGATTAATGTAGCATCAGATCATTAAAATAACCAAGAAATAAGAAAATTCTAGTTCTACCCATGGATACCTTTTATAAAAAGATCCATGGGTAGAAGAAAAATTCAGTTTAAAGTAGTCAAGAACAAACACAAATAGACTTCACTTAAAGTCTTAATGAACTTTAAAAAAAATACAGTAAGTTAAGTACCCAAAAGATGGCCATAAACGAAATAGAAAGAAGTGGGGCAATTTATCTGTGCAGCGTAAAAGTTGTACTCATAATTTGCAAGCAAAAGGCTGTTAAGAGTTAAGAAATTTGGGTCTTAGCTTTACTTTTAAAGACTTACACAGTCATAAAGGACAAGATTATGAACTTCACAGCAACTTAGACTTAGAAATTATAAAACTGAGTGATCTATCATAGAAGCAAACAACTGAGTACCACATGTTCTCAGTCATAAGCAGACCTTGAACAATTATCATAATACTATAAGAAAGAGATTGGTTGTAGTGGAAAATTGCCTGAGAGGGGCACACCTCATCAACAAGGGTACTTGAATAATGAACACTTGTATACTTAACCCTGAATTGTACCCCACATCTTTAAAATTTTTTAAAAAAAGACTTTGGGTATTCTGGCTTGGTGTGGTGGCTCCAGCACTTTGGAAGGCTGAGGCAGAAGTATTGCTTGAGGCCAGGAATTTGAGATCAGCCTAGGCAGCATAGTAAGATTTTTATCTCTAAAAAATAATTTAAAAAATTAGCCAGGTATGGTGGCACACTCCTAGGACTACAGGAGTGTGCCACCATACCTGAACCTAGAAGGTCAAGGCTTCTAGGAAGGTTCACCTGGACATAGAAGGTCAAGTCTATAGTAAGCCATGATTGTGCCACTGCACTCCAGCCTGGGTGACAGAATAACACCTGAACCCCCCCCCCAAAAAAAGGGTTTGGGTGTTCCAACACCAATACTTTTCTAAGAATACCTAAGTTGAAACTCAAGTACACATAGGATTCATTCTAAACCTAGCCAGAAAGTTAAACATAAACAAAAATTGTGACCCACCCAACAATTCTGAAGGAATATGAGGACAAATTTAGGAACCTTTCTCAAAATATATTAGCCAGAATGAGAGAAATGAAGATTACTGATACTTGTTAATAAGGAAAGCCACAGAACAAGGCAAAGACCTTATCAGTGAGCAGTGGAATGTCCTGATATAAATTCACTGTTATAAAAGTAATTTAAGGGTCTGGCTTGGTGACTCAGTCTGTAATCCCAGCACTTTGGGAGGCCAAGGTGAGTGGATTGACTGAGCCCATGGGTTCGTGATCAGCCCGGGCAACTTGGTGAGACCTCATCTCTACAACAAACCAAAAATTGGCCGGGCTTGGTAGCGCGCACCTGTAGTTCCAATTACTTGGAAGACTTGAGGCGGAAGGATCGCCAGAGCCCAGCAGGTCGATGCTGGGGTGGCCATGAGTGTGTCCAGCTTGGGCAACAGAGTGGGACTACGACTCAAAAAAAAAAGTAATTTAAGCTGTGAAAGGAAAAGTTTCGGTAAGGACAAATCTTGCTTGACTGAATAAATACACATGTTAAAACTTCACTAAAAACCAAAATGCTGAAGCAAAAGGAATCGACTACAGGAAAATGCACAAGTTTATAGGAATAGGTTAAAAGTAGCACATGACCTTTGTTGTAAAGAATTGCAGTTAGAGAAAAATAACCCAAAACATATGGGTTTAATATTTATGGCCTACACTTTTTGGTTGCAAGAGGTTTACGAGGTATTGGAGATAGTTTGCTTAGGAAACCATCCTCACAGAACTACACTGCAAAATTTGTAAATGACTGGATTTCATCATTCATTTGGCAAATAATTATGAACACCTACTATGGACCAGGTACTTTTCTTGGTGGCTGGCATATTATTTCAATGAACAAAATAAAAGAAAAAAATTCCCTGCCTTAGTGAAGCTTGCATTTTAAGGTTTGTGTTAAAAACCACAAAAATTGCAGCATTTTGCCTCTGAGCAAACCTATAGTGAATTTACCTTCATGTTTCTTAATAAACATTGCTTAGAAGATCTAGTGAAGGCCAACTCAACTGATCAAGATTAATGGCCTTAAGATAAAGTTAAAATAATGCATATATCTGCTTGGGAATTATAAATAAATAGCTCAGGGGTCCCCAACCCCAGGACTAGTCTGCAGCCTGTTAGGAATTGGGCCGCACAGCAGAAGGTGAGCAGTGTATGAGTGAACCAAGCTTCATCTGTACTTATAGCCACTCTCCATTGCTCACATTACTGCCTGAGCTCCACCTCTGAAGATCAGAGGTGGCATAGGTTCTCATAGGAGCACAAACCCTATTGTGAACTGCACATGCGAAGAATCTAGGTTGCACACTCCTTATGATAGTCTAATGCCTGATGATCTGAGGTGGAGCTGAGGCAGTGATGCTAGTGCTGGGGGGTGGCTGCAAATACAGATTAACATTAGCAGTGAGGTCTGACTGCACAAAGACCATACTAAATAAATTGCTGGCAGACTCATATCAGACCCCTGTCAGGGAGTGGAAAGTGAGTTGATGTGCTTCAATTGCACAGCTGCATCTGGTGGCAGGCTTTATGTCAGAATTCAACACTTATTTTAGTCCACATTATTTTATTTACCGTCTGCATCTCTTTTTTTTTATGGTGAGTTATATAATCATTTCATTATATATTACAAAGTAATAATAATAATAGAAATAAAGCACAAAATATATGTTATGCTCTTGAATCATCCCAAAACCATCCCCCACCCCAGTCCGTGGAAAAATTGTCTTCCATGAAACTGGTCCCTGATGCCAAAAAGGCTGGGACTACTGTTTTAGACTATAAATACATATGAATAAATATCTGAGACATTTACATGATCTGAGATATTTATATAAATAGCTGAGATATTTACATTTTTAAATAAAAATGAAGAATTGAAGAGGGTAATGAAAAAGAGAGTGCCATTAACATGTAAACCTTTTAAATAAATCTTTCAAAAGGGTATAGATGTTCTTTGATGGCCAGAGATACAAAGTTGTAAAAAATTAATAGGTAGTTTAGTGAAATTCCAAAACCAATCAAATAAACAAAAAAGACTTGAGAAAACCCAAATGTGAGGCAGGCCCAATTGAACGCATTGAGCAAGGATAAGGGAGAGGAGACAGACAGTTCAAAACAAAACAGAAAATCTAGGAAAAAAAAAAAGTCCAGAGAAAAGGGATCCTGGAAAGCACTCAAGGAGATAGTGGCACATCTCAGGGAACCAGTAAAGGATGAATGCTAGACTAGAAAACATTTAGCAACATATTTATAATATCTATAGGGTATGAAACTTAAAGATACACCTATAAAGCTGGTTTTTACTGAGATAGTAGTTTTTACTTAAAAGTAAAATAAGTCTATAAGAAAATAATCTTGCTACTTTTTTAGCTTGGCAATATCCCTGGCAGATGGGCAGGAAAAACAAGGATCAAAGGCTCTGGTTATAAGTAGGGGTCGATGAATTGGAGGAAGCCACAATTGAGAACCACTGATTAAAGATCTCAACGCATGGCAAGCTGAAAGCTGTGAGATCAAGCTTATCACTGACCTGATTTTTACCTCCAAATTCCCTGCACTCAGCTGGAACCAGTTGTGTGTCCCAAGCTCCAACAGCTAGAGAAGAATGGTCAAGACATGAGAAAGCTGCTCTTGTAAACCCAAATCCACAGTGTCTAGAGGTGAAGCATCCCTTTGGAACTCTCAGATTTAAAAAAAAAAAAAAAGGAAGTGAAAGAAGTGGAATTTCCTTGAGGTGACATCAGGGAAGGTAATCTGTCAGGGTGGCTACTGAGAACAGTTGTATAGGTTGCTGTAGAAAGGCATCTGGCTTAGGGAAGTCTGGGCTCCAGCTCATTCTCTACTTACCAGGCTGAGAGCTCTCCTCTGGGGCTACCTACACACAGAAGAAAAGGCACCTTTTCCCCAATTACACAAAGGCACTCTACAGGCTGGTAGATGGTTTACAAGGACAACTGCCGAAGGGTTTTCACAGAGACACTACCAGTATTTCAAATTCCCTTTGCGTACTCTTAAAACAAGAAGAGGAATATCCACAGTCCAAGATTTCTCAAAAACTTTATAATAGGGCCCTCAGCAGTCTTTATTTAGATCCAATTTCTCAAAACTGTACCTAGCTAGAACTTGTTAGGCTAAGGGGGTTTTCCGCACTTCTGAGCAACAATTTTCATCTTTATGCAGACTTTTGGCAGTTGGCAGCTGTGGGGTCATTGTCTGTCTCTGGATTGACAAAGAGATGCCTGAGCCCACACATCTTGGCCAGTAGGTTCTTGTGATCCTTTTGGTAATCACCAACAAACTGCTGTCTTTCCCTATGATAAAGCAATCTATTTCAAAGAGAACTGTGGCTGACACTTACTGCCAAAGTTACTGACTTAATGATCAGGGCGTTACTGCCAGCAGTCAGGCAGCTTGGCTATCTTGTCCTCAACTGATTTTTTGTTTGTTTATTTTTGTTTTAGTTTCCTCAGAGAGAGCTTTTTGTCCCTTTTCATCCAGCAGATTTCTGGAGCCCCAGCCTAGCTGGCCATCTCAAGTCCCCTGCTCAGGCTCTGTTAAGAAACAAACAAAACTATACTGGAAAGTAACTTATCATGGGTGGAACTAAACTCGGGAGGAAGTGTCGCACAGTGAAACTGGTTTTTTGGATCTGCTAGGTGAGAGTGAAAGTAAAGGTCACTTTTTGGTAAGACACTGAGTATTAGTAAAAGTGGAACTGAGTACTGGGGAAGAGAGTAGGAGTTGAAGGTCAAGGGGGAAATTCGATGACTGCAATAACTATGGTTAAATTGTGAATGGACTCTAAGCTATGTCAATGGGAGTCTGGATGAGTAGGGGGCAAGAAAGGAAATTTCAAGGTGTGAGGAAAGTCCAGAAAATGTGCTAATCAAATGTTCCATGAAAGGGAACAGCTGGGTGGCCATACTGATGCTTTGTTTAGTGCTTGGAAGGACCACAGGAGGACTCACCACAGAAACCACCAGGATGTTTCATGCAAGATGGCATGTGGTCATTGGCCGACTTCTTACAGAGCAGCAAGCTCCAGGGTGGAACATCTGGCTATTAGGTATTGTTTTATGTCTCACGTGTTTAAAATTAGTTTCTAAGCACAATGTTGTGTGCCTTAAAATCAAACAGAACCCACAAAATAAAAGACAATAGATTTTCTAAGAAGAAGACATAAATATGGCTCTTCGCCATGAGCATCATGATTTTTATCCCACAGCAAATTTAAGCTAGGATGTTGGTAAGAGTTTTCCAGCTAAGTCCATCACTGCTTCACGCAGTCCACGTGTCTGCATGTTGTTCCCCCAAACTTATGTCATCATGCAAGGAGCTGGTCCTGGAATCAGAAGCACTGGATTTGGCAAGTACTTAGTTCATCCATTTATATATTAATTAATATATGTATTCATGTATTCAATGGCTGTATACCAAGAACTCACTATGTGCATGAGTATCTCATTTTCTCATATGTAAATTAAAGAAACTACCATAGACTAACACCAATTTTGAAATAATACAACTGATTTTTTTTTTTTTGAGTCAGAATCTCACTCTGTCGTCCAGACTGGAGTGCAGTGGCACGCTCATGGCCACTGCAGCCTTGACCTGCTGGGCTCAGGTGATTCTTCCGCCTCAGCCTTTCAAGTAGCTGGAACTACAGGCCCAAGCCACCACACCTGGCTAAATTTTTCATTTGTTGTAGAGATGAGGTCTCGCCATGTTACCCAGGCTGGTCTCGAACCCCTTTGCTCCAGCAATCATCTCGCCTCCACCCCCCAAAGTGCTGGGATAACAGGCGTGAGCCACAGTGCCCAGCTCATATAACTAATTTTAGGTGTCACTTTCTTTTTAGAACAAATAAAAACCCAGGGCATTTAATATAAACATAAATTTACTTATCAGATTATTGGACCATGTATTTGCAAATCATAGCCTGTTTTATTTTTTCTTTATTGGATATTTTTACATTATAGAAGCATACCCATTTTAATAAGCAAGCATAGACAATATGCAAAGAAAAAGTTAATAATATTCTTACTCTTCCTTCTGTTCCACTCTACTGTGATAATAAGTATTCACACCAGTCTTCCATATTTTTCTCTGTGCTCATACAAACATAAGTACTATATATATACATACATATGTATGTAAAGCTATACTAATTCTCAGAATATTTATTTTCTTCTTTCTTTTAAAAATATTAATGTAATCATATTATGCAGAACTCTGATAATTATTTGGTTATTTTGCATTTATGCAAAAATCTCTGAATATTCCATCAGGTTCATACATATTGCTCTAATTGTTTTAAATGCCCAAATAAGATTTGAAAATTATGAATGGACCAAATTTATTTACTCATTTCTCTGTGATGTATTACCAAGTTGTTTCTAATTACTTTTTTTATTTTGTCACTACAACCTATGCATAATAAAAAAAATCTATCTAGAGCCGGGCTCGGTGGCTCAGCCTGTAATCCCGCGCCTTGCGAGGCTGAGGTGAGTGGATTGCCTGAGCCCACGGGTTCAAGACTTGCCTGGGCAACTTGGCGAGAACTCATCTCTACAATAAATAAAAAAAAAAAAATCAGCCGGGCGTGGTAGCGTGAGCCTGTAGTTCCAGCTACTCGGAAGGCTGAGGCGGAAGGATCGCCGGAGCCCAGCAGGTCGAGGCTGCGGTGGCCAGGAGCGGCCACTGCACTCCAGTCTGGGCGACAGAGTGAGACTCCAACTCAAAAAAAAAATCTATCTAGAGATATTTTCACAGACTAATATTTTATGTACATAGAATAGATTTAGCAATAGATTGCTAGGTCCAAGGGTATTGACAATGAAACTTTTAACAATGTTTCTAGGTGATTTTCTGAACTGATTATAATGATTTTCATTTCTATCAGCTATGTGTAAGAGTTCTTTTTTTCCTACAACTGAAGTCAGACCAAGATGCTATTAGCATTTTTGTCAACGAGTATTCCATTGCTGTTTCAATTTGTATTTTCCCAATTACCAGTGATGCTGTTCATATTCCAATAAGTTCATTGTTCATTTGCTTGTTTTCCTCTAGAATTGTTACTTCTGGTTCTCAACTAATTTTTCTTTATGGATGTCTTTTCCCTCTCCCATTGGCAGTCGTTCTTTGTCTAGTTAGCATTTTAAGTCACAGAAAAAATATAGAACAATGTAAGTGGTATCAGAGCTATGGGATATTGGCTGGGGAGGTGGGGTTTACAATTTGAAATGGGGTAAGAGAAGGTAGGACTCACTGAAAGGTGACATTTGCACAAGGCTTTCATAGAATGAGCCATGCGACTTACTGGCAAATGAGTATTCTCTGTAAAGGTAACCAGTGCAAAAATCTTAAGGCTAGGCTTGCCTGGTGCATCCCACAGATGGCAGGGAGGAAAATATGACTGTAGTGGAGGGAGCTAGAAGGGGAGTTGTAGCAAATTATACTAGAAAGGTGAAAAGGGACCAACTTAAAGAGGACTTATGTTTGCTTTACAAATGTCAAAGCTTAACGTCTTTATATGCTTTAAGTTGATCTATTATTGATCATTATTCTTCCTTGATCTTGAGACTGTTTTTCTCTGCCCTTCTAAACAATTCTCTGAACATTCAGGGTTCCTTCATCTTTCTTCTTCAGTTTTCAGTAGTTAATAGCAACAACAAATAAATAGCAGACTTAACAAAATAAAAGACCCCAGACCACACATACCATATTTTCACTAATATGACCTTGCAGTACTGTTCTTTTCTAATAAAAAAATTTTCCTGTACCTGACCACCTCTTTTGCTCTGAACTCCTTGCCCTTTGGAGTCAATACTTAAATTTATTTCTATTTTAAATGGAAAGATCAAGGGGCAACCCCCATGAATACAAAATTAGATAGTTCTGTACCTGCAGGAGCTTAGTACAAGAAAATCCAAATCTAATATTTCAACACTTTGAAATAAATTTGAGTTTTTTTTTTTAAAAAGTCAGAACAATAAGTTTGTGATAAAATGCCTGTGAGAATAATGAATAATTTGCAGATTATTTTTAAGGAATAAATTTATCATTATTATTATTATTAACTTATCTGAGGTTCAGAGTATAACAATAACTTACTTGTGTTAAAGATTAAGTGAGATAACATATACCAAGTGTTTAACAAGTCTTATGTTGATTAAGGCTTGTATAGTCATCTACCTATTTAACATGTCTGCTGGAGATTTTCAGATTTTATACCTCTGCCCAGAAAAGCCCATATATCAACAAAGCAGCTCTTGTAATAGAGAAAAAGTTGAATAACCACAAAGCAGCTGAGCAAGGAAGACAGGAGATACTTCTCAAATTCGTCCCCTTGAGAATTTTAGGCTAGAGTTTTTTAAGGATAATATGGTGGGCAGGGGCTAGGGAAGGGACACAGGTAATGGGTTGGAGATGAGGGCATAGAGGTGTTGAAACTGTCTTGGTGCACAGAGCCAGTTTCTGAGTGAGGGATCACAGGAACAGGTGAGTCAGGTCCTTGGACATGGCTCACAAGTCTGGGTGGGGCCAGTGGGTTTTCTAGAATGCAAAGTCTGACAAATATCTTAAAGACCAGTGTTAGGCTTATTGGGGAAGTTACAAATCTTGTGAACTATAGTTGTCTAACTATGGGAGGTATGCTGGTGGGTGATCAAAGCTGTCCACATTCTTCAACCAATCAAACTTCTGGATATCATCAAGAAAGTCTGCGTGACCTAAAGACTCATTGTTCCTTAAGAGAAAATAAATTCATCTACCTTGAGGACAGCTGTCCTACCCCAGAGTGAGAGGGGCCGGGACATGAAAGAATTCAGAACCCTATTACAATTCTAACCTTGTAGCATTTTATTAATTTTATGAAGGTGTTTTTATAAAGACAATTTCAAAGATGCTTAAAAGAAATCCCAAATAAGAGTCTTCAAAAAAAAAAAAAATTCTCCCCAAAACCCAAAACTCCTCATTGCTAACTATCCCAGATTTACTCCTCTCTGTCTTGAGTCCTGTCTGAATAAAGAGCAACTTGATTTTTCCCAGTTGCTTGTGTAAAAGAACTTAGAGACATCCTTGAACTCTTTCTATTGTTCCCTTTCCTTTTCTACTGGCTATATTCAAATTACACCAAGAATTCTACCTCTTCTCTCCACATCCCTCACTACCACTCTGTTCAAACCACTAGCATCCCTAGCCTGTATAATTTTAGCAGCTTTTAAAATGGTCTCAGTATCTTTACTTGCGCCTCCTCACAGGCTATTTTTATAAATCAAAAAGAGCAATTAACAAGTCAAAGAAAATTCCATGACATTTAAATCTATTCAAGTTTGGTGGAAACCAGGATAGGGCAATAAATGATTTATAATAGTTAGATGCTAATGAATTAGACAATTAATTCTATGTAGATGATATATGTCTTTAAATCTGACTCTCTATACTACTTTATAAGTTTGGTAGGTTTTAAATGCTCTATTTAACCATTCTAACACTGATTTAAGTGAATGAAAACAACAACACACCTGCAGAGTTTGTACATAGCAATTATACAGAGGAGAAAGGCAATTTAGACAAGGAGGCCAAAAACTGAATGCGATACAGTAAAAAGTATCCCCATTGTCCCTGGTTTCTACACAGAGCTCTATAGAATTCCCTAAATGATAGAAATGAATGACTTTTGTTATTTTAACTACTTAATCCTTTTGACCACACTGAAGTTTATGTTAATGTGGTCTCTCAGAGTGGGGCCAACAGAATGCCCAAACATGTGACTGAGGGAGGGAACTTTCAGTCACACCACCAACATCCAGAGGGGAAGGGCCCGAAGAGTGAGATATAAGCACTCTTGGACAAGGAGATTTGGAGAGCTTCTGCACTGGTCAGACATTGATGTGGTGAAAGGGGAACATGTTTGGAAAAGGCAAGGAAGCTGTGTGCCAGGGACTCCCATCCCTTACTCACACCCCCCCAACCTTGTCCTGTGCAGCGCTATCATTTGGCTGTTTCTGAGCTGTATCCTCTATAATAAACTGGCAAATAGAAATGTTTTCCGGAATTCTGTGAGTCATTCTTGTGAATTAACAGCCTTAGGAGGGGGTTGAAGGAATCTCTGAATTCATAGCCAGTTGGTCAGAAGCATGAGCAGTCGCTTGGACTTGCAACTAACGTCTGAAGTAGGGATAGTCTTGTGGGACTGAGCCCTTAGCCTGTGCAGTTTGTACTAATTTTTGAGTGTCAAAATTGAATTGAATTGTTGGACATGCAGAGAACTGGTGTGGAAAAAACCATACATTTGCTGTTAGAAAAAAGATGTCACACTGGATATAGTTGATGCTTATATGAACCCAAGCAAGCAGCATTATACAGAGAAGGAGTAGTGAGCCCAGAGGAAACAAGTCTCCAGAGTAGACTTGTAAACTCCAATAAAGTTATGGCAAACAGCACACATATTTGTGCCTCTTAAGCTTCAGTAAACAGTTGCAAAAGATTCAAGATCCTCTACCTTTTGACACCAAATAGAGTGAGATAAACGATTTATTTATTTATTATTTATTTATTTTGTTTTTGAGTTGGAGTCTCACTCTGTCACCCAGGCTGGAGTGCGTGGCACACTCACAGCCACCCCAGGGATGACCTGCTGGGCTCCAGCAATCCTTCCACCTCAGTCTTCCAAGTAGCCAAAATTACAGGCACTGCTACCACGCCCAGCTAATTTTTGACTTATTGTAGAGACGAGGTCTTGCCAAGTTGCCCAGGCTGCTCTTGAACCCACGGACTCAGGCAATCCACTTGCCTTGGCCTCCCAAAGTGCTGGGATTGCAGGCTGAGCCACCGAGTCCAGCTGAGATAAACTATTTATATGTGATTTTTATTCACTCACTCAACAAATTTTTATTGAAGTTTACTACATGCCAAGAACTGTATATTTCTTTTCTTTCTTTCTTTTTTTTCTTTTTTTGAGTTGGAGTCCTACTCTGTCACCCAGGCTGGAGTGCAGTGGCACACTTCTGGCCTCTGCAGTCTTGACTTGTTGGGCTCAGGCAATCCTTCCACCTCAGCCTTCCAAGTAGCTGGAACTACAGGCACGTGCTACCATGCCCAACTAATTTTTTGATTTATTGTAAAGACGAGGTCTCCCCATGTTGCCCAAGCTGGTTTCAAAACCGTGGGCTCAGGTAATCCTCTTGCTTTGGCCTCCCAAAGTGCTAGGATTATAGGCTTGTGTCACCACGCCTGGCCAAGAACTGTATATTTCTTATTGTAAAATGCTAGTCAGTGGCACATTTTTGGTAATGTATAGAATTGTACTTAATTTTACACAACTGCTTCTAAGAGAAACTTATTATAATTTGAAATATTTTTAAGGCAAGTCATTTTCTATATTACAACTTAAATTGATTGTTTTAAATACATCTATATGATGACTGAATGTTCATACAGTATGTCAGGGACTCTACATGTATTATATTATTCAATCTGCACAACTATTATCATCCCTATCAGAAAGATGAGAAAAATGAAGGTTTTAGGTTAAGTGACTTACCTAAAAAGTGTGATTTAAACTTAGGGAGTCTGACTCAAGAAACCAAACTGCTAACCACAATACTGATTTTAAGTGGTGTCATTGAGATAGTGGATGCCCTTTACTCTTAAATAAATAAGAACATCTGCTATCAGCTATGCTAAAAAAGCATAGATATGAGTTACCCTGAGCCAACGATGAGAAGGGCTTTCATCAGCCTCTGAAGAAAGGAACAATTAACCATCACATAGAAATGAAATAAAGCCTTGTACTTTGGAACATTTTTGAATAGGCTTAAATTAAAGCAGGTTTGGCCATCATATCTTTGACAAAAGAAGTACTTGTGGTTCCCTAGCGAAACGCTTCCTAATATATTCTTTGGACTTCTAGATGTCTGTTAGACATTAGCAGCTGCCTAAGCCAAATTCCTCCACACAGATAACATTAAAAAATTACAGATCGGCTGGGCTCGGTGGCTCAACCTGTAATCCCAGCACTTTGGGAGGCCAAGGCAAGTGGATTGCCTGAGCCCGCAGGTTCAAGACCCACCCGGGCAACTCGGTGATACTTCGTCTCCACAATAAATCAAAAACTAGCCGGGTGTGGCAGTGCGTGCCTGTAGTTCTGGCTACTTGGAAGGCAGAGGTGGAAGGATCTCCGGAGCCCAGCAGGTTGAGGTTACGGTGGCTGGGAGCGTGGCATTACACTCCAGCTGGGGAGACAGAGTGAGACTCCGACTCAAAAAAAAAAAATACAGATCAACAAAAAGAGCAAATAAAACTCAGGCTGGAGTGCAGTAGCATGGTCATGGCACCACAGCCTCAACCTGCTGGGCTCAGGCAGTCCTTCTGCCTCAGCATTCCAAGTAGCTGGAACTACAGGTACCACCAGGCCCAGCTAATTTTTTTTTTTTTTTGATTTATTGTAGAAAAGAAATCGTGCCAAGTTGCCCAGACTGGTCTCAACCCCTGGACTCAGGCAATCCTCTCCCTCGGCCTCCCAAAGTGCTGGGACTACAGGCCTGAGTCATTGCGCCCAGCCTATAAAATTCTTAATAGGCTTCTGAAACATGTATAAGTGTCTTAGTCTGCTTGGGTGGTCATACGAAAACACCATAAACTAGGTGGCTTAAACAAACAGGAATGTATGTCTCACAATTCTGGGGGCTGAGAAATTCAAGATCAAGGTGCCAGTAGGTTGTTTCCATTTCGAGGCCTCTTCTCTTGGCTTGCCGTGTGCTCATGTGACCTCTTTGTGCATTTATGGAGACTGGAGAAGATAACAAGTTCTCTGCTGTCTCCTCTTTTAAGGGCACTAATCCTATGGTACCAGATCCCCACCCTTATGTCTGTCTCCAAATAGTCACATTGGGGTTTAGGAGTTCAACATACGAATTGAGTGCCATAATTCAGTTCATAGCAAGAGGAGACAGAAAAACTTCAAATGTCAACCTCAAACAAACAGATTTGGCCAGGTTTGAAAACCATACCAGAGTAATGTCTGGTGAAGACTGGGTTGAAAAGAGGAGCCAACTGTGGGAGTTGAATGGCAATAACAATAAAATCTTCCCCAGAAAGAAGAGTCTGCAGTATTCCAAAAACAGGTATATGAAAGAATAACTATCTTGCCTTTCCAATGACAGCTTGGATTTTCTTAAGAATAATGGGGTGAGGGAGTAAATGTGAATATAGATGAAATAGAATTGACCATGTATTGAATATTACAGAAGCTGCTGTAGTGGTTAAAGGGTTTGTCATAATATCCTCTTTGCTTTTGTTTGAATATATTCATATTATTAAGTTTTTAAAAGGAATATGCTATTTTGTGGGGAAAAGAAGGGAGAGAAAGTTCCATTCTAAATGGGAAAATACCCAGTACATGTTGGAGAACTGGCTCCCAGAGATCCAGAGACCAAGTAGGAGAACAAAAGGCAGCTGTCAAGAACTATGAAAAAATCTGGGACTATTCCAAGTGCAAGCCAGCACTTTGGCTTATCACTCTTTCATGGATAATGAGAGAGGAGATGAGATGAGACTCCTATGTCAGAGATAGAGGACCTTATTGCTCAGAGCAATAGCAGTAGCCAGAGTATCAGTATTTGTTGACAAATTGAGCTAATATCTCAAGCCAAATTCCTACAGTGAGGTGCAAAGACAACCAGGTGTATTTGTAATATAGTGGGCTATATCCTGGCCCTAGGGAATCCTGATATTGTATATTAGACAGTAAAGATGTCTGCTCTTGCTATAAATGGAGACGCTCTTCCAAGACTGTAAAGCAATTGTGTCCTTTAGTCTAGAAGGAGACATTCCTTTAATCTTCCAAAGAGGTTTGTTTTATAAATATCTTTGAAAAGATAGCCCAGGACAGAGGCATTCAGTTCCTGTGCTTACAAGGCATGCATTAATGTGATCGACTCAAGGAGAGCTGTCTCCCAACAGCACAGCCTTGGAAAGTCACCATTGTGAGGATGAGATAGTGACTTGGGAGGAAGAGGCATTCAGTGGAGTCTTGGTGGTAAAAGGATCGAAAAAAACAAGCTGTGGAATTGATTGCTACAGGAACAAAATCAGAAAACACATCAATCTTGAAAATACACCAATAATTAAAGAAAAACATATTATTTATATAAACAAAAGAGGATATTCCTGAACTAAGAAACATATTAAGTCACCATCACTATAGCTACATAGAGACACCCATTATCCCCTGTCCAAGAAAATATGACATTTCAAAATAATTACAAAATGACAGGCAAGAATAAACTACAAGAATAAAATAGAAAATGAGACTCAAGATATGTCATCTCATTAAGCTGTTATTTAAAAAACCAAACATGCAGCAGAGGAAAACTGTGGTAAAATATGCATTCCAATTAGCACTAAACATCTCTAGATAGGCATTTTTTCAATATAAAAGAGCATCTTAAACCATAAATTTTAAAAACTGAGGACAGAAGTGAAAAAAAAGCACAATTTAAAATGAGATATGACTAAATTCAAGAAAAAAAATGAAAAAAGTTATAGGTGTAGGTCAAATTACAAGCTATCCAAGAAGAAATAGATTTGGTTGCAAATATGATATGGGACTTTTGAGTAGGGAACAAAAATAAAATTAAGAAATAAATAAGATCAGAAATTAAGGGCTAGATAAAGAAGAGCAGTAAAAAAAAAAAAATCCAATATAATATACATTGGATTTTTCCGAACAGGAAACTAAAACAACAGAATAGAGCTACTATTTAAAATTATACTAAATAAATCTTTTCAGAAAAGAATATAATTGTATTCTTATTGTTAAAAGAATGTTTATATACCTTGGAAATTGCAAGACACAGTCTGGTAAAACTATCAAAATTTCAAGAAAAAAAAAATAGTCCTTTAGGGAAAAAAATATCAAAAAATTTACAAAGTTTCTTGATACAAACATACAAAGCACGACAGTCTTAAAGGACTGTAGGATTTTCATGTCCAACTGAGTCTTACATGTATCAAATCTAAGAAAAATTTTAGTAACAACACTACTGATAAGTATCAAAATACAGTCGTAGACCTAAGGGTATCTTCAAATTTAAAACAAAGGTGAGAACAAGTTTGAAAAGTATTATGCAAATGTATATGTCCTGACTGAGTAAAAGTAATTATAAAAATGGGAAACAAAGGAAAGTAGAAGTAAAATAAGCTCGTTGATTGCTACAAAGTTTACAGATAGAAGTCAAAGAACATCATTCACATCTAAAAAACTAAAGAGTAGAAGTCTAAGAACAAAAGGACCAAAGGATTTTAAAAAGTTGTTAGCACAAAGACAACCACTAGGCAAAATGCAAGTTTTCTGAATACAAAAATAAATATTAAGAATGAGCAAAGAAAACAGGTCAAGGAAAGAAAGGAATGTGGAAATCTAACATTAACATCGAACAATAAGATGAGTGAGACCATATATACTGGTGAATGTAACATCTTGCTATTTAACGAGCAAGATGTTCGGTGCAGCTTATGAAGCAAAATCCAAACCTATGCTGAATGGAAGAGACACACCAAAACCAAGTGATTCACAAAAGCTAAAAATAAAAAGTTGGTCTAAGTTATACCAGACAAATGTGAACAATAAGAAGGCATAGGTTGAGTCAGCAAGGTAGAATTCAGGCACAAATCATTACATGAGACAAATTAATACCCTATGAAGTAAATGTACTTGATGACTTACCCTGCCACTGGCCACTACTTTGAAAATACCAGAAAACATAAAGTCACAGATAAAATCTAAACATCATATAAAATTCTGTGTGTGTGTGTGTGTGTGTGTGTGTGTGTGTGTGTGTGTGTGTGTGTTCAGGACTTACTCTGTTCCCCAGGCTGGCATGCAGTGGCACAATCATGGCTCACAGCAGCCTCAATGTCTTGGGCTCAGGCGATCCTTCCCTTTCAGCCTCCCAAGCTAGGACTACAAGTGCATGCCACCAAGGCAGGCTAATTGTTGTTGTTGTTGTTGTTGTTGTTGTTGTCGTAGAGATGAGGTCTCACTATGTTCCCCAGGCTGATCTTGAATTCCTGGGCTCAAAAGATCCTCCGCCTCAACCCCCCAAAGTGCTGGGATTATAGGCATTTGTCCTACCCTTGGCCAAGAACACTGAAAATCAATCTTGATTGACTCAATTTCAATAATAAGCAGATAAGCATTATATCAATAAGGCATATAGCACATATGCATTTAACTCCTCTCTTGTTCTCGAAGCTCTGTTCAAAACCCAAGAAATGATTTTTTTAAACCAATATTAACCCCCAAGGACAAAAATCACTGGGAAAGTTGACAATAGCTGATGAGAAGTTTTTCAATCAATATTTTGAAAAAGAAAAGCAGAATTTGTAATTTACTCACTGGAACAAAAGGAAGAAAAGCTGCACTGCAGGTCGAGGAGTAATAATTCAATAACAGACATCTCAAGAAGTGAGGGTGTTAGAAGGAAAAAGAGTTACCAACAGCAGAGGAAATATAGTAGAGAGGTGTCTCATTTGGTGAGAGGTTCACCTTGAAAGCCAATCAGCTGAGGTAAAGAACAACTCCAGCTCCAGTTGAAAATAGTATTCATTGCTAGGAAAGACATTTGGTTCAGCAGTGAATAATATTTAGATGAATAAGTAGAAAAATTACTCTCTCAACTAATGGGAGAACGGGTACATTGGTGCTCTGTCTTGTTTGAGAGCACTGGGAAATACATATCAAAAGCCTTAAGGTTTTCTACAATTTTACTCAACAATTCCATTTTTAGGAGTTTATCTAAGAAAACAAAAGTGAATGTGCCCAAAGATTTAAATACAAGTATGTTTGTTGCAGCATTGCTCCTAACAGTAAAAGACTAAATTCGATATAAATGTTTCAAACAGAGAATCCATAGATAAATATTGATAGAGTGAATAACTGGATACTATACAGATATAATATTTACTTGAGAAAATATTCATAATTTACCTATAACAAAATTTCAAAAAAACCTTTTTACTGTGGTATTAGTTTTAAAGAAAATAATAAAGACGGAGAGAGAGATCTGAAAAATTCTATGGTAGAAATTTATGTGAGCTCAGTTTCTTTCTTGTTTGCATTTTGTAAAAACTAAAGCTTTTTGCATAAATATAGCACCTCTTAGCGGTACCATATACAGAAAAAAACTGACTTATAACTTATCTTTTAAGTTTACGATTAGAAAATAACTGTTCAAAAAAAAGAGAGAGAGAGAAAGACAAAGAGCATAAGGTGGCAGGGTAGCAAGTTAATCTATAATGATCAGAGAAGTACTCTGTTTTGGAGTGGAGCAACCTTATAGGCTAGATTAGTTTCCACTTATCCATTCATTCAGTAAACATGTTCAGAGCCTTTACCATGTGCCACTGTGATCAGCCCTTTTCCTGAAAGAGCAACTAAGTAGTCACAGATAAAACAAGGATACAGTTGGAAATAAACAAAGAACCACAACATGAAGTTTACTTTTCTTTCTAGTTTGTACTACTTTAAATTTAGATATAAATATGAAAAGACTTTCCAAATTGTGTAAAACATTATACAAATGTAAGCTGAAATTGAATAATAGCACCCTCACCAGTGTCATATTCAAAAGTGGGTTATAAAAGTGATAGGACAGGATGTGAAACTCATCTTAGTTTTATAGTCAGTATTATATACATAACTTCCTAGTTATATATCAGGGCACAGCTTACTGTTGTGTGCTGAAATAAATAAAGTGTGATGCAGCACAGAGAAATATGAAAACAAAAAAGACATCACCACAATGGCTTGAAACTTAAAATAAACTTTATTTTGCTTTTTTTTTTTGAGTCAGAGTCTCACTCCATTGCCCAGGTTGGAATGCAGTGGCACGCTCATGGCCACCCCAGCGCAAACCTGCTGGGCTCTGGTGATCCTTCCGCCTCAGTCTTTCAAGTAGCCAGAACTACAGGCGCACACTACCACACCCGATTATTTTTGATTTATTGTAGAGATGAGGTCTTGCCAAGTTGCTCAGGCTGGTCTCGAACCCTTGGGCTCAGGCAATCCACTCTGCTTGGGATTACAGACTGAGCCACTGAGTCAGATCTTATTTTGCTTTTCAATGTGCTGGTACTTTCTGTGACAATTGGAAACACTGATCCGGTAATATGAAAAGAATAAAGAAACTCCCATGGTTAGAACAATAGAAATAACTGGGTTTGGAAAGCAGAAATGCCCCTGGATTAAAAATAATTCCTAGATATGACAGAAAAAAGGATTCTCTAGTTCAGTTGGCTTGGAAAGAGAGGTGATGTGTGATTTAAGTAATTATAATACTATATAACAGAGCAATTTGCTAGGAATATGAAGTGACAGCTAGAATTCTATGTCAATATAGAAACTAGTAAATTATATAAATTACTAAAAGCGATGAATAAAAATGAATTTGAAACCAATTCTTGACAAAACTTGCCTACTCTCTGAAGTAAACCAACATTTGGGCAGACATATGTAGTATGCTAAATGGAAGCCTACCAGAGATGGAAAATTCAGTTCACTGAGGGTTTAGATTTAAAACATCAATTTATGTGAAGAAATAAAAGAGAAAAGATCCAAAACAAAACCAAATTGAATTTACCAAACTCGGGTCCCTTCATTCTCCTACTCCCCAGTTATTTTCTCAAGTGTATTTACATAACTTCCTGTCAAAGTAGCAGAGAGTTGTGAATTTGGCATTTCCAAAGTGGCCTGAAAACTGGAATTTAATAATGCAATATCTTCCATGATGTTAATTGGCTCAAATTCAATTCACACTGTCTCAAATTCAAACCATGGAACTGAATGTACTGCCATGGAGAGTCTGTATATTTAATTATCGAGTCGGAGGAGTTGGCATCAGCATAAACTGAAGCGTTCTGCAGAAAGAGCAACTCTCAGAGCTGCCACACACAGAAAGAACAGCTTTAGAGCTCTTCAACCATTGTGTGCTGTCTGTGGCCTGTCTGTGTTACTCCCAAGCCAGTTCTATTCCTCCACGGCTTTTATCAGACATTTCCACTGAGGTAAATGTGACTGATTTCCAGTCTCTAAACATACTGATTTCATGTTGAGAGACAGTACCAGTCCTTCCAGATAAATAATAAATCGATTTTTTGGGAAAATTCTAATTTGGCATTTTTTCCAACAATATCTCATAAGCACATCATAGTAAATAGCAATAGCTTTACAAGTTATTGTTGCATTGGATCCAAGAATTTTGGCATTCATAAAGTGTTAAAAACAGACAGAACAAAAGAAATATGATAAATATCTTCTTGGGCCTTCTGTATAAAGTAGGCCTCAGGAAATAGAGACTTGGCCGTTTCTTTTGCCCAAGCCAACTCTGGCATATCTCCCTTTCTTTTCTCCCTTCTTTCTCTAAGAAACTTTGTTTAAAAAAAAAGAAAGAAAATGGAGAGTTGGTGTTTATCCCATGGATGTGTTGTGTGCATGAAAGAGGTTTTTCCAAAATGTGTTTTATGGAGCCAGCCTGAAAACACAAACTGCATTCAAAGCCCTTGTCTTCTTTAATCTCTGAATTTTATCCATCCAATAAAACTTAATCTCATCTAATATATTACACATAAACACATGACTGAGAGGCTACTTTCTTGGAAGAGAAAAAACTTAATTAGACCATTGTCTAGAAACCCAATATGACTTTGATGTTTATTAGTTTGAAGAAATGTCGTTTCTGAAAAACTGACAAATTTTAATTGCAAATAAATAAATAAACAAATTAGTAAAATTTACCAGAAGAGTAGAATAATTCATGATGGTCTGTGTGACATTAAAAATACTCATTCAGCTCTTCAAAATAGATTTCTACCTAACAAAACAATATAAACGAACGGAAAATTGTCTTCAGGGTTGTCTCTCTTTATGAAAAAGTGTAAGATAGCACTAACTTCTTTTCAAGGTGCATAGCGACTGTATAAACGGTCCTTTATTTTTCCTTTCCAGACTAGTTTAACTTAGAGTCAGGTAAAAAGAGGGTTAAAAATAAAGATGCTAAAAGAATTGTAAAAATGCTGATGATATCACACAAGAGATCATTTTAGTTTTCGCTTACCACATACATAGTCCAACTAAAACATCTGCCTGTCGCCCCATAAACGTCCCTATACTTCTCTTCCCTTATGATAAAAAAAATGGAGCTGTAAGAGACTTTTAATAGGTAGCAGCTGTTTGACTGCTCAGTACCTCATCTGAAGTGTAGTATGTCATTCACATAAAAAAAAAAGACAAACTATCGTTTAGTTTTCTTAAGGTACACCAATGTTTTATATAAAGACATTTGAATGATTTGAATATGAGCAAAGACACAGGAGCTCCTTAAATACATCTGGAAATCAGTATATTGTTACCAGAAGGCAATGATAGTATTATTCAATCCTGTTTAATATTAGTGTGAACGACTACCATTGTGAATGAGTATAATGCCAGATAAAAGGGGCACTTCATGAGAACTTAGATTCATTTCATTCTTCTGAGATGAGCTCTACTTCAGGGTAAGATGAATCATAATAGTTTTTCTTGCAAGGTTGTAATTGAATGCATAATCCATTTTTAAAAAATATACTTTAAAAAATAATGTTAGGATAGGGAAGCAGCTGCTTTAGAAAAATTAAAATGAGGAACTTACACTATAAGAGTACTTAAAAAAGGTGACCCCCAGGATCATAACATGTTGAGTGGGGCTGCTTTTATTATTATTTATTTATTTCACATTTAACCTCAATCTCTCTCTCTCTCTCTCTCTCTCTCTCTGTCTCTCTCTCATGCGCCCGCGATGGGGTCTCACTCTGTCACCCAGGCTGGAATGCAGAGGTATGATCGTATCTCATTGCAGCCTCAACCTCCTGAGCAACTGAAATTACAGATACGTACCATCACACCCAGCTAATTTTTAACATTTTTAAGAGACCAGGTTTTGCTATGTTACCCAGGCTGTTCTCCCAACTCCTGGCCTCAATAATCCTCCTGCCTCTGCCTCCCAAAGTGCTGGGATTACTGCACCCTGCCATGCTTTCAAAATAATATGCTTCAAGACTATGTTAAAGCAGAATATTAAAGCTATAAAGTATTGGATTTACTTTGATAATCCCCACACTGAGAATTAAAGTTGTTTCCTCTGTTCCCTTGCTTTTCCTTTAAAAGGAAACTTATTGTGGCAGCCATAATATCAATGTGTAATACTTCAAGACATGGCAAAGCTTATGCTCACAGAACCTAACACGTTTCAATTAGAAAGGAGTCAGCTGAAGAGTAATAGGGACAGATGACCTATGTGCTCACTGTTCTGTTCCCACCCTGTTTGCTCTCACCTCTCCTCCATCTCCTTTCTTTCTCACCTCCCCTGAGACAAAGATATGAACTACAGCCCCTGCTTCATCCCTCATCTTTCTTCTGCACCCCCAGGCCTATAGACCTAGAGGGCAACTTGAAGACCATCTTCGGGACATTTTAGAGGACTATCAAAGGACTTAGCCTTCTCTCTTTCTCTCAGAAACACACATTTTTAACCACTGTACAAAAAAATATGTTTACAACTAAATTCTGTATAACTTTCATCATGGATAACAGGATAAATCTAAACCTTAATATGTGCTGCTGGCTGTGGAAAGGAAGCAATAGAATGAGACTCAGGAGCTGACACAAAGTCCTTATAATTCTCCACATGGAAGGAAATGCCTTGTGTGGGGGCTTTGGGGGTTAGGGTATCCTCTATCTCTTGATAGAAAAAATAAGGTTCTCTCTCTCTTCCTCCCTTCCTCCCTTTCATTCTTACTTTGTTAAACTGTTAAATTTTGCCAAACATGTACTTCTGCTACCAAAATACAATGGAGTATGATCTTTCCTAGAGATTATTCAACATCATATATTTTCTGTTTCTATAATAGCTAAAGACTTTTACAGGTTGTCAATATAATCCCCAGACTACTCCTGTGATATAAATTTCAATTTGCTTACTGCTTACTTTTATTAAAATGTATATGAAATAGATAAAGGTTTATTGTAGGTCCACAGAATTCAGGGGGAATATGTGGCTGTGTGCTGAGTTCTTCTCTTGAGTCAGATAAAATTGTATTGAGGAGGCAAGACTTACACACAGAGCATAGTTAAAGACTAATAAAGAGGAGTGCATAATAAAATGCTAAATTGTATACAATTAGAGGCTAACATGCTTGTAAAGATAAACTGGTTGAGAAGAATGGGAGAAATCAATATTTCTATATTTATTCAAGCTTCTGGTTTTTCCCCAATTAATTTTAAACACTGTTGCTAGACTAGCCTGTTGGAAATCCCTGTCCAAAATTCTTCATGGTTTCCCTTGTCCACAGTCATAATTTTCATACTGGGACGATATATGGGCCTCTTTTAATGAAAAGTTTCTCATAGTCAGAAAATCTGAGACTATGTGTCCAGACCCACAGGATCTAAGAATCCTAGTTTAAGAAACACTGATTTAAGAACTTGATTATTATTATTTCTTTAAATTATCGTTCACTTGAAAGGTATTGAAAAATAGAAGTTTTATCTTTATAAACAGAATAAATCCCCAGCTATTTTGTCACTCAAGATTTCAGTGAAGTTTCTTTCTCTTTCTGTGTTACACACCATTGTGGAAGTCAGAACAACTGTTTGCTGATCTTGACACAAGTGTTCGGCTTTCCTACCATCACAGCTATGTACACACTCTGCCTTCAGCCTGGATTACTCTTTCCTTCTCTTTTTCCATCTTTCTCTCCAGCTTCTCTTTGCCAGAAATGAGGTCAACAACTTCTTTGTGTATCTCTATCCCCGTCTCTGGAGACCTCATCTTCCTCTGACTCCCCAGAGCAGCTTATCTGTGCCTCTTACACAAGGCAAAACATCCTACCATAGATCATGCTTGTCAAAAACTCCTATTTTTCGATACCTTTCAAGTGAAAGATAATTTAAATAAATAATAATAATCAAGTTCTTAAGTCAGTGTTTCTTAAACTAGGATTCTTAGATCCTGTGGGTCTGGAGACATAGTCTCAGGTTTCCTGACTATGAGAAACTTTTCATTAAAAGAGGCCCATATATCGTCCCAGTACGAAAATTATGACTGTGGACAAGGGAAACCATGGCTTTTCACTTCTGAACTGCAAGCAGCTTGAGGCTACGGTCTGTAGTTGATATATCTTCTACAAGCAGCTCGCACAGTATCTTACACATCAAAGGTGCCAAGTAAAAGGTAAAGACAGTTCCACTGGCTGATGAATAGAGTGAGGCTTAAGAAAAACCTGGAAAGATTGATTGAATGTAGAAAGTGATAGATAGAATGAAGAGGGGAATTTTTGATAAGGACTTAGCAAACTTCTCATCCTACACCTGAACTAAGGATTAAGCAAATCAGGAGAAAAGAAATAGATACTTCACATTATTAGTGAAATTTGAGTTGTTTCCTAGGAGGAAATCTGTGCAATTAAAGAGAAACCATTCTAAATACCAAGGCTTGTCGATGGAAATTTATCAAATACTTTAAAAAGCAAATAACCTTCATAATCCACCATGATTCTTGTCCTTTGGGTAGCAATGAAAGAAAATGTGTTCAGAGAGCCCACACTATTCCTCATCATCATTTTCTCATTTAGACCCATGTCACAAAGCAGAAGTGCTCTAACTAGAATATTGCTATTAGAGGCAAATCACTCCTAAATGAAATGTTGTTATTACCTTTCAGAATCTTCAGACTGACCAGTGAACAGTACCAGTTTCTCATCATGTTTCTCATTTTTGTTTATGAGCCGTCCACATGGAATCTGAAAGAAAAGGTATAGAAATGACATGAGGCTCAAGGGAAGTTAACTATGTCAGTCACTGAAGGAGAAAACCACCTGTTGAATATATTTTTCACTAAAAGTCATGTTATTATTCTCATGTCTTGTTTTTCAAGCCTGCCAGAAAAGAAGACAGACCACAAGTTTGCCTTCTGCCTAGTTTCAATCAAAGGTAAAACACTGGGTGTAAACATAGGCTCGAGTCCGTTAAGGGAGATTCTTGTGACAGGAAGAAGTTGTCCAGGAACGAGCAAAAGAAAGCTAGACATTCCAACATACAAAGCATAAACTGGTAAAGTTGTCAGGCTGACATGTTTGGAGTTCAATTAAGCCCAGTCCAGGAATGAGTTCCCCAGGAGTGCCTACTGACCCCATGACACCACAGGCTGGGCTGTTCATGCCAACTTTTTCTCCAATGGAAGACAGGGATTATTTCTATGATTTTCAGAGAAATAAGGGACCTGGTAATGTGACAATTAAAAGAGAAGGAAGAAAAAATTTGTGTTTAAGACACAGAATTTTTTATTTCCCTTTTTTTTCTATTTAATGTTAGTTGCAACTTAAGCACCAAACTGTTGACAAACATTACACAGACAGCATAGTACCTCATGGGACTTACAGTAGTATTCTGAGACTAAAGAGTTTGAAGATTTGTGTATGTCTTAAAAGTCAATTCCTGTAGTCAATTAACACATTTTAAATGCATCTGGAAACCATTAATTGCTGTGATCCTGTTAGAAAATTAGGGAGTTAGGTCTATGGGAAACATGAAGCCAACTTGTCTGGTGTCATGTGTTTCTGTTTAGTTGTAACAACAACCAAAAAAAAAAAAGTTTGTTAAAATGCCCAGGAAGGATTCATTTCAGCTATTGGCAAGGTATTTGTACATAGTGTGGGAGGGTGGCTTGTTTTGTTTTCAGCTTTTGACAGCTGTTTAAAAGTCATCTGTTGCCACCATGGTAGACAGTTATTAGATGAAAGCAAATGTCTTTCAAGACTGCTGTAGGGAATTGGACCACCAACTAGTCCAGCTATCTTTTAACTACACAAAATTGCAAAACCTCCTAGCTTACTTATGTGGTGTTTTGGAGATATTACACAATTTTGCAAATGCATTGAAGACAAGTCACATGCTGCCTGATAAAGTGACTCACAATAAGTGTCTATTTCTGAAAGATGAGGTTATAAAAATTGAATTAATACATAAAAGTAGATTTGTAGTAAAGTTTTAAAATGTCCTAAATTGCTTCATTATTTTAAAAATTACTTTTTAAAATAAGGCTAATTTCCTAGCATATCTTGAATTATACATGAAGTCTTGGAGTATCCAGGAATAAAAATTTGAGACTAGAGAATACTCTAAGAATTATCACACCATCATTTTACAATAAAAGAAACAGAAGTCAAACGAAGACAAATGATTTGACTAATTAATGCTTGATGAAGGATTAAACACCAAACCATTTGACTCCTAGTTTATGACTTTCTATTGTTGTGCCATAATGAAAAATTATACAGATGAAATTTTAAGTTTGAAATGAGAGCTGTTTTAATACTAGTATAATTTTAAAGTACTATACAAATATTTATATTACAAATATAACCTTATAAAAATATATTTCTTAGGCACTGATATTATATTATGTGAACCCTGGTGGTCAATACCCCAAAAGGCATGTGGAAAGGGAAATCTCCAGATTTAAAATTTTATAGTTTAAGATTCACAAATAATACCTCCGAGGCACTGGAACAGACCAGCGTTGTCTCAAAAGTATTAATTATTTTACTGAACATTGCATTTCCTTTCTAAATCTCCTTTTTCTAGACTGGAATTTTACAATTGTTATTACTCAGTCTTGGAAGTGAAAAAACATCAACTAGTGATAATCAGAAAAGTCAATATCCCAGTCATAATTATCATTTTCAATAGCTTATTTTTCCGTTTTACCAGAATTCTTTTCATTTTTACAAACAAAGGTATTTTTCTAACTGAACAGTAACAAAGCAGACAACTAGAAAAGGACACTGCAGTTAAAGGGTTTCTCTTTCAAGGGGTAGTAAATAAATAAAATCAAGCCAGTCTGAGGACATCAAGACTTCTCAATGCCAGTGCCTCATTTTTAAAAAATCTTTAGAGAAAATCAACAACTTCAGAAGTCTCATAAGATTTAGCAAACATTCGTATGCCTCTCTGAACTTTATCTTCACTACTTATGAGTCTGGGTGACATTATACCATATGATAAGGAATTCTGCTAAAGGTCTCACTCCTATAATTTTTCATTGAGCAAAAAAACACAGAATCAATCTAATCGGGGAAGTATGCACTTCCTGAATTTTTATTGACTGGTGTGGAGACATGCAAACGTCAGCAGCAAAACACCTGATACTACAAACCAGGCAACACTGGGTCTAAACTCCCAGTTTCAGTGGCACATTGCAGTTTTTGGTTTGTTTGTTTGTTTTTAATTTTTAATTTAAAGATGTGGGGTACAATTCAGGATTAGGTAAATAAACATTGATCATGCAGGTACCCTTGTTGATGAGGTATGCCCCTTCCTCCCTTAGCAGTTTTCCTCAACTGCCAGTCCCAGGCCCCTCTCCTGACAGTTTCCCACTACTGCCAATTGCTTTCTTATAGCATTATAATTGTTCAAGGTCCTCTTATGAGTGAGAACATATGGAACTCTGTTCTTTGTTTCTGTGGTAAATCACTGAGTATGATTGACTCCAAATTCATCCAGGTTGTTGCAAAGTCCATATATTTGTCCTTCTTTATGGCTGCATAATATTCCGTTGTGTATTGTAGTTACCTTTGCTTGTGGTTCACTAATTTCTCGTATAGTGTAATTAATTACATTAATTAGTAAACATTTTAAATACTTGAAACAAATCCTAATGAAACAACCAAGTTAGACATAGAACACAGTGGACATTCCTAAAAACAAATTTTATCTGAATACTACACAGTGGAAAGATAGGGTAGCTGGCCCCTCTTTAACTTGCACCTATTCAAGGTAAATTTCTCAGATACTTCACCCCGAAGTATTTAAAACACAACTAGCCAGGTTTCTAGTACTTGATTATGGTGCACAGTGTCTGCCTGTGATATCAGTTTGTTGGCTTTTAGATAAAAGGCCACAGGTCTTCCCTTTAGCTCACATCTGTGACATTTATCTTCCACCCTGGAGGGTCATCTAAGAAGCCATTATTTCACCCATATGCATTCACGTTTGTCATCCATGGGATGCAGAAACTTTGTATAAGATCATTGTTAGCAAGAGGCATGATCATAATGCATCTATTCCATCACAACAAGTCTGCTATGAATTAAATACTGAGATCCCTTTTCTGAAACTTCTAGAAGCTATGCACATTCTTTTGAAAATTTTTGAAAAAAGCTAAGTTATTAGGTTAAAGTTTGGTAATTGAGGTAAAGGAAATCGAGTCATGTAATATCAGTGGGATTAAAAGTGGGGTGAAAAATAATAGAGCTGGCTTCCTTCCCTTGTTTGTCAGAGGTCTTTTAAAATCCCTTTCTTTGCATCTGCAGAAGCAGAGCAGCACTGTGATGAGGAATGGGCTCAGAGGCAAGACTATTTAAGCTCAATCCTCGCTCCTCCTCAGTGACTCAACTGGGGAGAATACAACATCTCTTGGCTGTTTTCTCTTCCATAAGATGGGGATAATAATAGTACCTGCCTCACAGGGCTGCTCTGAGGATTAGATTTATACAATCTAATCCTCAGAGCAGCTCTATGAATATACTTTGTTAGTGGGTGTCCATTTTAATGGAATCTTAAAAGGGAGGAAGTGAATAATTAATATGTTCACCATCTTGACTCCTGGTCACATTGGGAGAACTTGGTAAATGGGAGTTGGTATAGACTATTTCTAAGGTCTCTTTGACTCTAAAATTCTATGCCTAAGATTTCAAATAAAGGTATAGGCTTGCCTTCACAGAATTCATCATTCTGTTGAGAAAATAAAATGACAAAACTTAGAGGCCAAAAACCAGGTGTTTTATATTTTCCCATCCCTAGGGCCCAGCATGATACCTAGCTCATGGTGAGGACCTAGTACTTTAAGAATAAAAGAATGAAGGAATGACACTTAATGGTACAAGACAGCGGATGGTAAAATGAAAAATAAGTGACATCAACAATTGCGCTTGAGATAATGGAACTTACTATGGCCAACAGTGGTTGCTCAGATACTTTTAATGAATTATTTACATTATCTTATTTTTGCTTTTTTTAAAACATCATAGAAATTTGAAATCAAAAGGGTTTGAAATCTAAATTAAAGTTGTTTCGCAATTTTGTTTTCCTGGGGAAGACAAGTATAAATCACATACAGTTTTTCTCCTTCCTCCCGCCTTCCCTCCTAACCCTCCTTTCTTTCCTTCCTTCTTTCCCTCCTTCTCTCCCTTCCTCCCTCCCTCTCTCCTTCTTTCTCTCCCTTCCTTGATGGGGTCTCATTATATTGCCCAAGCTGGAGTGCAGTGGCTATTCAGAGGCACCATTATAGCTCACTACAGCTCTGAACTCCTGGGCTCAAGTGATTTTGCCACCTCAGCCTCCTGAGTATCTTAGACTAGAGGCACATGTCACCACATCTGACTGCAGCCATATACAATTTCTGCGACCCCAAATATTTACAATTAAAGACTACAGAATTAACAGTACCCAACTGACTGACAGCATGCTCTTAAGTTAAAAGCAAATGTATTTCTTTGTTTCCATCATTTGATTACTTTCTTCTTTCTCTTCCTCTCCTCCTCTTCTTCCTCTTTTTTGGGGGGCATTCCTATACTGCTGAAAAAGCAGCTGTTGCTTTCTGTTTGACTCAACCAAAGGATGTCCTGGATTCTTGGATGGATTTCAGTAAACCAGTGAACATCATGAACTGCTTGATTGTTTAAGCAGAAATTTACACAATCCACAGTTCCAAAATAACCCAACTTTAGAGGATATACTTACTTTTGGAAGCAAATCAAGTTTTACAAGCTTTTCAACATTTGTGGTGACAGCTCTTAATACACTTGGCTTTCTAAAGCCAGGTTCAAAAGCTTGGGTGTGAGTATTATCAGTCATAGTCAAAGTCTGTACAAATAGGTTTTACAGACCTTGAGAACATTACATTAAAAATTGTCAAATAATTCTACTATTGTATAAGTTTGTTGTGTCGGTCAAGTCTATGTTACAGCATTGGAATATGTCAAAATAGAATTTCAATCAAAGCTATGAAATCTTTTCTTAAGACAGAAAGAACTAGAGGCTGACTCCTGATATTCATCTATATAAAATGTGTTTCATTCTGGGGCATACTATGTAGAAGCCATAATGCCTACCTAGAAACCATTTCATTTCAGTATCTGCCTTTACTAAAATAAAAATTAAATTTTAGCCAGGTTTAATACATTTAGGATGAAATGCCATTGGTAAGTTCTAAACCACCATGAAAATCATTACCCCTATATCTAGATATAATAAAGATTCTATAAGAAAATATGCTGAAAAACATACATATATACATATTCACACGCATATATAAAAGCACTTAGATCTTTTTTTAGAAATGACATTATGATATTTAAAAATATATTAAAAGTTTTCTTACTGATCATTTAAGAGACCTATAGATAGGTAATAAGTTCATCAGAAAATTTGTTAAAACAGAAACTCATAAAGAATAATACATTAACATCATATTAATCAATTCAGTGTAACTGAAAATACATAAGTGAATATCATTTGCTAAGCTCTCTTTTCCAAGGAGGGATCTACTGATGGTTGTCTGCATGAGCTTTCTGGCCCACAATAAGTCCTCTCTGAATTCCAGTTTTAGTTTCTTTACAAAAGAACAAGAATTTTAAGACACAAATAGGAATGCTGTTAGGGTTTATGATATTTTCCTAATTTTTTGTATTTGCCTTACCCACATCTAATTCAGATTTGGTAACTCATCTTTATTAGATATTTCAGAGATATTCAAATTTTCTCTAATTGAAACTTTTTTTTTTACCTTTTGTACTCATGTATCATTGGTTATATAAATTTTATTGATGTTATGTAATTGCTTTTAAAAAAGTACAATTGTTATAAATAGTTTGGGGGAACAAACCAAACTCACTCTTGGTAAACATACCCGCTCAACTTTCAGAGGCAGAAATAAGGGACCATCCTTAGCTATAAGCGTTCCTTGAGAGCCAGTCTGCCTGTTGCACTGAGCGAAAGGACAGGATGGTTAGTCCATGCTGTGAGCTGGCTGAGTGGAGGCTGGAAAAAGAGCAGTTGCTTAAGTCAAGAGTGGGAAATGCCTGCCGAGTCAGGAAGCTGACATAAATAGGTGCTGAGAGGTGGGAGAAGGGCCTGTGGCGATCAGTGAAAAAAACATCCTGTTCAAAGGCATTCAAATCCAATTTAAAAATAAATTCATGTGAAGAAATACAACACATGCTCTTAAAAATTTTTCTGTTTACTTTTAGCAACTTTCATGGCTTTTAAACAATTTCCAAACTATGAGATATTTGTTGCCACTATGTGGATGATAATGAACAACCTTAATATTATTGGCAAGAAAGAAATGTAAAGATAAAACCTAAATGAGAAATCTACTTGTTTCTTGTTCAATTGCCAAATTAACTAGATGTGTGGTCTTGAGCTTGTCAGTCAATTTCTGAGCATCAGTCTTCTGAAGAATCAAGGTCTGATTGAATGACCTCTAATGTCCATTGAAGTCTAAAGTTGCATGACTATCACTGCCAAATATGTGCTGCCAGCACTGGGGACTGTGGCAAGGACCACTACTGGGTTAATGCTTAAGGCAGGAGGGCAGCACGGGTGCTGTTTGTTCTCCATATCTGGTTCTCTTTCAATTAGAATTAAGTAACATACAAAACTGAAAAATGGGAATACAGGAGCTAAATGGTCAAATTCAAAAAACATATGCTGTACATTTTTATTCATTTACTGCCTCTAGCAAGTAAGATTCCTATCTCTAACAGGTACTTAAAGACCTTTGATTGTAGTGTGGAAGTAATTGGAGAGGAAAATTACACACTACTCTCATTTACAGTAATGGCTCAAGGGAAATTGAGAACAAGCAAGAGATTTTTGGCTACACATCGTTTGGCTAAACCAAAAAAGAAATACCCAAAAGAGCTATAGTTTTTTTTTCCACTTCATATTTCTGAGAAAGGTGTCAAATCAGGGGACTTTTATAACCTATTTCCTTCTAAGAAGTCTTTTTGTTTTATAGCAATAAAGTTTTTTTTCCCATCACAGATTCTCTACAGCTCATCATCAGGTCACCTGTATTTCTTCTTGATTCAAAACTGACATTTGGGGATTGATATTAGAAAAGTTTCTGAACCAGGAGTCAGGAGAACAAGATTCACCAGGGCTATCACTAAATTTGCAAGTTCTTGAATATCTACCACCACTTCCAAAATAAGAGCAGATTGCACATTATTATGGCTAAGTGTCTTTCCAATACTTATGTGCTATGAAAATCAGTCATCCTAGGATTATCGCAATATTTCTCTTGATGCATGTGTTTTAGAGACTTACTGATATATTACCAATGATCAACTTTACCCTGTGAATGGATCTGGTCCTTGGCCAGGTGCAGGGGTTCACGCCTAAAATCTCAGCATTTTAAGAGACTGAAATGGGAGGAACATTTGAGGTCAGGAGTTTAAGACCAGCCTGGGCAAGATAGTGAGACAACCTCTTCTCTATTTAAAAAAAAAGAAAGAAAGAAAGAAAGAAAGAAAAGATCTGATCTATAGAATGGTCCCTTATTCTGGAACAAGACAAGCACCTCTTATTCTGGGTCTTTATCCAGCTTTATTTGGGGAAATATTCCTGTATTGTGGATTTCTACTGAAGAATTTAATTGAAGTCCCCCAAGTTACAAATTCACTTTAAAAAACACGTGTTTTGGAAGGATGATTTGATTTAGAGTAAAAATATGTTGATTCCAATCTGTAGCATTCAACAGGCGAATGTGATTTGAGGCATGTTATTGAAACACTGAACCCCAACGTCCTCATCTGAAAAGTAAGAATAATACTTCCCTTCTTCACAAGGCATAGCATCTGAAAGCAACTTTCAGTTCACCTGAGCTACGAGATGATTTTTGTAGTGTTGCCTGTCTCTAAATTAATTTAATTTAATTTAATTTAATTCAATCAACCTCTAAATAAGTATGGTAGAATTTAAATCTTTTTTTTTTTTTTTTGAGTTGGAGTTTCACTCAGTCGCCCAGACTGGAGTGCAGTGGCACGCTCCTGGCCACCACAGCCTTGACCTGCTGGGCTCCGGCGATCCTTCTGCCTCAGCTTTCCAAGTAGCTGGAACTACAGACACATGCTACCACGCCCTTTTTTTTTTGAGTTCGAGTCTCACTCTGTCGCCCAGACTGGAGTGCAGTGGCACGCTCCTGGCCACCACAGCCTTAACCTGCTGGGCTCCGGCGATCCTTCTGCCTCAGCTTTCCAAGTAGCTGGAACTACAGACACATGCTACCACGCTCTTTTTTTTTTTTGAGTTCGAGTCTCACTCTGTCGCCCAGACTGGAGTGCAGTGGCCGCTTCTGGCCACCGCAGCCTCGACCTGCTGGGCTCCTGCGATCCTTCTACCTCAGCCCTCTGAGTAGCCGGAATTACAGGCATGCGCTATGATGCCCGGCTGATTTTTTGATTTATTGTAGAGATGAGGTCTCGCCAAGTTGCCCAGGTGGGTCTCGAACCCGTGGGCCCAGGCAATCCACTCACCTTGGCCTCCCAAAGCGGGGGATTACAGGCTGAGCCACCGAGTCCGGCCAGAATTTAAATCTTATTTAATGTTCAAAACTTACTGGAGGCTGGGATCTGTGACTCGACCTGAATTCCCAGCACTTTGGGAGGTTGAGATGAGTGGATTGCCTGGGCCCACGGGTTCGAGACCAGTCCAGGTAACTTGGTGCGACCTCGTTCCTACAATAAATAAAAAATTAGCTGGGCATGGTAGCACGTGCCTGTAGTTCCATCTACTTGGACACTGAAGTGGAAGAATCGCTGGAGTTCAGCAGGTTGACGCTGGGGTGGCCATGAGTGTGTACTCCAGCCTGGTGATGGTGTGAAACTCCAACTCAAAAAAAAAAAAACCTGGAAAACCTGTAGAGAACATTATTTTATAGGATGTGAATGTTATTATATATGTTATGATTTATGAACGTTGATTGTTCTACTGAGAATCATGAAAATGTGGGATTAAGAATGTGTTTGATGCTTCAGGTGAAACTTGTAGTGGATCACTTTGGTATCTGTTACACGTGTCCTTAGCCCCCGGCTACATACCAGTTCTTCTAGGCAGATTCCCACCCACTGGAAAGGGTAGTAAAGGCCAACCTGAGTCAATTTATCAGGAATCTTTGCCACTAGAATATTTTCCTAAGTCATAAACTTCATTTTACAATTATATATTAATTTTGAATGCATCTTAGCAAGTAGTAGACCAAAGTAAAAGCTGATCTTTATTAAAAATAATTCAGACTTTCATGTTGGATTAGCTCTAATCATTCCATGAGAAAGTAGTTGAAAGACAGTAATAAATAATAATGTATATAATAGCATTCATGTCCCATAAAAATCACTTTCTTACAGGCTTTCCAGTGAATTTTGAATATTAAACTAGATTTAAATTTCACCACATGTATTTAGAGCTTTCAAGTCTCCACAGAAACCAGAAGAAAAGGCAAATACATTGTTATCACGCCTGCATTTAATTGTTGCCTTATTAGTTTCAGAGTGTGAGGCACAGAAGCCAGAGCTGTGTGATGAGCGCCTTTTTTAGCTCTCATGTCCGTCCATCTAGCCCAGGGGTCTCTGCATAACCTTAATGCCATTGTATCTACTCCCGTTCCCAAACCAGATAATGAGCAACTGTAAGGAAAGAGTAAAGTGAATCCTGATCTGCACCAATTTTAGCAATAGAAGCCATGTCAGAAATTATTATTTGAAACATCATAATGCATCATCGTCATTATTATTAAAATCAATCAATTGTGCTAAAGCTAACTACCTGGCGCTACAGAGAATTTTGTGATTTTAACATCCAGATGATTATCCCAAGATTAACAAACATAAAGAACTGTGCTGTCTTAATATCTCAAATGAAAATAAATGAAAGACTGTTCAATTATTGTTATGAATAATAATAATTGATCTCAGCCCTGTGGTTTAAATTAATGCTTGCTTCTGATAAGCAAAAGTTAAGATGAGACTTTATCCCTCTGCACAGGATTTAGATACAGAATCCACCCTTTGGCTTTAACCTGCCAGATTCAAGATCCTCTCAGACTAATTATATCTTAATGCTTATGGTTATATGTTTTAATATTTTTTCTTGCTTTTAAACAAATGGCAGAATATTCTCTAATTAGAAATTGATCTTATTGTTTTGGCTCTTACTTGGGCAGGGCTAAATTTGTCTACCTTAAACACTTTAAAGTTGAGAATCCTTCTGCTCATTTTTAAATTAAATAACATTATTTCTTTTCATTATAAATCAAGTTTAATTTTTTATACTTTTCCCATATTTTATATTTCTCTCTACAAGAAAAATTGAAAAGAGATACTCATTTTCCAGTTAAGCTGAAAACTTTTTCTCTTTTTTTAATATCCACTGTTGTTTTGCCTTTTGTATCTCAAATAATGTAAGCTGTCTTCCCAAAAGATTTTTTAATAACTTTCTAAGTAAAGAGTTTATAGAAAAATGACAATAAATTCTCTAAAATTGAAAAAAAACCCCAAAAATATGACAACATATGGGAGAGTATACTGACTATAGTATGCGAGCACACACTATGAGAGTCATCTGGCTATAACCAATTCTATTTATCTATATTTATTCACATGCAAAGGAAACATTTCATCATATTTGCAATTTGAAATTGTGGAAAGGGGTCATTTACCTTCAAATGTGCTTTATTAATTATGCTGCTTAACACTGTATTACAGACTGTGTCCCTTCTTCTTGTAGAATTTATACATGTCAGTTAGCAAAGGCAGAGAATGATTGATTTTGATTACTTACCACAATAATCTATTAACTGTGTACTAACTGCCCCACTGTGGCTATTTCTCTGTCATCCAAGGTTTTTTCCGTTCTGAGATCAATCAAGGGATTCATTTGTTTGGACTGTGCTTTGCCACCACTAGAATAATTTCCCCCCATATGGTGTTTTTATTCTAAAACCATGGGGATATTTAATCTTGGCCATGTTTTCAAATAAAATTGATTTTTTACTCATGCTCTGTGCAATTTCAGTAGAAAGACATTTTTTATTCTGGCTTTTTTCTTTAAGACTTGAGGACATATGTATAAAAAGTAAGTTTCTTTTATTCTAATGCCTTCATCTTTCATGAAACAAATATTTGCAAGATCCAAACTGTCACAACTCCAAACAGATGGTAGAACAACTGTAACTAACAAGTTTTCCTTTGAGAATTCTTCATTATCTAATCTTAATAAGAAAGCAATGTTTAGAAATTAAAAGGGCAATTTAAAAAAGTTAACAGTTACAATGAAGCCTAAGACTTTATCCTCAGCAGGAAGTATTCAGTTGACAAAAAACTTAGTAAGCATCTTTGCCTTCCCCTCCTCATCCCTCCTCCACCCCAGGCCTCACCACAGACCTTTTGAGGAATTGGGATCTCAAGTATGGGATTTTTGCCTGTATGTTCCACAGATCTCTTTGGTAGCTGTGTTTTCCGATCCTTTAAATGGGAGGAATTGAGCTTAACACTCAATTTCCCAAGTCTAAAAACTATTATTTCTTCTTCATTCATGACTCACTAATCTCATTAAAATTGAGAAATGGTACAGTGGCTGCAAATTTCAATGAGAGAGTTGTACTGGAAGCCAATGACTTTAAGTAAATGTGTACTTGGAAGAGAGAGAGAGGAGCAAGGAGGAGAGAAAAAGAGAGAGAAACAAAGAGACAGAGACACAGAGAGAGACAGAAAGTGACAGACAGAAAGAGACACACAAAAATAGAGTGAAAAGGAAATGAGAAAATGAGGAGGTATATCTCCTATCTTCTAGACTCTAAAAAGGTATTAAAACTCTGACATTAAAAAAAAAAGGATTTTAAAAATGAGAAGACTATGTCTGAAAATAGCCTGTTAACACTGATCCATTCTACACATATTTGCTTCTTGCCCATAAGGGTAAGGCCCATGTTCCCTTTGGATGTAAGGACAGGTCTGTGAAAAGAACATTCTCTACCTTTTGCAGCAACATGGATGGAACTGGAGACCATTGTCTTGAGTGAAACATCTCAGACACAGAAAGACAAATACCACATGTTCTCAGTTATAAGTGGGAGCCACATGATCTGTACGCATGGATGTGGAATGAGGGACAACAGAGACTTGGAAGGATGGTGTGGTGATGGGAGGGGGTAGATGACAAGAGGTTGCTTGGTGGTACAGTGTGCATTGTGATGGATGCACTGACTTTTCCTCAATGCAATGTATCAATGTAGCAAAATTGCACTTGTGCTCCATGAATATATACACAGATTGAAAAAATAAGAAAACAGGGAAAAAAAAATGACACTCTGAGAGTCTCTGCAACAAGACATTGCCTGAGGTTCTCCAAAGGATCCAATCCTCAGCATTTCACAGCAGGAGTGTTTGTAGTTAAGCTAGAAACTCAGGGTTGCCAGATTATTGAAACATTGTCACTGTACCCACAGACATCTAGTCCCCTTTGTCCGCTGCTGGCTTTTAAAATTAATCTTCCTAGGAAGACAGTCTGAATGCTCACATTTAAATTATTCCAAGAGAAGTTTATTTTCCAATCTCTGAAAATTTGACTATTTAAATAAAACAGTCCAATAACTTATATTTAGGAATATATTATTTTAGAATTTTTTTTGTTTTCCATCAACATGGTTATATAGTACCAAAAAGAATACAGTGAAATATACCCTCTACAGTGGAACACACACTAAATAGATGCTTGCCTTATTCATTGCTTAAGATTGTTCAACCCTGTAATATCCCAAAAGGGCAAACATAGTAAATTATTCATACAAGTACTTAAAGTTAGTTTTATTTACAGAATTTTTAGAAAGAATAAAGCAAATAGAATAACATTCACATAGATCTATGTGTCATTTCCAAAGCTTATCTTATCTAATGTGCACAAAGGGACTAACTGGCGAAAACTGTAAAATAAAAATGTTAAAGGAAACATCACACATTATTACATTTACAAGTTCTAGTTCATTTTCCACCTGGAACACATAAAGCCATACCTTAATTTCTAATATTTCTGAGCTCATCATCAATACCTTTTTAATATGAGAACTTTAGGCATTTTAAAAAGAAATTAAGTCACAGTGAACTCTAGTAAGTAAGCGAAATGAAAGTAAAGGCACAAGGCACTATGTTACTCACCATGTTCTATCCTGAAAGTCCCTCTCAGATCTAGGTAAGCGTACTACAAGATCTAACACAGAGACCTTGTCTTTATGACTTTTTGAATCAAACAGTAACTAAGTGGCTTAAGTAGAAACATGTATTTTGAAAGGTTAATCCACCCATACACAGGGAACCCCCTTTTTAAAGAAAGTCACTCGGCTGCCAAGTGGCTATTAATATTCACCTTTCAGATACAAACACAACCTGCAGATAAAAGACTCACAACCTATGCGAAAATACCACAGAGGATTCCCTCTTAGTCTCTATGTTGTAATGGAAACACAAGAAAACAATATACCTCTTCAGGCAATCGGGGGTACTACAGGAAATCTACTTGCCCACTTAATGGAAAAGTTATATCAGCTGAATAGGGCTACAACACATAAACATACGTTTAGAATTAGTTTAATTTACTGTAAGGACCAATAGGTCACACACTCATTTCTAGGAATGTTCCTGTGTTTCATCTTCCTATTTATTTCCCTGAGAGAGAGCTAGCACCCTGGTTAACATTTAAACAGTTACCCTTTAAAGTAACTTAGAAATAAGACCATTACCTTGTAAAAATAGGAGTTGCTGAGTGTTTTCTTACTTAGAAGATAAATTGTATTTAGAGTCTCTATGTAGCTTCACTTGTGTATAGGATTAGGAATTATGTGTATTTTTCTTTTCATACTAAGAAAGTAGTCTACATAATTATTAGCAGTGACAAACTTCTCTCAAGTTATAAGGAAATTTGCACCAGTTTAGGAATGAGATATTTGTTGTTGAAGTACCCAGTAATAATTATTACTGGTTATTTATACCATTTGTTTTACTGAATCATTCTTTTTTTATACAGGCATGATGAGGTTAAGTAAATGGCAAATATCATATTGTTGACACACTAGATGAGACAGGTTGGCTCAGAGTTTAACTGTATGCTCCACATTAGCTCTCATCACAAGGATTATTACTTCAGGAAAAACAGGGACACCGTGATTTCATGATCCTTTTCTACACCTCCATTTCTACAAACATGCTCTGGAAAGTCGGACGAATCACAAAGGGAACTTCAACATTATCTTTTTTATTACAAAATGTTGTAAATATCAATCCTGGTGGTAAAGTCATGAGGGTTTGTTACATTTTTTTCTTTACTGCCTTTTCTTTGTACTGCATTTTAATTTTCTGTATCTTCTAAAGTTTTCAAAAGAAATAATCGTCTATAATACAATGTACTTTGGCACATGTAGTCAACAGAAACAAAAATCAAAACAGAAGCTAGGAAGTAGAGTCTGCTCTTAACTTGAGTGATTAAAGTAAACGTATTTTATATGAAAATACCATTGTTTCAAGGTCTCCTAAAGCATTTCGAATGTCTTATAAAAAGTCTTTTTAATTAACACAAAATTACTGTAGTTTCCATGTAGTTTCTTTCCATATGAGAAAAATAATTAATGCTTCACAAGGATATTTTGTTTCACTGTGATATCAAAAGAGCAAGGAGAAATGTATCAGCCAACAGCAAGGTCAAAAGTTAAGCTGTTCTTATAGACTAAAATCTTTAGATCTAAATAATGTCTTCCTTTCTTGAAAGTACTTTTAAAGTTACAGCATGATATTCAAATACATGATGTGAGTGCTATTATTAGAACTCAAGTGTTCCCAAAGTGTGCTGAAGGACCATCTTGTCTTTGTCTTTTTTACTTGATGATGGCACAAATTAAAGGGTGGAAAGAGAGCATAGAAGCATATTTCTGAGTCTTCTGATCCAAGCAAAAGTTTTATTTCCAATAAGAACTAAGGGATAGATGGTGGAGATGGTGATGCTAGCCAATAGAAAATGGAACAAGAAGCCATTTTTATTTACTTCATGGAAATGTTATTGGAGATGGAAGAGAGTCTATGAGCCAGAAGGACAGAACTTGGTATCATTACTTCCCACCATTCTAACTGTAAAGGGAAAACTGGACCCTCGATAGAATGCCATCATGAAACAAAGGTACGACTAACCCATAAAACACTGTGTTGCTCCTTGTACTCATCTAAACCATTTAGTATCAACTGTAAGCAGAGACTGATGGCCTGCCAACTAAATAATTTTTACTGTTCACAGTAGAGTATTTTGTTTGTGATTTATCTTCAGGGAAAAATAAGGAAATGAACTAGAAAAAAATTATTAAAACTCGAAGACTAGTGTCTAAAGTGATCCAACATTGATTTCACATGTCTGAGGGTACAAGTGACTGAAGCAAAAGGTGTGGAAAGGAGAAAATGAGAGTGGAGAAGTAAGACAAGTCCATTTGGAGTTGAGGGGCGGGGGAAAGCTGTCATAGTCGATGTTTCTTCTTTTTTACAGCAAGGCTGTAAGATAGTGTAAGAGTCTAAGATACAGACGTTTCCAAGCTTTAGGCTTGGGAAAGGTCAAACCCAACTTGCCCCCAATTAAGAGTCTCTCGAGAATAAACTCCCATGGCCCCCAGGGTGCACCTCATGTGTAGGCTGTCCACAGGTGTCCTCAGAGGTCTGGCCAAGGGCTTCCACATGCTTGCTTCCTGGTGTGATCTCCATCACTCCCCTCACTCCTTCTCTGCCACACTTGGGTTCCTTTTCCTCCAAGTCTCCTAACAGCCAGACTCCAAAGCATGGGGAACCAGTAGGGGTTGAGAGGAGACAGTAAAAGTGGTTACCACTGTCGAGGAATTTACTTTCAAATGCTTCACCACCATAAACTTTTTCTTCAAAAGTGTAGTAAAGCTAATCTGGCAATATTTGTCCCAATTAAGTACAGTTGCCTCAGGAGGTGTTTGAACTAGATTCTGTGAGGTTTCTGTGGATTAGGGACATTTGACTGCCTTGAGTCTTTCAAGAGAGAAGCCATGGCCTTTTGCCAAACTTTGGTCCCTATTGTTTTGGTGAGAGAGTCAAACTAGAGAGTATGTTCTCGTTACAACTTCAGAACATCACCTGTAATAAACTTAAAGGATAGAGGTGCTTATGCTAGAAGCCTCAGCTGGACTGGATCTCAAACTAGAAGGGTAGAACTACCTGCTTGTGCTTTACTGTCCTAGCCCAGTTTATTGGGAACAAAGCTTTGTATTCATTTGGGCTTTCTGCTTCATAAAAAAGGAATGACATTTTTTTTCTCTCTCTGATTCAAACTCCCATAAGAACTAGAAGTATGTTTAACTGATTTCAATATTTGATAACTCTCATTTTAAAGAAATTGGTAGTTCAATACATTTTTGCTGGGTTTTCCTTCATCACTGCGTGTGCCTTAAAAAAAAATCTGTAATACAGATAGCAAAAGTTTTAACAGAGCATGCTTTAAACCATTGAAATACACAGTTTTACTTTTTCCAAAGGACTGGAACCAACTTTTGTTCAGCAAATTCTGCCAAAAGGAGGATATATCATGTAAACAATTGGAACAGGGAACGGGCATAAATCTCTTTTCCAAAGAGTATGAAAGGGTGGAGATGGACCGCGGATATAGATAAATCAGAAATGCAGCTGTTTGGGACCAAAGTCCAGTTATTGCTGCAAGGCAGGCTCAAAAGACACGATGATCTTTAAAAGGCAATCCCAGGTGTTGACAGAGTGGAGAAGTCCCAGGAGGACACTGACACTCAACCCCTTTGACTTTTACCCTCACCACAACTATATCCTTTCCTGTTTTCAGTACACACAAATATACTTTCTCATCCAACTTCAAAAACCCTACCTGTTTTCTACATCAAATTTGCCTTTGATCATTCCCCAAACTCTGACTTTCACATACCACCCAAAGAGCGTTAGAAATCAGGCATTTTAGACCAAATTCTGTAAGACCAACATTGAATAATTATATAGCCTCCAACCAGGTGAAAATGGAGATTGGGTATTAGAAACCCTATATAGTCTATATGTGGAGACATCTTTTTTACAGCAGTTTCTTATTTTCAATTGAAAAACTAAAATGGAAAAATGACTTCTGATGTTAAGCTGTGATTTCCACCTTCTATGACCCTCATATACAATCAGTTTTTTTCTTATGATCTTCAGATCTTAACTCCAGCTCTACGGTATTGTGGGTTTTATGTACTTGGGAGTGGACATGAACTTTGGAACTATAAAAACAGTTACTAAAATGATTAGGTTTATGGATATTTTAAGGTAAATCATTTACTAAGCTCAAGTTTGGGAGGGTCCCTTACTGTTTTATCCCAAAGGACTGGGAAGATTACATAACAAATGTAAAGCTTTACCTCCAGCACTTTGAAGCTCACAAAATAATTTTAAAGCTTGTATAGAAAGTAATTGTATACACCAAGGAGATAAATCTGTTTATAGAAGCTTAATTTGAACCAGTGTGTTAAGTCTCCAGTGGTCTTTGCTTTAACACCCTTATTACATACCAGATTCATTTAGCCCCTGGAGGCTTCAGTTCCTTTATTTAAAAATGAGATTGGAAGAGATAATGCCTAAAAATCCCTTCCAGGTCAAAGAGTCTATAATTTGATATCACCCCCATATAGCAAACAACACATTCTATTTTGATTGGTTTTATGACATGAAATCAAGCCTTTTAAATACCTGTTGTACCACTGGGGGAAAAAAATATCCCCCAAATCTGACACATTGTTCTGCAGTGTGTCTACTCCAAGTTGATTCTACTTATGGAATTATGTTAACTATTTTAGATATATAACTATTTTAGATGTCAAAGACCTAGAAGAGTTGGATTCCAAGTATAATTACAAATTCATATACCCAAATGCCTAATTTACTGTCAATGAGTAACTAGGCCTTAGGAAAACCTGTCTTATTATATACTTAATTGTGCTGTAAAAATGTTTGACATTAAGAAGAAGCACTTCACTCATAAGAACATTTTCTCTTTTAGGATTTTAGAAAGTCAAGGTAGCCAAAGTCCCAAAATAATTGTTATTTTTTCTTTAATTTTTAAATTACAAATGTCAATCATAAGAATCATACAACATTTAAGCAGTATGACGCATGAAAAGAAAAAAACAAACAAACGGAGAAGCAATTCCTGGTATTAGGCTGTGATTTCCAAAGATGACAACAATTTTCAGAAAATTTTGTGCATGTTCTTCTAATTTTTTTCTTCTCTATACACATAACATATGCATGGTATCATATAGGCATAATATTTCGCAACTTGGATAAAGCTTAAAAAGTATTCCTATCGATAATAAGGTTAAATTGAGTGAAGCTATTAATATCTCATGCAATACAATAAGTTATAGTTTTCCTTCACCTACTACAATGAAGAAAGGGAATAGAAATGTCATAAATTCAAGAGTCTTTCATGGTCATTCTCTCTGGTTTTTAAAATTGTGTCATAAAAAATAAACGCATGTAAAGTTATTTCAACAATTGATAAATATTTAACTTATTAATATATAATTATATATTTAATTCTATTATAATTGACATATTTAATTATATGTCAATTAATTTAATTGATAATTAAATCAGATAATGTCTGATTTAATTACATTATTGTTGTGGTGCATGATTAACTATAAAGGAAGCAATTCACATACATGAGTTTGATGATGATAATGCTTGGAAATAGTGATGAGGCATTATTTCTGATCTATTATGTACTGCTTTACAGACATTATCTCCTTGCTACTTCAAGTGGGGTCTTTGGCTCAGCAGTGTTGCCATCACCAGGAGACTTGTCAGAAATGCAGAATCTCAGTCCTCACCCCAGACAAACCCAGTCTGTGAGTCTCAGAAGCCCATACTTTTCTCACTATCCCATACAGTAATTATTATGACTGCTATGCAAGGAAACCAAGGATTTCTAAAGTCAGTTGGAGTAAAAGATAGATTGAAAGCTAACTTTAAAAGATTTCACTATTTCCAATTTCCCCCGCTCATTCGATTTCTTCATTCACTTCAATCCTTTCTGCCCTATCACTCCTCTTGAATATATCCAGACCGCATGTGTCTCAAGCACAGAAACAGGGTCCAGTCCCCTTGAGGATGGGTGGAACCTGACTTTCCATGGGTTGGGTCATTTACCTGTAAGACCCTCCAAAAATGTAATGCTTTTTCTTTGTGACTGCAATTCTCACATGGTTATGGAGTATTTCTGGTGAAAATCTAGTAAAATCTGTGTCATCCTCTGTAATAGAGAAAGTCAACTTTCATTTTGCTCCTTAGAGTCCTTCTATTCACAGTCCAGAAGAGACACTAATCTCCTTGTTCCTTGGTCAATGTCATTGCACTCAGAAGCCTCTACCAGGTTCGGTCAGGCAGTGTCTGCATGATTCTTTCCATCATTCTTAGGATTTGAGAAAAAGAGTTATGATGACAGGCAGAGTGAAAAGGAGTATTTGTTTCTCTGGAAAATATCATCTCATGGTTACAAGCTGCCACTAGATGTCTCCTCTCAGCACAGCCAAGGGAAATTCAGGGATATGTCCAAACTTCAAAGCTGGAAGCCTTTAGGACATAATCTTTTTTGTTGTTTTAAACTTTTTATTTCAATGTGTAATATAAAGAAATAGTGCACATAAGTTTACAGCCTGATAATTTTTTAGAAACTAAATATATCTGTGTAACAAGCACCCAGATCAAGAAGCAAAACAATACCAAGGAGGCTGTCTTTTCATTTCCTGTCCATGGCAGGTTTTGTGAATTACCAGGGTAAGTGGCCCTCCCATTTGAGACTCATGCCATCCTGCTTACGATAAACGAGTGAACGTCACCTACAAACTTAGATCCAGGCTTATCGGAGTTGTCAAGTTAGAGAGTAAATTACGAGTGAGGTGTTTGCCAATTAGAACTGGAGAACTTGATTATTCTGGGTTCTTGTTTGTAGGGTCTAACTTCAGAAGCTATGGAAAAATTACCTTATTTCTAGCTCACCACATTTTCTGGAATTGGATCTTCTTCTTCTTTTTCCTGCTCCTGGAAGGCCATGGGAGACTTATCTTTTCCTACTTCATCCCAGTGTGTGGGGGAATATCAAGATTTTTCATCCTTAGCTATAAATATATTCCACTTAGACCTGGCCTGTTTCTCTTCCTTCAAGCATCTGTCTGTCACTTCCTCCAGTTGATCTGTGTGATACCTACCAAATGGAACAGGAAGCCATGTGAATCTTGGTCACTGTCTACTCTGGATCACTTGCTCTTGGGCAGTAATGGTATTCTACATGATTTGTATGTGTCTGAGTCCATGAACCATTCCAGAGTTGGGTTCAGGAATCTCTTACTTGGCTGTTGGTTCTCTCAGACTCTGAGTCTTCCACCCTGTCTGTGTCACTAGTATATTCTAACAGAACTCAGAGTCTTTCGTTAGGGTCTTAGAGAAGTGTTCTCTGTGAATTTCTCTAGTTGATGATAGAAATACTTTATGGTTCAAAAGCCTGCTTGATTATATATGTCACACCATGATAGCCTCCATAAGGAATCTGGACTCTACCAGTGAAGCAGAGCAGTAAGCCTATGATAATCAAAACAAGAATGATATCAACCTAACCACTCGCCATCTTAAGCAATTTTATACTTCATGGATGTTGGGTAAAAAGTAGTAACAGGTTTACTACTTCAAAAGAAAGACATTGAGTTTTCCTTATTATTGAAGCAACACGATATTGTGTTTGCTTCTCTACCTGAAATAGCTAGTTTTGAACCATGCATTATCCCCAAAATTACAATTCAGATTTAAATGACATTTTATTAATATTTTATTGTTAGCTGGCAGGATTCTTAAAAAAAAAAAATGAGAGCAGGTCTCTTGAGGTGAGGCTCAGAAATGTGCAACTTTGCTTTGTGTATATTTTATTAGCCAAAGCAAGTTACAAGGGCAGTTCACATTCAACGATCTGAGAAATAGATTCTTGCTCTTGATTAGAGTCGCAATGTGACTTCTTAGTTTCTTCCATCAAATGGGAAGACACATTTCCAAGTGCCTCACCTGTGCCCCCCCACTCTCCTCCTAGTTAAAGCCAGCCAACCCCCTAACACATGATCACTCAGCTTTACCAGCTACTGTGAACCCTGTCAAGACCAGAACTGCCTCTCTGAGTCCAGCTCAGCTAGCAATATACAGAATTATGAGCTACATAATCAATTGTTTTTTTTTTATATCACCCAGTTTTAGAGTGATTTGCTACACAAAAACTGATAGACTCTCCTATCAGGTACTGAAAAATGTACTATTAGAAATTAACATTTAATTCTAGGGCGGGGCCTGGTGGGTCACACCTGCAATCCCAGCACTTTGGGAGGCTGAGGCAGGAAGATTGCTTGAACCCAGGAATTTGAAACCAGCCTGGGTAACATAGGAAGACCCTATCTCAATAATAATAATAATAATTCTAGTTTTATTTTTTCTTTTGAAAAACTTTTAAGAGTATTCAATTTCAAGCCCACAGACCTACTTCTAAGAAAAGTAAACACAATCAGACAAACAATCCCCTATCGCTTGCTCTGTGATCTCTGAAGCATGTCTGGATCCCTTCTTGCCTCCTTTGGAAGTCACTCCTCGAAATTCTGCCTAGCACTCTGTCCACCCAGGCTCATCACTTCCCAGGTCTGGCGCTGTCAGACTGTGTATCCCTCTGAGAGAGTGACACTGGGAGACCTGCTCCTGTCCACTTCGGAGTGGCCAGGATATCCTGCAATTGCATGTTCTCTTGTCCGTTTTTACTCACAGACAGCTGTGGCCAGTGCCCTTTGGGAAGCTGAGCTATTTTCTCACTTGGGTTGCTTTTCTTACAGGAAAGCCTCCAATAAATCTTCCAAAGAATGTCCTCACCTTGTCATCTTAGCAAAATCTTCTGGAGATGGTAAGTGGCAGTAAGAGAGCCTCAGAGTCTGTGAATCATTCACACCTTCACATGAGTTCTATATATGCCATCACCTGGACATAGCGCCAAGGCCATCCCCAAAGAATGGACTTAAACTAAGAGGCAAATGGGGGAAGAAACAAAGTGAGTGGCACTTAGAGCAAACACAGTTTAACAATTAGAATATAACTTTTTATACATATACAGAACTTCCTCAAATTAGCAAGTAGTTCCCAAACAAGCGGAAATCAGAAAGCAACTGTTTTTCTAGTAGTTACTAGAAACTTCATGGGAAATGTCTCAGAACAGGCTTAGCTCCAGCTGACAGCACTACTAGAGTGCTGAATGGGTGAACTGTGGTTATCAGGGAGTTCTCTGTGGGAGGCCAGGAGGTCTGATTTGCCAATGAGTACAGAAAATTTAGTCAAAACACTGAACTGGGAAATTAGGTTGCTGGAGAAACTCAGGACCCAGAACCAAGAGCTCAACAGGCCAGAGTATTCAGACAGATTACTGGGTCAGAGTCACTTGCCACATGCTTGAATCAACCATGAAAGTCAAGAGTAATATAAATTATTGTGCTCCAGAACCCATTGGGATGAGACATAATAATCTCTTACCTGTTTTGGCCCTGCTATAAGGGGCCTGCATTTACCTATAAGTGGAAAGTTGAACAGATCTGGGCAATATTTCTTGCCCTACTCTTAGAAAAACCCCAGTGTGGGGAGTAAGGTAAAGCTTAGGTTCATTGAGTATGAGCAGCAAAAGGTAAAGAAGGTCAAAGACCCTGAGTGAAATCATCCAATTTTTCAGGACCTTTCTTGGGGTTCACATCCTCTCAGTCATAGAACAGCCATATTGCAATCAAAGGTCTCGACCTGAACTGTAAATACTTCCTAACATTTGCTGTAATAGTTAGAGGAAGACTGTAAAATTAAGTAGGCTAAAAGGGAAAGGAATCAAGGTAAACATCAATGTGGCATTCACTCCCAATAAAGTTGACTTAAAAATATTTGGAAGGGTTCAAGGAAAAAATTGTGTAGTAATTAAAAATTGTAAAAAAAAAAATTGTGGTTTAAAAATCACAGTCTCTGATCTGGACAACATTTCTTCATGAGTACGATTTCATCCACTTGCCTTTGTTAGCAATCTTGACCATGAACCGGTAGCTTGAGACCACACATGATGTGTGGTTAAACAAAAGTGCTAAATTGTATTGCTTCAGAGTTCAGAAAGTTAAATAAAATATAACTTCCAAGGAAGGTTGTTTCAGGTAGAGAAGATCCTAGAATTATCATATGGACACTGTCCTTTAAACAGAAGAACTACTTGTCTGTCCTGATGAGGCTTGTACAACTCTGAAAGTTCTGTAATTAAAAAGTGACTTCTGCCGGGCTCGGTGGCTCAGCCTGTAATCCCGCGCCTTTGGGAGGCTGAGGTGAGTGGATTGCCTGAGCCCGCGGGTTCGAGACCCGCCTGGGCAGCGAGACCTCATCTCTACAATAAATCAAAAAATCAGCCGGGCGTGATAGCACATGCCTGTAATTCCGGCTACTCGCAAGGCTGAGGCGGAAGAATCGCCGGAGCCCAGCAGGTCGAGGCTGCGGTGGCCGGGAGCGGCCACTGCACTCCAGTCTGGGTGACAGAGTGAGACTCCAACTCAAAAAAAAAGTGACTTCTTTCTATCAGCCTGAGAATTTAGGATTATGAAGTCAAGTTTAGTTAGAAGGTAGGGCTAAAACATGTTCAAGAATATTTGTACATCTTTGGTAATCATGTTTATATAGTGACTGGGGAAGAAATGTATTTATTATCTTAGTCCTATGTAAATTACCTTGAAATTAGAATCATGTTATTGGGATACAAACATTTCTGCAATAAAAATTCATAAAGGCATCCTACTCTTTCAGTTCAGATTTTGACCTGAGTATATACTTTATAAGTTTACAAGAATTCTTGTCACTCTAATTGCTGACTAGAGCCCATAGAATCTTGAAGATAAAGGTGGTATGACTTGAAGATGAAGCTGGTGCTTCAAATAATTAAAGAGAATAGCTAAAAGGAAGTAAATGGGCCATCAAAATGGCTATATTTCAGAGTAATTGTAAAATTTACATGACACTACAAAGAATTGTGCCACATCTGCAGTTAGTTTAATTATGTCAAGCAGGTGTAGCTATAAATTGTTACCACATTTTTGAGAACCTGTATTCTTGCTTTTCTCACTGATGAATAATTTGTCTTGACCTTATTGTTTTACTCCTGACTGTCCACCAGGAATAGACTCATTGTTTCTTCTTGAATTTGGACTTCTTCACTGGTAAGATTCCTCTATGGTGCTCACGCACCGTTCTTGGACTTGACCTTGGCTCCTCAGGTTTTAGCTTTCGGTGTTAACGTCTTCACATTGCATTTCGTACCTCCACAAGACAACACTATAACTTCTGGATTATATATAAAACCACCTTCACAGTCTAGCCATCAGATGAACCATGTGATGGTCACTTGTAAGACTGGACTTTCTTTGGACTAGGAAGGAACTTTTGCTTAAGAATCACAAAAACAATATCATCTTTCTCTCTCCCTGCTTGACTTGACATTGGGTGAACAGTAACTAGGTATATTGGGATTCTAGCCAAAAGGTGAGGTGACCAGGAGAAACATTTCTTCCTTTGAATTCAGAGCACACAGGCTCTAACTCTGCTAGAGACTGGGGGATTAAAAGAATAGGGGTTTTATATTTCCTATCTGGGTCTTCCTCAGAGTCAGCTATTCCTCCTAGCCTGCTTCTCTTCCCCACTTCCTTTCTGCTGCTCTCTTCTCACTGCCAAGTGCTCCTTTATCTCCTTCACCTAAAACCCTGTCAGAGTTTCATTAAATCATGTGTTTGAGGTCAGTACTCTGAATACTATCAATCAGAGTTCATCAGGAAGTCAGATGCCTGCAGTTTTCAAATCCTGGTTTTGTGACCTTGGTCAAGTAAACTTTTAACCTCTTTGAGCTTCATTTTTCTCACCTGTAAAGAGGATTAGTATTATTATTGTTGTTATTATCATTATTGTAGGGTTGTTGTGAGGATCGAAGAGGGTGTGTTAAAATACCTAAAACATATCAGGCATTCCGTCAATCAACGTGAGCAGAAGAGAAGGAACCTGGATCCTGAAGTGTAGATGGCTGAAGTTGGCCTCCACCGATGAAGTGTAGATGGCTGGAGCTGGCCTCTACCACACGCTACCCAGAGCTATGAAAGCTGGTTTTGGATCTCTAACGGCAGTTGTAAACTATCTTCTGAATTATGTTTCTGTTGTCTTTAACTCTTCAAGAAATTCTTGATAAAAATTACAGCCAGGAGTTAGTCGTGCAACAGGAATTATGAAGAGCAGCCACCTTTCCCTTCGAGGTACTACCAGCAGAAGTATGCTGGAAGACTGGTGTTCTCAGAGGACCGCAAGTTTGTGAATGTCAGCCCTCCGGCACAGTTCCCTCCAGTCATAGCAACTGAGTGACCATAGAACATGTCTGCTTGGATTTGAAAAACCTGAGACCTTTGTCTGCAAAGGAATAATGTATGGTCACCTTGGACTCTCAGGAATAATTGGGATAATGTTTTGTGAGAAGCTAATTTCTGGAAATTAGGCCAGAGGTTTGTGCCACAATGGTGGATAAGAGGAAGTATTTTCTCAGGTTGTGGTGATAAACTGTTGAGACCAGTGAAGTAAGCATCATACTCGATTTAATTACCCCATATTAATGAGGAGCAAAAGAGTTCTTCAAATGGCAGAGAGGCATGATTTCATCATCATTTCAGGGCTCTTTGGGAAACTGTGGGTGCTTTGGATCATTTCCATATGTCAGATTTTCAAACTAGTCTTGCACTCCAGAGATATGTTCAGGAGGTGGAGGAATTGCAGAAATGCCTGAGAAGGAGTGTGAAGACATCAATGTGCAGCACTGAACCTTACAATACATAGAAATACACTTGCATAAAATACATATAATACACTGAAAGTTTGAGATTATTTGGTCTTTGACAGAATAAAAACTAATTATAATTTTTTTTTTTTTTGAGTTGGAGTCTCACTCGGTCACCCAGACTGGAGTGCAGTGGCCACTCCCAGCCACCGCAGCCTCGACCTGCTGGGCTCCGGCGATCCTTCCACCTCAGCCTTCCAAGTAGCCGGAATTACAGGCATGCGCTACCACGCCCGGCTGATTTTTTGATTTACTGTAGAGATGAGGTCTCACTGCCCAGGTGGGTCTCGAACCCGAGGGCTCAGGCAGTCTACTCACCTCAGCCTCCCAAAGGCGCGGAATTACAGGCTGAGCCACCGAGCCCGGCTGAAACTAATTATAATTTTTAATGAAAATCTGAAAGTTAACTCATTCTGTTTTAAGAGAAAACCTAAACTCAGTATGGCAATTTCTGTTTAGTAAGTGCTTCTGTGGGTGAATACATTCTCCATGAAAGTAATTTTGAGCCACAATCTTACATCAAACAACACAAAACTAGAAATTATTTCCTCGGCGAAAGCTACGAACAGTATGACCCAAGGTCTCAGAGAATTTTATATGAAGTGATGAATTAATATGTTGAATGACACAGCATCCTTATTTTAAGATGGAACAACTCAGTAAGATATTTACAGGAACACAGAGCTTGAATAATAAATGTGTGTGAATATATCTTAATAATTTATTCCATGTGCTGATGCAATTTGATACAAACTTGAGTATTAATACATCTGAGAGAGAGGAAGAGAACAGACCAGCTAAGGAACTAAAGAGTCGCTGGTAATTGCTTATGCTAAATGAGCAGGAGCAACTCTTGGACCATAACGCACCCCCAGATGACGGTGACCTGCAGCTTCCCACACGGACCGTAACCTCCTCCCCCACACCCCCTCCGCTGCATGTGTAGGAGTTATCTTTTCCAGCTATCACTATGGGTAGGGTAAAAACTACTTTTATAAAAATCACCTTCATGGTTTCTGAAAGCTGAGGAGGAATACTTCACTAATCAGGGGTCATGACTCATAGTTTAACGACTTAACTCATAAGCATTTATAAGATTTCTTTGGTGCTAAATTTTCTCATTGTATAAAGGTTGCTTTCATTTCGTTTCATCCACCTCATAGTGGCACTTTCTGGATGAAGTACTTAACTCTCTGAATTCAACCTTTTGCAAAGGCATAAAGAATTCTGATGACTATTTCATTGTGCTTCCTCTAAAAAAACATTTAAAAAAATTATCAAAAGATTGCCTACTGTGTGCAAAACATTCTAAAGCATTTATAAAGAGTTTCGAAGTAACAGAAGACATTTAAGTGACAGAAAGGAACAGACACAATCCACTTCAGCTACATGTAAACTAATTCATATGTCAAGGACAATTCTAGAACTTTGAGAACTTAGATAAGGCTGTGAAACTCTCATTCTGATGCATTAAAAAAAATTAAGAATGGATAATGATTTTATTGGAAACTTTCTATTAGTACAACATTTCTAACCATTTAAATTAAACAGTTAAAATGCAGGCAATTTTATAAAAGCCTGACATGAGATATGAGCCTCACGGTCGGTCAGATATGACAACATCTATCTATATACTTTCTTGGAAAAGCTTATTCTGGGTATGGTTCTCATAGTGCAACATCAATGACACAGGAGCTGTGTTCAAATCCTGCTGAGCTTGGAACCTACCCTGAACATTGCCTTAGAAAAGCAACGCACTCTCATGGTAAACTTTCCCTCATCTTCTTCTTTCTTATATACGCTATGTGGTAAAAAGCTTCTAGTACTTATAAGTAAATTGACTAATTTCTACAATTAGAAATTGACTAATTTCTTTAATTTTCAAGAGACAGGGAAACAAAGGAACATGAAGTTAAAGAATTCTAAATAGGCTGGGCTCAGTAGCTCAGCCTGTAATTCCAGCACTTTGGGAGGCCAAGGCGAGTGGATTGCCTGAACCCATGGGTTCGAGACCAGCCGGGGCAGCTTGACGAGCCCTCGTCTCCACAATAAATAAAAAAGTAGCTGGGTGTGGTAGCACATGCCTGTAGTTCTGGCTCCTTGCAGAAGGATCGCTGGACCCCAGCAGGTTGAGGCTGCTGTGGCCATGAGCGTGCCACTGCACTCGTGCCTGGGTGACAGAGTGAGACTCCAACTCAAAAAAAAAATTCTATTTCTAATAACCAAATTAAGATAAAAGAAATTGAAACAATACAGAAAAAAATCATCTCAACAAATAACATTCTAAACAGATTGCAGTATTGTTATGGTCAATGTCACACTCAGCTGCTCCCCTTGATACCAATAAATCAAAGGGGCAGGGAACTGGCAGAAAGAAATGTGTTTCTGAATTCAAATCCAGGGAGCAGAGGGGACTTAACTAGTAAGCAGTTCTTCCTAAATGGTCTTTCTAAAATGGTTCTGCTTACCCTTCAGGCCTTGCAGTCCACTTTTATAGTCCAGAGTTGTTGGTACCTATACATTAGCCATTTGACCAGCAAAGCATTGCATAGAACTTAAGTTACAGCTGCATTTTACATTTAGATAATGACAATTAGAGTAAAGGAAGTTTACAAGGCTTAAGACAACATGCATTGCAAAAGTTATGCAAAGTACAAGACTGACTTACCATTACAGATTACACTGATACTATAAAGTTCAAAGAAAGGGAGTAAATAGGGATTCACATCTTTAGGCATAGTCTGCAGGAAAGTCAAGGAGCCCCTGAAGTTATTAGGAGTGCACAGAAGACAAGGGGACTCTCAGTAATGTGCTCAGGAATGTGCAGGAACTCTTAATCCCCACTATGCCCTTCTCTAGGAGCTGTGGCAACATGAAGGGACATTAGTGGGTCCCTGTATTCGTATCACCTATTTTCATCATTATAGTAACATTTCTTCAGTGATTTAGTATCAATATATTGTATATAACTAAAAATCCTGACACCTTGATCTTAAGGTCTAGGCTCCAGCACTGTGGAACATAGATTTCTGTTGTTTAAGCTGCTCAGTCTGTGTTATTTGTGACAATATTCCAAGCAGACTAATGCAAACCCCCACGCAGACTTTCTGCAATTAAGCTCTCCGTTCTGGGTCATAATTTTCTCCTCTGTAATATGTTGTATCAGTGAGAAAACCTAAATGCATATATTATTGTTCAAAGAACAGCTAAGAAAACCGACACCCTTGTTCCTGTTTAACTGATCTATTTTTAGGAAGTATCTTCTTTTATACCTCATTTAAGTAGATGCAGACTTTCAAAATAAAGTATAATCTTTCCTCCTTTTTTTGAAAATGCATACTTATTTTCTAAGGAGATATTTTCACTTGATTGAATGATATTTAACCAGCTTTGCAAATAACCATTCACCCAGAATATTGTTGATGGCTCATGCAAATAGCAAAGAATACTTGATTATTGCTATTTTAATTCAAAAACAGATTTAGTTACTTTATACTTTTTGTTGTGCAAATTTGAGCCATTCTGCTTTGGCCCATGCTCTTTCTAATAAGATACATCGGGAAGAGAACACAGGACAGAGTTGAGTCTCACCCAGCTCTGTTGGTAAATGGCTACGTTGTCTTGGGCATGTTAGCTGTATTTTCTGAGTCTGTTAACTACTTTGTATTATGATATTAATTTCATCATTGCCTCACTTGATAATTCATGCATAATTTAATAAATAAACAGAGAAACATTGAGTACCCCAGCTTGCCAAGCACTGGACTAGGTGCTGGTGACTCAACGGTCAGCAACACCAGTCATAGGCTGTGTCCTTGTGGAGCATAAATATTAGTGAGAAGACAGATATATATCAAAGAAATGCAAAATTACAGCTTTGCTATTGCCTACAAAGAGAGAAGCATGGTACTTTGAAAGCATATTATAGGAGGATAAAATTTAATAAATAAAAATTAAAAAATAAATATCCTGTGTTGGCTTAGTATTTTATTTCTCAACTTTTGTCTTAGAGTCTATAAACAAGTTTCTTATGCTTATGTGTACAGAAGCTCCATCTTTAAATGTGATATAAAGTTTGATTGATATATATGAGAATAAAATGGAATATGTGAGTGTGCGTGTGCATATGCACGTGTGTGTGTGTGTGTGTGTGTGTGTGTGTGTGTGTGTGTGTGTGTAGGGGCTTGGGTATATATAAAATTCTTATGTGTTTAATTAAGAGCATCTCTGGCAAAATACAATTCCAGTGAGACAGAGGAGAAAGTAAAAGGAGAGTAGGCCAAGTTCGATGCCTAGGAAACAAATAAGCAGAAGTCAGGTATTGCCTCAAATATTCCCAGGGTATTTTGAGTTCTCAGGAGTCTCCAGGGTAGCTAGTCTGACAGGGCATGCAACAAATGTGGCAGTAATGAGAAAGCAGGATATTTGAGAATGTTTCCTCTAGTTCACCTGGCATCTTTTCCTAGGTGTTCCTACTCATCAGTAGCAAATCTAAACCTATATTGAACCATCTGAATCTCTGGGATTCTCAGCATTAGCCTCAAATTATTGAAAACTAGTCCTTTGTGGATAGCTTTAAATACACTTTTGATGAAAGGAAAAAAAATCTCAAGCATGTGATTTTACAAAATCATATTTGAAAATTTCAGTGTCAATATTTAGGTAAATTGTGGACAAAATACATTTTCTAAATTAATTTAAATATAACAAAGGTTTCACATCTCTTCTGATTAAAATAATACTTTATTGGAATTTTGTCATTTAATACTGAATTTCTCTTTTTTCAATGCCTTTACTTACATGTTGTTAATATATTGGCAGAACAATGGTGAGCGTGAGACACATCATATTTTTCTAAAGCCAATCAGAAACTGCTAAACGTCACTGTCATTATCTCAGAAAGTTTCCAATTGGCATTGCATGGATGAGATAAAGTGTTTCTACACAAAAGTGAAACTCCTCGAGTCCAAATCAATGTACTATGATCTAAAAATTAAAAAAAAAAAGATTTCATAACACGTCAATAATGAGAATGAAAATTTACCATCTGACTTTAAGCTTTAAAAGCAAGTTTATGCCTACTTGTTTATAGTTGTTTACACATTTACTTTTACTTTGCATTTTTCAAATGTGATTTCTCCCCAGATCTTTTACAATTATTATATATTTTTAAACTTTTGGTTTACATTTAGTTTTCTATAAACCTTAGTGCTCATTGGATTTTTTTCATTTTTCTTGCTTCAACTTTACTTATTTTTAGTACTTAAATGTCTTTAAACATATACGATAAGACCATGATGCATACAAACGAGTGGGAAAAAACCAACAACAACTGTGTCTTTAAAGACTGCCTACGGAGGGTAGTGTTTTTAACTAATTTTCTTTCACTTGGGGGTGGGGGAAGTCATGTAAAAGAGTAGAAATATCAATTTATTTTTGTCATTTATTCACTTAGCCAATATCTTTTGAGCACCTGCTATGTGCCAGGCACTGTTCTAGGTGGAGACCAAAAGTATACAAAAACAAAACAAAACAAAACAAAAACAAAAATGCATGCCCTAAAGGGGCATATTACCTGGAGAGAGACAGAATGTGAACAAGCAAATAAAACAAAGAATGTTTCAGATGTAGAAACACGAAACTGAGAAAGGACAGGGGTGTGGGTTTGGTAGTCAGAGAAGTCTCCACTGAGAAGGTGATATTGGAACCCAGATACAGAAGAAGGAAGGGATTAAGCCTGTGGGTATCTGAGGAGAAAGTGTTCCAGATAGAAGAAACAGCAACAGCAAAAGCCCTCCAGAGGGGATGTGCTGAAAGGAGAGAAAAGAGGATGAGGATAGAGGAGTAAAAAGGGGCAGATTACATAGAATTCATAGACCTTTACAAGGCCAAGGCTTTTACCTTGGGAGGCACTGAAAGACATTAGACAGTTTTGAGCAGGGAAATGACATAATCTGACTTTGTTTTCAAAAGAATCTTTGGCTGGGCATGGGGGTTCATGCCTGTAATCTCAGGACTTTGGGAGGCTGAGGTGGGAGGATGGCTTGAGAACAAGAGTTTGAGACAAGCTTAGGCAGCATGATGAGACTTCATCTCTACAAAATAATAATAATAATAATAATAAATAACCTGGGCATGGTGGTCCTGTCCTGTAATCCAAGCTAATCAGGAGACTGAGGTGGAAGGATCACCTGAGCCCAGGACGTTAAGGCTGTGGTGAGCCATAATCTTGCCACTGCACTCCAGCCTGGTGTGACGCCAGTGAGACCCTAACTCAAAATAAATAAAATAAAAAATCTTTCTAGCTGCTTTGTTAAGCATAATGTACTTCACTTGATGATCTTTTTTTTTTTTTTTTTGAGTTGGTGTCTCAGTCCATCACCCAGGTTGGAGCGCAGAGGCACACCCACGGCCACCCCAGCGTGAACTTGCTGGGCTCTGGTGATCCCTCCGCCTCAGCCATCCAAGTAGCTGGAACTACAGGCATGCACTACCACAACCGGCTAATTTTTGATTTATTGTAGAGATGAGGTCTCGCCAAGTCACCCGGGCTGGTCTTGAAATGCAGGCTCAGGTAATCCACTCACCTTGGCCTCCTAAAGTGCTGGGATTACAGGCTGACTCACCGAGCCCGGGCCAATGATTTTAGGAAGAGCTGTTTTGTTGGAGGATTAAGGTGAAAGCCACACCAAGAAAGTTGTAGAAAAAATGGAAGAGTTTGGGAATCAAAACAAATTTTAGTACTAACTTGCGATTCTGCTGTTGAGTTGACCTCCTCTGACTAAGGCCTTGATGTGCCAGATGACAAAGATTAGAAGCCAGCATAGCAGCTCATTTTAAACTGCTGAACTATGGTGAATCATGCTTCCACTAATTTTGGGGAAGTGGAAGAAGCAAGACATAGCTTTTTAAAAAGGCAAAAAAAAAAAAAAAAAAGAAGAAGATCAAACTTATTAATCAAGTCATTAGTAAGATGATTATTAATCTTTAATTCTGCATTCCCACTCTCACTGCTCTTCTACTTTCCCCTAGATTGCAATATTCAGTTATTACCACCTACAGGCCTTCATATATATAGCTTTCAGAGTAGTAAATGGGATCAAAGACCCCACATAGCCAAAATTAGTGCCCTAATAAAACAGGATGGATAGAACATCGTGAGTGTTAGCTATGTCAGAAAAGAGCAGACAGAATGAATCTAAACCTACAACCACAAACACACCTAGAAAGATAGGCAAAGTCAGCCCATTGTGAGATAGGTTCAGGCATTCTAGAGAGGTATGGAGGAGGAATGACCCCAGCAAGCTCAAGGATGAAGGAAGTGACTTTAGCCAGGGTCATGAGTAGGAAGTGTGTACAGCTAGGTGTGAAAAACTGACTGGAGCATGACCAAGGAGGAGGGGGACAAAGCTGGTTCAGAAGTAAGGCCCAGGTCTTTGAACGAGCAATGACCTTAATGGGTCATTGTGCACCTTTATGTAGAATACTCAATTCTTACTCCTCATCCCTGTCACCTTCAACCATTAAGAACTTTCTCCTCCACTCATCCTCCATGACCAAGTCTGTAGCTGGCTAGCTCCTTGTCTTATACAATTTTCTGCTGCTACAATAAAACACCACAGATTGGGTAATTTACAAAGAAGTATATTTGGCTCATGGCTCTAGATGCTGAAAGTCTAAGAGCATGGGGCTGACATCTGGTGAGAGGCTTCTTGCTGGCTCAGAACAGGGAGGAAAGGTAAGAGAGAATGTGAGATAAAGAGGATGGGTTTCAGGACTTTATACTTTTATCAGGAGCCCATTACCAAGATGACGAACCCACTCTGGAGAAAACAACATTAATTCACTCATGAGAGCAGAGCCCTTAATGTCCTAACTACTTTTTTACTCCTGTTACAATGGTAGTTAATTTTTTTTTTTTTTTGAGTTGGAGTCTCACTCTGTCTCTCAGACTGGAGTGCAGTGACTGCTCCCAGCCACCGCAGCCTTGGCATGCTGGGCTCCAGCGATCCTTCCGCCTCAGCCTTCCAAGTAGCCAGAATTACAGGCATGCGCTACCACGCCCGGCTAATTTTTTGATTTATTGTAGAGATGAGGTCTCGCCAAGTTGCCCAGGTGGGTCTGGAACCCGCGGGCTCAGGCAATCCACTCACCTCAGCCTCCCAAAGCGGGGGATTACAGGCTGAGCCACCGAGTCCGGCTTCAATGGCAGTTAATTTTAACATGTGTTTTAAAGGGGACACACAAACCATAGTTCTCCTCAATACTCAAGGCACAGGTGAAGTTTGACAATGCTTCTCACCTAGAGAAGCCCTGGATTTCTTTCTCTAGGGCCTCGCTTAGTGCTGAAGCAAAGACTTGGATGCTGATTAGACCGAGGAGATAGGATGGCAAATTGTTGAGGCCACCAGGCTATTTCTTTGCTCCCACTGTCTCGTCCCAGTAACTCTGACAGCTTCTGATGATAACCAGACTTGGTTTCTACCTCAAAAAGTAGACTTTTCACTGCAAGTGAGAAATTCAAACCAAACAACCTAAATTAAAGTTATTGGTTTATGTAATTTACAATTCCAGAGGTTTAAATTACTTCAGGCACTGTGCTTATATATTTTTGTCTTCAAATCCTTGCTCCCTACCAAATTAAGGGTGGTATATGCTAAGTATGGTCATTCTCTTTAAAATACTAGTAAGATTTATCTGTAGGATATCTAAGCTTCTGTTCTATCCATGTAATTTTAAGAGAGGTTGTCTTAGATAAGGAAGTGATTCTCCAGCTTGAAAATCCCATCATTGAAATCTGCTCTCATCTCATATGTAATCATGTCTTCTGTAGACAGCTACTTTCAAATTGTACTAGCCTTAAAGCTGGATTCAGTACTTCTTCAGTTTTTCCAGTAGGAATTCTTCTCTAGAAAGCATGAGTGAGCAATGTAAATTTACTAATGATTTTGTAGAGGACATTAAGGGAGAACTTGCTTTGCATGGTATATGGTACTTCACTTTATTGTGATATAAAAAAATTACAATACAGTTTTCTCAATCTCTCTTCTCAATTAATAGTCTTTGGGTCTCCATCTGTTTATCTTTCCCTTGGGAAGTTTCCAATCTCTCCCCTTCTAAGCAGATAATAGGGATCTCTCTCATTCTTTGAAATCTGTCACAGGTGCCAGCCAATCTACAGTCCTGGAGATTTCATATAGGTTTGTCAAAATATTAACTTCCAAATTAAATCTCCCCCAAAGGGAAATGCTTGGAAAAAATTTTTTTCTCTGTTATTTACATTTATATTGATGTCCACAGTCAATTTCCAAATAGCATTTATTTATTTATTTATTTTTGAGTTGGAGTCTCACTCTGTTGCCCAGACTGGAGTGCAGTGGCCCTCCTGGCCACCGCCGCCTCGACCTGCTGGGCTTTGCCGATCCTTCCGCCTCAGCTTTCCAAGTAGCTGGAACTACAGGCGCACGCTACCACGCCCAGCTAATTTTTCGATTTATTGTAGAGGTGAGGTCTCGCCAAGTTGCCCAGGCGGGTCTCGAACCCACAGGCTCAGGCAATTCCCAAAGCGTGGGATTACAGGCTGAGCCACCGATCCTGGCTCCAAATAGTATTTTTTAATTTCCTTAAATAAAACCAAGGTGTAAATACTCTTCATATCTAAGAAATACTCTTCATATCAGTTAAGGATGGTATCTACAGTCAATAAGCTCCCACATCCTTGAAGACACAGGAATCTTGGGGAAGCTTTTCCAAGCAGTGACTCTAAATTACTAATATGTGGACCTCACACAAACAATGTTTTCCTATTTTCTCTTCAGAAACAAAAAACTTGAGGTGGGAGAGAGGAGTTTTGTGGTTAAATTGTATGGTAAATATGAAGCTAGTAAATTGAACCAAAAGTGGAATATTTATGGTTTGGCATACAGAAATCAGTGTCTTTCCCAGCCACAAGAGTGGTAGGGTACAGAAAAAGAGAAAGGATTGCTTTTTCTGTGGGTCAAAACTTTTTACTACAGAGGACAAAACTGAGAAAACTTTTTCTTTAGTTTGAACATTTTATTCATATTTATCTCTCAGTACATTTGATCAAAGGAGTAAGAGTTAATAAGTAAATAAGCAGAAGGAACTGGGTTTACACAGAATTTGAACGTATCCTTACTGATGTTTCAGTTGTTGGCAAGGGCACTGTTAGCCACGTTTAGCTTTATTCATGCTACATCGACTGTGTTCTGTGTGTCCTTAAGTCTGCACACTACATATCCACCAAAAAAAGGACAAAAATGAAAATTCAATGATATACATAGCTTCTGTTGAGGGCCACTCAGAGGAGACTAGTGTACCCATGACTTTTTAAGGGGATAAAACTGGTAGGGCAAGTCAGGGAGTTATAAAAAATAATCTTTTGACTTTTTCTGTACTAAACTTAATATTTTGAACTTTTATCATATTAATAAGATTTTTAACTAATTGCATGTTTGTGTCTCTGCTAAAAGCAAAAGTAACCTGGATATGTGGGAGACACTAAATTCATGTTGGGATTAGTGGAAAATGATGCTATATATTAGATATCAACTAGTTTGCCGACTTATACGAGCACTCCATATAGTCACAGACTCCACACAGCTATGAGACTGAGCCTTGCTGGTGACAGTATGTGTCAGAATGGAAACGGAACTGCGGCCAAGGCCCAGAGCACCCAAAAGACACCATGTCTTAGCCACAGACATCCCCATTCCTAATTGACAATATGGAAAACTTAGCAAGAATATTTGAATTTGGAGTTCAGGTTGTAGAAATGAACTTGCTTACCAAGAAATGTTTCTATAACTTGGAAAGATGTTTATTTTCTAAAATTCACTTTTTTCCTCCTTATTAAAAAAAAAGATTTTTTGAAAAGTATTGTCGGTTTCTTGGTCTGCCTCCTCTGTTCCTTACAACTATAATCAAAGTTGACAATTCAAACTCTTTAATATATTAATATAAATGCATATCTTGTTTTAACATAAATTAGCTTTATGGAGAGAACATCTGAACTAGAAGAGACATCTTTTACTTATGATCGTAAAATCTTGCCATGACTACATAGGTGGGGTCTTAAAAATCAAGGTTAAAATGTGGGTTGCATTAGGTGAAGTTAATGAGTTGCCTGTTGGATTTATGCACCCAATTGGGAAGAGAGATCTGGAGGCATAGTTCAAACCCTGATCCCAATGCAGTTTGGTGCCACCTGGTGGCAGCTGTACACAACAGTGTAACTATGGAAGTGGTGGTGGGATTTCCAGGACCTGCCCGGTGATTCCAGGGCTCTGGTGGCTATTTGACCCTCATCTCACTGACTGTAACTGAGGAAGATTAGGCTAGGAAGATACTGAAGATGCAAAAAGACAATTTTCATTTTATCCCCTCCTTCACCACACAATGTTGACTGACATTTTCAATATAAGAACTTTTACCCACTCTCATTTGAAAAAATAATAGGAACCAATTGCTAATTGCTTTATATCAGAATTCACGCTGTCATGATGCCATATTTTTGAGGGGTTTACATTAATTTGAAATATTGTATTTCAAATACATTAATTTGAAACATATGAAGAGCAACAGAGGATGAGAGTAAGATTCCGGGGCACAGTTCCAGGTGATTCTTCCATATATTATCAGTTTAAGTATAGTGTTAAGAGGAGGGACTCCCAGCCAGCACAGCATCTGATTGACAAAAGTGTGCTGTTTCTTTAGGCATGGATTCCTGCAGTTCAGAATGCTTCTGTGCTTCTTTTGTGTGAAATAATTGGGTTGATACCAGAGCTCGCTGCTTAGAGATACTGAACATAGTGACTTGTACTCTTAGGCTTTCCTTGAACGTCTTTTAAAAGTTCCTTTTAGAACCTAGAAGAGGTTTTCTTTGACTATTAAAGTTGTTACTATTAAAAAAAAAACTCTGTGATACTTCTAATACAACAAAATCATGGAGAAATTAAAATTACCCACAATCTCACCAACTCCAAAAATAAAGTTTTTAAAAAGGAATATACAAATGCATTCCAAAAATTTAAATAGTGCTGAGAATAATAAAATAAAAATTAGAAAGTCTAAAGTCTTTCTTTCCTCATCTCCTTCTCCCCCTAAATCATTACTATTATTGAGTTTATTTTTCTAATCTTTCAATTTTATGCATATGCCAGAACAGTTCTACATCTTTCCTTTGTACTTCATAATATATTTTGTAAATGCATTTTTATCAACACATACACATATAGATGTACTTCATTAAAAAATTTTAGAGAGAAAATCATTCACTGTCTTAGCACAGCTTTTACCCAAGAGAAAAGCCTGTATTAAAATACTTTCCAGCCGGGCTCGGTGGCTCAGCCTGTAATCCCGCGCCTTTGGGAGGCTGAGGTGAGTGGATTGCCTGAGCCCGCGGGTTCGAGACCCGCCTGGGCAGCGAGACCTCATCTCGACAATAAATCAAAAAAATCAGCCGGGTGTGGTAGCACGCGCCTGTAATTCCGGCTACTCGGAAGGCTGAGGCGGAAGGATTGCCAGAGCCCAGCAGGTCGAGGCTGCAGTGGCCGGGAGTGGCCACTGCACTTCAGTCTGGGCGACAGAGTGAGACTCCAACTCAAAAAATAAATAAATAAATAAAATAAAATACTTTCCTACAAGTATATTTTAGTCTACCTGGGCTACTATAACAAAAATAGCACAGACTAGGTGGTTTAAATAACAGAAATGTATTTCTCACAGTTAAAGAGTTTGGGAAGTTTAAGATGAAGGTACAAGTAACTCAACTCGGTTCCTGAGAGCTGTCTTCCTGGTTTTTGGAAGGCAGATAGGCACGTTTTTGTATATCCTGATATGATGGGAGAGAGAAAGGAAGCAAGCTCTCTGGTGTCTTTTCTTAAATGCACTAATCCCATTATGAAGGCTCCATCCTCATGACCTAATTACTTCCCAAAGGCTTCCTCCAAATGCCATCATTTTGGGGATTAGGGTTTCAACATATGAATTTGAGGGAGGGGCCACAAACATGCTGTCCGTAGCAAAGCAGTTTTTTGTAAGTGACCCCAAGGATCAGGAGTGTGGCAAAGAGAAAGTGTGGTAGCCATCTTCTAAGATGGCCCAATGTTCCCTGCCTTCTAGTATTCACACTCTTGTATAGTCCCCTCCTGCACTGTACCTGAGTTGGTCTATGCTACCAGTAGCATACAGAAGAAGTGGGGATATGTCCTTTCTGAAACTAGGCCACTGTGGCTTTTTTACTTGCAGTGTCTCTTGCCCTCTGTTGCATCACTCACTGGGGAAAGCCAGCTGCCATGTGGTGAGCAGCGGTCCATGTGGTGAGGAACTGAGTGCTTCTGCTCCCAACCACATAAGTAAGTTTAGAAGGGGATTCTCCAGCCTCAGTCAAGCCTTCTGATGAAGGCAGTGCTGGTTCACTTTTGAACTGCATCCTCATGGGAGGCCCTGCCACGTGGTAGGGTACCCAGCTAACCCGCTTCTGAATTGCTGATCACAGAAACTGAGAGAATATATATTTGTTGTTTTAAGCCACTAAGTTTTTGGGTAAGTCGCTACATGGCAGCAAGTAACTAATACAGGGAGTCAAGCAGAGAAGAATGTGTATGTGTTGGTCATTTTTATGGTCAACTGATGCTCTATCCAGCAGGACCTTTTGAGGAGTTTCAAAAAATGGGTGCCAGACTGTCTATCTAGAGGATAAAAGGGGGAAACTTTTCATCAGCCCTGTTGTTACTGGTCAAGAGGGCTCCATGGGTGTTAGTTCACCAGCACTTCCAGGTTACATACATGTGAGCACCAGGTGGATTCCCCTGGTCTTCCCATGCCACACCATGAAATACATGACTTGTCTCAAAGCAAGAATGTCAGGTTGTGCCTGAGCAAACATAGTAGATGCCTGTTTCAAACCATAGCTACAGGAGTAGACAAAAAGTATCCGACACAACCATATAGCTCACAAGACATTTCCCATGATCTTCCTTTCCATAAATTTACACTAAACTTTCCATTTTCAACATAGCAATTGCCTTGTGGAGTTTTTAAAATATTGAAACTATATCCACCACAGTTAACATTTTAATTCATAAGTCAAGTGTCCATGCTTAATTTTAATGAATTATACTTTTTTAATTAAGAAAATTATCTTTCCTTTCAATTTGAAATTCATTAAATTAATAGAAGACTATATATTCTAGTTGATAGAACTAAAAAACATTAAAAACAATTTCGAATCTTCACATTATTAATCCATACCTCTTGCATCCTTTAGAGTCTGTGATTAAGTGAAGCAAGAGAAATTGAGCACTTTGGGGGCCATTGTGAACTGAGATGAATCACTACTTCCTTTGGCAAATCGGAAATTGCAGTTGAATTAAACTGTGAGCGATGTTGAAATCCCTTTTAGATTGGATTTTATTATAATTTTCTTTGATTTTATGACTTCTCACAATGACCTTTCTATTTCATTGACATTGACCTTAAATATATTACGGAATTATACTTGTACTGGGGAAAGTAAGAGATGCTGCTCAAATGGGACCCATGACTTTGTGAACCTTTCTTTTCTGGAAGTGGATGGAGAATCTGTTGGCAGAAATGGTGTCTTTAAAATAAAGGCAGTGACTCAACTTTGGAAGTAGAACTGGGTTCTCAGGCTGTGGAGTGCTGCGGTGGGCAGGGAAGACTCATTTCAGGAAAGTGCAGGAAGTTACTTAATGCTGTTTATGAGTCAGAAGAGAGTAGAATCAGTTATGATTAAACTCTCTTATCTAGCTACATCTACAGGCAGACAGCTCAACATGTGTGCATAAAACATATATGTGTGTATTTTTATTCATCTGTGTTCTATGCTTTGCTTTGATAGGAAACCCCCACCCCTTCTCTTCTCTGCTTTTTGAGTCCTGTAGTCATGAGTCACTGCCACCCATTGCTTTGAAAGTAAGGACTTTCTAAATCAGAGATTTTAAAAAATGTATATTATTATACATTTTCCTTTATTCAACATCTTTAGTGGTATCATAAGGGTCTGGAGTTCTGTAGTTTAGAGAATGCTTGACTGTAGAAAGAAAAAGATAATCTATGTTCACAATACATCTGCTATGTGTTAGGTCATTAATACAGTATTTTACTCAATTCATGAACAGGCAGTATATTTTACTCTGACAAATAAGAAAATGGAAACAGGGTTTTTTTCCTGCCATACTACACTTCCTCTAAATCTTCACAGTCCTTGCCTTTGCCAAGGTCAAATGCTGTGGCATTGGCCATATCATTATCTCTCTGTGTCGTCATTTCTTCTGAAAAATGTGGTACTTAGAAATAACTCTGAAATCCAGCCGAGTTCAAACATTTTGAGTCTTCAAGAGACTGATCAGGTATAATGGTTATTTTATTTTATATTATTTTATTTTAATTTCAAGGACTCTGAGGCTCTGGCCACTGATAATAAAAATGCTGACTAATATTTATAAGCCATGTTTGAAACTACCAGGACTGTCTCTTTTCAGACATTAGTTATCACCCCATCTTCTAGAACATATTCATTATTTGGATGTTTAAAAACTATTTTCCCCTAGCAGAGAGTTCTTGGATAATCTGTACTAAGTTGGGTGTGAATTTAGGGTCTCTGTCTGATTGTGGACCTTCCTTTGTTTTCAGGTCAGGATGTCTTAGGAAATTTTTAGGGACGTCTTCCAGACATAACTATTCTACTAGTGAGAACTGAGAAGGATTTGGGGCCTCTGGTTTCCTGGCTCTATCTTTGGGAGGAAAAAGGAATTGGTAAATAGCTGAAAAAAGCAGTTGTAAATTCCTCCACCTTAACTGTTTATGCATGCCAAAGTCAGGTGATATTTCTGGCAATTTTAAGGTAAGTTATTTTTGTTGGGAGTGACCTTTGCTATAATATTAAAACATAATGTTTCCAGATATCACTACTACTTTAAAAGGACTTTAAACTCAATTCCACTTTCCTGGAAGAGAAAGAACCCAACTTTCAAGAGGCACAAGTGATAGAAGTCTTCTTGCAGCTGTTTGTATGAAGTACTTTCTTCACAAAAACACAAACAAAACACAAAAAATACAAACAAAAACACAAGAACTTTCTGATCAACTTCATTCTTTTTGTTCTATTAGTTAGTTCATATTTTTTTAAAGATTCATTTTGAAAATCTAAGAAATAGAAAATGTGATCATTTCCAATTTGTGTTTGGTATGTAAGTGAAGAAATTTAAAGAGGTAAATGACAATGAAATGAAAAATAATATAGAACAACTGAATGCAAGAATTATTTCTTAAAGTTCTGTTAACGATACTGCTAGTCTTTTCGAGATTGAAAAAGATAAAGTGCCAGGCTTTGTATGAAATGTTGCTTTCAGTTTTATTTCTGTCCATGAAATTAGAAGCCAAGAGTCAGTGTTCAGGTTATAAAGGAAATTTGATTCAAAATGTATCTGAATCAAATCTTTTTGTTAAACACATATCAGTTAGATTCTTAACAGTTAGAATAATGATTTTATTTACTAAAAATCTCTCTAGGTAAAATTAAGACAACTGTTGAGACAATAATGGATAACTCTTTGGTCTTTTAATTGGATTAGAATTAGGACTTAATTTTCTCAAAACAAAGGAGAAATAGAGGCTGCCAATTTATATAGACCATCATTAAATAAGTCCCCAAGTAATTCTGCAACACAGAACCAAGGAATAATCAGAGAACCATAAAATAAAAAAATAAATAGAATTATTACCATAACTGCTACTCATAACTATTGCTGCTACTACTAATAAAAATTACAATTTATTGTGCCCAACCAGGTGTCAGATACTGTGAGTAATAAAGTATTATTTCTTGGTAGTGCAGAGTGTCCATTTTCTTTCTAGTCTTTGTGTTATGCTTTGTTCTTCTGGAGGTATCTGCAAATTAGCATGGTCTTCACAACAGTTGCATATGGCTAGTGAGTAACAGTTTGGAATATTAAACAATTTATACTCATCTTAAACTTGCAAATGTCAGGTCTAAAAAGAATATGTGTGAAAGGAATACTTATTACACTGGCAAATGGATGGACATTGAGCTCTAGAATCATAGCTCAAATCATAATTTATTTGTTTCTAAAATGAAAGAAAATTTTGTAAACAAATAAATTAAATAATTTGTAATTGCATGTTTGTTATTTATTATTATTTTACATTTTAATGCTCATTATTTTGAGTTTTTAGAAGAAAACTAACTTAACATTTATGAAAATAATTTTAATGTTTTGACTTTTTTACACTCTAAGTTATATATGTTAGAAAATCTATTAAGACATTTGTACACTTTGAATAAAATTTCCTTTATTATTTAATCATTAAGATCCTCTTAGTAGAACACAAATTATGGACAAATTTTGATAACATAATTAGCTCCTTTACTGAAATATTTTTAAAATATAGAAGCAATACAAAATTATTCATAATCTATGTACCTCTTCTTTTTGTTGCTTATTTAAATATTGTCAATCAACAATACTTACATATGTGCAGTCATGATTAAAATTCATATATCTCTGCTATTTTGCTCGTAAATTATAGCTTTTCATATTTTTTAATTTTATAATTAAAGCATTGTCAGGGTGAAAATATGGAACATATTTTATTTAATTGTGTGTGTTGTTTTGTAACTTCTAAGTATTTAGACTCACAGTAAGATGAGACTAGAACTTGCAATGTTCGGACTGGACCTGGGAGTGGGCATTTCCACTGCGGCAACTTCTAAAATCCCCAAACCGAGTGCTAGAGGAAATCTTAAAGATCCCCTAATCCGACTCCTTTATTTCATAGATGGATAAGCATGATAAAGGGCTGTAACCTTGTGCCAAACTTCACTGGTGTCTGAAGAGGACCAGGAAACGAGCTTCCTGAGGCAGCCTGAAGTAGTGAGGCTGTAGGACTCCCTCCAGGTCCTCCGTGCAAACGGCTCATCTGTTTTAGACAGGAAGTGGGGCCCCATTAGCTTGCGGGGCCTGAGATGAGCTTGTTCGTGAGCTCCTAGGTAGCTGGCACTGGCTGTGGGTCACTTACCAGAAGCTCTCCAGCTACTGACTTTTTTCTCACCTTTATCTGTTCACAAAGCATTGCATTCCTAAGTGGATCGATAAGGATAATTCTAAAAGGATTAAATACAAAGAACATAAGGCTATCCCTACTGATAGTGTAGTCCCCTGGGGCTAAAAGCATAAATGTTGGTACCACTGAGAGAGAGGTGGCCAGAACCCCAGGTCTACCTGAGAGGGGCAGTGGCCTTTGATGGAGAAGCACAGCCAAAGTGACCTCACAAGGAAGGGACTGTGGGGAATAATTCCTAATTTTGTTTGCCTATGTCCTTCTGCTCTCCAACTAGGGCTCCCCGTTGGTAAAATCCAGTTGGAAATCAAAGGGCCAGAGACCTTCCAGGACACAGAGTAGGTGAAAGGGGGTAGAAATGGATTGGGGGGGCGGGAGCAAATGGATGATATTTGGCACAGAGAGTGAGGCTTTTCTTCATAATGTTGGAGATTTTCATTGTCTTGCTGACCAGAACAAGTACCAAGAAGCAACAGGGGTGCAGGAGCCCTGTGTTCTAGAACGCCTTTCTTAACCTTTTCTAGGATCCTCTTGGTGCCTGGGACTAGATAGAGCCAGCAGAGTTGCCAGGGTAGATATTCTAAGCCCAGGTCTGTGTGAGCCCTGGTCTTTGCTTCTTCCCATTCAGGGCTCTCCCTGACCTTCTTGCCCTTTCAAGGCACCATCAGCTGTTGAATGACTCTGGGATTTACGTCTGTGGGGTTATCCCCAGGCTGTCAGGTCAGGCCTCGGTTCTAGAAGGATGGCCTGGGAAGCAGATCTCTGTTGATTAATGTGTTTCTTTCATGGGATTACAAGAAATTGGGCTACAGCATGGTGCTGGCACACTGATGTGAGGTGACTGACTCTTACAAGACACAGAATGAACTCAGGATTCTAGTCCACTATGGCTGCTCGGCCTACAGCTGCGTGTGCGGGCCTGTGACTTGGCTCTCGCCTACGCAAGTTCCATCCAGGATGCCACTTCTTGCCTACAGCACTCGAGGGTGATCGGGGTGAAAAGAGGCATCTGTTGGCTTGTGTGGGACCCAAGGTAGTCACTCTACCTTCCTTGCAGGCTCCAAGCCACATAGATTTGAGTGTCCCAGAGCAGGTTGCAGCTATCCGATCTGAAGGTATTCAGTACCAAGGCACTCTTATGCCAAAGGGTCCTTCCCTTCAAGGTCTTCAAGGCCTTTGATTGATATTATGATGTTGTGCTCTCAGGTCTGTGTTAAACCATGTCAGATGAGGGAGAGCATTTCTTGCACAAATAGGACCACCCTTTTCATTCCTCTCATTGGCCCTGGCCTATACTTCTTATCAACAGCAGTGTGTTTAAGGAAGGAGTGAGGCGACATTGCAAGAGAGAACATTCTAAGACTACAGTTAGTATGGCCTGAAGAGTTCAGAGAAGATATGACTGAAAGATGTATTGTTAGTACACAGTTCTGGATGGTGAATTCAACATAAACATAAAACAAATTATTTTTCATGTTTTCCTGACTAGATGGGACAGAATGTGGATTTATGGGCTTCATTAACAAAGAAACAGAAACAAATTTTTTGAGAGTCACTAGAAGATAACATTTATGGGTAGCAGAATGGTTCATATATCGTTAAAAGTAATGATGTAACCTGCAGTAAATAAATGGTATTGGGCACCAACAGAGACAAGAAGAGTTACATTTTACCCGTAAAAAATGGGTTCTAAAGATCTATAACATTGTAAGTAATAATAGCATTATTACCATTTGCTTCTGGTGAGAGATATGAAATTAGCCAGATAGCATACATTTGTCAATAAAGAATATGAAAGGATGATTCCTGGATTTAAATAAAAGGAGATGATGTTTGGACACCACAAAGGATATTCAGAGCACTGATTAGACAATAAACAAAAAAATAAGTAACTGTTTGCTACCCATTATTTTACATGGTTATCAATAAAACATTATACCTCAGAAGGGCCAATAAATCTTTAGGTATTTTTTAATAAACACATAAGCAAGGACGGGGTCCCTAAAAAAACTATTTGCTTGGGACTGGCACCACAGAGAGACTTCTGGAGGACCTTACAAGTAGCTTCACCTTAGAATTCAGGGACAGGGCAAGGCTAATACTGTTTACCAAGGGCATATAATGTTGATGAGGTAAGATGTCTTGAAATGTACCTGAAATTTGTTTTAATCAGGTTTTAGTCAGGTGTGATAAGATAGCAGACATGGAGGCAACAGCCTTCGAAGGAAGAGTTGCTAACAGTTCCAAGAGGAAGGGGCATGCCACATTATACCAGGCCACATGGGGAAGCACCACGGTTGATCAGGAGGCAGGAATGAGTGGGAAGTGTGGACAAAAGACTTCATTGTGATTTTTGGCAGGAAGGAATGAGCAAGGCAAGGCAAGCAGTTGAGGATTGGCTAACTTTTGAATAATTTCAGCTGGCTCCATGCTGTAGGGGTGGCCCCTAGTTACTAGTACCTTGCCCTGGGGTGATTTAGGGCAGGGGAAACATTTGGTTGGTGTGTGAGAGTTAAAGAAAGGAGGCGGTTGGAGGTCTGGGTTTCAGATTTGTTGGTTCCCATATGAAAAGCAAGGTGTTTACTGTCTATGGGAATTAGATAGCCATGGAAGAGGTGGTCTTTTCAAGATTAGCACAGCCCAAGATATCAAAGGATCATAAAATACATAAAATACAAAATATGACTAGTATATAAGAATATCGTTGGTCTGAAAGACAGAAGCCTAAGTTCAAGTCTAGGCTCTGCTTCTTATCAGCGGTGTAGCCTTTTGTAAGTGAACTTGACATCACAAATTCTCAGCTTTGTACCTTTGTAGCAATAGTATGTGTCTTACCCACCAAATGGAAATGACTAAGTTTATGAACAAACTTTGTAAACTTTATTTATTTTATTTTTAATGAATATTTATAGCAGGTTTATTTGTAATAACCCCAAACTACAAACAACCCAAATGTCTATCAACAGGTGGCTAGATTAATATATTTTGATATAGTTTTGATTTTGTTCTTGTACCTGAGGTTTATCCTTGGCTAATGTAAAAATGTGTAAAATTTTCAGAAATTTTTATATTGAAGGGTTGAGAAAAATAATCATGTCTTTGCTAAGCCAAAAACCATAATCAGAATCTCATTTCATTTTATTTTGAATACATTAAAAGGCAGTAAATATCTTCATTGGGTTTGTGACCTAAATAAGCTCATAGAATGTGATTGAAAATGTTGCCCAGCCATATTCTGCCTGTCTGAAAATAGCTGTTAACCAAAATTTCCCTTTTGTGTTAGAACTGAATCATCTAGAAAATGGAATAGACTTCTGTATCACCCTGGCACAAATTGGCATAAACAATAAAGCAGTTTGTCTTAATTTCTCCAAGATTTTATCAATCTTGTTTTTTTATATTATATGTTTTCTTATTTTCCACATTTCATAAGTATTTAATGAGATTTTGTTAAAGAACATGCCAAGAACTATTAGCCAGATTGTATTTTAAACCAAAAATCTTTTTTGAATTATATTTAACTGTGTTATTCAATTCTTAACTACATCAAATAATACATTTTTATCAGTGCTGTTTGTATCATAGTCATAATTTTGGGAGGGCTTGTGGTTTATTTATAGATGGGATTAAGTATGAATATATTAAGGATGAAGAAATAAGGGACCAATCAGGAATACCCACTGAGCTGGTAGAAAATTGCTAAGATCAAAAGTTAGAATTCATTAATCCTTTATGCATGATTTGTGTATTATAATGCTGCTTTTTCTTGAAATAAGAATACTACAAATTTGAAGCTTATTCTTTTATTTACTTTATTTTATTTTAAAGATGTGACATACTCTGTCAACTTTAAAATGATTTGAAATAGGTACATTGCAATAGCAAGTCGTATAAAAACAATGAAATTTTTTCTTCTAAAAGCAATTTCTTAACTATCATATTTGTTTTATTTTATTCTCACTAGACAGTGAATACAGCCTCTCCAAGATCATCTGTTCCTTTCCATGGTTCAAAGCAGCACTGGGTAAGCCTCTATGTAATAAAGTCAGTCCAAACTCTATTAAAAATTATTAACAAGCCATTTCCCTCTAAGGATATTTGATTTGGACTTTCCAAATTACTGACTTTCACTGCTCTGTATTTTTCTGCAAAACTGTACATTTAAAGCTTAGACATAAGCTGAAATTGTCCCCAGGGCACCATGAACATCATGAGTTTTCTTTGATGCCATTTGTGTTATGAGTTTAATGACTTCTTGATATTTCAGAAATAAAAGCTTTAGCCTCAACTTTCTTTGACTTTACAAGATGGAATCCATTAGATCAATAAGTGGCCCAAAGGACTGAGGGAGGTACTTAGATTGCTGCTGATATTCAATTTCATTTTACCTTAGGGGTCTTTTTCATCCTGGAGATGATAAGGACAAAATATTGCTGTCTAAATAGAAAGTCAAATGGAGAAAAGACAAGGCTCCATTTTCATTATATGGCTAACAAAAATAAACCTCTCTCTATCATCTATGTCTCTAGTTGATTAGAGCTCTTTCTTGCAAAGTATTTCGAGAGAAAAGTTCACAGTCCATTTGTCACTGGGGAGCTAGAGTGTCTTCGCTCTTGTCTCTTGGGAACAAGTATATCTGGTTTAGACCTCATGTTTATAATCATGAACACATAACTATGAACTCTGGAAAGAACTTCATGGTGGTATTGCTTTTGGATATGCAAATCAGCTCACTCTAAAATCCTTGCATATAGCAAAATCTGCATTTGATACAAGTGGGGGTAATGCCCCCTACAGGATCATAGATGTAAACACCCTACTGTGGTTTAGTAATGGGAATAGAATTCTTCATTTCTAACCTCAGCCAGATTATTAGAAGGCTGTAAAATAAGCTCTTTTGGAGATAGTATAATTGAAACTGATAAAAATCTAAGGAATATTCAGAAGACAAAAGTAACTATTAGAGTGGGAAGGGCCATTGATGAAGGCCTGAAAGTTTACTTTGGGTTGACAGAGACCTTTGAAGGGAATTTTATAATAGTTTTCAAATAATGGAAGATTTTGAGCGAGAGGCAATAAATTTCTTTCTTCTCCCTATTAGGTCTCTAATACTTTGCCTTAAGTTTTTCTTTCATCTTTTCAGCTTTCTAGTCTTTGACACCACAAAACAAGTTTCTTCTTAACTCTAAACTTATATTTCAAATTTACTCCAGACTTAACTCACCATCATGTAACATTTAAGATCTTATAAATGCCACTCCTGTAATTTCCTTATCCATTCAACCCAACTTTAGTCAGAGGGTCCTTTCTTTTCAGCTCCTTGGCAGAGCTCCTACTCCAGGACCACCTCCTTTGCCTACCTGACTTCCATGTTCTGCTGGTTTTCCAGTCTCCTGTTGTAGAGTGGTGAATCCCTGTTGAAGAATGGCCTAGTTTAAACTCCAGGTCTTCCTCATTGTTTATGAACTTAACAACTTGGCTAATTGTCTCTTCTAAATACCTCTTGTTTCTTCCGCATTGTCATCACCCTAGTGTAGACTATGGTAAACCTTCTACTGCTGAAAGAGTCAGCATGCCAGGGTGGTTAAAATGTTTGCACCCTGAATTTAGACAGCTTAACATTGAGCTTCAGTTTTTCCTCTTGCCAGTTCTGGTATTTGGAACAAACTACTTAACCTCTCTAAACTATAAAGGAGGAAATTAGTAGCACCAAATGAAGCTCAAGCTTTAGGACTTCACTTACTTGGACTCCTTCAAAGCTCTAGGTGGAGGGGCCCAAGAAATGTGTCTATTGAAATGTGTTTGTTTCCTCTTGCCAATTCTGGTATCTGGAACAAATTACTTAACCTCTCTAAATTATAGATTGGGGGTTCTGGGGTAGGAGGCCAGCCAAGGAGCTGAAAAGAAAGACCCCCTGATTAAAGTTGTCTTTTAAAAATATTTTACAAAAATAAGATATTTTTTGCTGTCTGTTTTCCTCTGTTGCAGTTCACCTTCACTGGATGGTGGCCTTCATTGACTGGCCAAAGTCATTTTTGGGGTCCAGCTATAATAGTAGTAGATGGTAATACAATTAATTTGAGTATAAAAAGATACATTTATATGCTTCACAATCACTTTCATGTGCAATTAAATTTTGCTGAATGTCCCCACATAAAAGTAATGATGACAGAAATATTCTTACTCTTCCATATGACAACTCACCAGGTGTCATGAAATGCAGATGCAGGACCAGTGGTCATGGCAGAACTGAAACATGTCCTATAGAGTCTAGCATCAGACATACATGAATACTGAAGGAAAACTAAAGTACAAAATGTAAAAAGTCAGAAGATTGTGTAAAACTCTTCCAACCAGGTGTGTTAAAAAAACAAAACAAAAACAGAATTCAGATCTCCTAGGAATCTACTCAGATGGAAGGTATTAGCTATCAGGAACATATTCAGTAATGCAGCAATTAAAAATATGAATGCACCATGGACTTTTGACTCTACTTTGATAAAAATTGTGCAAGATAAATCTTAACTTAATTCCTGTGTTTGTAGGACACACACCTATAACAGCACTAAATAATAGTTTTATCTGTGACAAATATTCAAGAAACCTGATAACGTTTTCCCCCAATTTGACAACAATTATAAGTTATGCTCTCAGGAAAAATGATCAGTTAACAAATAATGGCATTACTAAACCATTGTTGACATTACCAATAATGAGTTGCAAAGTTAAAAGAAACTTTTCAAAATCAACCATAATTAAAAATGTTTTTGATAAACTATGCTATAAACTCTGTTTGATAAACTTTCTGCATCAGCTGTCTGTTGCCTCAACTTTGTTATGCAACAATCAACTACAACACCCCAGTGGCATCCAACAATAAGCATGACTGCTTATGTGAATGGAGTCAGATGGAAGTTGACTAAATGGCTCTCTTGATCTTAGCTTGGTCTCTCCTATGTGTGGGACTAGTTCATGGTAGGCTGATCTAGCCTGGCTTCAACTGACAACCAGGGTGACAGAGCTTGCTCTACACCCTTTCTAAGCTGGTGGAAACATGTTCTCACTGCAAAAGCAGAAGGGCAAGAGAGAAGAAGCCCAACTGTGTAAGCACTTTTCAAACCTTAACTTGCTTTAAATTTGTTAACATCCCCTTATTAACCAAATCCAGTTACATAGCTAACTGAAAATCAAAGTGGGAGGACACTACAAAGATACATGACAAAGATGAGAATATTGGTAGGAGTGATAATGAGGGCCACTTTTGAAATTTTACACTCTGTATAAAAGTATTGTTACATAAAGAAGTCATCAAAGACTATGAAGCCAAAAATTTATGTGAAAAAGTGTTGTATATGTTTATCCGACAATCATTTAATAATGTCATTATGCTACTTTTGTGATGTTTGTAGTATTAATCATCTTTTTTTAAATGTGTAATTAGTAGTGGTTTTTCATTCTAATGAATAGTTGTGTTCATATCTAATTTTGTATTTGCTGTGTTTTTTTACTGAAGGATGACCCAAATATTATTTGAAATTCAAGCACCACAAAGCAAGAATTCTTACCCCTGTCTACCTCATGGAAGGGTTGTGAGGATTAAAGGAATCTGTGTGTATAAATCACATATCACAGTAAACGTGAGCCATTGAAGTTGACATGTCTGCTGTGACTAAACTTATCACACTGGAGATTTCCTCCTCATTCATTCCCCATCCCTGTCAGATTGCAGAGGTTGTGATTCCATTACTAAGCCCATGCATGACATTCAAGCAATGTACATGTGTTAAAAAAAGAATCAGACCTTTGTGTGTGTGTGTGTGTGTGTGTGTGTGTGTGTGTGTGTGTGTGCGCGCGCGCGTGCATGCGCTTGGTCCAAAAACCTACTCTCTGTCTTTACCTTTCCAAATTTCTCTGTAGCATTTGAAACTATTCAGCATAACTGATATTATTCAACTACTCATTATGGGTCAGGCACTGTGCTAAGTAAATAATTTATATGTGTTATCTAATTTGATCTTCAAAACTACCTTATAAACAGACACCTGACAGTTAGAGAAATTAATTAGCATATTGAATGACCTACACCTAGTTAGGCATTACATATGGTCAAGGCAGATTTCTAATTCAGGAAGAGCAACCAAACCCGTGGGCTACATTTCCTTCTATTTGTGTTCAGTGCATTGCAATAGGAGGGTACTAGAGTCTAACAACTGCTGGCATCTATTGAGAACAACTCTCTGCATAAGTACTATTGTTGATATTCTGATATTTCCATGGGGATTGATACTGTGAGAGACTGACTTATCTCCATGGCAATGGCAAATAGAAATATGCTGAACTTGAGAGGATACATTCCTAACTACTTTGCTCTTCCACTTTCTACCACCTTAAAAAATTATTCTCTTTGTGGAATGTACATGATTTCAATCTGACATTAAGAGAAGCACACTAAGTGACATTATACTTTGTGTGATTATGTGTACAGACATACAGAAGTTCATTTTCTCATAAAGAGTCCCATATGTTAGCTTTATAGAATCTGAATAACATTTTTCAACCACCTAAACAAATTGCCTATTGTTATTGTTTCCAGTCACTACAGAAAAGTGACTCCTCTGGGGTCCTCTCCTGACTTGGCCTTACCAACTGTCAAGTACATCCTGAATTCCATCACAGAAACACTGCACTCATGACTCACACTCACTCAATTCAACAGTTCCTGCTGCAACTCCATCTTCAGAAACATCCAAATCAGCCATTTCTTAATTTAGCAGTTGTAAGAAACACAAAAGAAATGAGTCAATTAAATATCAGTGTTATAAATAGACTTCAACTATGTGGCATATTAACTTCTGATGTTTCTAAATTTATTTGTCAAAGTGTTAGTCATATAGAATCACAGTAGAAAATGACTATAGCTTTTATTTATATATAAAAACCTGGGGCTGGAGTCCTGGGCAGACAGCTGGGTTGGCAAGTTGATGAAGGGTGGAATGATGTCTTTGGACACAGGCAGAGAAGAACTACCATGGCACAGAACATAAAAGCCACCCTCACCCTTGGCCCAGGACCTGGAGGAGTCACACTGAAGGAATAATCAAAGGCAGCCCTCCTCTTTCCATAGCAGAGTGTGAACAGTAACTCAGTTTGTTGGGTCTAGCCCCTTCTAATGTAGTTTCTGTGGTACAACCAGGGTGGTTTGTTGTTTGTTTGTTTTTCTTAAAGCACAAATATGATTATATTACTCCCTGGTTAGCTTTCCTCAGTGGCCTCCATTGGAAACTCCTTGTTGTTTCATGATAAGATGGGCTCACAGTTCTAATCTCCTCTATTAGCATGCCCCTTCATCCTATAGCTAATTGTTTTTAAAGACAACCAACCAAACAAGGGAAAATGGCGTTTAGTTCCCTAGTGGTGCTACAGTTCTTGCTTTTGAGCACTTGGACACCCTGCTCCCTTTGCATGAAGGAGCTCCCTCCAGCTCACCCCTACCTTGCCCCACACCCAACATCCAAATATATTCCCATCTGTCTTCCCTGTAGCCTACCACTCTTCTTTCAGGTCTGGATTTAGATCACACTTTCTCCACAAAGTCTTGCTGGAAACTAGCTGTCTTCAAATTAGTTTATGGGCCTCTATTCTGGGATCTCACAGACCTCTGTGTGTCACCCCATTGTAGCTTTTATTTCATGCATTTCAACCATATGGAAATTGTCTGCATAGTTATCTGCTTCCTCACCAGATACAAGCTTCCTGTGGCCAGAGATTGTACCTTGTTCAGGATGGTAACCCAAGTATGTAGTACAGTGCTTTACACAAGAGAAGGACTAAATAAATATGTGTTGCTTTAAACTGAGAACCATCAAATAAAAATAAAGATAATTAAATGTTTATATCGTTGTAACTAGTGACCTCCTAAATGTAGCCAGAAGAATCAACTTTACTCATCACTCGTCTTGCTTAGTCATCTGTTCTTTCAATGCTGCAGAGTAGGGACAAAAATGCCTCGAATATTCTACAGATAGGGGAACAGGCACTGTGCCTTGCTCATGCCTGAGGACATAGTGAGTCATAACAGGATGCTAATGTTTTCTGGAAATGCCATCTCACTGTCCTGATAAGCCTACCATCATGCACAGTCAGCTGTGTCATCTCCAGATGTGTTCTTTTGCTATAAGTCATCAACTTATAGCTTGAGCTGGGAAGCCTATTCATATTGTTGGGCTAGCTGTTACTGGAACTGGAACAAATCATATACAGGTAATTCTTTTGTGGCAGATCTCAGAGTTTGCTTTGATCCAGGCTTTAAGTAATTCAAAGCTAAGAACCTCTGTGCGTGTGTGTGTGTGTGTGTGTGTGTGTGTGTGTGTGTGTGTGTGTGTATGTAAGAAAAAGAGAGTGTGTGTGTGAAAAGAGAAAGCTAAAACTGCATATCCTCTCATGCAGAGAGGACAAAGTAATGGAAAATATATGCCTTCTATCATAACAATAGAAAAAATTAATCTATTATCTTGGATTTAGAGTTACATAGTATGTTCCTTTTTTGTAATAAACCACTCCAAAATATGATATTATCTTAAAACAAGGACAACATGTGTTTTCCTCACCTGTATTTGGACAAGGTACAAACAGGGGCACTGCTTGGATTTGATCCACAGCACTTCAAAGCTGGGTGACTTCAACGCGGAAGCTGGAGTCACCTGAAGCTCACTGGTGTTCACCACACACCAGCAGTTATGTGACTAGCACATATTTATGTGTGGTCTCTACTTGTGGTTGCTGGGATTCTTCGTAGTGCTGGATGTATTCCAAGAGCAAACATGGGGTCGGGGGGAGGGGGGAAGGAGAGAGAAGCAAAGAGGCAAAAGCTATGCCATGCTCAAAAAAATTTTTTTGAATGAACACTTTCAAACACGACTCTAATTAATACGTCTGTTAATAATTGCTTCTTTTTTCTAAAAAATATTTTTCACATAGCTTAATAATAATTTATTATTATTAATGTTTTTAGGTCACAAAGGAAATATATCTCGATTTTCTCATTATTGTAAAAGAAGACATCAAATCCATATTAAGGTAACTTCTTATGAGTTTATTTCTGGTGACTTTGCAAGGAACATGAAGCAACATTCACTCATTCATCATTCCACAATATTTAGTGAATTTACCAATTTTTTACATGCCTCTCCCTCTATGCCAAAGCATACTATGATTTGTCTTTTTCACATTGATATGGAAATTTCAGAAGGTAAGAGACAAAGACATAACTAAATGGTTTTACTGCCCTTTTATTTCCTGTAAAATAACATTCTAAAAAAATCTGGATAATATCAGCATTTGTTCCATTCCTCTTTCTGTGCTAAAATTGTCCCAGAGCTAATGATTCCACTCCAGGATTGGGACCAAGTGGGAAAGGCGTTGGCCAAACTCAGTGCAGTTTCCACAGGATGCGGTAGCTCCCATTTCAGAGGTAATGTACTAACTTTTTGCTTCTTTTCTCATTTTAAACATTGAAGGGAAGATTTTTTCCCCCAAATTTTAAATAACTCAAAATGCATGATTTCTATATAAAGAAAGGCTCATTTTTTCCCCTTTGGTAGTGAGGAGGACTTTATTTAAGGGAGGCTACTGCAATGCGTTTTTATAGCGGGGAAGAGATCAAGTTCAACTCTTAAAGAAGGGCTCTTAATAGAGAATCTAAAGATAATACAAATGTCTCCTAAGGCGGATGCTCAATTGCCCTCTGAGAAGAGGCACACAGACCTTGAACTTTGATTTAAAGTGTTAATTCCATCTGTCTCCCAGGAGAAGGAGAAATCAGTAAAACTCAATGACAGGCATTTCCAGGCTTCATCAGCATGGTGTTCTCAAGAACGCCCTATAACAATAACAACAAAACAGTTATAATGTGCTTGTTGTTCTCTTGATCACAGTAGAGTATATCTTCTTGTATCAAAACTTAGACTATTTCTCCTCTCTTCTCTCCAACAAACAAGAACCAGTTTATGAAGATAAACTTTGTCTAAGGGGTATTAACAAATGTCAAGACAATCTGATACCCTATACCAGCTTCGTAAGAATATAGAAGATTAAGTTGGTGAATGCGTGGTTCAAGAAATACACAAAAATATGTAGTGCCTGGACTACATTCAAGTCAGCTTGACCTAAGAGGTTCTCTGGTTTCAGTTTGAAGCTCCTCCCACCCATCCTGGAGGACACCTCAGAAACCCTTTGACTACTTAGGGTTTAGAGAGGCTAAAGAGATGAAGAAAGACTCACTCCTTTAAACTCCTTGTGCTTAAAAAGAACAGAATTCAAGGCATATTGGCTTCAATGTCAGGGAACTATGGAATAGGTCACTTCAGATGATTTGAAGGAAGAAAATGATGAAAGGTTGGAAGACTTGGATCTCAGTAATTCTATAGAAGGCCTTAATTTATCATCCAAACAATGAAACCTAAACTAATAACTATGTTGGAAAAACATATAAAAACTGAAACTGTCTGGGGCAAAATGAATGTGTGGACACCTTACATATAAATCTGAGGGCACTTCCTATTGACTTTGTCCTCACAGAACTCTCTACAGAGAGAAAAAGCAGTGCATCGGGGAAGGCATAAAGGAAAGGAAGTGTAATACAGGCAGGGATAGGGAAATACTGCATATTTTGCATTAAGATTCTTTTAAAAATCAATTATAAACAAAAATACAACTATTATAAAAGACGAGGAAAATACAGAGAGAGAAAAGGAACTAATAATACAGTGTATGTCCATCTGCTCTTGTTTTAAACTTATAGTTATATGGATATTTCTTATATTACTATTCAAACATGTATACCTTATTCTTAAGATTAAACAACACAAGCATAATTTCAAGTCACATAAAACTTTACTAAGTAGTGATATTCTAATTTTTTAAGCCACCCTCTTTTTCCCCAATATTCAAATTGTTTTTTGCATAAGTAAATGCCAGTGAACATCTTTGTAGACAGCTCTATTTTCCTGAAATACATTTCCTCCCTTAGATACTTAAAAAAGATAAATACCAGACCAAATATTTCTAAGGCTGTTGATATTTCCAATTTACCCCGCCTTTCCCCTAAACATGTGGAACTGACATTTCCACCAGTACTCTCTGTGTATATTTATATTAACATATTTTCACCTACCTTGAGTACCAGCATGTAAAATTTTGCTTTTTCTACACACCAAAAATATTATTTTAACTTACATTTCTTTGATTGCAAATAAGATTGAGCATTTTTCCCTTGTTATTCTAACCAGTGATATTTCCTATGGTACAGCAGTGCTCAACTTTTTGGTTACAGAATTCTTTTACACTCTTAAATTTGAGAGCCTCAGATCTCTTGTTTACATGGGTCATATTTTTATATTTTGACATATTACACATTAAAACTACAAAGCTTTTAAACATGAACTTATTAATTCATTAAAAATAATAAGCATTCCATGTTATTGTAAATAACATTTGTATGTAAAGTAATGGTTTCTAAAACCAAAAAAAATTTTTTTAGAAGAGTGGTATTGTTTTACATTTTTACAAATGTCTTTAATATACTTAATAGGATTCTCATATCTGCTTTGGTATTCATTCTGTTGCAATGTATTGCTTTGGTTTAATTATATGAAGAAAATTCAGTTTTTCACAGATAGTAGTTAGAAAAGGAGTGATATTTTAACAGCCTTTTCTGAAAATTGTAGATTTTTTTTTAATGCTACACCAAAAAACTTAACAGGCAGTAGTTTCTCAAAGGTTATTTTCCAAACAGAATATAAAACAATATCAGCAAAATGTTAGTGTTCTTTTTTAATTAAAATTCATTATGTTCCTAATTCAGTGTTTTTAAAATATCATGACTTAGTCATGTAGAAAACATTTGTTTGCTAAGTTATACAGATCTTCTAAATGTTATCACATTTCATTAACAATGTCAAAACCTCGCATTTGTTAATATCACTACCAATCACTACCAATCTCTTCATAAAAGTCTTGAAGAACCGGAAAGCTGTCAATCTCATGATAGTAACTATTTTCCAATATTGTAAATTTTGCTTGAAAGCTCAAATTTTCTCACTGACAACAAATACAATTGTTTTTCTTACGTAACAGTCTCAACTGCTGCAGTTTCCAGAAAATGTCTGCCAAATAAACACAATGTATTTGTCAATTATTTTTAAGTAAAAATGTTTTTACTTAGAAAAATTGAGTTTGCAATTCAATCACAAAGAGATTGCTTCCTGAGAAATATTTACACTTCAGTAGTCAGCAAAAATGCTTCTTGCGTGCTTCCCATTTTGCCACAGAGTATTCAATGTCTTCAAGGACCAAGATTTAATAAAATTCACAACGTAACTTTTACTATTTCATAAAGGACATTCCTCAATAAAATCAGCTTTTTGTTTTGCTTTATTTTTTTTTTTTTGGTTCAGGTTGTCACAAATGCATAGCAGTGAAAAAATATGATTACCAGTTTGGTGCCATTGTTGGGTTCATGCCAAGGCATCAGCAGTTTTATCACCATTGTTTTTGTCTAATGTCAACACAGAATATCTTGGGGACTTTCAGGGGTCCATTGGCAACATGTTGAGACCACTGCTAAGGCAAATTTTTTATCTCACATCTTCTGCTTATCCATTGGCGATGTCCTGGGTATAGGCTCATTGTATACTGTAGACATTAACACTTTGCTATAATATTTGTTATTGAAGTATTTTTCTGTTTATTTTTGCATTAAAATTTTGGCAATTTTTTATGCACAAATTTTAATTTTATTTTATTTTATTTTTGAGTTGGAGTCTCACTCTGTCGTCCAGACTGGAGTGCAGTGGCCGCTCCCAGCCACCGCAGCCTCGACCTGCTGGGTTCTGGCGATCCTTCTGCCTCAGTCTTCCAAGTAACTGGAACTACAGGCGTGCGCTACCACGCCTGGCTAATTTTTTGATTTATTGTAGAGATGAGGTCTCGCCAAGTTGCCCAGGTGGGTCTTGAACCCGCAGGCTCAGGCAATCCACTCACCTCAGCCTCCCAAGCTGCGGGATTATAGGCTGAGCCACCGGGCCCAGCCATATGCACAGATTTTTAAACATTTTATATATTCTTATCAATTGGATCTATTTTGTGTATGTAATGTCATCTATTGCTTTTCTTAATTGAAGTTTTTATTGAGATCATTGCAGATTCACATGCAGTTGTAGGAAATAATACAGAGATCCTAGGAGTCTTTTACCAAGTTTTCTCCAATGGTAGCATTTTGTACAACAAACAAACAAACAAACAAACAAAAGATAACACACTACAATGTTGATATTGATAGCATCCACTGATCTTGTTCAGATTTCTCCAATTTTGCTTATCCTCACTTCTGTGTATGAAGTGTGTATACGTATTTAGTGGTACATGATTCTGTCACGTGTTGGTTCCTGTTTTCAGTCAAGATATAAGAACAGTTCCATCACCGCAAAAATCCCTTCTGTTGCTCTTTGATAACCACTCCCATTTCCCTCCTGCTACCCTTTCTTCCTCTGTCAACCACTAATTTGTTCTTTCTTTCTAAAAATGTGTTATTTTAAAAATGTCATATGAATGGAAACTTTCTATGTGTAACCTTTTGGAACTGGCTTTCCTTCACTAGACACACTTCCCCTTAGAGGGCCTTCTAAATGGTTTCTTTTTATTGTTGAGTACTATTCTATGGTAAGCATGTACAGCAGATTGTTTAGCAAGTCACCAGTTGAAGGACATCTGAACTAATTCCAAGTTTTGGCTATTACAAGTAAAACAGAAAGGAACATTTGTATATAACATTTTGTCTGAACAAGAGTTCTAATTTCTCTGGGATAAATATCCAACAGTAGAGTTGCTGGATCGTATGGTGGTTGCATGTTTAGTTTTTGTTTTGTGATAAAATATGCATAAAATTGATTATTTTGGTCATTTTAAGTGTATGATTCAGTGATATTAGTGCATTCACATTATTGTGTAACTGTCAACCCTGTCTATCTGTAGAACTTTTCAACATCCCAAAATGAAACAATGTACCCATAAAATATTAACTTCCATTCTTCTCCTTCCCTCTGAGGCCCCGATAATCACTATTCTATTTTCAGCCTTTACACATTTAACTATTCTAGGGGCATCAAAAAACCGCAGTCATATAGTATCTGTCCTTTTGTGTCTGGCTCTTTTCATTTAGTGTAATGTTTTCAAGATTCATCCATGTTGTGACTTGTGTCAGAATTTCACTCTTTTCTAAAATTGGATAAATTCTGTTGTAGGTTATATACCACAACTTGTTTATCCCTTCACCCGTTGTTGGACACTTGGATTTCCTCCATTTGGTTATTGTGACTAGTGCTGCTCTGAACATGGGTGTACAAGTATCTGTTTAAGGCCCTACTTTCAATTTTTGAGGTTATGTACTCAGAAGTGGAATTTCTATATCCTATGCAATTCTATGTCTAATATAATGTCAATTCTATGTTTAATTTTTGGGGAAAACTCCATACTGTTTTCTAGAGTAACTGCACCATTTTACATTCCCATCAGCAATGCACAGGGGTTCCAATTTCTCCACATCCTCTCCAAAACTTAATATTTTCTTATTTTTTAACAATAGTCATCTTTTTTTTTTTTTGAGTTGGAGTCTCACTCCGTCACCCAGACTGGAGTGCAGTGGCCACTCCCGGTCACCGCAGCCTCGACCTGCTGGGCTCTGGCGATCCTTCCGCCTCAGCCTTCCAAGTAGCCAGAATTACAGGCATGCGCTACCATGCCTGGCTGATTTTTTGGTTTATTGTCGAGATGAGGTCTCGCTGCCCAGGCGGGTCTCGAACCCACAGGCTCGGGCAACTATAGTCATCTTAATGGGTGTGATGCATGCTTAATTTTATTGAAAACTGCCAAACTGCTTTCCAGAGTGACTACATCACTTTACAGTCCCACAAGCAATGTATGAATAATCCGTTTTCTCTGCATCCTCTTTAGCATTCAGTTTTGTAACTATTTTATTATTTCAACATTGTGATAGGTGCACAAGTCGCAGTTTTAATTAGCATTTTCTTGATGGCTATTGATGTTGAACAGCTTTTCAAGTGCTATTCAATTTGCTATTGTACATCCCCTTTGATAAAATATCTCCTTATTCTTACCAATTTTTTTTTATTTTATGCATTGTGTCTTTGGTGTCAGTTCTAAGAACTCTTTGTCTAGCCTTAGATCTGAAAATTTTCCCATATGTATTTTTCTAAATGTTTAATAGTTTTACATTTACATTTAAGTCTATAATCTCTTTTGAGTTGATTTTTGTATAAAGTGTGAAGTTTAGGTTGAGGTTCAATTTTTTTGCTGATGTATTTTCAATTGCTCCAACATCATTGGTTGAAAAAAACAATCCTTCTGTCACTGTATTTATTCACCTTAACTAAAAATCAGTTGAGCCTTTTTGCATGAACCTCATTCTAGTTTCTTTATTCTGTTCCATTGATCTATGTGCCTATCTCTCCACCAATACACACTATCTTCACTGCTATAGCTACATAGTAAACTTTACTATCAAGTGACTCTTTATCCTTTTTTGTCAAGATTGTTTTAGCTGTTCTAGGGCTGTGCCTATCCATACAAGGTTTAAAATAAGTTTATCTATGAAAATAAGTTTATCTACAGGAAGCCTTGCTGGAACTTGATGGGCATGGCATTGAACCTATACATCAGTTTGAGAAGACTGATGTCTTTTCACTATGTGAGTCTTCCAATCCATGAACAGAGTAGGTCAGATAATTAATTCTAGGTGTCACCTTACCTGAGTCAGGGTAACTAGATATTTGGTCAAACATTATTCCGGATATTTCTGTGAGAGTGCTTTTGAATGAGATTTACATTTAAATCCATGGACTTGAGTGAAGCAGATTGCCCTCCATAATATGGATAGGTCTCATTGAATTAATTAAAGGCCTGAATAGTTAAAGTCCTCTTTGAGCAAGAGGAAATTTTCCAGCAGACAGCTTTTGGACTATCTGCAAGTTGGCTTGTCCTGGCTTTCCAACAGACTGCCTTTAGACTTAAACTGCAATTCTCTCCTTAGTCTCCAGCATGCCCCTTCAGATTTAAACTCACTAAGCCTCCGCAATCTCATAAGTCAATTACTTAACACATACGTATTTTATTTTATATGATTTTAAATAGAATTGCATTTCTAATTTCAGCTTCCATATGTTCATTGTTAACATATAGTAATGCAATTAATTTTTGCGTATTGACCTATCCTGTGACCTTGCTGAAGTCACTTATTAGTTCTAGAAGTTTTTCTTTTTAAAAAAATAGATTTATTGGGATTTTCTACATAGACAATATCATCTGCAAATCGGAAGTTTCATTTTTTCCCTTTCCAAATTATATATGCTTTTTATCTTTTCTAACCTTATTACAGTGGTTACAAGTGCTATAATAGTGGGGAGATACTTTTATTGCGTTTAAACTCAGAAAATCATCCTTCCTTCAGATACTTGATAATAATGATTTCTATTTTATCTAATTTTTACTTTTCCCTTTTTTTACATGGAGTACTTATATGGCCATTAGCAATTACTTAAAGACGTTTAGTTTCTACATACTCTTCTGTAAAATGGGGCAATTAATATTGGTCACTGAAGTTCATGGGAAGAAATTGATAAAATAAGTAACTCAAAAATAGCTTGTTTTAGCAAATGGCTACTGTTGGACATTGAGAAATCTAATAAATGGTAGACTTTTACTTTACTCAGCTCTAGTTCAGTGTCAGAAGAAAGCCACAGAAGACATGAAGATGAGATCAAAATAGAAGCTTAACTAGTGAGAACACTCTATTGGAGGATATGGCTTGGGGTGAAAGTCAAAAGAGTCTTCTAGTTCTTTCTGCCAGATTCACTTTGGAATATACTCCTCCCAGGCCCACCCCTGGAAGAAATATGAGCCTGTAGAGTAGAAACACTTATCTAAGATTGTGGCCTTGTGTCGACCTACAGGAAAGAGGGAGAAAGGCATGGAGCACAAGACTTTTGATAGACTTACCATAAGCCACCTGAGAAACATGGAGCAATGTCTGTTACAAACCAAAGAAACCTCTCAGAGGTTTGAGGGCTCAGTATTTCCCTAATAATAGTGATTGCTGCTGATGTTATAAATAGTAGGAATACGTTATTTAAATAAAGTTAGGATTTATATTAATGTATTATGTAAGGTGAAGATATAAGTTGATTTTTCTTCCAAACAATCAACTGCATCAACTCACAAATTCTTCTTCTCTTCCAGACAGATATTGTATAAATCCCTTTTTAAAAAAATATAAAAGACAGCCTATTTTAGGGCTTACCAATCAATTTCATGGCTCTGTCTCCAAATGTGATGCTAATATGACACTCTATTTTTATATGCTTTAGTAGCTTATGAAAATAATCATCTCTTCAACCCACCCCATTACCAGTTGCATTATTTGTTAAGAAATATCTTTTCTGTAATTTCCTGATTATTCTTTCAGACTATTTTTTCTATGTATTTCTATAAAGAATATAACTTCCTATCAGTTGAAAAAATTATTTTCTCTGTTCTGATAATGCTTTGAGCCCTTGACCCATCAAATGTACCTAGAACTTCAAAGAGGATGTTGGTTTTGTTAGGAGGCAGCCACAGGTCAATCTCATTTGTTTTACAATTGTAAGCTGGTTTCAAAAACTTTAATATACAAGTATGCACTTTTTCATTTATAATATAAATGCTTTTATTATCTCTTGTGCATTAAAATACCTGCAGTTTTTAATTTCTTGTTGCCAGAGTTTAAGGTCATCCTGCCACACAGAAAACCAAAACTACTGTGATAATTCAGGTATAGCTACAATTTGTGAATACTACACAGCTGGCACTATGATAAACATTATTGTTACAAACTCTTGAAAGAAATGTGTTGAATTAAGTAAGTTACTGAAGGGGAAATTGAAACTTAGAAAGATGACTTTTAACTCCTAGATCTCTGGCTACTATTCCAGTGGAATAATAATAAAATGGGCATTCATTGTGCACTTCAATTGATCTTAAATCCTACTATTAATTTAGGTTGCCAAAATGACATTATGGCAGACACAGAACTCTAGTGTTATCCTCACTAATTCGCACCCTTGTAAAACCTCTCCCCTTTGAGTGTGGGTGGACTTTGTGAGTATGATGAGATACTGTTCTTATTATTATGTTATATTTCATGAAAAAATATATTGTTCTGAGTATGTGTGAGATAAATCAATGAACCCTTTAACAGCAGAGATGTTATATTTCATGAAAAAATATATTGTTCTGAGTATGTGTGAGATAAATCAATGAACCCTTTAACAGCAGAGAGATATCTCTGGAACTAATGTGAATAAAAAATTTCTGAGTGTTGCGGTTTCATGAGTTTTACCTCCAGAAATCTTATGAAATCTTCACACTGAAGAGTCAAACAAACAAACAAACAAACAAACAAAAAATCCAACCAATCAACTAGAAGGAAGGAAAGAAGGAGGGAAAGAAGGAAGGAAGAAACCAACCCTGGGTCTCTGACAGAAGAAGGAAATAACCATTCTGTAATATACTGAGCATTCTCCATAAGAAGGCCCATTCACCAGGGGACAATACTTTACCAGAGTCTTATCTCACCTATGGAGAAGGTCCTTTACCTAACTCTAGCCCCTTCTGGCCTTCCTGTCATACCTAAAAAGGAAAAAGGAATCTAAGGGACACTTCTGAGTGTCACAGCTCAAGAGCTGCCCACCAAATGACTGAGATTTAATCATAAGATTATAAAACTCAGCCTTCCCAATACCTTACCACTATATCCCCAGTGCTCCAAAACAATAAGAGTATATTATAGCTGGAAGAGCTGCAAGGCTCAGACTCTATTTAAGGAGAAATTTCTAGGGAATGCAAAGACAACATGGGGACAAAAACAAAGGCACCGCAGAAATTTAAAGTGTCTGGCACCTACAGCTATAGAAAACATCAAAACACCCCAACTCCTAACTAAATGAATATGAAACCACACAACAAAGGCATTTATCTCAGTTCTTGTAACTGATTGCATTATGTCTGGCTTTCAACAAAACATACGAGAAATACTAAAAAGACAAGAAAAATAGAGTCTGAACAAGTAATGCAAGAATTAGAATCATAATTACACAGATGTTGGAATTATCAGACAGGGAATATAAACTAAGTAATTAATACACTACAGACTCTAATGAAATAAACAGGCAACATGCAAGAACAGATAATGTTCAGGTAATGCAAGCAGAGAGACAGAAGCTATAAGAAAGAATCAAAAGGAAATTATAAAAATAAAAACTCTAACAGAAGTAAAGAATGCATTCAATGGGCTCATTAATAGACTGGTCATGGGCAAAGGAAGAATCAGTGAGTGTCAAAATATCTCAACTGAAAATTCTCAAACTGAAATACAAAGAAAAAAAATACAGAGAGAGGAACAAAACACAAAACCCCAGAATATCCAAAAGCATAACACGTTTAAGTTGAGTAACGCAAGGAGAAGAGAGAATAAAACATAAAAAATATTTGAGGTAATAATAGACCAAGAATTTTTCAAATTAATGACAGATACCAAACCACAGATCAAGAAACTCAGAGAACATCAAGCAGGATAGACACCAAAAAGAAAGAAGAAAATAAATCCAAACCCATAAAAAAAAAAGCCACAGTGTGAATGGTATATCAAACTGCAAAAAATTGAAGACAGAGGAAGTGTTGAAAAAAGAAAGAGGGAAAACACCTTACATATATGGGAACAGGATAAGAATTACAATTGACATCTTGTCAGAAACCCTGCTAGCAAGAAGTGAGTGAAGCAAAATACTTAAAATGTTGTGTGGGGGGTGGTGGTGGTAGTGCTCTACTAACCTAGAATTTTATATCTAGAGAACTTATTCTTCAAAAGTGAAGGAAAAAAATAAATAAATATTCTTAGAGAAATAAAAAGTGAAGAAATTCATCACCAGCAGAACTGCCCTAAAACTTCTTTAGGAAAACAGAAAATAATAGAGGTCAGAAACTCTTATCTACATAAAGAAGGAAAGACCGTGACAAAGAATAAATGAATATTAAAACATATTTTGTTGTCCTATCTTTACTTGATCTAGATAACTGCTTAAGATAACAATTATAATATGCATATATAAAAATAAAAACAAGAATGTTATGAAAGATGAGAAGCAGAAACTGGAATACTCTCTTACAAGGTATTTACATTACTTATAAACAACATAGTATTATTTGAATGCAAAGTACAATCCATCCTTTAACAACACGGATGTTAGGGGTGCTAACCCCCACACAGCTGAAAATTCATGTATAACTCTTTTTTTTTGAGTTGGAGTCTCACTCTGTCACCCAGACTGGAGTGCAGTGGCCGCTCCTGGCCACCGCAGCCTCCACCTGCTGGGCTCCAGCGATCCTTCTGCCTCAGCCTTCCAAGTAGCTGGAACTACAGGCGCGCACTACCATGCCTGGCTAATTTTTTTTTTTTGATTTATTGTAGAGATGAAGTCGCACCAAGTTGCCCAGGTGTATCTCAAACCCGTGGACTCAGGCAATCCACTCACCTCAGCCTCCCAAAGCGCGGGATTACAGGCTGAGCTACCGAGCCCGGCTCATGTGTAACTCTTAACTCCCTCAAAACTTAATAGGAGTAGCCTACTGTTGATCTGAAGCCTTATTGATAACATAAACAGTCAGCTAACACAAATTCTGTATGTTATATGTATTACATGCTGTATTCTTTTTTTTTTGAGTTGAGGTCTCACGCCGTTCGCCCAGGCTGGAGTGCACTGGCACACTCATGGCCACCCCAGCATCAACCTGCTGGGCTCCAGCAATCCTTCTGCCTCAGCTTTCCAAGTAGCCAGAACTACAGGCATGTGCTACCATGCCCAGCTAATTTTTGATTTATTGTAGAGATGAGGTCTCGCCAAGTTGCTTGGGCTGGTCTCGAACACGTGTTGTATACTTATAACAAAATGTAGTAAAGAAGAAAATGATATTAATAAAGCAACAGAAGAGAAAATATATTTATTAGTCATTAAGAGAAAGTGGATCATCATAAAAGTTTTCATCCTTGTCATTTTTACACTGAAGTCGGCCAAAGAGGAGGAGAAAAAGGAGAGTTGCTCTTGCTATCTGAGGGATGGCAAAAGTGGAAGAAAAACAGGCATATAAGTGGACCTGGGCAGTTTAAAGCCATATTGTTCAAGGGTCAACTGTAGTTGTAAATGTATATTGCTAACTGTAAAGCAACCACTAAAAATTTGTTTAAAAGAAGTATAATTGATATGCTAAGATATGAGATAATATTGAATAACATAAAATGCTCAGTTATAATCACAGAAGGCAAAAGAAGAGGGGATATAAAGAAACAAAGAAGTACAATCAATACAAAACAGTTACAAACATAGTAGGTGTCAACAGGACTGTATCAATAGTCACTTTAAATGTGAATGATCTAAGTATACCAACTAAAAGTCAGAGATCGTTAGAGTGGATTAAAGAACAAAACCCAACTATATGTTGTCTACAAGAAATTCACTACAAATATAAAGAGTCAGATTAAAAAGAAATCATGAAAAAGCCTATTCAGGCTAAATCAAGACATCAATCTTTAACTCAAAGCTTTTCCTCCCTAGGGCAAAGAGAACATGGTCGTGTTTTTTATTGTTGTTTCCTGGTGCTCTGTTTACCTTTTTCATCATCTGTCTTCTAGAGTCAGGACAAGAGAAAGGGAGTTTACAGAAAAAAGGGCCAATGTCTTTAAATTTTACAGGAGGTGACCTATATTGGCTGGATGTCATATCCTCCATTAGTGCAGATATTTAATCAATGGCCCTTTCCCAGACACTTACTATATGTGAGTTCGATGGGAACCCCTACATTTCAGTCTCTCAATGTAGGCAACACACTCCCTGGCTGACCTCTTGTGAGTCTTACTCAGGTTACCTTGTCCTTGCAGGAGATCCCACTGGGCACAGTTGTTTCAAAAAAGCTTGAGCATAGATATCTTCAGGGCTACCTCTTGGCCAATGTTAAATTCCCTCATATTCTTGCCATATAATCTTTTGTAAGTGCAGGCTGCTCTCACTACTACTCTGTTTCCTTGCATTGCCACAGTAAGCTGTTCCTATCAGTCCCTTGACATCAGAGTTCTTCAGAGAAAAGAACGGATGTTTCTATGCTTCCATTTCCTAACTCTAGGAAACAACCATCAGATTCTTACAAATGCTCTTCTGTTGCACTTAATTCTCTCCTAGTGGCTGAATAGACATGATCTACAAATATCCAGAGTTTACATGAATCTTCTTTTGGAGGTCTCTTCAAGGGTTATGGCAGGAAAGGAAGAGAAAAAGCTAAATGTTCTCCAGTCCTATGTAAGCTCTTTTACCGTATTCTCTCAAAGAACCTCTAATCTACACTTATAATGGCAGAAATAAGTGTCAGGGTGGAGAGTCAAAGGACCTGCCCAGCCGCTTTAGCCATCTCTGAGTACATCCAGACAGGCACAATCTTTCAGCTTTCTTTAGAAGGTAAAGGTACTCATCTAAGGCCATACCACTCTGAACATGATCAGTCTTGTCAGAAAGTAAAGGTACCTGTACACATTCTTCATAACTTTAGGGATTTAGAGATACCCCAGGACAACAGAATAATTTTTATTTCTACTGAGTAATTTCTTCAACTGCAGAATAAATAATTATATATAGTAAATATTGCTAGGCAATATTCTAAGAGTTTTAAAATCGGGGACCTGTTCAATCTTTACTACAATTTTTAAAAGTATGGATATGTTCTCCATTTTACAAATGCATAAAATAAGACAAAAAAACCAACAAGTTATTTGCCCAAATTTAACTATCTAACAATTACCAGGGTTGGAACATAAATCCTTCTAGTCTTCCTCAGAATTCATGCTCTTAACCCATAAACCATCTGTTACTTCAACATGTCATCTTAATTACAGGCCACATGATTTTTCACTAGTAAATAATTATGGAATTTTTGCATGGCTGACAGGAAGTATGGGTTATTGGATAAAAGCATGGTGGAGATTAAGTTTGCTTGTATAAAGATAATATTTAATAAACAGCAACAATGTACTGAATGCTACTGTGAGCTGCAATGATATAGGCATTGGGACTAAGGCAGAAGACCAAAACAGATGTGCACTCTATCCTGATGGAACTTGCACTCTGATATAGAATTTCTCAAACTCTTGGTTATAATAAACTACCAGGTGGTCAGATCAAGTTTGTTCAATAAGACCTATATTCGTTTTTAAAAAATTAATATAGAATGAAAGATAAAGCATTAAAGCATATCACATGTAGTAAAAGCAAGCTTTGTTTCAGTCAAATATATTTGTATAGTGTACAAGATTGCAATACGAAGTTTACATCTTATTGTGACTGCGTTTTTTATATCTAAAAAAATTGGACTTCATAGCGGAGTCTTGAATGTTAAACGAGATCATAATTATATATATGTATAAATATCTCTCTTTCTTTTTCAGGTTACCCATACAGAGACATATAAAACAACAAAATAACATAAATTAGAATATGATGTAAAGAGTCAAGAAGGTAGAGAAGAGATGTATATGAAGTCAGAGATGAGACTAATCTTCCCCAAATGCATTTCATAGAGTTCTAAATACTTGCAAACCGGGGAACTCAAGCTTGGCTTTAATTTTTATGATTTTTTTTTTTAAGAGCAAGAATAAGAAAGGGAATCATGATCAGTTCCTTCAGTTGTCTGAAAGATCAGTACCCAGGGACATACCCAGTAGTCAGAAGACCAGAAATGTTTTCCCAGGGTTTTCATTAGGAAGAGACTTTAGCCAGGCTCAGTGATCTTTAGGAATTTTGACAGGATCTTAATTATCAAATCTTCATCTTGTTGCCTACAAATTTCTGAGAATTACATGGGTAAGATATACACTAAACAAATCATTTTGCTTGCTTACCAACTGGCATAAGTCTCAAATCACTATTTACATGTCAGTCCTAGTGATGTGGGCTCCCTGGTATAGAAGCATAGAGACAGCACAAGATTACTGATTCCAACACTCCATTTCCCTGATTGCATCTTAGTCTCTTCTTCGTCTTCCAAGGACCAAGCCAGAAACATAGTCCAATGGGGCAGAATTCTCTGGGCTTGAAAATAATTTCTAAAGGAACGTCTTTGACCTAGTCCAGTTTTATTCACCCCTCCCCAAGTTTTGTCTCCTTATCTATTTATCTCTTCAAGAGTCAAATTCTGTTTTTCTTTGACTTGATTTTGAGAGTGTCTCTCTGCATGATGTGACATGGGGTTGGAAACAAGAGTTGCATGAACCCACCTGGAGGCGAGAGGGTATGTCACACAATGTCTCTGAGAGAGCCTGGCTTACACCAATTGCCAGCTTGTTACCCCAATAAAAGCAAGTCACGAGAACATTTGGATCCCTTAAGTGCTGGTTAGTTGAATGCATTTATCTTGAAGGAAGAACAATCAGGAATTGACTATATTTCTCTCTCCTCATGGTCTTTGGACATCTCCAGTGTCAGTTACCTCCTTGCTTGCCAGCTGGCATGGGTCCCAAATCACTATTTACATGTCAATCTCAGTGATGTGGCTTTATAGGAGCATGGAGATAGCACAAGACTACTGATTCCAAGACATCTGGCTTCCAGGTCGGGGCATGCAAGTCTTTTGCTTCCAACCCCTGTTTCACACCATGTAGGGGGACACTCTTAAATCAAGTCAAAGAAAAACAGAATTGGACTCTCACATAGTTTTCAGTTATGTCTCTTTCCAATTCTTACAACTTGTTTTCAGACTTTAAAATTTCCTGATCCAGTCCTATGCAAAACTTCAACTTTATATTCCCACAATCAGTATGCTAATCTTACAGTGTCCCTTCTGCTCAGGTGCTTCAGTGGGGAGGGGAACAACCTCTCCTTCCTTCCACCTTTCCCTCTCTGCGGCCTCCTCTGGTGTGTCACAGCCAGAACGAAAAGGCACAGAGCTCCTGAAGTCGCAAGACTCTGCAGGCTTGGCCTGATTGTTGGTGCACTCTGTGAGACAGGCAAAGCCCAGTGCCCATTTGTGAATTTCCCTGGGCTTTCTGTGTGGCTTTCTGAAATGGCGAATGACTCTTGTTTAATTTCCGAAGAAGGCAAAGTACAATCTTGCCTTCATTTACCTGCCACTGGCATTTCCTTAAAAATCAAAGTATATTAAAACTGTGTCCAAATACTTGATGTTCATATGAGCAATGAATTAAGTTCTGGATTCAGAGAATTATAAAGAGGTTTTTCACCAGTGGAACGTTTGACGGTTATGGGACGTGGGACAATTCTTTGTTGTGTGGGGCAGTCCTGTGCAGTGCAGAACATCAAGCATCCCCTTCAAATTTCCAGAAACTCCCCATAGGGGAGTGATGTTGCCCCCACTGAGATCCCTGCTCTAGCAGCTGCTTTGTGCACGTAGACACACGTATTGCCTCTTGTCCCCAACCTTGAGCACTGGCTGATGTGGAAGACAGCAATCTGCCTAAGAAAATCACCATTAAGAACTTCGGCTTAAGCTGTATTCACTGTGCTACACAGTGAATATAAATAATATAAATATAAGTTAATACTAAGAATATGAATCCTCACAAAACAGTATTAGGTTACACTATTGTAAATGAGGACATTCAGAAAAGTTAAATAAAGTTAAATAATTTACCTGAGATCATTTAGCTAATAACTGGTAACATCAGAATTTGAATCACAGTCTTCTAACTTCAATGCATTGAAGTAACTAAATTAGACTTCGGTGAGAAAGATGAAGCAAAGAGGAAAAGAAAAGAGCACAGTATAAAATGGAGCCAGGAGGAAATTTATACACAAAAGATGCCTGTCATAAAATTCAATATACTGCCTAAGGATGGACTGCAAATTTTGCTCTGAAATATAAAAAATAAAGACAATCACTGTCCCTAACTTTAGCCCTGGCTTCTTTTCTGAACTCTGGTGGCCTTAATGATCTCTTGCCCTCACTGGGCATTTAGTATTAATATATTACCTAGTACTGTTATTCATCTTTTTATGCATGTTTTTCTCCCCATATTAATGGGGGCCTCAGAGCAGAGAACATGTCTTATTGTTTTGTATTTTCTAGTGTGTACATAATATACGATCTGTCATCCACTAAGTCTTTTAAAAAATGTGTTATTATTATAAGAAACTCTAGAGTTGGGTGTGGTGGCTCATGCTTATAATCTCAGCACTTTGGGAGGCAGAGGCAGGAGGATTGCTTGAACCCAGAAGTTCGAGACCAGCCTGGACAATATAGCAAGATCTCATCATATATATATTAGTCAGGTGCAGTGGTGCACACCTGTAGTCCCAGTTACTCAGGAGGTTGAGTTGGAAGGATCACCTGAGCCCAGGAGGTAGAGGCTGCAGTGAGCTGTTAATTGTGCCATTGTACTCCCGCCTGGGTGACAGAGGGATACCTAGAAAAGAAAGAAAAAGAAAGAAAGAAAGAAAGAAAGAAAGAAAGAAAGAAAGAAAGAAAGAAAGAAAGAAAGAAAGAAGAAAGAGAAAGAAAGAGGAAGGGAAGAGAAAGGGAAAGGGAAGAAAAGGAAAGGAAGAAGGAAGGAAGGAAGGAAAAAGGAGGGAGGGAGGGAAGGAAGAAGGAAGGAACTCTAATCTGTAGCATAGGTAAATAATGGAGCTGTCCTAATTGAAGCAGAGATAGAGGTCTAAGCCCCTTACTTTTCACCTTCCCCCCACCTTCCTGTACATGTGTGTGCACACGTGGAAATGCACACACATGAGCTTATGCACATGCCCCTCCCCAACCCACCCTACCCTGCTCCAAGCCCACCAAGGCCATGGAGCGCAATGTCAGGAGGGAGCACTGGGCATTGATAGTAGCAGCAGGAAATGAGCAGCTGTGTTCCTGCCAGCAGCCCATCCAAAACAGCAGTAGTGCGCCCCTCCCTCGTTTCCAGGCACAAGTGGAAATACATTTTCACTCTTGCTTATGCCTTGATGCATCACCAGACTGTGTTGGATTAACTCTGCTCACTCCTCTCCAAGATTTCCCTTCATTAGATTCTTTTCAATTAAACCCCATGAGTGTAGTATTTGCTTCCCAAGGGCTTCAATTAGGAAGCAAGTAACTCATCAAAAATCAATAAAAACAGTGCAAAAGTCAATTTACTAAGTTATCAAGGCTGTTTTCCGCAAGACTTGTTTTGGCTTCCTGACTCCTCCACTGTCTTCCTCCCACTGCCCTGCATCTGGTCTTGCCTCACACTCTTCCCCTGCACCCTCACATGTCCTATGCTCATTTTATGTTATTATCATCAGATGCTTAGGGGGAAATTTTAACCATTCAGTCTTCAAAGAAATTTGCCTTAGTCTAATTGATCTTCAGTGAATGGATCATTCATTCAGAGCATTGCTGTTTCTAAAACTGATAGAAAAAGTCAGTGAATTTGACTTTTTTGAGAACTTTCCTAATTTCAATTGGAAAAATATTGCAGATGGCATTTGTTGTGAAAAAAGGGTGATGACGTTGATGCTGGTCTTAACTCCTTGATCCCTCTGGAGCCTGAGTTCTTCAAGTCCTCAGCACTGGTCATTAATCCTGACCCATCTCTCATCCTGGTCCACATGGCCTCCCACCCTGGTGGTGTTAAATCAATTTTTTTTTTTGGTTGTTTGTTTTTTTTGAGTTGGAGTCTCACTCTGTCGCCCAGACTGGAGTGCAGTGGCCGCTCCCAGCCACCGCAGCCTCGATCTGCTGGGCTCCGGCGATCCTTCCGCCTCAGCCTTCCAAGTAGCCGGAATTACAGGCATGCACTACCACACCCGGCTGATTTTTTGATTTATTGTGGAGATGAGGTCTCGCTGCCCAGGCGGGTCTCAAACCCGCGGGCTCAGGCAATCCACTCACCTCAGCCTCCCAAAGGCGTGGGATTACAGGCTGAGCCACCGAGCCCGGCTTAAATCAATTTTTTAAAATGTAGATTTGATTTTATTATTGATCTGCTTGCGCTTTTTCATTGGTTTCTTTCTACCCACAAGCTAAAAGTTAAAACCTCATAATATGGCAGTAAACTCTTCTATGATTCTCTGGTTCCTGATGCCTGAAGTCTAATCTTATGCCCACTCATGCCCATTACTATTATTACCATTTAAGGAACAACTTGCAGTACATAATAAGTCTTGGTGCCTGGATAAATTTGTTCATGCTATTCCTCCTGCGTGTAATGTCCTTCACGTCCCTTCCTCCTGATATATATCTTCCTTGCTTTATATTATTATTATTATTGGTAGATTATAATCATAATCATTTACCTCAGGGTTCCCCAAGACCCTGTACCATGGCCTGTTAGGAACCAGGCTGCACAGCAGGCAAGTGAGCGAAGCCTCTTCTATATTTACAGCTGCTCTCTCTCACTTGCATGACTGCCTGAGTGCTGCCTCCTGTCAGATCAGCAGGAACATGAAATTCTCATCGGAGCATGAACCCTATTGTGAACTGTGCATGCGAGGGATCTAGGTTGCACACTCTTTATGAGAATTTAATGCCTGATGATCTATGGTGCAGCTGAGCTGGTGATGCCATCACTAGGGGACAGCTGCAAATATAGATTAACATTAGCAGTGAGGTTTGACTGCAGAGAGACTATAATAAATCAATCACTTGCAAACTCATATCAAAACCCTATCAGTGAGTGGAAAGTAAGTTGATATACTTTAATGGTACAACTACATCAGAACCCGAAACTTATTTTAGTTTGTGAATGACCTGCCCATTATTTCATTTACCACTTCTGTCTGCACCTCTTTTTTAATGGTGAGTTGTATAATTACTTCACATATATTACAATGTAATAATAATAGAAATAAAGTTATGCACTTGAATCATTCCGAAACCAACTCTCCCCCCGCTGGTCCATGGAAAAATTGTCTTCCACAAAACCAGTCCCTAATGCCAAAGAGGTTGGGACTGCTGATTTAACTCATGTCCCTGAGTTTGCAGGTGAGCTGGAGCAGGTGTGTTTCAGGCTGTGTGCCAGGTTTCCCTCTGCTCATGTCACTCACTGTGGGACCTGTGGCTACCTGAGGTCTATTTTTCTCCTGAGGTACAGCAGGTCAAGAAAACCAGTCAACCCCCACAAGCACATTTAAAACCTAAGTCCTTGATATGGCCTTAACATTTTGCTGCTCAATGGCAAGTCACATGCACTGGCACAAAGTCAACAGAGTAGGAAAGTATGCTCTGTCTGTTCAGCATCAAGTAGTCTTAAGGAAATGGTATAGATATGTAATTCCGTGATAGAGAGGTGGTGAAGACCTGGGAACTATCATTCAGTTGCTCTTAATCATCTTGTCTATGAAGCTTTCCCTAAGTATTCCAGCCCCCCCCCAATCAAATGACTGCCCCTTTCTTTGTGGATATTCCACAATGGACATAATTTTGTGATAGCATCTTTAACATATTTAGTACACTTTCTTGTTTAAATGTTGTCTTCCTCTGTTAGATGGTAAAACCTTGTTTTATTCATCTTGATGTTTTCTTTTTTTTTTTTTTTTGAGTTGGAGTCTCACTCCGTCACCCAGACTGGAGTGCAGTGGTTGCTTCCGGCCATCACAGCCTCGACCTGCTGGGCTCCGGCAATCCTTCCGCCTCAGCTTTCCAAGTAGCTGGAACTACAGGAGCGTGCTACCATGCCCAGCTAATTTTATTTATTTTTAAAAATTTTTTATTGTAGAGACGAGGTCTCGCCAATTTGCCTGGGCAGGTCTTGAACCCACAGGCTCAGGCAATCCACTCACCCCAGCCTCCCAAAGCACTAGGATTACAGGCTGAGCCACCGAGCCTGGCCCATCTTGATGTTTTCAAGATTTACTACAGACCCTGGCACACATTAATAAATATTTGCTGAATTAATCAATTAATTTTGACATTAAATATATTGAGCAAAGGGTATACATGAGTATAAAGAGTCTAAATAGATTGTATAACTCCTCAATCACAAATAGAAAAAAAAATAGGCCTTTATCAATAAGTTGAAAAATAGAAGAAGGCCATTAATGACACATCTGTGTGTGAAAGCATGAAAGAAAGATGCTTGAGGCAAAAACTGCTGGGACAATTGCTTGGTTTCTTGTGAAGGTGTGGGGCAAATGATCAAGACTGTTAATCAAGACATGGTGGATCCACTGTGTGAGAAGGGAGCTCTTGCCCAGGGAAGGTGAGGTGAGGAGCTGTACAGAGGGGAACTCCCAGATGAATAAATAGTCTGGACATGTATTGATGACATTTTGTAACCCTTTAAATGAGAAAGTAGCTATTTTTTAAATAAAGATTAATCTGCTGGAAAAAAATAAAGGGACATTAGTCACATTTTTTTAGATAGTGCAATAAACTTAAAAATATCTCTGAAAGAGTGTATAGTGTTTATTTATAAAATTGGATTAAGTAAATTTGTGAACTACATAGTAATTAAAATTTTGTTTTTAATTGTCTATAACATTTGTACATGAATGCAATTAACAATGTTTATTCAATTTCTTTTTGTGAGTATTGATTATGATTTCTGTTTTTTTAGCTAAGTAATCATTTATCATGCTTCTTTCATTAAGCTCAAGTGGACTATATGCAAGATGAAAGATTATTTAATCAACAAGAAACAAAAGACTGAAATATCAAATTCCTCAAAATTTATTTGTTCTTTACAAGACTTAGTTTTTACTACTTCCAAGGTCCAGTGAAGGAGAAATGAGAGTGAGAATTCACTTTCTATAACCCTCTGCACTGGGATTCCAGTATTTTTATTCAGAATCTTTAAAGCTGCAAAAAAATTTTCTCCATAGAGCTAGGTCACCTACAGACCAACAAAGATCTCTAAGGAAGAGTTCAAATTGCCATACGTCTTCGTAAGTACCATACGTCTTCAGAATTCAGTATTGATCTTTCTATTTTTTTTAAATTTACCTAGACATCATTTTAACAATGCTTCCCCTAAATTCTCATATTTCTAGCAAGAGTTTGCCTGCTTTTTGTGTCATTACTTCTTGACTTACTAGGCATCTCTCAGCCCATCCGGATCTGATCTCCATCAGCCTCACTCCGTGAAGTCTGCTTTCTTCAAGACCACCAGCAGCCTCCTTGGCACTCTCTGGGGTCAGCACTTAAAAGGCCAGTGTCCTTCACCAGTTTGTCTCAGAATCTTTTCTCCTTTACAGACTATTTTCTCATGATTTATCTCAGCCTCTCTCATGGCTTCAGATGCCATCTCTTTGCTGACAATGCCCAGACATCTTCTGGCAATTGAGACCACAGCCCCATTTCCACCCCTGTCCCTGAGTTCCATGTCAGTGTAATCACAGCCAACCAGACGTATGTCTCAATAGTGGTTCCTATAGAATTTCAAATTCAGTTTGTTCCCTATCACACATAATAATATCACCATTCATTCATCTGACCAAGTCAGAAATATGGAAATCCTTCTTGGCCCTTTCTCTCCTTTATTCATTACTTTCAATCAGTGATTGTTTGATTTTTTTCTCCCTTAACATTTCTTGTGTCAATCTATATCTTGTTATCCTAACTGCCATTTCCTAAGGCCAAGTTATCATCATCTTTCACCTGATTTTGTGTTGTGGCTTGGTAACTGATCAGTTTAACCCCAGTCTCCACCATCAGTTTAAACTGATCAGTTTAACTGATCAGTTTAACCCCAGTCTCCATCATCTATGGTACAACTAGGATTTATTTTCTTTAATGCAAATCTCATTTTATTACAATCGTATGAAAGTTCTTTCCATAGTTCCCTATTGTCTTCACAATAGAATCAATAAGTGTTAAGCTGGTATCAAAGACCCTATGACACGACCCAGTTCCTCCCTGGTCTCATCATATTCCATGTCCCTCAAGCCACTTCCCACATAAAATCAGCTTTTCCAGACATACTGGACCTCTGTTTTCTAAAATGCATCATACTTTCTTTAGCTGGACTTTGAAGGTGCTGCCTCCTTTTTCTTCCACATCCTACCCCTAATGAATCTACTCCAATATCATCTCCTCAGGCTGGACTTTCCTGACTCTCACCACGGAGTTACCCCTCCTCGCCCTGAGCTCCCATCGCTCCCTGTGTGTGCCCCTGTGCTATTTTAGGCCCTTAATACTGTTTTGATTACTTTGCTGTGTTATGAGGTGTATCATCCCCATTAGTCCACACATTCCTTAAAGGCAAGTATGGCAACTCATTCCTTATTGAATCTCTAGTGCTTGTTAAGTATTTGCTGACTGAATACAAACATGAAGATAGATTTTAAAAATTGATAAGGAGTTAGATGTACAAAATTGAAGTTAAGCTGCTTTGGTTATCCTCTAAGAAGTAGAACATAATGTTCAACATCTTGAAGGCTTCTATAAAAGTTTTTTTATCTTACCATTTACCAAGGATAGCTTAGAAACGTCGATCTTCCTTTCCTTATTTCACTAAAGACGTTCAGAAACGGCATCTTGTTGAGAATAGATGAGTTAGACGTAGTCATCCAGTGTCTAAATTACTTCTAGAAAGTTTAATGAAATAATATTTCTTTTAGTTAGAGTAACACTAAGCTAATACCTCTATGCCTTAGGTGGTCCTAAAAATTAGAAATGAAACTATCTGGAGGGATAAACATGAAATTGTGCAGTGGTCTGAATATCCCTTTTTCTCACTTGGGCCAATGAAGGACCAAGAGAGACTGAGTTCCTTCGGGAAGTTTTGGCTGGTAGCTTGGCATAATATCAGGCAATGCAACCCTGGGAAGGACCAAAGACTTGGGTGTGCATCAAATCTCAGCTCTAGCTGTGGACTTTGCAGTCCTGCCCAAGTGCTCCTTGCACCCAACTACACCCTCCTCTCCCTTCATATGAAATTTCTCTCACTTCACATATAGCCATGATTCTGCCATGACCCTGGTAGTTTGTCTTCCTGCATACTGGAATATCTTTGCCCCTTCTTGCGGTTAAATCACTGGTTTGTTTTTTTTTTTGGACCAATTTTCCTATTCTTTTTTATTTGGTATAAGGAGCATGCAATTTCATAGCAGATATGCTTCAGTCCTTTTGTCAATTATTATCTTTATGAGCCGGCATAAGCTCTGCAAGTCAAATGAAAAGAATAACAGTTTGATAGGATTAATGTGAATATGTGCTTTCCTATATGCATGGTGCCTGGCTTACAAGGAACTGATTAATTTTCTGCCTTTGAAACACATCTGCTCTTAGGCCAACCTTATAGAACATAAATCATTCCAACTATCCAAACAGGTCCAAAACCATGTGTGTTGAAAGCTGCCCATAATGCATCTCTTTATCTGCTCCTCTGTAAAATGTGATTTTTCCTGAATTCTGGGTGTTAAATTAGTTTTGTGCATAATATAATACCCATGTTGTGCTATTGGAGGCTCTGCACTCCTGTGGTCCTCAGGTATATTGGCTACACCAGCAATGGTGTAGTTAGGAACACAGACTTTGGAACTGAACTGCAGGTTGACATCTGGCTTCCTCCGTTGCTGCTGCAATGACCTTTGGCAAGTTACTTAAATTATCTGTGCTTCATTGTCCTCACCTGTGACCTGAAGCTAATAGAACTATTGTGAAGTTTAAGAGAGCTAATAGATACTAAGCACTAAGGACAGGGTCTAGTGAGGTCTATATTTGCATTATAATTATTTATGCACATTTGGTGTCTCCAACACACCCTCTTATTCTTTGACTGCAATTGCCTCTGTAATATTCAGTGTTATCTCCTTGTGGACAGGTATCATGGTCTAAACTTCTTCATACTCCACCTAGCACCCAGACCTGGACATGGTGCATAGTAGTTAATTAAAATGTGATTATGGTTTGATTTGTAACCTGGGTGTATCATTCACAAACTCAGAATACATATATGTTCTCAACTCTTAATTGCATTTCCAGTTAATCAAGGTTTTTTTCATTTACCCTTAGAGGTTCATGTAGTCCAGAAAGAGTCTGGCACCAGACAGTGTCTGCTCCATGACTACTCAGGTCCTGTGTACTCTGGTGGCTGCTACTGCATCGCTCTTGGGATGTCCTCCTGGCTCAATTTCCTATCCAAGCCATGGTGGTGCCTATGTTGAGCTCCAAGGTCAGGCCTACATGCTCAGCCATTGTTCTCAAGCACTGAGTCCAGAGAGGCTTCCTATTTTAAACATGCCTTGTGCAAGAATCAGTCCCAGGCCATGAGTCATAAGTGATTAGCTTAGGTCATTGCTCTTTCTCTTAAGGACTCAAAGATATTCTTTCCTGCCCTCAGGTTCTTGTTAGGACCACCTCATTGCACTATGGCCTGCTTCCCTAATTTCAAGTTGCAAGGAATAGAGTTCAGGGGAAGGGTTTTTGTGCTTTCTTTGCCAGAAGGGTTTTGAGTTCTCTGTGAAAATTTCTCCACCCCTTATCTGACTCTGCACATAAAGGGCAGGGCTATATTAAAAAAAAATCTAAAATTACTCAGAAGTCAAAAGATTATGTATCATACCCTCCAAGGACAAGATGTATGTCCTGACCATTCAGAATATTTTCAGCTCTTCTCTCTGCAGCCCTCCATCAGAGAAGTTCTGATCAAGATAAACCTGGAGGTGGTGACCTAAATGGTAGTTGTCAGACCTGCTCTCCAGGTTATTCTTCACAGTCACCTTTTAAGAGGCATGATGGTTCTGATTCTTTCACACTTTTCCTCATTTAAACTTGAATACTTTGCAAAAACAGGAGAATTAGACTAAAAAATGAAGAAAAGCAATAAATAAAATCCCATTAGGATAAGTTAGACCTGACAGGGACTGTCCCAGTTTAGGCAGTGTGAAATTAACTTGTAATTTCTGTCTCACTACTTCATATTATATGAGTGACATTTTATACAAATGACTATTGTGGGAAAGATATGCAAAGTGAGGGTTTTGCCTCAAACAGCCCTTTATCTGGGAGAGTGAGTACAGTTCTTCCCCAAGAAAAGACACTGAACCACACTCACTCTATTCACTTAGGAGAATTCCAATTATTTATTATTATTATTATTCCTAAATCATTCACCTCTACCAAACTGAACAAAAGACATTGAAAGTTCTTAGCATAAGTAAGAAAAGAGTTTACAATATTCCTGGTATGATGACAGGAATAAGAAAAGTATGAAAAGACTATTTTCTGTTTCCACTTTCATGCAAGAAATATCAGGAATTTGTCTTTCTGTAGAAAGAGGACCTTGGAAGTACCATACATGTTCCTTTCTCCTCGCTAGTCACAGTTGGAGATGGTTCTCAAGTTGTCTCCGGTTGACAGGATTATTCACACACTTTCCTCCTTACTGCTCACATCAATACTGGGGTCAGGTTTTATGGGTGGCTACCAGGCCCCATGAGGAAGCCAGGAAAGGAGGAGGGCTTGGCTCATGGGCTGTTAGATTGTGCAATTGTGCAGTTAAGCCTAGAAAGTTAGGAAGAGAACAGAACAGATCTCAGCAGTTGCTTCATACTTCTAGAACAGGGTTAGTATTATTTTTAAAATAGACTGATACATTCCACTTTCTCCTATTGAGACAGAGTAGTAAGTGCAGGAATATGTGACCTCTGTTTTGTCCTACAAGAAGCAGAAGACTAGCAGCTAAAAATTTGGAAAATACCTCCAGGGTGTTTATGGTTGGAGTAAGAAGAGCAAAGCAGGCTCTACACCCTTCTTGCTAGAACATGCAGAGGCTCATCACACAGTCCAGATGTCCAAATTAAACATATCCATGACCCTCACAGCCCTCACCTCTTCCCAAAAGCAGAGGAGAGAACCCAGTCACCACGACCCCTTCAGGGAAACTCTTACTCTGAAGCAGGACAAGCTCCCCTCCCTTGGAGTATGCACTCTCCTTTCTTAGAAACTGCCTGCCTCACTCCCCTTCCCTTTAAGTGTATACTTTTGCCTTAATCAACTCTTTGCTCATTGCTAACTTGTTGACTTGCTCTGGAATGCTTTCCTGAGCCAAAATCAAGAACTGGGGCAAGAGTTGAGGACACTTGCTCTCTCTGATAAAGAGAACTCCTCTCCAGCAACACTATAAATCCTGCTGCCTGACAGCCTGCCACCTCCTAGGAGTTCTGAGACCCTCTGAAAGAAAAGAGGGAACAGATTTCTTCAATGACAGGAGGTCTTTCACCAACCTTGCATCTTAAAGTGGCTTCCTACAGACCACAATAGGACAATAGCACTAAAGCACAGTGTTTATCAAAATACAAAAAAGATATTCAAATGTATTAACAATTAAATACATCAAAATCCTGGTCTGGTAGATTAATCTTTTAGTTTTTTTTGTAAGAGACTGCCTCATCTGAGAAAAAGAAGAAAGGAAAAGTCTCTCTCTTCCTGTTTTGCTGGATTATGGAAGGAAGATGGACATTGAAGATGGGATACACAAAGGGAGACATCATTAGCAGACATCTATCTTGAAGCAATGGTCACCAATATAGAAGGTCTTGTAAATAACTTGAAAGCAATGCAAAAAGCAACACACACACACACACACACACACACACACACACACACATACACACACACCTCAGAAAGACTTTTATACCTTTCTTCTTTGGAAATCTAAAAACTGACCACATGGCCAGAATAAAAAGGCTCTGGGTATCACTTACCAGAGTCTCCATCCAACTCCATGTGGCATGAATGTACTCAAACCATCCTGAGTTCCCTCATGAGGGATATGGAAAGGAGGCTGTAGTCCTGGCTGACTAGCTTAGGCAAAAAAAAAGGGGGGGGGGTGTCATTACAGTACAGGCAAAATGCCCTTTATCCAAGGCCACAAACTGAGGCTCAAGTAGAAATCACAGCCACACCTCAGGAAGAGAAATGGAACAGCAAGAGCTGAGGTATAACCAAGTGAGGAGCCCTGAGTTCATTTGTTGAAAAATTCAACTTCATATGCAATAGGTGGCACAGTAACTAGGTGAATAGGGACACTGTGTGGAAACCAAGAGAGCTGAGGGCTCTGCAAGGACCTGTGCAGAAATATCGTCATCTATTCACATTCTCTACTCCAACTACGTACTAATGGAGAGTCCATCCATCTGAGTATCTGTTGGAGTCTAGAACACTAGAGTGCAAAGTACAGAGTCTTTGAATGGCTGAGCATTGCTTAAGACAATTCTTATATTATTAGATCAAGCTTGGTTTTCCGAGTTGGGCTAAATTTTTTCCAAGCTGGGCTTAGATGAAAAGCTCATGAGAAACAGCAGTGAGTTCTGGAAAATGAAGAAATGATTATTTTGCTTGAACATCTGAGTTAATTTACATATCTGCTACAAGTTTTCTCAGAAAATATTATTCAGAAAGCAATTTTCTTTTTCCCCCCCTTTTTTTGATTTTGATTTTATTTTATTGTACTTTAAAGATGTGGAGTGTAATTCAGGATTAGTTTTCTATGCTGTCTAGAAAAGTTACTGACTATTCACAGATAACTGAATCTGCTTCCAAAAATATCCCTCCTAGTTGGTGGAGCGGTGTGCCCATTCCATCCCAGTGAAGGTTATGGGGCACCTTCATGTTTGGTTTCTCTTCATTCCATATGCTCTGATTTTATTCTCTCCCAGATTTATCCTACTCACAACGGAACTGTTGGTCTAGGAGGACAAGGATTTTGATTACTTCCACTTTCTCACCAGTCAAAACTATACAAAACATTTTTTAAAATTATCTTTGGTCATTTTTCTGATGGGAACTGGCATCATAAGTCTCATTCTGGGGGCCAATCCCATGAGGCAGGAAGGAAACCAGGTGGAACTGATGGGGCCTGTGTTCCAGGCTCTGGTAGTCTGTGCTGGCTGCAGCCTACCTGCAGCTCTTGTGCTGTGTAAACTTGAGGGCTGCTTCATGTCTCCTGCTCCATGCAGCTGTGACTTTTAACTTTTATATTACATTTCTAGGGTGTGCTTTCTTTTAAAACTTCAATCTATAATTTTGTTTAATTAAAATTTATCTCCTTTAGGTAATTTCTATCTGACTTTGGTTGGTTGAGAAATGAAACAAGGTAAAAAGAATAGATTACATAATGATCTATCTTGTCTTCATTTTTGTATTTGGTTATTACAAAGTATAGGGGAACTGAGTCATGAAAAAAGCTCACATATTTGAAAAATTATTCAAAGAGAGGATATTCATCAGTAATCGCCAGCTTATTACACCCTATCAGGGCTTCTTGTGAATGTAAAATTGGTAAATTTTATATGCCATTTCCTTTCCTTTTCTTGTTTCAGTAATAAGAAGTGAACTTTTCTTTGAATGAGAGGCTACATGCAATTCAATGTTAGGATGTCACATAATTAGAGATTGGTATTAATTCATCTATTCCTCATGGACTCAAAAAAATATACTGAGAAACCACTGTTTCAGGCGTGGATCTGCAGAGGTTAACCAAACCTGATCCTTGACTTTAAAGGGTTCACAGTCTAAGTAATGAGAAGAGTGTTTCATCAACAACCATGAACATCCTGTATATTTTATTAGAGCTAAATGGTGAGGTATATGTAAGCAACACAGGAGCTTGCATTAAGTGCCATCTATGTCCATGAACCAGAGATTTTCATTCTGAAGAAATTGTACATAAAGTTCAGAAGCTAGATCTGAATCCATGCAATACACCACAAACTTCCAGTGTTATGGATACCAAGACAAATAATTTTGATTTCATATATAAGATATTTTAAGATTACACATGAGAAAAAGTTGTAGGTGCTAGGGAACAAGGACAGTCAGAGAAGTTCCTATAAAATAGAATTGTCAGAGAAAAAATCCAGGTGACCATGACGCATAGCAAGAATGACTCAGGAAAGTAACTTTAATAAGATAATGGGGAGAACTTTCCAGATCTCATTTCCTTGCAGAAACATAATTTGGACAACAATCCATGAACAAAAATACCATCACAAGAGCTAAGGAATCCAGGTGAGAGATTATATCACCTGAGTGAAGCACAGAAAAAAGAAGCGAGTAGAATAAAGTTTCACATTACCCATACTACTCCTCCCTTAAGCCTACACAGTACAACATGGTGAAAGATACCCTCTGTATGAGGAAGAAGAGTGAAGTGAGCACCTGACTTTGCCCTGGACCCCAGCACCAGCCCCAGTGAAACCAAGCTCCTATATTGCCCCTGGTCCTAGGCTCCAAGCAGGACCCAATTCAGATTCTAGGCCTGACCCAGCACTAGGTCTGCCCCCACAGTTCAGGCTCTAGGAAGGCTTTCTGACTTTACCTTTCAGGCCAGTACTTGTGGTTTCAGGTTCCAGGCCCATTCTACAGCCAGAGGCCCAAGGAGTCCCAGATCCAAGACCAGCCCCTGTAGACTCAGGTTCCGGGCCTACCTGAGACTCAAGACCTGGCCCCAGTGTCAGGCCAGTTCTCAGAGCCCCAGGCTCCAAACCTGCTGACCCCATCAAAGTAAGTTCCCATTGTCCCAAGCACCAGGCTAGTACCTGTAGCCTCACATTCCGGCAGGCCTAAGGTCCAGACCTACACTGTGAATCCAGTTTCCAGGCCTGCCCCAGGCTGTCATTGTGTCCCAAGGCTCAAGGCCAGGCATCTCTAATCTGGCCTACAGATAGTACCCACAGACCCAACCTGCAAGCAGGTCCCAATAGATTATGGCTGTCCCAGGCTCTAAGCCAGTCTTCATGAATCCAGAATCCTTTCTGATCCACCACTGTGCCAGGCCAACCTCAGGCTCCAGGCCAGTTCCCAAGGCCTCAGACTCCAAGCCCATCCTAGTAGACCCAGGGTCTAGGACCAGCCTTACAGATTGAGACTGTAGGCCAGCCTCTCGGTGGACACAGGCTGCAGATATATATCATGAAACCAAATGGTGGGCCTATCCATTTGCCAGGTGTTAGTGACTCAGGCTCAAGGTCAACCCGAGCAGCAGGCTAGCCTGCTTGGACTCAGACTTCAGACTGGTTCCTGTGGGTATAGGTTGCAAACCTGTTCCTACATCTCCAAGTTCTAGGCATGTCCCTGAAGAACATATCTACTGATAGGCCCACCCCAGTGGACCCAGGCATCAGGCTGACCTACATGGACACAGGTGCCAGGACTGCCCATGTGCCAACATAGGCATGTTCACCCATGGTTCTCAATAGATGGCCCTCCCAAAATCTATTAATGGGTTTATTGGTGAAGAGCTTTTCTTACTAAAGCCAGTTGTAAAGCATGAAAGAGATGCTTCCTTCTTCAGATGCACAGAAATTAATGCAAATCCTCAAGGATTACATATAATCAGGGAAACATGAATCCATCAAAGAAACAAACCAATAACTGACCCAAATGAAATGAAGATTTATGAACTGCCTGATAAATAATTCAAAATAGTCATCTTAAAGAAGGTCAATAGCTAAGAGAGAACACAAATCAACAATTTATTTTTATTTTATTATTTTAATTCTTATTTTAAAGATGTGGGGTACAGTTCAGGGTTAGGTATACAAATGTACATTATGCAGGTAACCTTGTTGATGAGGTGTGCTTCCCCCCCCCCCTGCAGATTCCCACTACTGCCAATCCCACCTCCCACCCGGGCAGTTTCCCGATACTGCCAATCCTTCTCTTTTCTTTTTTTCTATTTTGAGTTGGAGTCTCACTCTGCCACCCAGACTGGAGTCCAGTGGCCGCTCCCAGTCACCGCAGCCTCGACCTGCTGGGCTCCAGCAATCCTTCTGCCTCAGCCTTCCAAGTAGCTGGAACTACAGGCGCGCGCTACCACACCTGGCTGATTTTTGATTTATTGTAGAGATGAGGTCTCGCCAAGTTGCCCAGGTGCATCTCGACCGAGGGCTCAGGCAATCCACTCACCTCAGCCTCCCAAGGCACAGGATTACAGGCTGAGCCACCGAGCCCAGTTCCAATCCTTTTCTTATAGTATTATGATAATTGTTCAAGGTCCGCTTAAGTGATACTCAGTTCTTTGTTTCAGTGATAAATCACTCAGTATTATAGACTATAAGTCCATCCAATTTGCTGTGAAGTTCATAATTTTGTCCTTCTTTATGGTTGCGTAATATTCCATCATGTATATGTACCATATTTTTTATCCAGTCCTCTTTTGATGGGCAGCATAGTTGGTTCCGTATTTTTGCAATTGTGAACAATGCTGCAATAAACACACGTGTACAGGTATCTTTTTCATAGAGTGATTTGAGTTCTTCCAGGTATATCCCTAATAGGGGGATTACTGGGTCATATGGAAGGTCAATTTTTAGATCTTTTAGGGAATTGCCAAGTTGTTTCCCACAGAGGTTGTATTAGCTTACACTCCCACCAACAGTGTAGTAGTGCGCCCTTTTTTCAGCATCCTCTCCAGCATCTGTTGTTTTTTGATTTATTGATAATGGCCATCCTGACGGGAGTTAGTGTAGTTTTAACTTGTATTTCTTTGATGATCAGGGAGGCTGAGCATTTCTTTTGTATCTGTTGGCTGTTCATATGTCTTCTTTTGAGATGTGTCTATCCATATCTTTTGCCCACTTTGTAATGGGACTGTTTGTTTTTTTCTTTTTAGCACATTTGAGATCCTAGATGTTAGACCTTTGTCAGACATAGAGTTGACAAATATTTTTTCCCAGTCTGTGGGCTGTCTCCCTGCTCTCTTCATTTCTTTGGCTTTGTAGATGCTTGTCAGTTTGATGAGGTCCCACTTGTCTATCTTATCCCTTATGGCATGGGCACTTGGGGTTTTGATCAGAAATTGGTTGCCAGTTCCAATTTCCGTAAGGGTGTCTTCTGCGTTTTCTAAGGTTCTTATAGTTTGAGGTTTTACATTTTGATCTTTGATCTATTTAGAGTTGATTTTTGTGTATGGGGATAGGTAGGGGTCCTGTGCAATCTTCTGCATGTGGTTGATCCATTTTCCCAGCCCAATTTACTAACTAGGTTCTTCTCTTTCCAGTGATTGATGGTGGAGGCTTTGTTGAAGATGAGTAGGTTGAGAAGTTGAGGTTTTGCTTCCAAAATCTCTATCCTGTTCCTCGGTCTATATGCCTGTCCTTGAACCAATACCAGGCTGTTTTGATTATTAAAGCTTTATAATAAAGTTTAGTTTGGGAGTGTAATACCTCCTGCTTTTTTTTTTTTTTTTGACTGAGGATAGTTTTGGCTATTTGTGGTTGTTTATGTTCCCATATGAATTTCTGCATTGTCATTTCAAGGTCTGAGAAGAAAGTTGCTGGCAATTTAATGGGTATTGGGTTCGTTCTGTAGATTGCCTTGGGTAGGATGGACATCTTAACAATGTTGATTCTTCCAATCCATGAGCATGAGATACTTTTCCATTTGTTTGTCATCTTTTATTTCTTTGAGCAGTGTTTTGTTGCTTCCTTTGTAAAGGTCTTTGACTTCTCTGGTTAGGAAGATGCCAAGGTATTTCATTTTTTGTGTGGCTATTGTGAATGAGTTTATGCTTTTTATTTGGGTTTCCATTTGTTTATTGCTGGTGTATAGAAATGCGACTGTTTTTTGCACATTTATTTTATATCCTGAGATTTTGCCAAAGTCCTTTATCAGTGCAAGGAGATTTTTAACAGATTCTCTGGGGTTTTTGATGTGTAAAATCATGTCATCTGCAAAGAGAGATAACTTGACTTCCTCTTTACTTATTTGGATACCCCTGATCTCCTTCTTTTGTCTGATTGCTCTTGCTAGAACTTCCAAAACTATGTTGAATTGGTGAGATGAGAGTGGGCATCCTTGTCTTGTTCCAGTTTTCAGGGGAAATGGTTCCAATTTTTGTCTGTTTAGTAGTATGCTGCCTGCAGGTTTCTCTTAGACATCTTTTACTTTAGTATGTTCAATCTATGCCTAGATGTTCTAGGGTTTTTATCAAGAAGGGGTGCTGCATTTTATCAAAAGCTTTTTCCACATCTAATGATATAATCATGTGTGGTTTTTTTGTTTGTTTGTTTGTTTTTAACATCTGTTGATGTATTTAATTACATTTATGGTCTTGTGAATGTTGAACCAGCCCTGAATCCTGGGGATGAAGCCTAGTTGGTTATGGTGGATGACTTTTGGGATATGTTGCTGGATCCGGCTTGCAAAATCTTGTTGAGAATTTTAGCATCTATGTTATCAAGGATATTGGCCTGTAGTTCTCTTTCTTTGTTGGATCTTCACCTGGTTTGGGTATCAATGTGATGTTAGCTTCATAAAATGATTTGGGGAGAGTTCCATCTTTCTCAGTTACCTGGAATACTTTCAGTAGGATTAGTATCAAATCCCCCTGTATGTGTAGAATTCTGCTGGAAATTCATCTGGTCCAGGGCTATTTTTTTTTGGTAGTTTTCTTATGACACAGTCAATTTCCTGGATTGTTATTGGTCTATTTAGGGATCGATTACTTCTTGTTTCAACCTGGGGAGGTTGTGTGATGTCAGAAAGTTCTCCATTTCCTTTAGGTTTGCAAGTTTGTTTCCATACAACTGTACACAGTAATCTCTGATAGTCTTTGTATTTCTTTGGGGACAGTTGTGACTTGATCGTTTGCATGTCTGATTGTGTTTATCTGGGTCTTCTCTCTCTTTCTTGGTCAGTCTAGCTAGCGGTTCATCAATCTTGTTTATCTTTTCAAAGAACCAGTTTTTTGTTTCATTGATTTTTTTTGTATTATATTTTTGTCTTCTATGTCTCAAATTTGAACTTTTATTTTGGTGATCTGGATTCATCCGTATCTTTTTAAATTATTGATAGCTTAAAGGATATTTTGTCTGACATTAAGATCATAGCTCCTGCTTTTGTTTGTGCTCCATTTGCCTGAAATTGTTTCTCATCCTCTTACTTTTAGTCTGTGAGTATCCTTTCTGGTGGGATGAGTCTCTTAGAGACAATATAGGTATTGCCTCATGATATTTTATCTTCCGTATCTTTTCAGTGGTGTGTTTAGTTCATTCACATTCAGGCTAATTATTGAGATGTGAGAGTTTATCCCTTTTATGAGGTTCTTATGGTGTTTGTTTTTGGTGCTGCTGTTTGTTTGTTGTCTTTCTTTTGATTTTGGGGTTGATTCATGTTAGTTTTCAATCTTTTTCCTGCATTCTTGGGAAGGGCATTGTTGTTCTTTTTTTCCCTTTCTTCTGTTTAATACTTTCTTCGGTGTTTCTTGTAGAGCTGGCTTGGAGGCAGTGTAAACTCTTAGGGATTGAATATCTGGTAAGGATTTTTAATTCTCTATCACTCATGAAACTTAGCTTAGTTGGGTAGGCAATTCTTGGTTGAAATTATTTATATTTGAGAACTTTGAAGTTTGAGCTCCTAGCTCTCCTAGCCTGAAGTGTTTCTATAGATAAGTCTGCTGCTATTCTAATTGGTCTTCCCTGGTAGGTAGTCTGACCTTTTTTTCTTGCTGCCTTTAGGATTTTTTCTTTTATACCTACTTTGTGTAGGTGAATTACTATGTGTCTAGGGGTTGGTCGTCTCATTTGTTGTCTTGCAAGGATTCTCTCAATCTTTTGTGTTTGAATGGTCATGTCACTGATGAGATGAGGGAAGTTTTCTTGGATAATTTCATGGAATTTTTGGTCCAGGGTGGCCGCTGTCTCTCTATCTGTCTCAGGGATTCCAATTATTCTTAGGTTCGGCTTCTTGAAATAATTGTTCATCTCTCTGAGGTTTTGTTCTGTCTTTTAAGTTTTTTTCCTATGTTTTCAACAGTTTGGGTTAGTTCCAATTTTTGATCCTCAAGCTTTGAGATTCTTTCTTCTGCTTGGTTATTTCTGCTTTCCATGCTTATCAATTTACTATTTATTTCATTCACTGTATTCTTTATTGCTGTTCTCTGAGAAATCTATGGATTTCTCAGCAGAAACCCCTCTGAAACCTTGCAGAAACCAGGAGAGAACAGGATGATATATCCAAAGTGCTGGGAAAAGCATACACACAACAACAATCTTGCCAATCAATAATATAATACCCTGCAGGTTGTCCTTTAGAAATGAAGCAGAGATAAGGATGTTCCCAGACACACAAAACTGTCTGTACATTACCACTGGGTGATGTAACTGGGAGTATATTACTACTAGACCTGCATTTCAAAAACAATGCTAAAGAGAGTTCTTCAATTTGAAATGAGAGAATGCTAATCAGCAACATAAAAACCTATGAATATGAATGTATAAAACTGACTGTAAAGTTAAGAATGTAGTCAAATTCATAACATTCTAATACTGTAATGGTGATACAAAAATCACTTTTTTTAAAAGGAAAGGGAATAAAAGTATACAACTCTAAAAAATGGTCAAATTATAAGGGAATACAATAGAATAAAAAGAACAGAACAAAGGCACTATCAAATAGTTAAAAAAAATGGAACAATTGGCAGTAGAAAGTTTTTTTACCTGTCAATAATTACTTTAAATGTAAATGGATTAAATTCTTGAATCATACGACATAGTGTGACTGAATGGATAAAAAACATGCTTTAACTATATGCCTATAAGAGACTTAGCTTTAAGAATACATATAGACTGAAAGTGGGGGTATGGAAAAAAGATATTCCATTCAGATAGTAACCAAAAGAAAGCAGGGATGGCTATGCTTATATCAGACAAAGTAGACTTTAGGTCAAAAATTCCTCCAAAAGAAAAAGAAGACCAATATATAATGGCAAGGGAGTCATTTTATTAAGAGGATGTAACAATTGTAAATGTGTATGCATCCAATATTAGATCACCTAAATATATAAAACAATAATTAACAGAAGAGAGAAATAAACACTAATACAAGAATAGTAAGGAACTTCATACCCCACTTTCAAAAAGGATAGACATTCAGAAAGAAAATAAATAATGAAATAGTGGACTTGAACTATACCATAGACAAAATGGACCTAACAAATATATACAGAACATTCCATCCAACAGAAGCAAAATACACATCTTTCTCAAGTGTACATGAACATTCTTCAAATTAGATCATATATTAGGTCACAAAATAAGCCTTAACAAATTTTCAAAGACTGAAATCATATCAGGGATCTTTTCTGACCATAATGGTGTGGAACTAGCAATAAATAAGAAGAAGAAAATGGGAAAATTCATAAATATGTAGAAATTAAATAGCACATTCCTAAACAACCAATAAGCCAAAGAAGAAATTAAAGGAAAAAAGTATCTTGAGACAAATGAACATAAAAACACAACACATACAAAAACTTACATACTACAGCAAATGTAGCTCTAAGAGAAAAGTTTATAGAAATAAAAACTTACAAGAAGAAATAAGAAAGTTATAGACCAATATTTCTGATATACACAGATACCAAAATCTTCAATAAAATACTAGCAAATTTAATTCAACAGCACTTTAAAAGAATTCTGCAATATGATCAAGTGGGCTTTATCCCTGAGATGCCAGGATGATTTAACATATGCAAATCAGTAAATGTAATACATCACATTAAAGGAATGAAGAATAGAAATCATATGATCATCTCAATAGATGCATAAAAAGCAATGGACAATATTTAACATCCTTTCATGAAAAAAACATAACAAATCAGATATAGAAAAAAATGTATCTCAACATAATAAGGTCACATATGACAAGTCCACAGATAACGTCATACTAATGTTAAAAAGCTGAAAGCTTTTTTCCAAGATCAGAAACAAGACAAGAATGTCTCTCCCACCACTTCTATTCAACAAAGTACTGGAAGTCCTAGCCAGAGTCATTAGCAAGAAAAAAAAAGACATCCAATTTGGAAAGGAAGAAGTAAAATTGTCTGTTGGCAGATGACATGATATCCAATATAGAAAACCAAAAGACTCCACCAAAAATTGTTAGAACAAATAAACAAATTGAATTGTGTTGCCAGATACAAAATCATCCTATACAAATCATACATTTTTTTTCCTCTGTCCGTCATAGTGTGTGCCCCATTGCCTCCCTCCTGATCAGTAGCATTTCTATACACTAACAGCAGACTGAAAAAAAAATCAAGATAAAAATCTTGTTAATAGCATCAAAAAATAAAAAAAACTTAGAAATAAATTTAACTAAGGAAGTTAAAGATCTGTACACCAAAAACTTCAAAACATAGATAAAAATATGTTAAAGAAGATACAAATAAATGGAAATATATCCTTTATTCATGGATTGGAAGAATTAATATTGTTAAACTGTCAATACTACACAAAGTGATCTACAGATTCCATGTAATACCTATCAAATTAGAGTTGTTTCTCATAGAAACAATTTTAAATTTTCTGTAGAACCAGAAAGGACCTTAACTAGCCAAAATAGTCTTAAGGGGAAAAAAAGCAGAGGACATCACACTTTCAGATTTCATTCTGATTTCAAAATATACAAGTTTACATTTCAAAACACTACAAGGCTATAGTAATCAAAATAACATGATACTGTCATAGACCAATAACATAGAAGAGAAAGTCCAGAAATAAATCCAAAATCCATACGTTTCCAATTAATTGATCTTCAACAAAGGTGCCGAGAACACATAAGGGAAAGAAGGATCTTTTCAATAAATGGTGTTGGGCAAACTGAACATCTGTATGTGAAATAAAATTGGACCCTTATCTCATACCATATGCAAAAAAACAAAAACAAAAACAAAAAACCTCAAAATAGGCAAAGCACATCTGTGTAAGACCCGAGACTATAAGACTACTAGAAGAAAATATAAGGAAAAGATTTTGGACATAGTCTGGAAAACGGTATTTTGGATATAATCTCAAAAGTACAGGAAACAAAAGTGAAAGTACACAGATGAGATTGCATCAAACTAAAAAGCTTCTGCACAGCAAAGGAAACAGAGTGAAAAGACGACCTTAAAAAAAAGGGAGAAAATATTTGTAAGCCATATACCTGATAAGGGATTAAGATCCCAATATATGAGGAATTCAAATAACTCAAAAGCAAGAAAACAAATAACCTGATTTTAAAATGAGCAAATGATCTGAATAAACATTTCCAAAAAGAAGACATACAAATGGCTAGCATGCATATGAAAAGTTGCTCAATGTTACTAAACACCAGGGAAATGCAAATTAAAACCACAGTAAGCTATTACTTCACACTTGTTAGAATGAATATTATGAAAAAGACAAATGCTAACAAATTGTGGTGAGGATGTGGAGCAAAAAGAGTCTTTGCATACTGTGAGTGGGAATGTAAATCAGTACAGGCATTATGAAAAACAGTATTGGAGATTCATCAAAAATTAAAAATGCAACCACCATAGGATCCAACAATTCCAATTCTGAGTATATATCAAAAGACGATGAAATCAGTAAGTTGAAAAGATATCTGCACTACCACGGTCATTGCAGCACTCAATATTCACAATAGTTCACATACAGAATTAACCTAAGTATCCATTGAGAGATGAATGGATATAGGAAATGGAATACACACATAATGGAATTCAGTTTAGCCTTAAAAGCAAAGGCAATCTTATCATTTGCAAAAACATGGATGAATTTGGAGCACATTTTGCCAAGTGTAATAAAACAGTTACAGAAAAAAAAATACTGCATGACATTACTTGCATGTGGACTCTTTAAAAGTTCGACTCTCCCCAAAAAAGTGGAGTAAAATTGTTACCAGGGACTAAGTATTGGAGCAGGAAGGTAAAGATATGAGATATTGACCAGTGAATACAAAGTTTCAGTTAGGATGAATAAATTCTAGAGATCTGTTGCTAGCATAGTACAGCAGAATGACTATGATTAATATAATAATGTATTGTGTACTTAGAAATTGCTAAGAAAGGCTGGATCTGGTGGCTCATTCTTGTAATTCCAGCATTTTTCAGGTTGGAGGTGAAAAGAATGTTTGAGGCCAGGATTTGAGACCAGTATGCAAAACATTTTTTTTGTCACTAAAAAAGAATTTTTAAAAAGTAATCCGATGTGGTGGCATGCACCTATAGGCTTAGCGACTTGGCAGGCTGAGACAGGAGGACTGCTTGAGCCCAGGAGTTGGAGACTGTTGTGAGGTAGTATCATGCCACTGTACTACAGCCTGGACAACAGAGCAGGATCCTGTTTCTTTTTTTTTTTTTTTGAAAGGCTTTCATAATTGAGTTTATTGGTTGTGTTGAGGATCAGTATACAGACATTTCAATTTGTACACAGTTCTTAACATATGTGCCAAAAATCGAAAAAGCCATGTATCATTATTTTAAAAAAGTTATTCCAGTGACTTTTCAGCTAAAATTTGGAGGTAAATTTTCCTTAAGTGGATATCAAGTGCCAGTATCTTCAAATATTAATAAGCTATTACATACATCCCACCAATTCACAATTTATGATATACACAACATACTCAATTTTTCAATCTTTCACAACTCACTAACGAAGTTATCAGGAAAACAGGACTACCACAGCCAAAAATGTTACAGAGTGCACACAATTCTGACAGGGAGAGCTATGATCAAGGAGTGGTTTTCTTTAGGAAACAATTCTACTAAAAATCAACACGGGAATAGAAACAATTTTAAATGTTCAAGACATTAAATGCAGGACTGTGATCCATATTGCCATTTAGTATACTCTGCATTATAGGATATAAAAACTAACTCCCCATCTATGGAATGTTAAGCTGATAGCCAAGACAGTCAAAGCCTCCTGTAATTCAATATCCCACGCTATTTTCTAGCTGTACTAAAAAATAAACAACCATCAAATGATTTCACCTCTTAAAGCATTTACACTTTAAAAATGGAAGGAGGTGGGATTCTCTCCTTAAAAATGTTTCTAGAGCTACTAAAAAACTTGCATTTACAAAATAGTTAATAAAAATATTCCTTTGGATTGTACAAGAAGGGAGACAGGGACCACTGATAAGACATAGGATATGATATTACTCAGACTTGGCTTCTTTCTCTCCTGCTTCATCAGAGGCTGGATTCTCCTCGGTTTTAATTTCTTCGTTTTCTGCAGGTAACGCTTTAGTTTCTTGGTTAGCCACTTCAGCCTGCTTTCCCTTCGCTCCCCTTTTCACTTTTGCTTACACTTTTTTGTCTGGAGATTTATCCTTTCCCGACACCTTTTTTGGTTTCGCTCCCATTTTTGCAGGAGCAGGTTTAGCCGACAAGACAACCACCCTGATCTCCTCTTGGGCTCCTCCTTGGCTGCCCCGTTGGCGGAGCTGAACTTACTCTTGGGCATCTTGGTGGTGGGCAGGGTGCCTGCCGTGTGCCTGCAGGCAGTGGGGCACCAAGAGCCTTTGCAATGCTGGGCTGCCAGGTCGCTACCAGTCCTTCCGTCACCTGAGCTAGGATCCTGTTTCTTAAAAAAAATAAAATCACGCCGGGCTCGGTGGCTCAGCCTGTAATCCCGCGCCTTTGGGAGGCTGAGGTGAGTGGATTGCCTGAGCCCGTGGGTTCGAGACCCGCCTGGGCAGCGAGACCTCATCTCTACAATAAATCAAAAAATCAGCCAGGTGTGGTAGCGCAAGCCTATAATTCCGGCTATTCGGAAGACTGAGGCGGAAGGATCGCCAGAGCCCAGCAGGCGAGGCTGAGGTGGCCGGAAGTGGCCACTGCATTCCCGTCTGGGCGACTGAGTGAGACTCCAACTCAAAAAAAAAAAAAAAAAAAAAAAAATTACTAAGAAAGTAGATTCACAAAAACGTAATGAGTATCCGGAGTGATGGTTTGTTAATTAATGATATCTTGATTTAATAATTACACAATGTACACATATATTATAACATCAAGTTGCACAGCATAAATGCACAATTTTTATTCATCAATTATGCCTTAATAAAACTGTGAAATACACACAGAGAAAAAGAATGCCTTCAACTAGTGACAAGTGCTTGTTGCCTTTAGAGCTTTTCCTCAATATTGTCTTCCTAGTTGCCACTGTTCTTATTCTTCTTTCTCTTTACATGCTTTCTTCTTTTAATTCTAATCTTTCATCTAACTGCATTTTCTATATTTGAGTATACATTTTTTAAATCCACCTTATTATCTCCCACTTTATAAATCCCAGATTGATTTTTCACTGAGACACTTCTTTATTCACCCTCCCTGAGCTGGGAGTTGAAGAGTGGAATTTTAATCCTAGCTCTGCCACTGCTTAGCTGTGCAACAATTTTGGACCACTGACTAATTTCATGGAGTCTCATTTGTCTCATCTGTTAAGTGAGGAGACCTGAATCACCAGTATCATGACAACCTTCAGGCTCTAAGAACTTGGGTTTTGTGGATTTTCCTGGGAAAATAATGTTTCAGGAGTTTGTTAATTCTTTTACAGTCATTCTTTAAAGTTTCTAAGTCTATCTTTCACCGCTTTGGGTAAGATTTATGAATATAGAACTATACCTCTTTGACCCTTAGTCTTTTGGGGCTACTGGATCCATAGATCTGAAAGAGAAATGAGGCTTTTCCTAGATATTTTCAGGCAAGTGGAAATATTCAGTATTGAAGTCTAAGCTTTTTTTCTATCTACTTATTGCCATTCTCCCCCATATTTTTGTCTTTTCAGAAATGCTGATCCTAACATGTGCCAGGAATCACAGCTATTTTACCGGTGCAGCCAGGTTTTCTTCCTGTGCCTTTGAATAAAGAACTTCTGTCTCAAACACTGCCTGAGAGTTCTTTTTATTCCACCTGAGGCATTTAACTTTCTACCTCTACTTTACCTGCCTCTTGGTCTCAATAACTCAAAGCATCACCCATGCCTGGGCTCATCTGGGGCTTAACATTTCTCCTTGGATATTGTTTAGTATCCAAAGTATCTCTATTTTAAAACTTTCTCTATTCATGGATGCCGAGCTGCAAAGTCAGGCTCTCCAGTGATTTTTTCCTGCTGTCTGTTTTCTCTAGTGCAGCTTCCATTTCACTTTCAGGGCACAATTCTCCAGACCCTTGGTTTTCTCCTTGGCCCTGTAAGACCTGGTTCCTACTCGGGTGATGATGAAGACTCAGATGGCCTGTAACTGAGCCCCAAGACTCAGAAAATCTGGAAAATGTTAGCTGACCATGTCATGGAAACACCTGGCAGAAACTGAACTCCAGGTAGGCTTAGACATTCTGATGTAGTTCCTCAAAAACATACTCAAGCATCACTCCCTTGACCTCAGTCCTGCTGGTGAATTCATTTATCTGCTCTATAAGGATTATCTATATAATAGACTGTACTTGTTCAAACATCGAAGGTCACTGCCTAACTACATCAAAAGTCATCACTTAACTAGTTTAGATAACAAACTAACCAGTTCAGGTAATAAATTATACAATCCACCTTTGACACAGAACAGGTTTTCTGCACATATGTGGTTAAAATCTAACCTCCTACCTCCATACAATTGTAAAGCGACACACTTAATTACATGTTGAAACTAATAAATGACATGGTCTCTCATGTTTCCAAAGCACATATGACATTGTGCTAGAAAATCAGTGAAATGAGTTTTGCTAAGTTTTCTTGTTTACTTTAAAAAAAGCAGAATTCTAACAATATAGAACTGTTTCAAAATAAAACTATTCAGTTCATGGCCATCTACTCATGAAGAAATTAGAAGGAATCTTTCTGAAAGAACGCAAACATCGCTTGCTCAATTCTCCAACCTCCATCACTGCTGTATACACACTCACACACAAACCTAAAAGCCTGGTATCTGTGGATGTTTACGCAAGCTGACAGACAGTTCTTCAAGTATTCATGCTCAGTCAAGAAACTATATTTTTATTTGCACATGGGCTCCACAATGAACATTTTTCCACATGATGATGAAGTTAGTGGCCAGTTCTACTTCTGTCAAAAAAAAGTATGCCATCTAATTGAAAACAAAAATTATAAACTCTTGTTTCAATAAAGGATAGTTAGATATTCAGCAAAGGATATTAGATATTCAATAAAGGATAAATTAGATATAGATTTTGCTTACCTGATAAAATTGAGTCATTGTGTGCTGTCTACTCATCCTTCTCAATAATGGCCTATGTCTAATTTACAAAAGAACTCTGGAGCACATCACCATCGAGAAAGATTAATATGTATTGTGCTGGAGAGAGCACTTCTATCTAGCATTAATCATTCTCGTACTAGCTAAAATTGATTGAGTTTTCTGAATGTATGGCATCACACTAAATACTATATGCAGTGCATCACTTAATCCTAAAGCATCCCTGCTATATCAGATGACCTACAGAGACCTTGCAGGATCATGTCTGTGGTAGGTCTCAATCTACTTAACAATAATAAATTTTAATGATTTTCATAATGTATATTCCAATGATAATTTCTAATGATTCTCTGCTTTAGTGCTAGGAAATATTCTTACGAGTGTGGATTACTGTACTTGAAGACTATAAATTATTTGTATTAGTCAAGAGATAGATGGAGTGATACAAGGTAGGATATACTAGATTGTCTCCTTATAAACTCTGTAAAATGGAAACAGAGAGGTTTTTGTTAAACATTTTGTAAATTGAATCTGATGTCTGAAATATCATTCAGAGGAAAACTGTGTGTAGTGGTAAGTGAGAATCATATGTCAAAGCAGGGAAACCAGAGTTAAGAAAGTGGTTGGGGATTACTGGAAATCCTCAGAAAAATCCCCTACTCAATTTAGGAACAATTTGTGTTCAACAGGCTATTACTTTTATCTGTTAACAAGGTATGTCAAAAATATCCAGAGTTTTCCAAAATCGAAACCAAACCAAATCAATATATTTATGTTTTCTGAAGAAGATGAACTTAAGATTTATTCATTTATAAATCTTGCTTGCTTGGAATGTGTCATCAAAAAGTTAAAGTTTTTCCCCCCATGTAGTGCAAATATGACAGAAAAAAATTGTATTGGAGACCACCATGGGTCCACAATGTAGTAAATATTAGTAAAGAGGTTCGGAAGACTATCATCTCCAACCATTTGGAGAAACAGTCTCCTCATTATTGCCACAATGGATTGATCTCAGTCTGCACTGGGTGAAAGATCCATCTAGGTTCACACCTTCTGACAAGCAAGTGATGCCATCTGAGGGCATAGAAACATTAGGACAAAAAAGAATCCTTTCTTCCTCACAGTATAAGAAGCAGCATTTATTTGGCATTGCCTTTGATGGAGGAATAAAAGGAGACTCAAAGACCTCAGTAGTCATATAGACCAGATGTGGGAGACCTCCCTAATTTTGGCAGGCTCTCAAACAGTGGGGTAGCTCTGTGAGCCAGGTATCAGGATAGAAACCTCAGCCTAGCCTGAGGAACTGACACCTGGGATGCAAGGTAGATACTCTAAGCTACTAATATTCCGTAATCAACATGCCAACTCCCAACTGAATAGCTTAATGCTTTGAGCAGCATTTCAAATAGGAAGAGTCTAGTGAACAACTTCTACTCTGAGATCCCAAGAATTTCCTCTGTCATCTACTTTGGAACCCAGAGATGATCATAAACTCACTAAAACACAAGGGAGCAGACTGTATAACCTCCCTTCCCTACACCCCTTGCTCTCTAGATGAAGGAATAATAGGATAATGTAATGAAGTCACTTCGAAAACCATAAGCCCTGGTTCATTTTTACATTATGTTCTAGCCTTTGCTAAGTTTTAAAAATTGATTAAGAACAAAAGTTAAGGAAATTGTATTAGTTGAATAAATGTCTATTAAAATTTAGTGTAAAAATATTACTGTCCCTATTTTACACATGAGACATATGAAGCCTAAAGGTAACTTGCTAAACCAAGACTTTAACCCAGGTCTGCACTTACTCTAAAGTGCATCCTCCCCACAGACTTTTCACTCTTTTAGGGCATTTACCACCTCAGCCTGGATGGCAGTTTTGGTATAGGGAAAAAATGGCAAAAATTCAGTGCCTCATTGACATAATGGGGTTAATATTCCAACTGGTACCTGAAGGCTAGAACTTGATAAGTTCTTTTCTTGAGTACAAAGATTAATACTATGAAGCATCCTTTTTAAGTACCTAGTTTCTACTTGCTAATAGTCTAACAGGCCTGTGATCTACAATAGGATTATATGTACTCTAAAAGAGATGCAAAGGACATATAGATCAGATGCTATCTCTTCCTGAAGATAGAATATTTTTAGGTCATGGTAACCTTAATGAAAGAGAGAATGTGTGTATAATGAAGGCATATTCCTTTATGGATCAGTCTTGAGAGAACAGTTTTATAAAATCTGATGATAAGGAAAATAAGTCTTTAAAAAAATCTATGAGGCTGGTTTAAAATAGGCTAAGTGATTGCATTCTCTTCATTATCCTAGATTTATTTCTTTCTGCCCTAGAATTAAATTGGTCTTAGATGATGTTTGACTGACACTCTTCAAGTACAAAGCACATGTAACATATTTGCTTTTTTTTTTTTTAGGAGGAAATTTAGTTCATCATTAAATAAACCATACGAACCATCAGTCTGTAATAAATATTATTTGTGTAGCTCATATGACTATGAAATGGTTGTTATAAAAACTAATAATATTTTGAACATGGGAAATGGGATTGGTGAATTAAGGAAGGATATTTATTCTCTAGAATCTGATGTTTATTTGGAAACAGAAAATCTTTTTTCATTTTGGAGAAAATCTAGAACTTCTTTTGCAAGTACATAGTAAACACTCTTCTTGTGGTTAGAAATAATAATGTCCCATAAAGAAATGGAAACATGGGTAAAGAAAGCTACTCCTGGGTTATAAGGGTTTTACAGAAAATGTTAAGCAGCAGCAAACCCTAGATGCCAGCAGTTCCCATGTCCAGCCAGGGGTCAGAATGCAGAAATGCAGTTTCTTGAAACACTATTTTTAAAGTGTGACTTTTCAGCAACTTACAAATTGAATATTAAATTTTCTGCAGCTGGTATTAAAGACTATGTTACAAAGAAAGTTAGTCTTCCCACACGAACCTCATAATACATAAAGGGTATAGAAAACAGAAGAGATTCTGAAATACTACAAAAACGCAAAATAAAGTGGTGGAAGCTTGTATTTCTTAAGAAATAAGTGGTATAGGAAACAGAAGAGAAAGCAAAGTATTATTATTATTATTATTTTTCTTTTCTTTTTTTGAGTTGGAGTCTCACTCTGTCGCCCAGACTGGAGTGCAGTGGCTGCTCCTGGCCACTGCAGCCTTGACCTGCTGGGCTCCGGTGACCTTCCGCCTTAGCCGGAACTACAGGCATGCGCTACCACGCCTGGCTAATTTTCGATTTACTGTAGAGATGAGGTCTCGCCAAGTTGCCCAGGCGGGTCTCTAACCTGTGGGCTCAGGCAATCCACTCACGTCAACCTCCCAAAGCGCGGAATTACAGGCTGAGCCACTGAGCCCGGCTGCAAAGTATTATTTTAAAAAATTATAAATGAAGTGATGGATGCTAAGGGAACATGAGATAAAGTAGCCATAGGAATAGGCTTAGTTGTGACCCAGAAGTTGAAGTTAGCAGATAAGACTTTAAAATAACTATGACTTTAATAGATTAAAGAAACCAGAGGAAAATATGGACAGACTGAAGAAAAAAAATGAAAGGTTAGATTAGAAAATTTATAAATAGAACTTCTTTTAAAAAGGAATAAAATAAATATTTTTGTGATGGTTAATTCTATGCATCAACTTGACTGTCTATGGGGAGCTCAGATTAAACATTATTTTCGTGTGTGGCTGTGAGGATGTTTCCAGGTGACATTAACATTTGATTGGGTGCACTAAAGTAGATTGGTCTCCCCAGGGTTGTTAGGTATCATCCAATCCATTGGGGGGACTGAATAGGAAAGAAGGCAGAGAAAGGAGAATTTGTCCCTTTTGCATCCTGCCTGCCTGCTAAACTGGGACATCTTATCTCATCTTTTCCAGCCTTAGGACTAGGATTCAAACCATCAGCTTCCCTGGTTCTTGAATCTTCAGACTCAGATTGAATTACACCACTGGCTCTCCTTGGTCGCCAGCTTGCTGGTAGCAAATTGTGAAGCTTCTCAGCTTTCATAATCATTTGAGCCAATTCCTCATTTTATATATCTGATATTATATATTATACATATGTAGTATATATTATGCATATATTTTATTTATTATGCATATGTAATGCATATATCCTGCTGTTTCTGTCTCTCTGAACAACCTTGTCTAATACAATTATAGAAATACAAAATACAGAATCTGGGATTAAGAACTGTTTTCGTAGGTTTCACAGCAGATTAATCATAGGAGAAGACAAGATTTATAGACTCAGATGAGTCAACAGTACAGATCCCAGAGGCACAGAGAGAAAAAAAGAATGGAAGAACAAAGCAAAACAGGTAAGAGACATGAGACAGAAGCTAAAAGTCTAACATACATATAACTAGAATCCCAAGGAGAGGAGAGAGATTGAGACAAAAAGTAGTAATAAGAATAAACATTGAAGAAATACTAACAATAAGTTTTTCAAATCTAAAAAATTTCACAAATTCAAGAATTTAAGTGAATTCAAAGGAAGATAAAAACAAAATAATAATGTAGTGATTATTATACAAATAAATAACAAAAGACAATCTCTAAAACAGAGAAAAATACTATATTACCTCTGGAGAAATAGTGGTAAGAAACCCACCAAAACTACATGATAGAAGAAATCATTAAATAACTGACAAAAAAGATAAAACAAACCTGCCAATTTAGAATCTTATACAGAGCAAACATATCCTTCAATAGAATGGAAAAAGTAAAGACTTTTCCAGATAACCAAAACTGAAGACTATAGCTAGTAGATCCACAGTACAGAAAACACTAAAAGATGCTCTTCATGTCAAAGGATAATCGTCCCAGAGGAAGAATAGAAATATAAGAGGATAAATTCAAGAAAATTTTATAACTTATGTAAGAGTAAAATCATGTGAAAATAGTAGCAAAAAAAGATTAAAATGGTGAACTATTATGCAGTTTGCCATTCTGTGTCTTTTCAGAGGGGCATTTAGTCCATTCACATTCAGGCTGATTATTGAAATGTGATTGTTTATCCCTGTCTTGAGGTTCTTTCTTTGTTTTTTCTTTGTTTGTTTGTTTACTTTTGTCTTGGGGTTGATGTATGTGTGTGTTTGTTGTTACGCTGTATTCTCTGTTGATTCTATGCTCTGCTGTTCTCTTGGGAAGTGTGTGGTCATTTTTTTTTCTTTCTTCTATGCTTAATACCTTTTTAAGTGTCTCTTGTAGAGCTGGTCTGGAAGCTGCATAATCCCTTAGGGAGTGGATGTCTGGGAAGGATTTTAATTCTCCAACACTAATGAAGCTGAGCTTGGCTGTATAGGAAATTGCTTATTTTTGAGGATTTTGAATATTAGACTCCAGTCTCTTCTTGCTTATAGTGTTTCTACCGATAGGTCTGCTGCTATTCTGATTGGTTTTCCCTGGTAGGTAGTCTGACCTTTCTCTCTCACTGCCTTTAGGATTTTTCCTTTTGTGCCCACTTTGTGTAGGTGAATTACTATGTGTCTAGGGGTTGGCCTTCTCATTTGATTTCTTGTGGGGGTTCTCTGTGTCTCTTGTGCTTGGCTGGTCACATCTCTGGTGAGATGGGAAAAGTTTTCTTGGATTACCTCCTGGAATACTTGCTCCAAGGTGTGTTCCATTTCCCTTTCTTCTTCTGGGATATCAATCAGACATGGGTTCACTCTCTTGATATAATCACATATCTCTTGCAGGCTTTGTCCTTTCTTTCTGAATTTTCTTTCTAGGTTTTTTACAGATCAGGTTAATTCCATGTTCTGGTCTTCAAGTTCTGAGATTCTTTCTTCAGCTAGATTAATTCTGCTCTCCATGCTTGTCATCTTGTTACTTATTTCCTGGATGAAAATTTTTATTGCCAAAATCTCTGTTACAAGTTCTTTCAGTGTTGCAGCTTGTCTTTGTTGAGTCTTATTCACTCTTTCCATCCATTCCCTAATCCCTGTCATATTCTGGACCAGTCGTTATTGACTTCCATTGTTTGGGCTCCAAGGTCTGATTTTTTCAGGAGATTTCTCTTTTTTACTATTGAAATTACCTGTGGTCTTCCTTTGGTTTTTCCTCATTTATGACAGATCTTTTGCTTTTCTCTTTAGTTCTGTTATTCAGTGTCAGTTGGAGAGGCTTTCCCTTCTGATGTTTGCTCAGCCCTCTATTCTTCCCTGATTCAGGCTATGGATTTGTTCAATTTTGAAATAGGACTGAGGGTGGGAAGCTTTGTTGTCTCTTGCAGTTTTGAGAGTCAAATAAGGGAGCTAACATTCAGAAACTACTTGCAAATTACAATGTTCACTGATTATGGTATGTGTTCCCTGAGACCCACTCCCCACTGTCACTCTATATGACAATGCAATGGGTATGTGTGTGTACTCCCTGAATCCAAGATACAGTGACAGCAATGAGGAGCACAGGGAAAAAAAAGAATGAAATAAGATGGACAAGAAATAAAAAGAAAGAAAACACAGAACAATGAATGCAGAAACTCCCAAAACAAACTGGAATAACAACAAAGTGAAACAAAACAAACAACAACAACAACAACAACAAAAACCCCAGGAAAACTAAATACACACACACATGCCTAGCACAAGATGAATGGAGAAGAAAAAGAGTTTGACTGGAAAAACAAAAACAAAACAAAGGAATTCAGATTGAACTATCACACACATATTGACACACCTTAAGCTAAAAAATAAAAAGGAGAACAAAAGAGCAAAAACAGACCAACAACAACAACAAAACTGAAAGATGAACACTCAATCATTCACATACACACATAAACAGAAAACAAAAAATACAAGAAAAAAGACAAAGAAAAAGACAACAAAAAAAGGGGGAAAAAAAGATGGGGATGCAACTCAAACCCTCACATACACATTCATGCACAAAAGGAAAATATGTTTTAAATAGCTGAACTAAGAAATAAACAGGTAAAAAAAAATTTAAACTTACAAAACAACAACAACAACAACAACAACAACAACAACCCCTGCCCTCTTGTGGCAGGCTCTGTAATTGTTCCTCTCATCTCCTCTGCAGTATCCTGCAGAGCTTTCACCTCTTTAACTCTCTCCCCAGTGTCCAGGGCAGGGAAGGGGAGTGGGTGGGGCTGCAATCCTCCCCTCCTACTCTCAAACCATCAGAGAGATCTCCTCCAGTAGGGAGGTGTGGGATTGTCTCTTCCCCAGATATGTACTCACATGGGGTGCCCCAGCCAGGCCTATCCTGGAATGGAGTTCTTCTATTGTGATTGATGTCCAGGCTTCACCTGGGTTTGTCCCTCTCAGTCATGGCCCAACTGTGTGGGTCTGACATTCAGAGAATTGCTGGGGAGGAGGGGGGTTGGGTCAGCCCCAGACTCACCACTGATCTCTTTGGAGTTCCTCCTCACCCTTTCTGGTTACACCCTTTGTCCCATGGCTGGATCAGGTAGGGGGTGGGACATCTGAGACTCAGCACTCATCAGGTCCCTCTGAAGTTTGTGCTTTCCCTCTGGGTCACGATCAACCCTGAGTAGTTGATCTGTCAGTCACAGAGATTGGGTCTGTTGCTCTGTGGTGAGCGAGTCAGAGCACTTTCCTGCCCGGCCTTCAAGATGGTGGTGGGGCTCCTCTCTCGACCCCTCCAGTGGGACTCTGCCTATGAGTTCCCTCTGCAGGCCCTGTTGCCAGTGTCTGACCAGGTGCTGAAGTTTTGAGGCAAAGCCTGGAGCCGGCAGTCTCTCCTACTGCAGTGGTGAGGCAGATCCTGGAGCCCGTACTCTCTCCCTGCTGCTTCTTTACAGGAAAATTTTTGTCCGTTTTCAGGTTAACTATTATGCATTAAAATATTGTAAGCTCTTTACAATGTTTGAGACAAGGCAAAAGTAGACTAAAGATAGAGATTCATTTTGTACTTTTTAGAGTAACTTCTAAAATACTGATGCAAAAATGTATAACAAAAAAGAGAATTGATTAGATAAAATCCAATAGTAAAAGTAATCAATTAATGCAAAAGTACATATCCTAGGTCAGTAAAGTATGAAAGGATTATATGTAACTGTGACTTTTTCTTAATACAAGGTTGAGCCATTTGATCTAAGAACTTCTACTTTGGGTTTTTCACATTATTTTAATATGCTGTTAGAAGCAATACATCAATGCTGTCTCCATTTTATTTTCCTTCATGTACCAGTATGTCCGTAGCTTGGGACTATTCCTCTCTATTAGTCAATTTAAATAACATATTGGCATGCATCAAATTCTACCACCTTCTCGATTTATCTAGTTACAAAGTGTGCAGCACCAAGAAACATAAGTATGCAGCACGTCCAATAGCCAAAGAGGTTTGAGCTCATAGAGTCAGGCCAGTACAAAGTTCAATATTTTTCACCAAAAGCATATGCTGTTTCTTCACAAGATATCATCAGAAGGTAAATATGAGTCTACTTTTAAGATATGAAAAAGAATTGGAGAGAGAAAACAATTTTGCTTAAGGTTTCATCAGAAGGCAATAAAGGGATTTCAAGTCCAGGGCTTTGAAATGCAAATCTTCATCTCTCATCTAGGGCCCATCCTTTCATTCATCTCCAACTTTGCAAGCACACTGACTGGGAAATTTTATAAGTCCTGGGAGTGTAGCCACTTCCAGGTTCTTCCTGAATTCTAGCATCCGTTGTTACGTTCTTTCTCTAAAATCCAATCTTCCAAAACTTATCAAATTTTTGAAATGATTTATAGAGCATTTACAAAGATTGTTAAGTCTTGTCTCAGACCTAGTTGCATCATCATCTCTGTGGGTGGGGCTCAGGATACTTTTGTTTTAAGATATAGAAACCACCATCCTTCCAGTTTTTTTGTACAAAGCAAAATATCCTCATACTATAAAAACTACTATTTTTTCAATCACCTAGCAGGTTATAGTGCTAGAAAGACTTCCCTAAAGAGGGCCGACCCACAGAGTTGTGGTTGGATGAATCTCTATTAAGCATGTCTATTCAACAGGGCTGTTTATCCGTATGACTATGTTATTAATGCAACTGCATGTGCTCACAGATAGGTGCATCTAATTAATTCTAAATTGCTATGGTTTTCTAGGAATTATTGTTATTACTCCATGCATTTTAAAATTTGTTAGACGAGTTCAAGAAGACACGGGCTTGAAAATAACAGACAGTAATCAGCATTCTTTTTCAGTTACATTGTCTGGTTTTCTGAGTGGATCAATTTAATCTAAACATTTATTTGGGCTTTATTGTTCATATTCATAATCTACCTTAATTTTTCTTCCAAAAATAAAGTTTTAGGGAAATGATTTATTTCATAAAGCAAAAGTCAGAAAGAGATACAAAGTTTTGTTACCAAGGTAAGAAAGTGTATCGGGAGAAGAGGGAGTAAAATGGTGAGTTTGCAAGACAATGAAAAACATCTCTCTCACTGTCATGTCTTCCTCTCCCAGCTCACCTTCCCATGGGTTAAGACAGCTCTTGAACAGGGTGGCACGTGCTTACACCAGTCCAGGTGAGCTCTGAAGGGAACAAAAGACATAAACTGGGCAGTCAATAACATCCACTAAGCTTAAAAGCACTTTTCTCTTGGTGCTAAACCGTCATGTGGACTGTGACCTCCAAGTGCATTTTTATCTTGACTTTCCAGACACTACAGGCAACTTGCCAACATCTAACCACAGACCAAGCTTGAAAGTACTTAGCCCTGACCCAACCATGTCCCAGAGTGTCTATTGATCTTTAAAATTAACCTGTTCTTTGAGTCCTCTTAAAGGCCAGTTTCTCATGCAATCAATCTGCTACTGTGCAGCAATGGTGGCATCTACAGAACAATGTTGGGGGAGAAAAGGACACCCCGTAGGAGGCAGAAGTCAAATTTGGGGACGGAGTGAAATAATACAGATATTTTTCAAGTACAGATATTTTTTCCAAGCATTTCACAGTCCATCTTCTGAATGCATTTGATGAGATAATAATGTTATCTTTACATTTAAAGGACAGCTCTGTATTTTTCACTTTCAAGCAGATATTTTATTTAAAAATATGAAGAGAGACAAAAATAAAATAGAGAAGATAATACATTTGGAATGAACAAATCACAATCCATGTAGTGCATAGGTCATGAAAAGTTGTCTGGGGCCCTGAAACCAACAGTTGTGGCGGTGGCTTCTTGAACACCTCATCTTCCAGATTGTGGCACAGGAAGTGGCTTCTTGTCAGGCCAGTTGCATCTCATGAGGGTAAGTCCTGCAAGTTCAGACTAGCACCTGCTCCTCTAGTCCTTTCAAAAATGTGGTAAGTCATCCCTAAACTGCTGATTAAACACTCCTTTTTACATAAACTGACTAGAGGTTATTCCATTGCCTTCAGCCTCATCCTGACTCTACATGATTACATGAAAGTGAAATCTATCCCTGATGGAACTGGGGTTGGTGGTAAGGGGGCCTCTGCTGCAGCTTTCACAGAAAGCCAAATACCCTCTTGGGCTTACTTGCCTGTGGAGGCAGCACAAGCAGCAGAAAAATGGGCTCCTCCTCTGTAAGTTTCACTTAAGTCCTTAAAAGATTATAAAGTGACAGTTAAGCTGTATTAGAGGATTCATCCGTGTGATGGATGTGCCTTCCAGATTCCAGGCCAATGCTAGACCCCTATGGTGGAGTCAACCCTCTAAGCCCTCTAAAGGTGTCCACAAAGTGACATCTTTAGCTTGCAGGCTGCAGCATAACAACAGGGGTCACTCTATGCCAGTGAGAATGGAGGTAGAGAGCCAGTCTTCAGCACCCGGCCTCACATGCTTTCAGCCTACAAGTTCTTTCTGGGATTCACCAAACTCCCTTTTGTTCTCATTTCAGAAGCAGTTTATTCAGAAAGGGCAACTGATAGTGTGCAGGGTTTTCTAAACCGCGCAGGGTTTTCCAAGCCTAATATTTGTTTAATATCTTTTTAAAATTTCCTTTTTTTAACTTCACCATTTTTCTAAGCATGTATGTCTGGAATTCATATATTTTACTGGGACCCATAAATATAAATACATGACATTTAGACTTTAAAATGTTAAACTGTATAACACCAAAAGTTTGACTTGTGTGCCACTGCTGAGTACCCTGGGGCCTGGGAGGAAGGTAGGCAATGGAGAAAAGTGTGACTTTAGGTCCTGTTCCCCTCTCTAAGCTTCAGTCTCTGCCCCTGCAAATTAAGAATAAAATTACCTCCCCAGGAAGATTCGGTTATAATGCATATAAAGGCTTGCCAGATCAGTCAACCATTGACTCTGAACATGGTAAACTGATAAGCATTTCTAATTTTTCAAAGGTTCTAATGTAGTTATTGACCACTCTGGAAATTTAAAAATGCAAGTTTTAAGGCATTTAAATATATGTTATTTCACAATTATTTTCATTGGTATATGAAGTAAGAAAATAGGAGGCATAGTTTATAGTAAAGCCAACATTGGCATCAGTATTAAAAAATGCTAAAGTCCCTCTTATGGTTTGAGTTCTATGCTTAAATGTATAAACTTTTCTTTATGTGTGTTAGACTCCAATAAAAAGTAAATAAGTATAAAGAACTGCCAAGAGATTTCATGCAAGTAAACCGGGACATAATCAGGTGACAAGACATAGTCTAGGAAAGAATGGGCAATGGATAAAGCTAAGTAGGTATTCAGGAAGAATGAAGAGAGCAAGAAAAAGTGTATATAATTGTGTTCTGGGAATCTTGACATAGAGTATTGTTTTCAAAGGCAAGGGCGTTTATTTTGCATCATGACACAAATGGATTTAAGTGAAAAGAGAAAAATGTACAATTGTTGAAAACTACCCTTCAATCAGTGGTTCTTTTCCCCACTGATTTATGTAAAGATTATACTTTTTTCCTCCTTATCACATTTATTTATTTTCTTTTTGTCTTTAAGTATTTGTTTCTATAGTATCATATCGCCATAGTCACAGACATTTTAAGTGTAGGCCTCCTTCTTTCAAATACCTGGAAAATATAAGTACTTTTTATTTTCATTTATTTATTTATTTATTGAGTTGGAATCTCACTCCGTTGCCCAGACTGGAGTGCAGTGGCACGCTCCCAGCCACCGCAGTTTCACCCTGCTGGGCTCCAGTGATCCTTCCGCCTCAGCCTTCTAAGTAGCCAGAACTACAGGCACACACTACCACGCCTGGCTAATTTTTGATTTATTGTAGAGATGAGGTCTTGCCAAGTTGCCCAGGCAGGTCTTGAACCCGCAGGCTCATGCAATCACTCTCCTCAGCCTCCCAAAGTGCTGCGATTACAGGCTGAGCCACCGAACCCGGCCTATAAATACTTTTTAATCTCAGGAATATGTAGCAATGATGTAGAGAGGGAGTTGAAGTAAACTTTAAGTCAAGGAACAAAATGTGAAAACACTGGCAGTTGCCTAAACATTGGTTATGTAAAGAAGAGTATAATAAAAAGTCTCTAAAAACATAAAAGCTGAAACAAGGAACATATTGAAATGTCATGAAGACAGATGTTTTCAGCTAAAGAGAAAATTACTCTCAAAGTTTGTTCACATTTCTAATTAGCTCACATTATGGAGATAAACAATAAATTATAATTTTAAAATTAGGAGATCTGAGTGTGTTCCAGCAGTATCACCTTGAAATGAATAAAAATAAGTTCGGTAAAAATTTGGATTCTGCTGCTAAAGACAGTCAAGAAAGCATTTGGCTTTTCTGTGACACCTGTAGCAGAGTCCCAGGCCTGGGTTCTTCATTCTCTATGTTCCATAAACAGCAGAACATAGGATATCCATTCTCCTGGCGTGGAACACAGCAGAAGTGGTGCAGTCCTGGAGCCAGCAGTGGGAGTAGGCTCCCAATTCCCCACCCATTAATGTTGGATAAGCCTGTTTTGCTTAAACACATTAGGCTAGAGTCTATGTGTTTTTCAGAAAACTGAGCCCTAACTAACACAGGATGCCAGAGCAAAAAACAGATTAGTAACAGAAAATGTGAATAAATATAAAAAAAGTATTTGAGGAAGAATTGTGGAAGAATTGCAGCCAATTTTCAGAGATTTAGGATAAAATCAACAACCATGTATTTCGAATGTCTTTGTGGATGCTTGCTTAATACTGAGAAACTGAAGATAATATTACTGCATTTAGGTCTATGTGTCTATGTAGTGAACTGGAAATGGGAACATTGCTCTAAATTTGCAGAAATAAAAAAAATCATGAGGGAATACTATAAACAAATTGCATGCCAACAAATTAGATAACTGAGACAAAATTAACAGATTCCCAGAAAGACACAAACTACTGAAACTGGCTCAAGAAGAAATAAAAATTTGAATCGATAATGTAATTTGTGAAGAGATTGAATTAGTCATCAAAAAAGTCCCACAAAGGAAAGCCCAGGCCCAGGTGGTTTCATGGGTGAATTCTACTAAAAAAGAAGAATTGATACATTTTCAAACTCTTCAAAAAACAAAAACTACAGGAGGAAACACTTCCCAAAGCCTTCTACGAGGCCAGTATTACTCTAATATCCAAACCAGAAAAAGACATCACAAAAAAAGAAAAGTGCAGACCAATATTCCTTATTAATATAGATGTAAAATCTTCAACAAAATGCCTAGTAGCCAAATCCAGTATATAAGGATTATACAAAACGGTCAAGTGGGACGTATCTCAGGAAGGCAAGGTTTGTTCAACACCTGAAAATCAACCACTGTAATACATTGTATTAAATAAAGGACAAAAATCACATGCGCATCTCAGTAGTTGTTATAGCAATAAAAAATAAGTATTCAACCTGATAAAAGGCATTTATCAAAAACCTACAGCAAATATCACACTCCATGATGAATGACTGAAAGCTTTCCTCCAAGGTCAGAAACAAGACCAGCTGTCCACTCCTACACTTCTGTTAAATGTTGTTCAAGAAGTTCTAGCCAGAAAAAAAAGAAGAAAGAAAAGTAATAAAAGCCATCCATATTTAAAATGATAAAATAAAACTGTTCTCAGATGACATGATCTTGTAATAGAAAAGTCTAAAGTATTCTAAAAAATCTGCAAAAATGTAGCTCAACTCTCAACTCTTTTAGTCAAAAGAGAGTTTATTGTTTGCCTCTTTTATCTTCATTTAAGTATGTGTCTATCTCTTCTTTTTTGAATTTTCAATGTTTCTGAAAAAATCTAGTTCTAATTGAGTAAATATTTAAATTAAACCTATACAATAAGGTACAAATTTCTATAATAGCAAGATATAAATAACTAGATATTTGCAGGAGGAGTAAACATTAATTCCATGTTTAAATGAAATTTTCCCTAGGTGAGGGGATTGCCTGAGCCCACGGGTTTTAGAAGAGCCTGGGCAACTTGGCAAGACCTCATCTCTACAATAAATAAAAAAATTAGTTGGATGTGGTAGCATGCTGCTGTAGTTCCGGCTACTTGGAAGGCTGAGGTGGAGGGATCGCCTGAGCCTAACAGATTGATGCTGGGTTGGCTGTGAGCATGCCACTGCACTCCAGCCTAGATGATGGAGTGAGACGTCAACTCAAAAAATAATAATAATAATAAAATAAAATAAATTCTACACCAACCTGGTAAAATGAGAATTCTATGGTTAGATTTAATTTTATTAATTGTTAAAATTAATAAATTTAATTTAAAGCAAATAAATTGCTTTACATTTCTGAATTTTAGGTTGTTAAACTTTAAAAAAAATTTTAATTATAAAGATGTGGGGTACATTTCAGGGTTAGGTATATAAACATTGATCATGCAGGTACCCTTGTTGATGAGGTATGCCCCTCCCACCCCTAGCAGTTTCCCTCAACTGCCAATCCCCTCATCCCCCAACAGTTTCCCACTACTGCCAATCAATTTCTTATAGCATTATAATTGTTCAAGGTCCGTTTATGAGTGAGAACATATGGAACTCTGTTCTTTGTTTCTGTGATAAATCACTGAGTATGATCGACTCCAAATCCATCCTAGTTGCTGCAAAGTCCATATATTTGTCCTTCTTTATGGCTGCATTATATTCCATCATGTATATGTACCACATTTTTTTATCCAGTCCAGCTTTGATGGGCAACACGGGTGGTCCATGTTTTTTCTATTGTAAATAGAGCTGCAACAAACATACGTGTGCAGATATCTTTTTTGTAGAAATATTTGTGTTTCTCTGGGTATATTCCCAATAGGGGAATTGCTGGGTCATATGGAATGTCAATATCTTAGTCTTTCAAGAGTTGCCACACTGTCTTCCAAAGAGACTGCACCAGTTTACATTCCCACCAGCAGTGTAGAAGCATTCCTTTTTCTCCATATCCTCGCCAGCATCTGTTGTTGTTTGTTTTATTAATGATGGCCATTCTTACAAGGGTCAGGTGGTATCGCAATATGGTTTTGATTTGCATTTCTCTGATGATGAGTGAGGCTGAGCACTCTTTCATGTGTCTGTTGGCTGCCCGTATATCTTCTTTTGAGAAGTGTCTATTCATGTCTTTTGCCCACTTTTTAATGGGGCTGTTTGTTTTCTTCCTTTTGACGCATTTGAGTTCCTTGTAGATCCTAGATGTTAGGTCTTTGTTGGATAAACAGCTGGCAAATATATTTTCCCATTCTGTGGGCTGTCTCCCTGCTCTCCTGATGGTTTCTTTTGCTTTGCAGAAGCTCGTTAATTTGATGAAGTCCCACTTGTCTATCTTATTTCTTAAGGTATTGGCATTTAGGGTTCTGAATAGGAATTGGTTGCCAGTTCCAATTTTCATAAGGATGTCTCCTGCGTTTTCTAAGATTCTTATAGTTTGAAGTTTTACATTCAGGTCTTTGATCCATTTAGAGTTAATTTTTGTGTATGGTGATATGTAGGAGTCCTGTTTCAATCTTCTGCATGTGGTCAGCCAGTTTTCCCAGCACCATTTACTGAATAGGTTCTTCTCTCCCCAGTGGTTGTTGTTGGAGGCTTTGTTAAAGATGAGTTGGCTCAGGAATTGAGACTTTGCTTCCGGAATCTCTATCCTGTTCCGTTGGTCTTTGTGCCTGTTCTTGAACCAACACCAGGCTGTTTTGATTACTGTAGCCTTATAGTAAAGTTTGAAGTCTGGAAATGTGATACCTCCTGCTTTGTTTCTTTTGCTAAAGATTGTTTTTGCTATTCGTGGTCATTTATGCTTCCATATGAATTACTGTATTGTCATTTCCAGATCTGAGAAGAATGATGTTGGCAATGTAATGGGTATTACGTTGAATCTGTAGATTGCCTTTGGTAGGATGGACATCTTAACAAAGTTTATTCTTCCTATCCATGAGCATGGAATATTTTTCCATTTGTTTGTGTCTTCTTAGATTTCTTTAAGCAGTGTTTTGTAATTTTAATTGTAAGGGTCTTTCACTTCTCTGGTTAGGAAGATTCCGGGGTATTTCATTTTTTTGGTGGCTATTGTGAATGGGATTGTGTTTTTTATTTGGATCTCTGCCTGATTGTTGTAAAGGAATACTACTGTCTTTTGCACAGTTTTTTTTGTACCCTGAGACTTTCCCAAAGTCCTTTATCATGCAATGAGATTTTTGACAGATTCTCTTGGATTTTAAAGGTACAGGATCATATCATCAGCAAAGAGGGATAATTTGACTTCCTCTTTTCCTATTTGGATACCCCTGATTTTCTTCTCTTGTGTAATTGCCTGAGCTAGAACTTCCAACACAATATTGAACAAAAGGGGTGAGAGTGGGCAGCCTTGACTTGTTCCAGTTTTCAGGGGAAATTGTCGGGTTGCCAGCCCCAACTTAAGGGAAGGGTTAGGACCCGCACCAGAGAATCTGGACGGTGAGAAGAGACCACTCAGAGGCAGTTCTTCTGGGAACAGTCTGATCAGGACTGAAGCCAAATTTTATTTGGACTCCTTCCAACTTATATACCATTTTTCATACCCTCCAGCAGTGTGATAATCACTTGCTGGGGGTGTACAAACTCCATGATGTATATTGCGCATTACAAACTATGCATCACAAGACCATCACGAGACTTGCAAGCTCCAAGCAGACAGTTTGAACTCCACGATGCCTGACATGCCTCACAAATCTCACATCAAGGTCACAGGTGCACAATTTCAATACAGTTCGTTTAAAAGTGTCTTCCATAGTGTTCAACAAATCATTCATATTATACTCTTTGTTCTAAACCCTGATTAATACAAAAGCTTTCTTAGTTAACTCTAGGTTCAATCCAAGTTCACTGAATCCTAATATTTTTTAACAATTGATATTATCAATTTAACACTATACTATAATCTATAAGTTTACTTAAATGACTTAATTTTTATTTATTCCATTAACCTATTATGATTCAACATAGTGGCCTGTAATTCTATAACAATTAATTCAAAACTTATTTCTTACCATGACTTATATGGGTTTCATGATCTAGTGATTGGACTTTAATACTATGCTATATCTCATTAAGCTAATACCTTATCATTAAATCTTATAATTATCATTGACGTATGATTTTAGAATCATAACACTATAATTCTCATTCTATTCTAATAAAACTGTGACTTTAACCCAAAACTTAAATCTTTTTTCCTAGTATGTTAATACATGGCTACGTGTAAAATTTCCTATTGTCATATTAGAAGCAAAAACAACACCATTGGGAAAGTTTCGGTATACTATTCAAAGGATCTTAAAATTGGCCTACAGGAACAGGAACTAAAGTCATAATCTGAGAAAAGGAAACTTAAAAAGCTTAAATAAAAAGTTTTCTATGAATGCTTATTACTGTTTAAATCTTTCCGATGGAAATTGTATCGTCTTAAATGAATGTTTTATCCAAACAAGTCTATTCTAAAAATCAAATAGTAGCTGTCACACTCTTGGATAATGGACTGCACGGTTACCATGGCAATGGCCACGGGCTGAAGCAAACAGAGTTTCGGCATGTAACGAAGCTAGAAAAACGTCCTGCCTGGCTAAAGGCAGGGCAATAAAACTATTATGATAATTTAGTTTCTAATCTTAATCCTAGGAGAAACTGCCTTTGGGAACAAGAGCTGACTCACCAGTCTACCAGGAAATAGAAGTTAAAAAATATCTAGAAATAAGTAAAACTTAGAAGGGACAAGGTCATTCTGCTGTACAACCTTTCATCAGATGTATAGAGATTTACTTATAAGTTTTACTGCCATGTATGCACACTGGTCACTAATCACATGCCAATATTATAGGTATAACTGATATCCTATGTCAGAGGCGATCTTCCAGATGGGCCTTTACAGGCCTCAGCCATGTAGCTATAGATGTTGGCTCCCAACAGGAAATGATTCTAATTTCTGATGATTTAGCAATGTGTTAGCTGTGGGTTTGTCGTAGGTGGCACCTACTATTTTGAGGTATGTTCCTTCTATATCTAGGTGTTTGAGGGTTTTTATCAAGAAGCCATACTGAATTTTATCAAAAGCTTTTTCTGCATCTAATGAGATAATCATATGGTTCTTGTTTTTGCATCTGTTGATATATTTAATGACATTTATGGTCTTGTGAATGTTGAACCAGCCCTGCATCCTGGGGATGAAGCCTACTTGGTCATGGGGGATGATATTTGAAATTTGTTTTTGGATTCAATTTGCTAGAATCTTGTTAAGGATTTTTGAAACTATGTTCATAGGGATATTGGCCTGTAGTTCTCTTTCTTTGTTGGATCTTTACCTGGTTTGGGTATCAGTGTAATATTAGCTTCATAAAATGATGTGGGGAGAATTCTTTCTTTCTCAATTGCCTGGAATACTTTCAATAGGATTGATATCAGCTCCTCCTTGTATGTTTTGTAGACTTCTGCTGAAATTCAGTCCACAGCTTTTTTTTTTTTGTAGGTAGTTTTCGTATGACAGAGTCAATTTCCTGGGTTGTTTTTGATCTGTTAGTGTCTCAATGTCTTCTTGTTTCAACCTGGGGAGGTTGTGTGATGTCAGAAAGTCCTCCATTTCATCTAGGTTATCAAGTTTGTTTCCATATAGGTGTATATAGTAATCTCTGGTATTCTTTTTTATTTCTTCAGGGTCAGTTCTGATTTGATCTTTTGTATTTCTGATTGTGTTTATTTGGGTTTTTTCTCTCTTTTTCTTGGTCATTCTGGCTAGGGCCTAGGGGCCCATCAATCTTGTTAATTCTTTCAAAGGAGTTGCTTTTTGTTTTGTTGATGTTTTCTATGATATTTTTGTCTTCTATGTCCCGTATTTGGGCTCTTATTTTTTGACTTGGACTCTTCTGATAAAGTTGGGGTTTTGGTGTTCTTCTCTTTGCAGCTTTCTTAGGTGATTTGTTAGGCTCTCCCCTTGTGATCTTTTCATTTTCTTGATGCGTGCTTGTCAAGATATAAATTCTCCCCTTAAAACTGATTTCATGGCATCCCAGAGGTTTTAGTAAGATGCTTCTTCATTTTCATTTGTTTCCAATAATCTTTCAATTTCTTGTTTTATTTTGGTGTTGACCCAGTCGTTGTTCAGCATCATGCTGTTTAGTGTCCATGTCTTTATGGGCTTTGGGAAAATGTTGTTGGTTTTGATATTTATTTTTATTCCACTGTGGTCTGAGAATGTGTATGGCAAGATTTCAAGCTTATGGAATTTGTTTATTCTTGATTTATGGCCAAGGATGTGATCGATCTTGGACTATGTTCCATGTGGTGATGAGTAGAATGTATATTCTGTGTTTGCTGGGTGGAATAATCTGTACGTATCCACTAAGTCCATTTGGTCAAGCATCAAATTTAGGTTCTGGATCTCCTTGTTGATTTTTTTCCTCAATGATTTATCTAGGGCTGTCAGTGGGGTATTCAAGTCCCCTGCTATAATAGTGTTAGAGTCTATATCTTTTTAAAGTTTTTTTAGTAGTTGTTTTATAAATCCTGGTGCTCCTGTGTTGGGTGCATATATGTTTAGGATGGATATTTCTTGTTGATGAATTGAACTTTTTATCATTATGTAGTATCCTTTGGCATCTTTTTAAATTTTTGATAGCTTAAAGATTGTTTTGTCTGATATTAAGATTGCAACTCCTCCCTTCTTTTGTGATCCATTGGCCTTAAAACTCATCTTCCATCCTTTAACTATGAGTCTGTGTGCATCCATTGTAGTGAGATGAGTCTCCTGGATGCAGCAAATAATGGGATCATGGTTTCTTATCCAGTTCGCCATTCTGTGTCTTTCAGTGGTGCATTTAGTCCATTCTCATTCAGTCTAATTATTGACATATTAGGGTTTATTCCTGTCATGAGGTTCTTATAGAGTTGTTATTGTTCCTGTTTATTTGTTGTCTTTCCTTTTGTTTTTGTGTTAATTCATGTGTGTTTTCCATCTTTTCCCTGTACTCTTGTAAAGAACATTGTTGTTCTTTTCTCCTTTTCTTCTGTGTTTAATACTTTCTTAAGTGTTTCTTGTCTGGAGGCAACATAAGTTCTTAGAGATTGGATGTCTGGGAAAGATTTTAATTCTCCCTCACTGATGAAGCTTAGCTTGGCTGGGTAGTTTATTCTTCATTGAAATTGTTTATCTTTGAGAACTTTGAAGATTGGGCTCCAAGCTCTTCTAGCCTGAAGTGTTTCTGTAGGTAAATCTGCTGCTATTCTAATTGGTCTTTCCTGGTAGGTAGTCTGAGCTTTTTCTCTTGCTGCCTTTAGGATGTTTTCCTTTATATCTACTTTGTTTAGGCAAATTATTATGTGTCTTTGAGTTGGTCTTCTCGTTAGTTGTCTTGCAGAGGTTCTCTGAATCTCTTGTGTTTGAATTTTTGCATCACTGATGAGATGAGGGAAGTTTTCTCGAATAATTTTGTGGAATGTTTGTTCCAGGGTGGTCTCTGTCTCTCTTTCTGCTTTAGGAAGTCCAATTACTCTTAGGTTCGGTCTCTTGAAGTAATTGTTCATCTCTTGAAGGTTTTGTTCTGTCTTTTTAAGCTTCTTTTCTATGTTTTTGACAGGGGGATTAGCTCTGTATTTTGGTCTTCAAGCTCTGAGATTCTTTCTTCAACTTGACTAATTCTGCTTTCCATGCTTATTAGTTTGTTATTTACTTCAATCACAGTATTCTTTACTGCTGTTATTTCAGTTATCAGCTCCTTCCTATTTTCCTCTTGTCTCTCCTCAATTATTTTTATTCTCTCTATTAATGTCTTGATGTCTGGGTTTGTTGTATGTGACCAGTCATTCTGGGGGCTCTTCATTGTTTGCATTCTGATGTCTGTTTTATCAGTGTCTGACCTCCCAGGGGTCTGTTTGAGACCTATATGCTTCTTTTGTGCAGATTTTTCCTTCCAACTTTTTCCTCCCCCCCCCCGGGGTCTTCTTTAATTCTGTTGTTCAGGGGTGGAGGGGTTGCTTTTACTTCTGTTTGTTCAATCTCCTATTCTTCCTTATGTATATCCTCTGGCTTTGTTCAGTTCTGGAGCTGGACTGTTGGGGGTGGGGGTGGTCCTTTTTGCAGTTTTGAGATTTAATTGAGGGGGGACCTGTGATTCAAAATCTATCTGCAGAGCCCAGTATCCACAACAGTTGTATGGATAATCTGGAACCCACTTCCCACTGGCTTGCAATCTGTCCATACAGTGGGGTTATAGGTTACTCCGTGAAAGCAAAATGAGGTAAGAAAAAAGAAAAGAATGGAACAGGGAATGGGGGTAAGAGGGAAGTGGAGAAAGAGAAGAGTAAGAGGGAAAACAGACAAACATACTAACAAATGAAAAGAGACACAAAGACAGATACGAGCAAAAAGAAAAACATCATCAACAACAACAACAACAAACCAGCAAACATATGCAAAAACTAAAACATACAATCATTTACAGACATACAAGCTAACCAACCTCCTTATTGGTATACTATTCGCCTATACAAGCTTGAGGTCTAAACGGGAAAATAGAATAGAATAAAGTTGTAAACTAACAGAACCAAAGCAAGTATGAAAACATTATTGATAACAGTAAGAAGAGAGAGAAAAGGGAAAAAATATGGGTAAGACAAACAAATAATAAAAACAAAAATTAAAACAATGGAACCATGCACACTCTGAGACTTTTCCTTTAAGTCCAGTGTTCTTTCAACTCTTTTCTAGCTCTCATTATATCCTGGTAGAGTTGTTCACAATTAGGGTCAGTTGCCCTTGGCCTGCTGTGGAGGGTGGTTCAGATCTGGACAGCCTGCCAAATCTGCCACTCAGATCTGGCCTGTGTCTATCTAGCATGGGGAAGGGGCTTCTGTCCCTCCCATTTAGATGTTGTTACCTTGGGATCCCAAGCTGGGAGATGAGCAGTGATTGGTGAAGCTGGTCTCATGGCTCCAGCTGATCTCTTTTTCTGCCCAACCCGAGACTGCCAGGCAGTGCAGGCCAGCTTAGCACTGGGTTACCTTCAGCAGTGCATAGGAGGAGCTCCATGAGCCTGGTTCCTGGTGAGGGGTGGGGTGTGGCAGTGGCAGCGGTGGCAGCGGTTTCAGTAGTGTGGTGCTTGGTGGGTGGGCTTCACGGATCTAGGAGCTGTGAGTTGCCTCAGGCAGGGGCGTGGCAACGGCAGCGGCAGTGATGGGGGTGCTGGTGGCAGCTGAGGCAGCAGCTGAGGTGGTGGCTGAGCAGTGTGTGAAGAGCCAGCTGGCAATGATGAGAGCTGCAGCCTCTGGGGGAGAGCAAGAGTCTTTATGGGTGTTCTCTTTCACGGAGCATTTCATGGACCAAACTGCCCTGTCTCCATCTTGCCAGAAGTCTTGGTTGTTAAACTTTTAACCACCACCATCTCATTGAATCTTTATATTATAACCTCATACTATAAATAAGAAATGTGGGATTCAAAGATTAAAGTTACTTACCCAAACCAATTCTTCAAACAAGTGGCAGAGGTGGGAACATGAACCCAGGATATGACCTTAGCCTATGTTCTTCTGTCTATTACTCCACAGATGACTAACCACATAGAGTGGGAAGGGCCATAGGCAAGGTATTCCAGGCATTCGTGAAACTCCCTTCACCCAGATTAGAAAGCTCTGCTTTCTTGGACTGAGTAAAAGCGCTGAAGTTATTATCATTCCTGAGTAAAGCTGTGGTGATAAGCAATGAATTAACCAGGGATTCTCTATCCTTCAATTCTTCACAACATGTTGGACAATAGCATTCATGCTCTGGCACAGACTTTTGTTAATCCCCTATTCCATTTTCCTATTCTGGCCAGTGCAAATGTTTCATTAATGGAAGATCTGAGACCTCCCATCAAAATTTTCAGAAATGTCACAGTTGAGAGATATAAAATGTTAGCTAAGTTGAGACTAATTATAAAGTTCTCAAAAGTGATGATCAAGGTCACAGTTTATGTATCTATAATATTGCTTTCCCACACAATATTCTTATGTTTAACAAAGCTTTGGTGAATATTTATGCACTTTAGAGCTGCTGTGTTTTCACTGCACTATGTGACTCAAGTTCTGTATAAATGCAGAATGAGAATAAACTCATTGACCTATGCAGAGAAAATAAGGATACATGTCAATTGAAATTAACAAATAGATATTGTACCATTATGATGTAAAAAGCACTGTGCTTTGATGTATCTATCTATCATCTATCTATCTATCTATCTATCTATCTATCTATCTATCTTTCCTGTTCTTTTCACTTAAAGGAGGCTACAGATTAATTGGCAAGATAAGACATAAATGCAACTCATACAATATTTGCATTAAATAATTAAAAAGCAATTTCCTAGTCATTTGGCAAAGAATATATTTAATGCTTTAATCAATGTATTCAACTGGCTTTTTAAGGTCTCTTGGAAGTTTTGAGAGCAAGATAGCTCAACATATTTAAATGAGAAGAACTTTTTTCTCTCCTCTTGAGTCGTCCAGTTCTATCTGCCCTGTTATATTACAGGGGAAACTGGGATCCATCTCTTTGCACCAATCCTACAGCAAATGTAACAGAAAATCCTCTGCATTCAATCTGCTAAGTCTCTCTTTAATCTCTTTAATTCTTTCCATCTTGATTTTGATGTGTGTCTTTCTTTAACTGATGTCTAGCCTCACCAGTAGATGTCAAGCTCCACTGATCAGGAACTATATCTCCTTTTGCTCACCACTTTATTCCCACACCCTTATACAATTTCTGGTGCAGTATAAACTCGCAATACAGGTATTAAATATTGAATGAAAACATAAAATATAAGGACATTAGTAAATCAGGGATTCATTCATTTTCATTTGAAACTTTGAGCAGTAAGTAACATATCCACCCAATTGCTTACATTTTTTCAGTTGCCAGTGACAAAAAAATGCAAATGGATTAAGCAAAATTGAATTTTTTTTTGTTTTGAGTTGGAGTCTCACTCTGTCACCCAGGCTTGAGTGCAGTGGTATGCTCACGGCCACAGTACCCAAGACCTGCTGGATTCAGGTGATCCTTCCACCTCAGCCTTCCAGGTAGCTGGAACTATAGGTGAATGCCACCGCACCTGGCTGTTTTTGATTTACTGCAGAGATGAGGTCTTGCCAAGTTGCCCAGGCTGGTCTCAAACCTGTGGGCTAAGGCAACCCACTTGTCTCTGTCACTCAAAGTGTTGGGATTACAGGCATGAGCCACCAAGCCTGGTGCATAATTGAATTTATTGACACACCTATTTAACATTCCAAGAGCTAATGTCTCTAAGTGAGCCTTGATCCATTGCCTACTTTCTTTTTCACCACCCCATGCCTCATCTTGTCAGTGGAAACCTTACTCATGTCACCATTTAGCAGCACCAACAAGATGGCTGCTTCAGTACTTATCCAGAGTCCAGCAGGAAAGTCAAAGCTTTTCTATTCCAAAGTGGGCAAAAAAGTCCTGGGGCTGACTCTCATTTGCTGGGATTGAGCTATGTTTTTAACACTAGACTAATCACTATGGCTTACGCTGATCATGAAAGGTTCCTGGAGCTAAGAGGAGGGCCAGTTTCAATCAAACACCACAGCATAAGGTGGAGAAGGAGCTATTTTCCAAAGGAAATTTTTATCATAAAAAGGATGGATATTCTCAGTACATCAAAAGCAACAAACCGCAATTGCCCACTGCAGAGCTTTAATGCCTTTCAATTATTGCTGCAACCAGGGCAGAAAAAAATATCAATATTTACAGGAAAGCTTGCAGAAATAATGTAGTCAGATAAGAGAAAAAAAATTATATACAACAGCCGTTTAGTATTAAGACAAGGACGTTAAAATATAGAATTTAATATCTAGAACAAATAAAATAAAAGGAAGCCCAAAATCTACTAATAAGGACCTCAAAATAAGACTCAGTGGAGACCTCAATGGACAAGACCATACACCAAGAGCAATATAGTGCAGCACAGAATCTGTTTTTTAATCCCCAATAGATAGTGTTAGCAACAATTTAATGAAAATCTGATGACTTTCTGAAAAATGTTGCCACATATATTCATATATTTATGGTTATTCAGGTTCTAGTATCCAGAGTGGGTGATGTCCATGGGCTCAGTCATACGAATTTTTTTTTTTTTTTGCGGCAAGCTGGGATTTATAGCTCATTCATAAGATCTGAGACAGGGGGTCAGATTTACAAGTGGAATAAACACGTATAGGCCAATCTTTCTTCATTTTACACAGTTGGCAGGAAAGTACTTTGTTTCCCATTTGATCTTTACATATTGATTTCATTTATTTTTTTGTGAGTTGGAGTCTCACTCTGTTGCCCAGGCTGGAGTGCAGTGGCACACTGCTCATGGCCACTGCAGCCTCAACCTATTGTGCTCAGGCAATCCTTGTGCCTCGGCCTTTCAGGTAGCTGGAACCACAGGCATGCACTACCACATTTGGCTAATTTTTTGACTTATTGTAGAGATGACGTCTTGCTATGTTGCTCAGGCTGGTCTTGAACCCCTGATCTCAGTCAGTCCTCTTGCCTCTGCCTCCCAAAGTGCTGAGATTATAGGGTTGAGCCACAGCGCCCAACTGGTCTTTACATATTTCATAGTGGAATGTGTTGTTTTGCTCAATAGATTTTTAAAAATGTTATTTATTCATTTATTTTTATTTTAAAGGTGTTTGGTACAATTCAGTTTTAGGTATACAAATGGTCATTGTACAAGCAGCATACCAAATTTTTAACAGGAACAATAACATCAGAAGACCCTCAACTTCATCTGTTCACAAGAGTCTGCCCTACCAATATGTTCTGTTTCACAGCTCAGACTTAACCTCCTGCTCTATCCAGCTCCTATTGTCTGTGTATGACAACATAAGGTAACCCTTCATATCTACTCACTCCTGTCCAAATTAGTTCTCCTCCTCTCTGCTGTCTTCTTCTATTGTCTCATCACTTTTTCCATTATTAAAAATAGAACAATTGTTACACCTTTAGAACAGCACCTAATATTTTAGTGTTCTTTTGTGTTTATTTCTCTGATGATTTTCCAGACAAATACTATCCCTACTCACTGTAGATTACTTTGTTTAAAACAATTTTATTTGCATTTTTACAAATTCTTCCTCAGAACCCACAGGAATCTTTATTTACATGATTTTTCTTAACTAGAACATTCTTTATTCCTCAGACTATTCCAACTCAACAACTGACTAAAATTCTTCAATGTTTCCTTACTTTTTTTTTTTTACTGTTCCAGGAACTTCTCCAAATATTCATGGTAATATTTATACCTCTTATTTACCACTTTTCCTTTGTTGCCTAGTGTTAACTGTCTCTTTAAAAAAATTAAGATACACATAATATCCCCCAAGAAATATTAAGAAAGATTGTGGTGGCATGAAGAAGAAGCTAAAAGTTATATCAAAGAACCAATGGATATACTTCATATAAAGAACACACAATTTGAAATAAAATTTTTATAAGTTGGGACCAAAAGGCAGAGTGGCTACAGAAAAGAGCAAATTATATTTGACCAAGAACAGCATATTAAGAACTTCTTAGGAGAAAGTTTAACAGGATTTAAAAAAATGAATAAAAACTTAAGTGAAATAGAGAATAGAATTGTTAAATATATATAGTAACAATAATTTGAGGAAAGGAAATATGTGAATAAATGGTTACTAAGAACTTTCCAAACATAATGTTTAGAAATCTCAAACTAAGAGTACCTAAAAGAGTACCAAAGAAAAAAAATATGCACTTAAACACATGGTGGTAAGATTTTATAGGATCCACAGATTCAGTGAAATTTCTATCAAAATTCCAATGTCAGTTTTCACAGAAATAGAAAGCACAATCCTAAAATTTGTATGGAACTAGGAACGACCCTGTATAGCCAAAGCAATCTGGAGCAAAAAGAACAAAGCTGGAGGGATCATTCTCCTTGATTTCAAAATATATTATAAAACTATAGTAATAAAAACAATATAGTATGGGAATAGAATAAACATATTGTCCAATAGAGCAAGATAGAGAGACCAGAAATAAATCCATGCATTTACTGTCAATTGATTTTCAACTAAGGTGCCAAGAACACACAATAAGAGGACAGTCTCTTTAACAAACAGTGTTGGAAAAACTGGATATTCACATGCAGAAGAGTGATATGGATCTTTATCTTATCTCATCACCATATTAAAAAAATCAACTCAAAATGGATAAAAGACTTTAGTGTAAGTCCTGAAGCTATAAAGCTACCAGAAGAAAACATAAGCAGAAAGCTCCATGACATTAGTTTGGGCACTGATTTATTTCTTTTTAAATTTTTAACTTTTTTTTCTGGATTTAGCTCAACTGATGAAGAAATTATTTCTAGGAAAAGACTCCAAATACACAGGCAATAAAAGCAAAAATAGACAAATGGGTTTGCCTCAAGCTATGAATCTTCTGCACAGCTAAGAAAACAATTAACAGACTGAAGAAACCAGCCACAGATTGGGAGAAAATATTTACAAACCATACATCTGAAAATAGACTAGTATCTGACATATATTGAACACAACTCAATAGTTTAAGAAGATAAATAACCCAATTAAAAAATGGACAAAGGATCTGAACAGACATTTTCAAAAAAAAGAAAAAAAAAGGATGGAAATGGTCAATGTTTATGTTAAAAAAATTCCCAGCATCTCTAATCATCATGAAAATGCAAATTAAAACAACAGTGGACAGGGAGGAGACAAAATGGTGATGGAACTGGTCAGAGTGAGAGTTCCTGCAAAAGCAAGCATCCATAAAGACTCTCTGGATGAGTGGGTGTGTGCTGGTGAGTGAGTGATAGTCTGTCTGAGGGGAGACTCAGGTTTATGTACCCAGGGCTCTCCTCCAGAGGTCACTGCAACCCACCACCTAGAGATTGGAGCCCATGGTGCACAGGATCATCTGCCATTCTTAGGGCTCTCTTGAGAGGAGGCAGCAGATAACAACTGCTACTCACCACCTGGCATCTGGCCTACACCATCACCTGCAGCAGCAGATAGGCATGAGCCTCAGGAACCATGAAGAAGGCAGGGTCTGGAAGTCTGGAACCAAGCCCCCACCACCAGTGAGGAGATGTTGACCAGTGCCATCTTCTCTGTCCCAGGACCTGGCAGAGATCTGCATTGCACTGTCCAGATCTGGCCAGCCTCCAATCTAGGACTCAGAGGCTATCCCCATCAGACTCAGAGAGTAGATGCCCCTTCCCCATGCTGGAACAGGTACAGACATGTCAGATCTGAGTAGACATGACAGCAGTGACAGCAGCAGATGAGTCAGGCGAGTTCATACCTGATCCATCCTTCTCCCACAATAGTCTGTGGGGCATCTGACCCACAATGAGAACAACCCTATCAGCTGCACTGAGATCAGAGGGGATGGACTAGAGACTGAAGTCACTTCTTAATGCAATGGTGGCAGCCGAAAGTGACCCGGAGTTACAGATACAGCCACAGTCAAGGTTTTGTTTGCTTTTGTTTTGTTTTTTTTTCTTTCTACTGTTTTTTAATGTTTTTGTACTTGCTTTGCTTCCATTATTTTAATGCTTTTTAAAAAGATTTTCTGTTTGTAGGAGTATTTTTGAGTGAGTACACCAACAGGGGTTTGTTTGTTTGTTTGTATGATTGTCTGTATGTTTTTATTTTCTGTCTGTTTGTTTCACTGTTTATTCATTAGTTGGTATGCCTGTTGTTTTATCTCTTCCTCTTCTCTCCACCAGACTTTCATCTTCCTCTTTCCTTTTTTTATTCCTTTCCTTTTCCTTATTTCATTTTGCTTTCAGGGAGCAAACATACACCTCCACTGCATGGCCGCATGGATAGATTGAAAGGCAGTTGGAAATGGGTTCCAGGGCCCCACATACCTGTCAGCAGATACTGGGATCTGCAGATAGTTTCTGAATCACAGCTACACCCTTAATTACATCTCAAAACTGCACAAATCACAGCCTGCCACTCCCAGTCCAGAAGCAAAATTGAACAAAGCCAGAGGATATACATAGGGAAGAATAGGAGACTGAGCAAACAAAAGTAAAAGTTATCCCCTCTATCACTGAACAACAGTATTAAGTAAGAAGTTAAAAAGGGTGGGGGAAGGAAAATCTACACAAATGAAGAACAACCAAAGAAAGAATATGGGTCTCATACACACCCCTGGGAGAACAACTAAGAATACAGACTTTGGAACTCAAACAATGAAAAACTTCCAGAATGAATGGTCTCAAATCTCAAATCCAGATATCAAGATATTAATAGATAGAATAAATAGAAATAAGGAGAGATAAGAGGAAAAATGAAGGAGTTGATAACTGAGATAACAGTAACAAAAAAATAGTGAAAGAAATAAATAACAAGTTGATAAACATGGAAAGCAGAATTAACCAAGGAGAAGAAAGAATCTCAGAGCTTGAGGACCAAAATATGGAACTAACCCAAACTGTTAAAAACATAGAACAGGAGCTTAAAAAGACAGAACAAAGCCTCTGAGAGATGAGCGATTATATCAAGAGGCCAAACCTAAGATTAACTGGAATATCTGAGGCAGATAGAGAGACAGAGACCACTCTGGAACAAACATTTCATGAAATTATACAAGAAAACTTCCTTCAGTTCATTAGCGAGGTGACCATTCAAATACACGTGATTCAGAGAACCCCTATAAGACAACAAATGAGATGACCAACTCATAGACACATAGTAATTTGCTTACACAAAGTAGGTATAAAAGAAAAAAATTCTAAAGGCAGCAAGAAAAAAAGGTCAGACTACCTACTGGGGAAGACCAATTAGAATAGCAGCAGACATATCTATAAACATACTTCAGGTAAGAAGAGATTGAAGTCTTATCTTCAAAGTTCTCACAGATAAACAATTTCAACCAAGAATTACCTACCCAGCTAAGCTAAGTTTCATCAATGATGGAGAATTAAAACCCTTCCCAAACATTCAATCCCTAAGTTTATGCTGCCTCCAGACCAGCTCTACAAGAAACAATTAAGAAAACATTAAACACAGAAGAAAGGAAAAAAAGAGCAATGTTCTCCCAACCATGCAGGGAAAAGATTGAAAACTCACATGAATCACCCCTCACCCCAAGCAACAAACAAACAAGCAGCAGCAACAACAACAAACTCTATTTGAACCTCATGACAGGGATAAACTCTCACATCTCAATAATTAACCTGAATGTGATTGGACTAAATGCTCCACTGAAAAAACATAGAATGGAAAATTGGATAACATTTCATGATGCAACAATATGTTACTTCCAAGGGACTCATCTCACCAGAAATGACCCTCACAGACTAAAAGTAAGAGAATGGAAAACACATTTTCTGGCAAACAGAACACAAAAGAAAGTAGGAGTTGTAATCTTAATATCAGACGAAATACCCTTTAAGTTATCAAAAATTTAAAGAGATACAGAAAGTCACTACATAATGATAAAAGATTCAATCCATCAACAAGAAATATCCATCCTAAACATATATGCACCCAACATAGCAGCACCAACGTTCATAAGAACAGCTTCTGGGTAACCTAAAAAAAGATATTTATCTAACACCATCAAAGCTGGGGACTTAAATACCCCACTCACAACTCTAGACAAATCATCAAGACAAAAAATCAAGAAGATTCAGAACCTCAACATGACGTTTGGCCAAATGGACTTAATTGATATCTACAGAACACTCCACTCAACACCACAGAATATACATTGTACTCATCACCACATGGAACATACTCTAGAATACATCCTCGGCCATAAGTCAAGTATAAACACATTTGATAAGATTGAAATACTGCCATGCAACTTCTCAGACCACAGTAGAATAAAAATAAATATCAACATCAACAAAGTTCTCCCCAAACCCACAAAGAAATGGACACTAAATAGCATGATGTTGAACAATTCCTGGGTCAACATGGAAATCAAAACAGATGTTAAAAGATTCCTGGAAACAAATGAAAACAAAGAAACATCCTACCAAAAGCTCTGGGATGCCATGGAGCAGTACTAAGAGGGGAATTCATATCTGTATGAACAGACATGAAGAAAATGAAAAGATTACAAGTTAGCAGCCTAACAAATCACCTAAGGGAGCTAGAAAAGCAAGACCACCAAAATCTTAACTTCAGCCGAAGAATCCAGACCACCAAAATAAAAGCCCAAATTTGGGGCATAGAAGACAAAAAGGTAACACAAAAAAATCAATGAAACAAAAAGCTTGTTCTTTGAAAGGGTAAATAAGATTGATGGACACCTAGCTAGACGGACCAAAAAAAAAAAAGAGAAAAAGTCCATATAAACACAATCAAAAATGCAAAACTGACCCAAATAAATACAAATGATTATCAGAGATTACTATGTACAATTGTATGGAAACAAACTTAAAAACCTAAAGAAAATGAAGGACTTTCTTACATCACACAACATCCCCAGGTTGAAACAAGAAGAAATCCAGATCCTAAATAGACCAATAACAACCCAGGAAATTGACTATGTCATAAGGAAAACTACCTACCAAAAAAACCCAAGAAACAAAAAACAAACAAACAACAACAACAACAAAAAAAACCCTGGGTCAGATGACTTTCCAGTAGAATTCAACAAAACACACAAGGAAGAGCTGATGCCAATTCTATTGAAAGTATTCCAGGCAACTGAGAAACATGGAACTCACCCCAAATCGTTTTTTGAAGCTAACATCACACTGATACCCAAACTGGGTAAAGATCTAACAAAGAAAGATAACTACAGGCCGAATCCTTGATGAGCATAGATGATAAAATTCTCAAAAATATTCTAGCAAACAGATTCAACAACACATCTCAAAAATTATCCACCATGACCAAGAAGGCTTCATCCCCAGGATGCAGGGCTAGTTCAACATCTGCAAGACCATAAACATAATTAAATACATCAATAGATGAGAAAACAAAAATGAAGTAATTATATCATTAGATGCAGAAAAAACTTTTGTTGTAATTCCACACTCCTTCTGGATTAAAACCCCTGAACATCTAGGCATAGATAGAGCATACCTCAAAATAGTAAGAGCCATCTATGAGAAACCCACAGCCAACATTCTGCTTGATAGAAATTGGAACCATTTCCTCTGAAGACTGGAACAAGAGAAGACTGCCCACTCTCACCCTTCCTGTTCAACATTGTTTTGAAAGTCCTAGCTAGAGCAATCAGACAAGAGAAGGAGATCAGGAGTATCCAAATAGGAAAAGAGGGAGTTAAGTTATCCTTCTTTGCAGATAACATTATTCCATATCTCAAAAACTCAAGAGAATCTGTCAAAAACCTCTTTGTACTGATAAAGAACTTTGGCAAAATCTCAGGGTATAAAATAAATGTGCAAAAGACCCTTGCATTCCCACACACCAACAATAAACAAAAAAGAAACCCAAATAAAATGCACAATCCCATCCGCAATGGCCACACACACACACACACACAAAAGAAATACCTTCACATCCTCCTAACCAGAGAAGTGAAAGACCTTTACAATGAAAACTAAAAAACACTGCTCAAAGAAATCAAAGATGACACAAACAAATGAAAAAATATTCCATGCTCATGGATTGGCAGAATCAACACAGTTAAGATGTCCATCTTACTCAAGGCAATCTACAGAATTAACACAATATCCATTAAATTATCAGCATCTTTCTTCTCAGATCTGGAAATGGCAATACAGAAATTCATATGGAAACATAAATGACCATGAATAACCAAAAAAATCCTCAACAAAACAAAATAAAACAAGACAAAAAAAAAAAAAAAAGCTGGAGGTATCACACTCCCAGACTTTAAACTTTATTATAAAGTGACAATAATCAAAACAGCCTGGTATTAGTGCAAGGGCAGGCATAGACCAATGAAACAGATAGAGATTTCAGAAGCAAAACCTCAATTTCTCAACCAACTCATCTTCGACAAAGCCTCCACCATCAACCACTGGGGAGAGGAGAACCTATTCAGTAAATGGTGCTGGGAAAACTGGCTGACCACTGTAGAAGAATAAAACAAGACTCCTACCTCTATCACCAAAAATCAACTCTAAATGGATCAAAGAGTTAAACATAACATCTCAAGCTATAAGAACCTTAGAAAATGCAGGAGATACCCTGTAGTAATTGGAGCTGGCAACCAATTCCTGATCAAAACCCCAAGTGCCCATGCCATCAGAAATAAGATAGACAAGTGGGAACTCATCAAACTGACAAGCTTCTGCAAAGCCAAATAAGCTATCAAGAGAGCAGGGAGACAGCCGACAGACTGGGAAAAAATATTTGCCAACTGTATATCTGACAAAGGCCTAACATCTAATTCATATGAGGATCTCAAACTTGCTGAAAAGAAAAAAAACAAATAGCCCCATTACAAAGTGGGTAAAAGATATGAATAGACACTTCTCAAAAGAAGACATACGAGCAGCCAACAGACACATGAAATAGTGCCCAGCCTCACTAGTCATCAAAGAAATGCAAATTAAAACCACACTGAGATACCAGCTAACTCAAGTCAGGATGGCCATCATCAATAACTCAAAAAACAACAGATGCTGGAGAGGATGTGGTGAAAAGGGAACACTCCTACACTATTGGTGGGAGTGTAAACTAATACAACCTCTGTGGGAAACAGTGTGATAGTTCCTAAAAGAGCTAGAAATCAACCTTCCATATGACCCTGTGATCTCCCTACTGGGAATATACCCAGAGGAACTGAAATCACTCTATGAAAAAGATACCTGCACACACATGTTTATTGTAGCATTATTCACAATAGCAAAAACATGGAATCAACCGTGCTGCCTATCGATATAGGACTGGACAAAATAAACGCAGTGCATATACACAATGGAAAATTATAAAGCCAAAAGAACAAAATTGTGAACTTTGCAGCAACTTGGATGGACTTAAGAGTCTTTAATACTGAATAATCTATCACAGAAACAAAGAACTGAGTACCACATGTTTTCAGTCATAAGTGGACCTTGAACAATTGTAATAATACTATAAGAAAGGCATTGGCAGTAGTTGGAAACTGTCACTGAAGGGGTGTTGGGATTGGCAGTTGTGAGAAACTGCCAGAGTTTCTCAGTGATGGCACACCTCATCAACAAGGGTACCTGCATAATGAATATTTGTATACCTAACCCTGAATTGTATCCCACATCTTCAAAATTAAAAATTAAAAAAAATTGATAATGTCAGAATGACTATAATAAAATAGACAAAACATAAGTATTGTTGAGGATATGGAGAAAAGGGAACCCTTGTGCACTATTGGAGGGAATGTAAATTAGTGCAGCCATTTTGAAAAATAGTTTGGAGGCTCCTCAAAAAATTAATAGAACTTCACGTAATCAAGCAATCCCACTATTGGATATATATCCCAATAGTGAAGATAGTGTTGAAGAGATATCTGTGCTCCCATGTTTATTTCAGCATTATTCACAATAGCCAAAATATGGAAGCAACCTAAGTGCCTATCAATAGATGAATTGGTAATATATATATATGCAATTGAATAATACATAGCTTTTTCAAAGAATGACATTTTGTCACTTATAAAAAAGGGATGGAGCCATAAGACATTATGCCAAGTGAAATAAGCCAGGCACAGAAAGACAAATATTGCAAAATCTCACTTATATGTGGAATCTAAAAAAGTTGATGTTATATTAACAAAAAGAGAGTGAAAGATAGTTACTAGAGGCTGAGGGAATGGGGAGTAATGGGGAAAAGGAAATGCTAATCAAAGTGTTACAAAGTATCAGGTAGACAGATGGAAAGGTGTACATTTTAGTGATCAATTGCACTACATTTAATAATGATGTATTGTATACAGTAATCCTCATTATGCATGGTTTTGCTTTCCACAGTTTCAGTTACTATAACCTGAAAATATTAAATAAAAAATTTGGAAATAAACAATTCACAAGTCTAAATTTGTTCTATTTAAATGCACTTATATATTTATATATAATTGCTCTATTTGTTATGAATTATTGTTGTTAAATTTTGCCATAGATATGTATGTATAAGAAAAAGCATAAGGTTAATGAGGTGATAAATATGTTCATTAGCTTTACTGAAACTTTCTATGGTGTATACATAGATTAAAATATGACACTGCATCCTATAAGTATATAAAATTATTAGTTGCTAATTAAAATTAAATTAGAAAAAAATGATAGGATATAAGAAAAAGCAAATTTTCAAAACTGCTACAAAGAAAGAGGATATCTCATACTAACCTCAGAAATCTATATAGACACATTGGTATCAAAAAGACAAAATATTCTGTTAGCCTACTGACTTGATTCCATTCCTTCTGTTTTGTTCCCACCCCCTTTTTTTCCCTCCTTCTTTTCCCTTCTTTTCTTCTCTCTATAAACCATATTTTTGTATAGAGGAATAGCACACCAATAAGGAGGTTGGTAAGCTTGTATGTTAGTAACATTGTATGTTTTTGGTTTTTTTTTGGAATGGGAGTTGGTTAGTTTGTAGCTGTGGTCTGTTGCTTTTATACGTTTCAATTTTTGTCTCTCTCTCCATTTGTTGGTACACTCATCTGTTTTCACCCTCACTCCTCTCTCTCTCTCCACCCCCCCATTCCCCCCACTGCCTGCTCCATTCTCTTCCCTCTGTTAACTGCATTTTATTTCAGGGAGTAAACCTACAACCCACTGCACAGACAGATTCCAAGGCAGTGAGAAGTGGGTTTCAGATTATTCATACACCTGTCAGCAGATACCAGGACCTGCAGATAGATTTTGAATCACAACTGCCCCTTAAGTAAATCTCAAAACTGCAAAAAGGACCATCCCCAACCTACAGTGCAACTCCAGAATTGAACAAAGTAAGAGGACATACATAAAGAAGAATAGGAGATTGAACAAACAGAAGTAAAAACAACCCCTCCACCCCTGAATAACAGAATTAAAGAAGACGGTGACGTGGGGGGAAGGAAAAAATAGGGAAGAGAAAACAACAACAACAACAACAAATCACACAAATGAAGAAAAACCAAAAGAAGAATATAGGTCTCACACAGACCCCTGGGAGGTCAGACACTGAGAAAACAGACTTCGGAACACAAATAATGAAGAGTCAGCAAAATGACTGGTCATATGAAACAAACCCAGACATCAAGACATTAATAGAGAGAATTAAAAAATCGAGGAGAGACAAGAGGAAAATAGGAAGGAGCTGATTTCAGAAATAACAGCAGTAAAGAATACTATGATGGAAATAAATAACAAACTAATAAGCATGGAAAGCAGAATTAGCCAAGCAGAAGAAAGCTCAGAGCTCAAAGATCAAAACACAGAACTAACCCAAACTGTCAAAAACATGGAAAAGAATCTAAAAAAGACCGAACAAAACCTTCAAGAAATGAATGATTGTTCAAGAGTCCAAAGCTAAGAGTAATTGGCCTTCCTGAGGCAGAGAGAGAAACAGAGACCACACTGGAACAAACATTTCATGAAATCATCAAGAAAACTTCCCTCATCTCATCAGTGATGCAAAAATTCAGACACAAGAAATTCAGAGAACCCCTGCAAGACAACAAATGAGAAGAACAACTCCCAGACACATAATAATTTGCTGAAACAAAGTAGGTATAAAAGAAAAAAATCCTAAAGGCAGCAAGAGAAAAAGGTCAGACTACCTACCAGGAAGACCAATTAGAATAGCAGCAGATTTATCACAGAAACCCTCCAGGCTAGGAGAGCTTGGAGCCCTATCTTCAAAGTTCTAAAAGATAAACAATTTCAACTGAGAATAACCTACCCAGCCAAGCTAAATTTCATCAGTGAGGGAGAATTGAAATCTTTCCCAGATATCCAATCCCTAAAAATCTACACTGCCATAGACCACCTCTACAAGAAACACTTAAGAAAGTATTGAACACAGAAGAAAAGGAAAAAAGAACAACAACGTTCTTCACAAGAGTACAGGCAAAAGATTAAAAACACACATGATCCAACACCAGAACCAAAAGAAAGACAACACACAAACAGAAAGAACAACAACTCTGTAAAACATTATGATAGGGATCAACTCTCACATTTCAATAATTAGTTTGAATGTGAACAGACTAAATGCACCACTGAAAAGAGATAGAATGGCACAATGGATAAAATATCACCAGGCAACAATGTATTGCCTTCAAGAGACTCAGCTCACTAAAAAGGACACTCACAGACTCAAAGTAAGAGGATGGGAAACAAATTTTCAGGTGAACGGACACAAAAGAAAGGAGGAGTCGAGATCTTAATCTCAGACAAAATACATTTTAAGCTATCAAAAATCAAAAAAGATACAGAAGGCCACTACATAATGATAAAAGGTTCAATCCATCAACAAGAAATATCATCCTAAACATATATGCACCAAACATAGGAGCACCAACTTTCATAAAGCAGATTCTGGGTAAACTAAAAAAAGATATTGACTCCAACACCTTCATAGCTGGGAACTTCAATACCCGACTCACAACCCAAGACAGATCATCAAGACAAAAAATCAGCAACGAGATCCAAAACCTCAATGTGACTCTTGACCAAATGAACTTAATTGATACCTACAGAACACTCCATCCAAAGACCATAGAATATATATTCTATTCATCACCACATGGAACGTACTCTAAGATCAACCACATACTTGGCCATAAATCAAGTATAAGCAAATTTAAAATTACTGAAATTTTACCATGTACCTTCTCGGACTACAGTGGAATAAAAACAAACATTAAAACCAACAAGGTCCCCCCCCAAAACATACAAAGACATTGACACTAAACAGCATGATACTAAACAACTCCTGGGTCAACAATGAAATCAAAACAGAGAGTAAAAGGTACCTGGAAACAAATGAAAATGAAAAAACATCTTACCAAAATCTCTGGGACGCCATGAAAGCTGTAGTAAGAGGGGAATTTATATCCCTACAAACGCACATGAAGAAAATGGAAGGATCACAAATTAATAGCCTAACAAGCCACCTAAGAAAGCTGGAAAAGCAAGACCACCAAAACCCTAATTTGAGCAGAAGAATCCAGATCACCAAAATAAAAGCCCAAATCCAGGACATAGAAGACAAAAAGATAATACAAAAAAATCAATGAAACAAAAAACTGGTTCTTCGAAAGGATAAACAAGATTGATGGTCCCTTAGCTAGACTGACCAAGAAAAAGAGAAAAAGCCCAAATAAACACAATCAGAAACACAAAAGATGAAGTCACATCTGACCCTGAAGAAATACAAAAGATCATTAGAGACTATGTACACTTATATGTAAACAAACTTGAAAACCTTAAGGAAATGGAGGACTTTCTGACATCACACAACCTGCCTAGGTTGAAACAAGGAGAAATTGAGACCCTAAATGGACCAATAATAATCAAGGAAATTGACTACGTAATAAGAATACTACCTACAAAAAAAAGCCCGGGTCCAGATGGTTTTCCATTAGAATTCTACAAGACATTTAAGGAGGAGCTGATACCAATCCTACTGAAGGTATTCCAGGCATTGAGAAAGATGGAATTCTCTCCAAATCATTTTACGAAGCTAACAACACATTGATAACTCAGCCAGGTAAAGACCCAAACAAAGAAAGAGCACTACAGGCAAATATCTTTGATGAACATAGATGCTAAAATTCTCAACAAGATCCTAGCAAACTGGATTCAACAACACATTTCAAAAATCATCCATCATGACCAAGTAGGTTTCATCCCTGGGATGCAAGGCTGGTTTAACATTTGTAAAACCATAAATGTAATTAAATACATCAACAGATGTCAAAACAAAAACCACATGATTATATCATTAGATGCAGAAAAAGTTCTTGATAAAATCCAGCACCCCTTCTTAATAAAAGCCCTCAAACATCTAGGCATATGGGAAACATACCTCAAAACAGTAAAAGCCATCTAAGAGAAACCCACAGCCAGCATACTCCTAAATGGATAAAAATTGGAACTATTTTCCCTGAAAACTGGAACCAGACAAGGATGCCCACTGTCACCCCTCCTGTTCAATATAGTATTGGAAGTCCTGACTAGAGCAATAAGACAAGAGAAGGTAATTAGGGGTATCCAAATAGGAAAAGAGGAAGTCAAGTTATCTCTTTTTGCAGATGACATGATTGTGTACCTTGAAAACCCAAGAGAATCTGTCAAAAACCTCCTTACACTGATAAAGGACTTTGGCAAAGTCTCAGGATATAAAATAAATGTGCAAAAGACAACTGCATTTCTTTACACCAATAATAAACAGAAACCCAAATAAAAAGCACAATTCCATTCACAATAGCCAAAAAAGAAAAAAAAAAAAAAGAAAAGAAATACCTTGGCATCTTCCTAACCAGAAAAGTGAAAGACCTTTACAATGAAAACTACAAAACACTGCTCAAATAAAGCAAAGATGACACAAACAAGTGGAAAAATATCCCATGCCCATGGATTGGAAGAATCAACATTGTGAAAGATGTCCATCCTACCTAAGGCAATCTACAGATTTCATGCAATACCCATCAAATTACTAGCAACATTCTTCTCAGACCTAGAAAAAACAATACAGGAATTCATATGGAAACACAAACGACCAAGAATAGCCAGAACAATCCTCAACAAAAAAACAAAGCAGGCGGTATCATATTACCAGACTTCAAACTTTACTATAAAGCTACAATCATCAAAACAGCTTGGCATTGATATAGGAACAGGCATATAGACCAACGGAATAGAATTGAGATTCCAGAAGCTAAACCTCAATTTCTCAACCAACTCATCTTCGACAAAGCCTCCACCACCTACCACTGGGGAGAGGAGAACCTGTTCAGTAAATGGTGCTGAGAAAACTGGCGGACCACATGTAGAAGACTCAAACAAGACCCCTATCTGTCCCCATACACAAAAATTACCTCTAAATGGATCAGAGACCTAAATGTAAAACCTCAAACCATAAGAACTTTAGAAAATGCAAGACACACCCTTATGGAAATTGGAATTGGCATCCAATTTCTGAACAAAACCCAAAACCCACAGGCCATAAGAGATAAGATAGACAAGTGGGAGCTCATTAAACTGACAAGCTTCTGCAAAGCCAAAGAAACCATCAAGAGCGCAGGGAGACAGCCCACAGAGTGGGAAAAAGTATTTGCCAACTCCATGTCTGACAAAGGCCTAACATCTTGGATCTACAAGGAACTCAAACGTGCCGAAAAGAAAAAAACAAACAACCCCATTATAAAATGGGGAAAAGATACGAACAGACACTTCTCAAAGGAAGACATCCGAGCAGCCAACAGACACATGAAGAAATGTTCAGCCTCACTAATCAAGGAGATGCAAATCAAAACCACACTGAGATACCAATACCACCTAACTCTAGTCAGAATGGCAATTATCAATAACAAAAAATAACAGTTGCTGGAGAGGGTGTGGTGAAAAGGGAGCACTCCTATACTGTTGGTGGGAGTGCAAACTTGTGCAACCTCTGTGGCAAACAGTGTGGCGTTTCCTAAAAGTTCTAAATATCAACATCCCATATGACCCTGCAATCCCCCTACTGGGAATGTACCCTGAAGAACTCAAATCACTCTACCAAAAAAGATACCTGAACACATATGTTTACCGCAGCATTGTTCACAATAGTAAGAACCTGGGATCAACCATACTGTCCATCAAAAGAGGAATGGATTAAAAAAATGTGGTACACATACCCTATGGAATACTACGCAGCCATAGAAAAGAGCAAAATCATGAACTTTGCAGCAACCTGGATAGAACTAGAGTCAATAATACTGAATGACCTCTCACAGAAACAAAGATCTGAGTATCGCATGTTCTCACTCATATAGTGGACCTTGAACATACACCCTAATAGTATAAAAAAAAAAGACTGACAGTGGTGCGAAACTTTGGGAGGGGAGGGGAAGGGAGGTGGGATTCATGGTAGTCAATATCTGTCTGGGGACGGGGAGACACCCCTTATCGACAAGGGTGCCTGAAAGAAGCATATTTGTATACCTAACCCTAAACTGTACCCCACAGTATCAAAATAAAAAATACTGATATAAAAAAGACAAAATATTACAAATTTAGATGTATGGAAGGAAACGAACTTAGAACTTAATCTTTCATGTGCAGTTAAATCACTACTGAACTATGAGATCATAATGTAAGTTGAGGCACATATGATTGCACATTTTCTGCTTTCCCACCCAGAACTATTCACCCTGCACTAATATGCTCCATGGTTAAATCAAGGAGCTCCTTTGTTGTTTGATTGTGTTTGGAGAATAGTAGATCAATGGCAGGAAAAAGTCAGGTCAAGGATATCTATGCTCATGGTGTCCTCCATGAAAGAAGGGGTGGCCTGAGCTGGTAACATTCCTCTATCCAAGGATGTAGCCTCTATGGGCAATTATCTCCATACAGCTCCTTTTTCCCCCTCTCTCTCTCTCCTTCTTTTTCACTTCCATCTTCTTCTTATCTCCCTATAAGGCCCAGGGGTGGAAAGAATGTTTTGTTGTTATTAGTCTAGGTACACTAATCCTTTTGTTTTCTGTACCCTGCTCATTCCTTTGTGAATAGATTCTTTACCTCTTTTCAAATTACACAATTTGATTGTGCCACATGTTTCCAGATAGCACCTTGAATGGCAAACATAGCCTCAAAAGAGTCATTATACAAACATTCTTTGGACAATACTTTTTAAGAAGAAATTTTGTGGAGTAAATATGTGGGAGATAACGATGAATAAATAATCTTTTAATTTTCAAAAGCTTTATTATTCTTTTTAACTTTATTTTAAATATTAATTCTTCTTTGTGGGATACAATTCAGGGTTAGGTATACAAATGTTCATTATGCAGTTACCCTTTTTGAAGAGGTCCCTGCATAACTCCCCTGGCAGTTTCCCACTATTGTCATTTCCAAAAAAAGCTTTATTATTCTAATTTTTCCTTTTTGTAGCATGCTTTATTTATGGCTTTATAAAAAACAATGTCCTCTTAAATCTTTATAAGAATACTGAATAAAGCCCATTTCTAAATTCTCTTTTGTCAACTTGAATTAATAGATAAATTATTATCTGAGTTAGTTTTCTATCTTTTTATCGTGGTCTTATTCCTTCATTTTTCAGGGTTTTCTAAAATTTCCAATGATCCTTTAAAAATGCAGAAATGTGAAGCTGACCCAAAACTCTGTGTACACAGGCTGAGGGTGGCAAGTGCGTGGCTTTGATTTAGGATGACTGGGTGTTGATTCAATCTTCATATGTGGGTACACACTACAGTGTCTGCCAATATTTACACCAACTGCTATAGTTCTCTCCAGATGGCTTCTTTAATGTCTTTATAAAAGAAATATATTTATATGTTTGAGGTGGAGGCGTTAAGCACTGAGGAATAAATACCTTCCAATGGTCATTCTGTGGAAGATGGACTAGGCTAGGAAAGTAACTGTTCTGGAGACATATCATTAATCAATCTTCCCTTTTCTCCTCTCTCTTTCTCACATACTCCAATGTAGATACTGTCTAAAAGATCCGTGGTGTCTCTAGGATTCTGCTGAAGTGCATCATTCTCTCTTCCTACTATGGTCTATTCAGGGCCATAGCCTGTGACTTCCTCTGTTTTTCTTCAGGATTACAATGTTCAGAATCAACATTCAGTTTTTGTTATTGAAATATTTATTGAAAATTCTCATTCACTATGACTACCCTCTTTTTTTCTCATCATTTTAATTTTGTTATTTTTTTTAGTGCTGTTCTGGTAGGATCTCAGTAGGGAAGAGAAACAAATACATTTACACTGTCTGCTATCTTAAATAAGAAATCATTCCTTAACTATTTTTGAACCTGCTCTGGCTGATGGAGTTTAGAGAACATCTGTTGCACTTGAAATGCCTATCCCCTGCAAAGAAGATATATAATTGGGAGTTTCTCAGATGTTCCTTTTCCTTGAAATCCCTTTATTAAATATCATTTTAGCCAGGCTCGGTGGCTCAGCCTATAATCCCACGCCTTTGGGAGGCTGAGGTGAGTGGATTGCCTGAGCCCACGGGTTCGAGACCCGCCTGGGCAGGCGAGACCTCATCTCTACAATAAATCAAAAAAAAAAATTAGCCGGGCGTGGTAGCGCGCGCCTATAGTTCCAGCTACTTGGAAGGCTGAGGCTGAAGGATCGCCGGAGCCCAGCAGGTCGAGGCTGCGGTGGCCGGGAGTGGCCACTGCACTCCAGTCTGGGCGACAATGAGACTCCAACTCAAAAAAAAAAAAAAAAATCATCTTTGCTGGTTTATTAACAATACATTAATTGTTAATTTATAATTTTTAAAAATATAAAAATAGTTTATCTGTATGTAAGCTTTCCTGAGTTAATGCAGTTTTGTAAACACAGCAGTGGCCAAGGATTCTGGTACAGAGACCAGAAACTACAGAAATCAGAATAAATATTTCATTTATTTCTGTACTCTCATAAGTCTAATGATTTAAATAGGCTCTTTTTTTGTGTCATTTTACATCATTTCTCTCTCTATTTTTTTTCTTTTTTAGCTAAGTCATAATCTCAGTTCTGGAAAACAAAAATTTTGGTGAACAAGAGGAAAAAGGGGCCTATGATCTAAGCCTATGTCTGTTTTTAAAACTAAAATTTACCTGACTTTTATGACTTACTTTCCCCTATTCTTTCATTTGTTAACTAACCCTTTCCAACTTTATCTGTCTCAGAATAGAAAGATTTTTCTTGATCTTGAAATGAAAATAGGATGTCTAGGTATGATACGTAGCAGAAGCTCCAAAACACTTGCTGAATAAACGGATGAGAACAACATAGTGTCAGCCAGTCTACATTTTTTAACGGATGGGCCTGTTTTCTTTCTTTCTTTTTTAAAACATGTCAAGGACTCCTGTACTCTCCATAAAATCTAAAAATATGGCATTTGAAAAGTAGCTGAACTATTTTTTACTCTACTAATAGCAATAATTCCTTTACATTATATTTAAAGAACCTGTAGTCTTACAGATAATACAATTAAATGGCTCTAGGTTAAACCTTATGGCAATAAAGCAGAAAATCATGATTACACTACTTTGGTGAGCTGAGAATATAAAAAAAATTCTTTATGGAGTGATAAATAAATGAATTTAATTGTTATAGACTAGATGGGCATAAAGATGCCAGGTGAAGTATTAGGAGGAACTTTCTGAATGTGTAATTTTCACTTTATTAGCATTCCTTTAGTTGCTAATAATGTTTTGGCAATAAACACTTGGCAATAAACATTCTTTGAAAACATAGATCATATGAATGTAACATCATTTATTTGGCTCTTCCTCTATTGACAGGCACTCGGGGTTTTTTTTTTTCTATTTTTGAATTATTGTTTCTATCATGAACAACAGTACACATAATTTTTAACAATTTATTAAATATATTTAGAGGACTTTTAATTATGCATTTTTTCTTTGAAAACTTCCCCATTGCTAAAAAATAAGAGGGAACAATTCGTAATGATAAAATGGTCAAATATAAAGAAAGATATAAGAATCAAACATGTGCATGTGCTTAATAGCATAGCCTTAAGACATTAGCAAAAGCTGGCAGCTATAAAAGGGGAAATAGACAAATACAAACCTTAGTGGAAGACTTTAACACACCTCTCTTGGTAACTGATAATTCAAGCAAACATGAGGCCATAGGTGCAGGAGTGATAAGCTATGGGGAGGTGTGTGTCACCTGTTTGCATAGCTTATTTGTGCCCTCTGGACCTGCTCTAAGTGATGCTGAATGTATCACCACTTCCATTTTATTATGAGCTATTTCTGAAACTGCCCAACCTTAAGACTTGTTGGGTATGACAGTACCCAACTCATGGTGAGAAGTGTTGGCTACATGGTCACTGAATGGCAAGTCACTTGGTTTCTACCAGGGCCCAGTAGCATGTCAGGTGCACATCTTGATGGTAAGTAGTTCTCTGCTGCAAATGGTATGGGTTTGCTCCAGAAATCTAGAGGTATATTCTGCAACTTCTTAACTGAGACCTCTCAGCAGTTCTGCATGGCATCTTCAGCTAACACAGATACCTTAGTACTACAGAATTTTATGGATCATAAAATGATCCAGGCGACAGGTTTTTCTCAAACTACAATCTAAACCATTGGCTCTTCCAGGTCATATGGTCCAAAGGACAGGGTTGCTTTTATTACAGCATAGATCTGCTGCAGAGCTCTTTCTAGCTCTGGGACACACTCAGAACTGGAAGCCCACAATTTAACAAAAAGAGGGTCAAAACCAGAATTCCCTAGAGTAGAAGATTCAATCCAAAGAAGCCTAACAAGCATTATACTTCTTTGCTAGTAGTAGGAAATTCAAAAGACTAAAGCCTATAATGTACCTTGAAAGGTGTTTCCTGGTATTGTCCAGAAATAAGACTCCTAAAAACTTCATTTAATGTTTCAAATTTTTATCTCTCTTATCTCCCACTCTCTGGAGCACATGTTCTAACAAAGCAAAATCCTTACCCTTTTTTTTCTTGCTTATCAGATCTAAGTAATATAATTTCATAAATATAGATGAGCAGTATGATCCTCTGTAGAATGTCCAGACAATTATCATGTCTCTTTGGACCATAATGTGAAGGAACAAGCAAACAAACATGATCTCGGTTATGATCATGGAATCTCTACTCTTGTCTTCCATCCATGTGAATATAGACTACTGTTGACTCTTTAATACGTTTTGAAAACGATGCATTAGCCTGATCAATAACTGCATACGGCGTACTAGAGCTTGAAGTTGTTGGCTCTATTAAAGATACCACATCCAGCACAGCGCAGCACTTGGAGACACTACTGAAGTTGTGGTAGTTTACCATCATTCACTATGATCTATCCAGGGGTCAGATTTTGGAATCAAATGGGAATATGATGATCATATATGCTACATCATTTAAATCTTTGAAATCTTTGAATGCAGCACTAATCTCTGTTGCTTACCCTGGGATGAAAGATTATTTTTGATTTACTCTCTTGGCTGGTGGTGGAGGTGGTGGTGGTGGTGGAGGTGACACTTTCAAAGGCTTTAACTAGGCTTTTCTTACTAAAGAGCTTATTCATCAGGTCAAGGAACCAGTATGAGGATTTGGCATTTTTTGCTTTGCAAAATGGAATTTCTTTTATTAAAAAAAATCAAAGTATAATTTGCATACAATAAATTCATCCTTTTAATATATACAATTCACTGAATTTTGACAAGCGTATAAAATTCTATCATGACTAGAATCAAGATAGAGTGCATTCATTTCTGTTATCCAAAAACACCTCTCATGCCTCTTGAGTTCAATGGCCTAAACTTAATAGCCTCTAGCAACTACCCATTTTCTATTCCTATAATTTTGTCTTCTCTAGAATGTCATGTAAATGAAATCATAGAGTAGATAGTCTTTTCTGGCTGGCCTCTTTCCCCTAGCATAATACTTTTAAAATTAGTCCTTATTGTTTCATGTATAATAGTTAATACATTTTAATTAGTCATATTCAATTGGATAACTTTACCACAATTTGTTTATCCATTCACCAGCTGATGTCATTTGGGTTGTTTCTAGTTGCTGGTTATGATGAACTAAGCTGCTATGAACATTCTTGTATGAATACCTATGAACATAGGTACTTGTATGAATGTATGTCTTAATTCCTCTTGGGAAACTATCCAGACGCAGAAACTGGAGAATAAGGGTGAAATTTTTCAGTTTATTGTTTCCCAAGTAGTGGTGTCATTTTATATTCTCACCTGTCACGTAGGGGAATTGCAGTTGCTCAACATTCTTGTCAACACTTTTTAATTTTAACTATTCTAGTGGGTGTGCAGCAGTATCTTACTGTTGTTTTGTTTTGCATATCTTTGATGACTACTGATGTTGAGCAGATTTCCATATGCTTATCGGAGATTTGTATATTGTTTTAGGTGAAGCATTTGTTTAAATAATTTGTCGATCTTATTACTGAGTTGTAAGAGTTCTTTATAAATAAATAACATGCGTTCTTTACCAGAGGTGTTTTGCACATCATTTCTTATAATCTGTAGCTTGTCTTTTTTTTTTTTTTTTTTTTGGCAGGAGCTTTATTGCCCAACCTGGAGTAGAGTGACATGACCATAGCTTACCACAGCCTCAACCACCTAGACTCAGATAATTCTTCTACTTCAACCTCCCTAGTAGCTGGGACGACAGGCATGCACCAGCTAATTTTTTTAGTTTTTGTAGAGATGTGGTCTTGCTATGTTGCCCAGGCTGGTCTTGAATTCCTGGGCTCAAGCAATCCTTCCACCTTGGTCTTCCAAAGTGCTGGGATTACAGAGGTGAACTACCACACCCAGGAGTCTTTTTCATTTTTATAACAGTATCTTTCAAGTAGCAGAAATTATTAATTTTGATGAAGTTCATTTTATAAATTTTTTTGTGCTTCTCGCTTTTAGTCCCCTATAAAATATTAGCCTAATCCAGGATACAAGAATTTTCTTCTGTTTTCTACTAGAAGTGTTATAAATTTATCTCTTATGTTTAAGTCTATGATACATTTTGAAATTAATTTTTGTATGTAGTGTAAGGATTAAGTTCTATTTTTGGAACTTGGATATCCATTTGTTCCAAAACATTTTGTTTCAAAGTTTGTCTTTCCATTATTGAATTATGTTGCCACCTTGGCCAAAATAAGCTGGCCTATACTACTGGCATCTCTGTTCTTTTGCATTTATCTAAATATTATCCTTAGGCCAAAGCCACATTCTATTGACTATTTATTCATTTCTAAGTAAGATAGTATAAGTCCTGCAACTGGGCTTTTCTTTTAAAAATGGTCTTGGAACAATTAATAATTAGTCTTTAATCAAACTAGTATACGTTGCACTGTTGTCCAGAGCCACACCAAACTATAATAAGAGAAGTGGCTATTCTTCACAGTATAGTCAAAAGGGAGATAAATTGTCTGGATATTACACAGAAGATCTTATCACTTTGGAGCATGGAGAAAATATACAGAGCTCTTTTTGAAATAATGATCCATAATGAAATAAAAGGTTAAGAGGTCTGAGCAGGGAAACACACCCGTTTACTGCTTTTATAGATGTTTTACCCAAATACTAATAAGTGAAAGACTAGTTTTTCTACCACTCCCCAACCCTACCTCCTGAATCCATAAAAACCTTTCAGTTCTCACTCTAAACACCAGATAAAGAAAAAACAGATGGAATAAAATGAGCAACAGCTGTGGTAGGAAAAAAGGAGGAGAAAAACAGATGCCTGGGTGGCAGACAAAGGGGTTTAAAGACTCATGGGATATCAAGTCAGGGAGAAGAGAATGAAAGGCAATAATCAGGGTTCTTTTTGTGAATCCAAGATGAACTTTCTATGGACAAACATGCTGTATTACACCAGTGTCTGGACTAAGTGTCCACATGCGATATAGTGATTCCTTGGCTAATAGAAGGAAATTCTCATTCACACATTGGGCTATATTTTTTCTGAACTTTTATAAGAGATCAGAGGGATTATATGTTTAAAGGACAAAACATTACTATTTCTAAAACATCATTATGCAACATGAGCAAAATTTTAAAAAAAAACTTGTTTCACAGAGTGTCTGGACATTTTTACAGTAAATATTTAAGTTATTGTCTAATATCCAAATGTTTTTAGATTGAGTTCTGCAGTATTTAGGAATTTTTAAAATGCTAACCTTAATAATCACATGGCCAATAACAGTGCTGATTTATTTGTTTTTCCTTGTCATATTTAGAGCATGCATACACAAATTTAGAAAAAGTTCTATCAATATTTATTAAGTAAGGATAACCAAAATCAGTGAATCAAATTTATTTTTAATGCTTTCATGTTTAATGATAATCATTGTTTTGCTACAGGGTAACTAGACATAACAGATAGACAATTTACATAAATAATATATAATTTGTCCACTTCAATACAAAACAAATAATCAGTTTCTCTCCACTTTGTTAATTTTTGTCATACTGACATTTTTTCCTTAATACCACACAATTTAATCTTTGTGTTTTTCATGCATGCTTCATTCACACATATAAAATTAAATGTCTGTATCTTGAAGGTCCCAACATTCTGAGTTCTTTGGTTCCCAAATCTTAAAGCTTTACCAGTGAAATATCCTAACAGTCTGAGAGTTCTGGAGCTTCTCTTTCTTTCTGTTACCTGGCTAGGAAAATAAATGCTGGAAAACTGGAGGCAGAATAAACACTTTGGTTATGGGGCTGTGGCTGGACTTTGGGAAGCTCAGCTGAAGAGAGGATACAACAGGGTGCTGTGATGGTGGCCTCTGAGTCCATGACATTTGGGAGCCAGAGAGAAGACCAAAGAGAGAGGGATTGTGCTTAAGGAAGACTAAGGGAAGGAATACAGGTGGGGAACTCTATTCTTCCTGATTCAGCTCTTGGGGTCAGCTTCGGTCACCATAAATTTTCATGGACTTGGAGTAAATTCACTCCCTCATCTTCTAACTACAAAGAAAATCCCTTTAATATAAGAAAAGTCTTGCATCCTTAGTGAAAGCAAAGGGTTTACAAATACAAATATTCGAGATCATTAATTCAGTCTAAATATACTACAGTCAATCAATAAAATAGTCTCTCCAAACTGTCTCCTTTTGATTAGAAAAAATCAGTTACAAAATAAGCATGAGGGGAAAGTTTGGCAGGGGTGGGAGCAAGTCTCAGAATAGAAAAGGGAACAGAAGGGGAGGCCTGGAACATGAGTACCTGCAATAGTGCTGCAGAACTGGAGGAGCTTTGAGTACAAAGTTCTTCCCTACTCACTGCTCATTTTGTTCTTGCAGCAACTCCGTGAAGTAGGAGAAATCTCAACACCAGTCTACATGTGAAAACATGGAGGCTTAAAAAGACCATCACAGGGTATATTCCCAGTAGGGGGACTGCGGGGTCATATGGGAAGTCGATATTTAGAGCTTTTAGGAATTGCCACACTGCTTTCCACAGAGGTTGCACTAGTTTACACTCCCAACAACAGTGTAGAAGTCTTCCCTTTTTACCACATCCTCTCCAGCATCTGCTATTTTTGAGTTAATGATAATGGCCATTCTGACTGGAGTTAGGTGGTATCTCAGTGTAGTTTTAATTTGCATCTCCTTGATGATTAGTGAGGTTGAACATTTCTTCATGTGTCTGTTGGCTGCTCATATGTCTTCTTTTGTGAAGTGTCTGTTCATATCTTTTGCCCACTTTGTAATGGGGTTGTTTGTTTTTTTCTTTTCAGCACGTTTGAGTTCCTTGTAGATCCAAGATGTTAGGCCTTTGTCAGACATGGAGTTGGCAAATATCTTTTCCCACTCTGTGGGCTGTCTCCCTGCTCTCTTGATGGTTTCTTTGGCTTTGCAGAAGTTTGTCAGCTTAATGAGGTCCCACTTGTCTATCTTATCTCTTATGGCCTAGGTACTTTGGGTTTTGCTCAGGAATTGGATGCCAGTTCCAACTTCCATAAGGGTGTATCCTGCATTTTCTAAAGTTCTTATGGTTTGAGGTTTTACATTTAGGTCTCTGATCCATTTGGAGTTAAGTTTTGTGTATGGGGATATATAGGGGTCCTGTTTTAATCTACTGCATGTGGTCAGCCAGTTTTCCCAGCACCATTTACTGAATAGGTTCTCCTCTCCCCAGTGGAAGGTGATGGAGGCTTTGTTGAAGATGAGTTGGTTGAGAAATTGAGGTTTTGCTTCTGGAATCTCAATTCTATTCCATTGGTCTCTATGCCTGTTCCTGTACCAATACCAAGTTGTTTTGATGATTGTAGCTTTATAGTAAAGTTTGAAGTCTGGTATTGTGATACCTCCGGCTTTTTTTTTTTTTTTGCTGAGGATTGTTCTGGCTATTCTTGGCTGTTGGTGTTTTCATATGAATCCCCGTATTGTTTTTCTAGCTCTGAGAAGAATGTTGCTGGTAATTTGATGGGTATTGCATTAAATCTGTAGATTGCCTTAGGTAAGATGGACATCTTCACAATGTTGATTCTTCCAATCCATGAGCATGGGATATTTTTCCACATGTTTGTGTCATCTTTGATTTCTTTGAGCAGTGTTTCGTAGTTTTCATTGTAAAGGTCTTTCACGTCTCTAGTTAGGAACATGCCATTACTGGGAATATACCCTGAAGAACTCAAATCAATCTATAAAAAAGATACCTGCACATGTATGTTTATCGCAGCATTTTTCACAATAGCAAGAACCTGGAACCAACCATGCTGTCCATCAAAAGAGGACTGCATTAAAAAAATGTGGTACATATAAACAATAGAGTACTATGCAGCCATAAAAAAGAACAAAATCATGAACTTTGCAGCAACCTGGATGGAACTAGAGTTTATAATACTGAGTGATCTCTCACAGAAACAAAGATCTGAGTATCACATGTTCTCACTCATAAGTAGACCTTGAACATCTATCTAATACTATAAGAAAAGGATTGACAGTGGGGGGAAACTTCAGGGGGGCAGGGAGGGGAAGGGAGGTGGGATTAATGGTGGTCAATATCTGTCTGGGGACAGGGGACACCCCTCATCAACAAGGATGGCTGAGCGATGCATATTTGTATACCTAACCCTTATCTGTACCCCACAATTTAAAAATAAAAAATATGTTTTAAAAAAAGAGACCATCACAGCACAGCAAGTCAGCTAGGTGACTTGTAGGGCCATAAGAAACTCCAACACAGGCATCTACCTCTAAGTCTCATTCGACTGCCACTTGGCTACTTCTCCCTCTTCTCTGACTTAATAATTACAGCATAGACCTCATTTGCAAGACATTATATCACTTAATTTCAAAAGTGCACTAAAAATTGCATTACAGTGTTCAACTATTAACTTCATATTCAAGAAGAAGGTATTTTAAAGCTATTTTCTCATCCAATGTAGCAATACATAGAAAGCCACATTACATTGACAGCATGGGAAAAACACTGCTAGCTAAAGACACTGATTTCTGTACAAGATTTTTAAAAATCCACTTTAATAGTGTAAAAGTATGGTTTGCTAATTTTTCCAAATTGTGTTTTCATGTCATTTTTTTAGGCCAGTCAAATGAAACAGTGGAGTGGAGAAGGAGCAAGGAAATCTGTAACTGGTTGTAATCAGTTAGCTGCAAACACCACTGTTCTGGGACCAGCCTCGTGTCATTTAGTGGAAAATGATTTGTTTCTTTCCTATCATTATTTTAAGAATAAAAAAGTATTTGACCTTTGCTCAAAATAATTTCCTCTTCAGATTATAATAGGAAAGGCATTAATATGAAGACATCATTACAATTAATGCACACTGCTTAAAACAGCATTCTCAGAGAGTTCAGAACTAAAGAGGGCAAGATGTCGTTTGAGCCTTCTTTCCCGCTCTGGCTGTTCACACAATTTGACTTCAATGTTGCCATCACTGAACGCTTCTCCTTTGGTCTCCTCGACTGGGTTCTCTCTCTGGGAAAACTTCGCTTTCTTCTGCATCATTGTAATTCCTGAATTTCCATGTCTTCGTGCTGGAGACAAGGTTTCTTTTACTATGCAATAACAAACTGCAGACAAAACATTTTTTTTGAAATTTTCATTCATAAATGCATAGACAATGGGATTACAGATGGAGTTAGAAAATCCAATGATTTGCACTATAGCAAAAATCATCTTGATTGTGACATCATCATATTCCTTTTCAAAATCACCTGAAATAAAGAAAAATATTTTAGAATGCATATTTATCTTGAGGAACATAAAAAATAAAAGTTATGTTTATCATCTGTCTTTATCAAAGATTTACATTTGTACAAATAGTTACAGGTGTGAAAAGTTCACAAGACCATTTTGGGAGAGGCATCTGATGTCTGAATAAAAATAATGTTTGTGGTCAGGCACAGTGGCTCATGGCTGTAGTCCTAGCACTTTGGGTGTCCAAGGAGGCAGATAGCTTGAGTCCAGGAGTTCGAGGCCAGCTTGGGCAACATAGCAAAACCTCCTCTCTACAAAAAATAAAGATAAAATATAAATTAACCAAGCGTAGAGCCATGTGCCAGTGTTCCCAGCTACTTGGGATGCTGAGGTAGAAGAGCCACTTGAGCCTACAAGGTCGAGGCTGCCATAAGCCAGGATCGTCGTGATCATGCCACTGCACACCAGCCTGGGTGATAGAGTGAAACCTTGACCCAATAATAATGATGATGATGATGATGATGATGATGATGATAATGTTTGTGATGAGTCTTCACTCTTGGAGAATCTAGGCTTACAAGTATAGCCTGGTGCCCATCACATGTTAGGGGGCTCATAGCATTTCAACTTGATGACTCCAAGCTTCATGTAAACTGGAAGCAACAGTTACCCTTCAAATGTTCACTTGAATTCCAAAAACAAAACCACACTGAGAACCATGTCAAGTCCTAGGTTATTGGAGAGAATACACTGAAGACCTCACTGTTCACGTCAGGGGTCTCCTTGGGGGACACTTCAGAACGTCACATCTCTGCCAGTGTTTGACTAGCTTAAGGAGAACAGAAGGAGTGGCATGGGAAAAGATTCTCAAAGCTTTTTTTTAATCTTTAGTAATTATTAAAAATTTAGTCATAGTCATACATAATTACCTGTCACATATGGACATGATCTTTGAAAACATGAAAGAAGTGCATGAAATGTTTGATATTTAATGATCCAATAGCACCAAATTTCAATGACTCATTGTCTATGGTAGCAGGAAATGAACTAGAGCATCTATTGAATGAGAATGACAAGCACTCACTGTATTCAATCATCATATGAACGACATGGAATGGAGCCCAGCACACAGCAAATAAAGCTACCACTGTCACCATCATGATGACAGCTCGCTTCTTCTTCCTAAACCCACAGGAAACATTATGTCAGTTAACTCTCCCATGGTAGATGTGTCAAATTGATAGTAAAGCTATTAAATAAAGTCTGAGCCCAGGCCATTCAACCATAATTTTATAAGTATGTCCATGATAGGTTAATTCTGAGCTATCATCCCTGTTGATACTGACCCATTTTTATATTTCTCAAATCATAAACATCCTTATAATGTCTGCTCATTATGGGTCTGGCACTCTGCTAGATGCTTAACATGGCTTATGTCATTAATCTTTCCAGCAAGCCATTTGACAGGTGCAGAAACTGAGGCACAGAGAACGTTAAGTAACTTGGCAAAGTCAGATGGCTAGTAAGGAATGTATTTTGAATTTGAATTTACGCAGTCTAACTTCAGTGACCAAGCTCTTATTCACTTTATACTGAAGAGCATTCATACCTGTGATTGCAAGACATCAATATTTATAAAATATGGGAATCCCCAAGGATAGAGTTAAAATGCAAATCTTTATGACATATCCAAATAATACGATTAACCAGTCATTCAAACTAATTTGTTCCTTTATTACTAAAAGAGATTTACATCTGCAAGAGATCTAAATATATGCATGGTGCTCTAAGTTTATAAAAGTTTATGGTCATTATCTCTTATTTCAACATAGTAACCCTTTCTTCCACGGAAATGGGAGAGTTAACTCAGCATTAGATCCCAAAGTACGGAAGAGTTCAGGGGTCCTATACATTAAGGGAGGATTTCTTATCCAAACTGGGCACTAGAGGGCACTACACACTTGGGGAAATGATAAAATCTCATCAAATCACTGGACTTCTCCATATAAGGCTTTGTTTGTTTTTGTTTGGTTGTTAATAGTCATTCAATGTAGATGATAAAATAAATCATATGGGTTACAAGTATCATAGCAGTAAATTGCATTTTAAAATTTATATTAATGAATAAAATCAGAAGGCAAAGCCCTTAGGTAAACATCAAATATATCAATAATAATAAATTAACAGCATGCTCCTGCTTCCAAAGGTATTCATACATATCAGTCTCATGTCTTTTGGCATCATCTCAGGATGGAAGGAAGTCAGGATGGATATTGTTATGCTCCCTGTACTAATAAGGAAGCAGGGACCTCCGGAATTAGAATGATCTATGTCTTGTAGCTGGTGAGTGACAGGAGAACACCCACAGGACACACGATCCTAAAACCCGCCCACAGCTCCTCCTGCCATGTCATATTTACATAAAGATGAAAATGTAGCCATGTTCTAAATTCCCAGTCAGCTTCTACCGATCACTGTACCGTCCCCCTTTGATCTGGGAGCTCAGGAGTTTACAGTCAGCTCTTGCCCAGAATGTTAATTACAAAGTATGCTGTAACTAAACTGCAGGGCTTCTGAGAACCCTGGCAACTGTCTCTTCCAGCACAACTAAAAAACATATTTTAAACAGAAGTGAACATCTCCTTAAACAGACCTGGCTATTTTGGACATTTCCTTTCCATGAATAGTTCGAAGCACAGAAGCATCCCCCACTCTTTTCTTTATCCAAAGTTCATAACCGATTTTACTGTACAGGATAAGCATCACCATAAGAGGCAGGAGGAAGAGGATGACAAGGATAAAGGTGGTGTAGATTTTCTGGTACACAGGGCTGGTCCACTCTTCCAAGCAGCAGATGTGTTCTTTTTCATACAAGAAGTCATACTTAATCTTTATAATAAGAATAACTCAGTTAAAAGAACCAGTAGTTCACATCAAAAGAATAGAACACAGTCAAGTAGATTGCAATGCAGCATTTTAAAGCCCTTTTATATTTTCCACTGGTACATATTTCGAAGGAGATACAATTTTAATTGTTCTTTTGTTGTGAAGTATAGTTTTTCCATTTAACTGCTTACATTCTTAATTGTTTTATAGTCTCTTTTCTATTTTCGGTGGAATTAAGGTCCATAGCCTGTCAACTTTTATTTTTTATCTTTCTCAATTTTTATTTTCACTAGTCACAAGTTTTCAATTGGCAAAAGGAACACTACACATACCAAGTACGTATTGAAAAATATTTTGCATTGCATGCCAGCTAGTTTAATATTAATTATTTTGCCTTTTCAGTTGTTGAAGAGATGGACTTTGGCAAGGCACCCAGACTTCTTCCAGTTGAAAAGTACTGAAAGTTATATTTTGTTACTGCTATTTCATATTGCAATTATCAGATTGCTTGGAAAGATATTAAAAAGGCAACTGGTAGCTTTTAAATTCTGAGATGAATGAGAAATTGGAATTCAAGCTATTGCCAATTTGCAAATATTCAGATTGTATTTGTTTTCTGGTTTATTCATGTTGTTTCTGGTAGACTCATCTTATAATTTCACAAATATTATTAACAACAATAATAATAGAAAGTGTTTAAAAATTTAGGGCTTATTTCGAGGACAAACTAAGCATTGTAAGCATATTCAAAAGTCACTTCTCTGGTTAATATGAATAAAAATGAGAGAATTTATCAAAAGTAGTTTCAATAGCCACTCTAGAGCTTTCCAAATGAGTACTTAGGTCTGATACTTATTCCTGCCTACATTCCCAGCAGATTTTATTACCCAATTAAAAAAATTTTTTTTAATCTTAAATATGTGGGGTACAATTCAGGGTTAGGTATACAAATGTTCATTATGTAGGTACCCTTGTTCATGAGGTGTGCCCCCCGGCCCGGAATTTTCCCACTACTGCCAATCCCGCCCCTGCCCTCCCTTGACACTTCCCATGGCTGCCAATCCCTTTCTTATAGTATTACGATAGTTGTTCACTTATGAGTGAGAACATGTGATACTCAGTTCTTTGTTTCTATATCATCCATTTTTAATATCAATTGAATGGAGGAAAAGATGCATTTTGGTTACTAGTCAAAGCTAAGAAAGTTCCAATTCTGATCCAGGTCTAATTTACAAATACAACTAGGAATGACAACACATACTGAAATATATTTTCAAGAGCCACACTTCCTGGGAATAGGATGTTAAAATGAAATTCAAGCCGGGCTCGGTGGCTCAGCCTGTAATCCCGCACCTTTGGGAGGCTGAGGTGAGTGGATTGCCTGAGCCCGCGGGTTTGAGACCCGCCTGGGCAGCAAGACCTCATCTCTACAATAAAATCAAAAAATTAGCCAGGCGTGGTAGTGAACGCCTGTAATTCTGGCTACTTGGAAGGCTGAGGCGTAAGGATCGCCGGAGCCCAGCAGGTCGAGGTTGCGGTGGCTGGGAGCGGCCACTGCACTCCAGTCTGGGCGACAGAGTGAGACTCCAACTCAAAAAAAAAAAAAAAAAAAGAAATTCATTCTGACTCCACGTAGGCAGAGCCAGCAAGGACCAGTGATCATGGTGGCCATGTTCTCATACATCCTAAGGCATGCTAGACTGGTAGCCTCCAAATGGGTTTACATACCCCTAGGGACAAGCAAAGACTTCCTGGGGCACACTCAAATGACTTTACAGAAAACAACTTCAGATCTTCTATTTCCAAACATATGCTTCTCTAAAATTTCGCTGTTTCATGTAGTCCCTGAGGTTGAAGTGTCATGCTGGGTCTACATTCCCACTTCCTCTTTCATAATCACCCTTCTTCCAACTTACACAAGTCACATCTTCCACCCAGTCTGAATCTTATCATGGGGCACCAAAAAAGGGACTATTCAAAGTACTGAAGTCAGTGAAGTCACCTTGATCACAGCATCAAAAACCCACGGTAGTGCTTTCTGATTTTCCCTGTCTTAAATACATTTCTATTCAGGGTAAAGCCTCGCAGAGAAAAAATATATTTTGACAGGTGTTGGGAAGTTGTGAATTCTCATTTTTTATACAGTGAGAAGGCAGAAGTGATGACAATTTTTATTTAACCATCTCGTTGCTTCCATCACCTGAATATTGCAAAGTGCATCCCTCATGAGAGAGAGCCCAGTGAGAGCGAAGCAAAGAGAACAAGGGGGAAAATGCCAATGGCAGTGTGCTTAATATTATCCAGGTGAGAAACTCAGGCTCCCTGTAAACTCACCCTGGTTCCTTAATAGAATTTAGGAGTGGGAAGGTGCCATGGAAAGCATATTAATACAATGAAGAATGAAATCAGACTTTTTCCTGACAGGAGGCAAATCTGATTTGGGTAGTCTGTTTGACAGTGAGTTATATATTTATATATTTAGTTATATATTTAGAATATTATTTAGAACAGGGGTCCCTAAACCCTGGGCAGCAGACTGGTATCAGTCCATGTCCAGTTTGGAATCTGGTCACACAGCAGGAGGTGAGGCATGGGCGAGCAGAGCTCCATTCTCTGTCAGATCAGCAGCAGTATTAGATTCTCATAGGACCTCAAACCCTATTGTGAACTGCGCATGTGAAGGATCTAAGTTGCAGACTCCTTATAAGAATCTAATGCCTGATGATTCCCTCCCACCCAGTAGACTGTGGAAAAACCATCTTTCACAAAACCGATCCAGATGTCAAAAGTGTTGAGGACCACTAATTTAGGCTGCATAATAAAATGATTTTATTTTATTTTTTAAATTTTATTTTAAAAATTGATAAATCTGTTTGTTTTCTATGGGCCAGAAATGGATCTTACAACCTGGGACTAGATTGAGTCATTTCTAAAAGGGCTCCAGCAGTAGGGATTTCCTGCTGGAGATCAGGGCAGCCTCAGCAGGAGGGAGCTGGCCAGACACCATTAGTGTGGAAGCTGAAAGGTCTTCATGAGCAGTCGGCTGGAGAAGGAAGTGGCCGTCAGAAGTCTCAATGGTGTTATCTTTGAGAAGCTCATGAAATAAAGAATCAGTCACGGACAAGAGCCATACCCAGAGATCTCCGATTCCAGAGAGCATCTACCCCTTCCTTGCCTCATTTTTCTCTTGGACTTCTGAGGAGAGAGAAGTGGCCCACTGGATGGAGTAGGGGGAAGGACAGGAGGAGAGAAAAAGAAACACAAGACAAGGAAACAGAAAAGAAGCCAAAAACAATCCCCATCACATTTTTATGCCTAAAACCTATTTAAGCTGGGGGTAAGGAGAAATTTTAAATTAATTAAGAAATTTTAAATTGATTTATGTGATTGTGTTTCTAGATTGTGCATTTTAATAACAGAACTAACACTGTTCGTGTGACTCAAAGTGATCAGAGAGCTTCTGTTATCTGAATGACTGGAAGAATTATAGTCAAGGTTTCACCAATGATATTTTATCATGAGCACTAAGAAGTTGTAGGATGGCATTTTTACATGTAGCAAGAGATAAAATAAAGTTGCTTTCTGCTCTCACCTATGAAGTGAAGCCCATTCAATAAAACATTTACACTTAAGAAGAAAAAAGATCAGGCCAGGCATGGTGGCTCATGCCTGTAATTCCAGCACTTTGAGAGGTTGAGGAGGGCAGATTGCTTGAGCCCAAGAGTTCAAGACCAGTCTGGGAAATAATAGCAAAACATCATCTCTAAAAAAAATTATTCAGGCATAGTAGTGGGTGGCTGAGGTAGAAGGATCGCCTGAACCCAGGAGGTTGAGGCTGCCATGAGTTGTGATCATGCCACTACACTCCAGCCTGGGCAACAGAGTGAGATTCCAACTCAATCAATCAATCAATCAATCAAATCAGGCTGTTTATTAAATGTACTCTTACTCTAGGGTTCATTTGTTATCCTTGCTTATGGATGTGGCATGCCCAGTAAAGTTTCACATTTGCCTATCTCTATTTTTAAAAGGTACAAAGAGATATATCATGTGAAAAGTATATCAGGGGGCATATGAGCAACCCACTCCTGTCTTTGAGGACTATTTTACATGTTAGACCAGCTACACAAGGTATGCCCCAACGGATTGGCAGGTCTGCCAAAGACCAACACAGTGCTCCCATGCGTGTGAGTCCCCATGCGTGGCTGGACCCATCTGACAAAGGTATGGGGAAAGGAGAGAAGTTGAATAATCTTGATTTTTCTGACAATTTTCCAATTAGAATTTCAATTTGTCAATAACTAGGAGGCAGGTAAGAAAGGACTTGTGAAGGAGAATCAACTAATAAATAGACAATCTATTATATTTTTTGTGACATAAAAATAAAAGAAACATCTAGAGCAATCATTCTACTCTTAAAATGTAACAGGACATTTGGGGACACTGGAAAAAGCATGCTCTGCTCACAGAAAAATGCAGAAAGTGACCTTGGTATTTTTTAAAAATGTGTTTTAAGCATTAAAGTCTTAACAGCAAAATATCAAGAAAAGCTAGATAAAACAGGGGAAAAAATCTTAAAACAAATTATTTTATCCTACTTGAAAGACTTTCAGTGAAATAACTGAGGATATACAAATATGTTATAGTGCTCTTGCTGGAAGAAAAATGATTATACTTAAGAGTGGTGAGAAAATAGTTCAATAATATGATTCTCAACCCCATCCTCAAGTGTACCTCAAGTCGTTGCACGTGCCACATGGGTGATCCCACGATGACTGCCACCAGCCAGACCACACCTGTAAAAAATGTTACAATCATCAGAATATGACTCAGTTGAGTAAAATACAGCTATACGTAATTCTCTGCCCATGAAGACCCCTTACATCAAGGCAGCCAGTCACCACTCCAGAGCTATGGTCTCCTACTCTCTTACCTCCCTCAAAATTGCTGCTGGAATAGTCTTCCTCAAGCATGTTTTAGAAGTTTTAGTAAGTACTTTAACAGTATTCTATTGACAATACAATAAAACCCAGATTCCCTAGCATGACCAAGAAGGGTCTCCATAGTCTCACCTGGCTCTCTCTTCTCTTTCACTTCAGTCCATTGTCTCATACCCCAGTCCTTCACTGAGGAGCTTGCAGAGTTGGTTTCAGTTCCCATATCCCAGAATGCACTGTGCTGCTCCATGCTTCCCCATTTTTACCCTGGACTGGCCACTCTATCCCCACTTTCTGTGGACTCAGTTTCCGGGATTTGAGTCCACAGAAGTCATCTTCCTTAGGGAAACCTTGAAGGTCACCACCATTTCCAAATAAACTGACTCCTAATTCCTTGTTGTCTCTATGTGCCCTTTAGTGCAGCCCCTCTGTTGCCCTTACCCACTTCTCAATTTCTTCTGAATTTCTTGAAGGCAAACAATGCCTTCATTTATTTTTGCTTGCTTGTTTCCTTAAATAAGATTCCTAGGACATTTTCAAATTTGTGCTGTATCTTTTATACACAGGATTTAAAGATTTCTGGGCTCTTAATAATTGACATCCTTCTAACATCAAGGACATCAGAAGACAGCATAAATTCCTCAGTAGTGGTGATCCATGTTTGTTGAAAGGATGAAAAACATTTAAATATGACATAGACACCCTCTATCATTTCTTCTTAAAATCAAAAGTACTAATTTAAAAATTAGACAGGTATGGTGATGTGTGCCTGTAGTCTCAGCTACTCAAGAAGCAGAAACAGAAGGATCATTTGAGCCCAGGAAATTGAGGCTGCAATGAGCAGGGATTTTGCCACTGCACTCCAGTCTGGGAGACAGAGTGAGACCCTGACTCAAAAAAGAAAAAAAAATCGAAAGTGTATTTATCTTAAGCACATAACATGAACTTTATTTTCTTATTTACAAAGTAAACACCTATAACTTCAAAAACCAGGATGCTCTTTCCAAATTCTCTGTCCTCCACAAGTTTATTCAGAGGAATTGTTTTAATGATGTAGCCTTAGCAAAGAAAAAAGACTTTAACTACCTAGGCGCCATTTCTACCTTTGTGTGAGAGAGAGTGTGTGTGTGTGTGTGTGTGTGTGTGTGTGTGTGTGTGTGTGTGTGTGTTGGAGTCTCACTCTGTCACTCAGGCTGGAATGCAGTGGCACGCTCACAGCCACCACAGCCTTGACATACTGGGCTCAGGCAATCCTTCCACCTCAGCCTTCCAAGTAGTTGGAACTATAGGCACGTACTACCATACCTGGCTAATTTTTTTTATTTATTGTAGAGATGAAGTCTCACCAAGTTGCCCAAGCTGTCCTCATACTTGTGGGCTTAGGTAATCCCTTCACCTCGGCCTCCCAAAGTGCTGGGATTACAGGCTTGAGCCACCGCGTCTGGCCTACCTGTGAATCTTAACTGAAAAGGAAGAGGACAGAACCAAGCGTCATAATTTTGACTTTGCAAAAAATTTACCACCTCAAACTCTGTTTGTCCTTTCTCTATTGGATGGAACCATTAAGAACATAGTGTATTGCTTTGGGTTTTAAGGAGCCGAGGCTCACTTAAGCCACAATTGGGGTTTATTATAAAGAAACACATGAACTGCCTATAGAAATTCATCATGATCCAGATAATTCAGATAGTTATAGGGCTCACAAGTCTGTCTCTATTTCTCACTCTCTCTCTCTTTTTCTCCTTGCATCACCATACACATATATTCTAATCAAATATAGAATATGTATGTGTTATCTTATGTTCAATAATTTTTCCAATCCTTAGTATAAATTCTGGAGTCATTGAGCCTAACTGGCAAAGCTCATTGCCTATACTCGTGGGTTGCTTGACTATTCACAGATAGAAGGGTTACAGCTCGATGGACATTACTGATACAATTGGTGACCACGTCTGGACAAGCCTATCTAGAAGGTCTCCTCTACCTGCAGCCTGGGGTCTGGGCAGTCTCAGCTGGCAGGACGGACAGGACATAACAGTCAGAGACTCATAAGGCTGGTTCATAGTATAACTGACCTATTGAAGACGCCAGGCAATAGTGCACAAAAGACCTCAGGGGAGGCTTCTTTCTCTTATGTCTTATTTGAGTAGGAGCTGCCTTGACTGTCTATTATCAACTATGCTTTCAGATGTTGAGAACCCTGTCTCTTCTCTTTCCTTTTTAATAACTCTTTGCCTCCACATATTCTGTTCCCTACCCTCTTTCCATCCCCACATGCTGTTTTCAGATGTTCTTGATGTTAGAAGGATGTCAATTATTAAAAGCCTAGAAATCTTTGAATTCTTGGTATGAAAGATATGACATAAATTTGAAAATAACTAACTAAAACTAACACCTTTTCCTCTTAATGATTTATCTACTAATTTCAAACTATTTAAAATGAGACTCCAACTAAAAAAAAAAAATAAATAAATAAATAAATAAAATGAATGTGGCATTGCAAAGCCTTCAGGGGTTCTTTCTGTAATTCCCCAACCCAATACTGGCTAAGTTCTGACAGCAGAAATGTTTAGTCATTCTTCTCAAATGAAATGTTAGTAAATATTGCTTTCTTTGATTATCACAGGAGTTATTTGCTATACCTCTGATTATTTAACTGTAGTAAATCCAGATCACTGTGAATCACATTTAGGTTTTAAATGACTCAATTATTTAATAGAGAAATTCTTACATTTTACCGTGCTGAGCTTTAGGACATTACCTTAAATTTATCATTTATCATGAGCCATATGTTCATCATGATTTGCTGAATCGGAATTAGTACAGCAGCTAAGAATCCAGAAAGGACTAAAGTGAAAGTATAAAGTGGGTGGGATTTTTCTTTGTCAGGCATCATCAGTACACAGTGTTCTCATGCACTCTGTGACCTTCTACTATTGTGTACTCACCACCAGGACCACTCTGTGCAGCAACCCTGTTCTCCATTTTTCTAAAAACACATTTCCTGTTCCATCCTCCCCATCAAAATCTACCTGCCCTTGTTATCTTAGATGAGAGTCTTCTTATCTCAGGGTGACAGTTTATTAATCTAATGAATGTTAATGCAGCAGTGCCACTGATGGGTTATCTTAAATTAACTGAATGTTGTGCTTAAAAGCCTAAGACTAAAACTGAAGAAGTATATCCAAAATGATAGATTTTCAGTGCTGGGTAGGCCTACAGGAGAGATGGGGTGGAGTTGGAGGCAAATAGGGGAAAACCTGCAACCCCAAATTATGCCCAACGCCTACAGGTTAGATGAGAAGCTACTCTTCTAGTTTATAGACATGGTTCCCTTTGCTCTGTGCTGAAGAATGTCATCAGCACTGCCACTGGCACATCCAGTGGCCTCACCTAGCATTGTGAATGCCCTTCGGTTGGTGTACTGCCACTTCATTTTAAAAGGATGCACGAGTCCTTGGTGCCTTTCCACAGCAATGCAGGTCATAGTGAGAATTTCTGTTACAACAGCAGTTGACTGGACAAATGGCACCATCTTGCAAATGAAGGCCCCTGTAACAAGGAAATAAAACAAGTCATACATCAAAAAGACAAAAGTTTTATCTTTCTTTGTAATTATTATGGTTAGTTAATTCTGAGCCTCTGTTCAAGTTTCATGGCTGTAATTATATTATTAAACACAAAATAATTGAAAAAAATTGCATTGGCTTATGTTTTCTCTCTCTAACTGGATTCTAAGCCCCTATGTAATTATGCATAAGACAAAGAGGGGACAAATCAGTATCTAGCCATTGAAAATAAGTAGGAAAATCAATGTGAACTTTTGCAAAGTCAGTGTGAACTGGTCTCCTGGGATCCACACTACAGAGTGATCTTTGACTCTTTCTTAACTCTGGTTCCCTGTCAAATCATAACGAAGGAATCATTCCCATCAAAGACCTCCATATTTCTTGTCTTTTATTTGCTTTTGAATCCCTGTCCAAGACATTTTATATGGATTACACAATTACACTCCTAATTGATTTTCCTTTTTCTAATGCAGAAGTCCCAAGCTGGTGGTGACTGGGCAAGGTTTGGCCTGCAAACATGCTTTCTTTGGTTTACAAAATATTTTTAAAATATTTGAATACATTGTCAGTCTCTTAAGATGTTTATACATCTGTCTGGCCCTTCACCATTTGGACTTGTTTGTCCTGGTCTGGCATCTCTGTTCTTGAATCTATCCTGCCCACTGAACGTTGTGCTTAAAAGCCTAAGACTAAACTGAAGAAGTATATCCAAAATGATAGATTTTCAGTGATTATCAAATTCATTAGTGCCAAATTCATTAGTACCAAATTCATTAGTGCCAACTCAGAGAATCATAAACTCAGGAAATATCAGTTAGAAGAGCCCTCAGAGGTCACGTAGTCCCAGCTCGCACCAAAAGCAGAGTCCTCTCTTCAACTTCTCTTTAGAATGCTCTGCCAAGCTCTGCTTAAACACAGGTGGAACATCCCTCATTCCTATATCTTAAATATGAAATGCTCCAAAGTCTGAAACTTTCAGGGCTAACATGATGCCAAAAGTGGAAAAGTCCATACCTGACCTCATGCAACAGGTTGCAATCAAAACACCAAACCATTAAAAATATTGTATAAAATTACCTTCAAGATTATGAATGAGGTATATATGAAACATAAATGAATTTTAGGTTTAGATTTTGGTGCCGCTGCCAAGATATCTCCTTGTGTATATGATAACATCCTAAAATCTGAAAAAATCCCAAATCTGAAACACTTCTGGTCTCAAACACTTCAGATAAGGGGCATCCAACCTGTATCTCTACAGGAGCCCTCCTTGCTGTCACACTCCCAACAGCCCTTTTCCTTCTCCTTATAGTGTTCTTCCTTGAGATAACTACCCCACATTCTTCCCTGAAGTCTGCTCAGATGTCACTGTGATGCTTAATTCTGTGTTAATTTGACTGGCTTAGCTGGCAGAACATTATTTCTGGGTATGCCTGTGCAGGTATTTCTAAGGAAGAAACTAGCATTTGAATCAGGAGACTGGGTGAAGAAGACTGTCCCTCACCAGGGAGACCCTCCATTGAGGGTCCAAATTGTGCAAAAAAGCAGAGGAAAGGCAAATTTGCTCTCTGCTGAAGCTGGAACACCCACCTTCTCCTGCCTTTTGACATCAGTGCTCCTGTTGCCTGGATCTTCTGACTTGAACTAGGACTTACACCCTGGCTCCCCTTCGAGTTTGGGCTGGATATCACCGCTGGCTTTCTTGGGCTTCCAGTTTGCAAATATCAGGTCATAGAACTTCTCAGTCTCCATAATCAAGTGAACCAGTCTCTCATAATAAATCTTCTTCTCTATATCTCTATATATCTCATTGGTTCTGATTCCCTGGAAAACTTGACTAATACAGTCCCCTTCTTAATGAGGCTGACCTACTTTTACAACCATATCTATAACTGCAGCCTGTCTCATTCCCTTTCTATCTCCTTTCATTTCTTATCTCCTTTATTTTACTTTTTTCATAATCTTTTCACATTTTAACATATTGATATATAAGATATATGTTGCTAATTTGATTGCTTTATTTATTTTCGTTATTGATGCTTTATTATTTATTTATTATTTATTTATTTATTCCAGTACCCCTACTGGAATGTAAACATCTTAAGAGCAAATATTTTTGCCTATTTTTTTCATTGATGTAGTCCCAGCATTTAGAATGGCACTCAGTAGGCCCTCAATTAATATTCATTGAATTTAAGAGAATAAATGACTCCTCACTTCTAAAGGCATCCTATTCAGTTTTAAAGAGGCTCTAATTGGAAAAAGTGCACTTCAGTTCCCACCACTTCTAGTTTTGTTCTCAGAGTCTCAGAATCAATCAACTATCTTTTCCAAATATTAGCTCCACATATATTTGAAAGAAGTCTCCAGGTCACTCCTAAGACTTTTCTTTTCTAGTTGCCCCAGCTGTGCCTCATTTGCTAGGCTTTTCAGAACTTCCAAAAAGATCCATGGAGAAGGAAACCCACCATGGACCATGGGCCATGGACCATGGACCATGCAGAAGCAAGCCCACCATGGTCAGGATGTGGTCTAGCCAAGGTGTAAACGATGACACTGTATTGACTCCCACAGGTCTTGAACACCCTCTTCTGTGACTGCAACTGACATCTTCATCAGCCTTCTATGCTAGATTTTTTTCAAATGGTTGGCTTCTGTTAAAGTTGAAATGAATTTGAAATGAATTGGGTGACTTTAATAGAAATTTTTGTTAACCCCAAATTCCCCTCCCTCCTATCCTATGCCTAAGGGAGGAAAAGATATTTAGATATCACTCTAGACACTCCCTTTCCAGTCCTTTTTGGCAGCTCCAAATGGCAACCCATGAGCCAATTCTACCCACTCCCAAATCCAAACCCTGTTCAAAATTAAGGACCAGTTTTGCTTAGAAAGTTTAGAGGCGAAGTGCAGAAATTTCCTTTCAATGCTATAAATTTCACTGTTTGAATATTTACTATGCTATGAATGAATTAGCTTACTTCAAGTTGTTTTGGATATGATACTTGAATAAATGAATAGGTGTACAAATTATTAATCTGGATATTTCTTCTTTTTTATTTCACATTCAATCGGAAAACTTTCTATTCTTTCAACCAAATTGTTTATTAAAATGTTATACAGTTAAATGTTCAAGGAATACCAGAAGAAGCTTCTCATGAAATGAACATGAGTCCATTATTAATATATTTTAGATATAACTATCCAAATAAGAATTTTGTTGCCTTGTTCATTGTAGTGTTACCTCACTCTACTGTTATTCATGCTAAATGTATTCATTTTGTCTGTTATACTAGCATAAGACATCTGCCAATTGGTTCTCTTACATCAGGAAATACCCTGGTTTATCTGGTATAATTATTAGTCGCTGTGAGTCTCAAGTTCATCATTTGTAACAAAGGATTAATAGTACCTGTCTGTCATAGGACTAATACTTCATAAAATGACACAAACACCTAGTACAGGATGTGCTTTTTAATAAACAGCAGCTCTTTTTTCTTTGGGCAACTCAATTAAAAAAATTAATGTAAATTTGGTATACTTGGGGCTAATATGCTCTTTGTTTTCTAACGTGGCCATTAAAGGACATCAACTTTAATAATCTTATTTTCCAGGTAAAGATTTTGCATTTCAAATAAGTTAAATTATGTGCTTATGGCCACACAGCTATTAACTGACAGAATGAGAGCACAAGTCCATGTCGTCTGACACCAGTTCTTTGTTACATCACTCTCATTTATCTATGTGGGAATTTTCTTGTCTACATGCTCATAAATCATCCATTTAATAACCCACTTGAGAATTTTGCACCAAGCTGTAGTTCTATAATCTGTCATCTTACCCTTTTAACAAATCTAGGCAGCAATTTCCCAATTCATTACTCCTGACATGTCTCCAACCAGCATTCTAAGAAATTACTGACAGTGCTTCCTTGATCACATCTCCAAGTTTCTTCAATGTTCTGACATGCAATTTACCTAGGAGGTAGACTTGAGTTCTTATAAAAAATAGGTAGATGCTCTTTTGTTATCTACTCACTTATCTTAGATATTTATTTATTTATTTTTGTTTGTTTTTTTGTTGTTTTTGTTTCTGTTTTTGTTTTTTTGAGTTGGAGTCTCACTCTGTCGCCCCGACTGGAGTGCAGTGGCCGCTCCCGGCCACGCAGCTCGATGCTGGCCCCGGCGATTTTCCACCTCAGCCTTCGAGGCTACCGGCATTTCCACCCGCCTCAGTAGCCGGAATTACAGGCATGCGCTACCATGCCCAGCTGATTTTTTTGATTTATTGTAGAGATGAGGTCTCGCTGCCCAGGTGGTTCTCGAACCCGCGGGCTCAGGCAATCCACTCACCTCAGCCTCCCAAAGGCACGGGATTACAGGCTGAGCCACCGAGCCCGGCTCTAGATATTTATTTTTGTGCTAGCTATGTTTGCCCTTTCTAATTGGGAGATCATCTTTTAAGGTCTAAAAGACTGAAGTGAAATAGACATTGAAGAGTTTTGCTTTTTCTCTGTCCTTCATTAAGCTAACATTGACCTTCCCTTTCATTTTCAGCTCCTTGTTCTGATAATCTTTCTGATGGCTCTTCTGTCAACTCACTGTACACTTTAGTCTCCTCAGTGTGAATTATATAGATCTAAGCTGTTTTTGTGTCTTTTGTAACATTTCTTCTCATAAATGGCAATTTTAAACTGAGATAATCATAAATTCCCTATACAGGGCATTGTTTCCTTGGGATGTCCTTCTTCTTCTTTTTCTTGTAGAAATATCTAATTTTAATGAGTTATGTTTCTTAAAGCCTTCCTAGAATGGATATTTCTTATATTCTAATTATCCAGCATCCACCTGCATTTCTCCTAATGGCAACATGATTTCCTTCTAGAATGTTAACTCTCACCCACAGCAGGCAGGTTAGGTAAGGGTCCCTATTTAAAAAGATAAGGTAGGAATGGGTGAAAGCCTCTCTGGTGTTGAAAAAGTGAGATGCAGATGGGAGGGAGGTATGAGATAGTCACCTGCTCATCAGATCATAAGTGTTAACAGATCACTGCTTAGTTATTGCTGCTGACCACTGAGCACCTTTGGTCCCTGAATGTTGTATGTTTATTCTTCCAGCTTCAGACTGATCCTGATCCTGTGAGCCTCCAGTATCCTTCTAATAAGTTCCATTCTCTTAAGCTACTTAGCTATTTACTGATGAATGTAACTAAGTAAAATTACTTGATGTACCTCTCTTTTGCTTCTTTTTCTCTGGAAGGCAGATGTTCTAAAAAATCCATCATATTATGGTTGATGTGTACTAACTCTAAGGTAAGCCAGTCCCAAGTCCCAATTCCTATTATTGCAGTTCACCTCCATTGTTGCTTTTATTTTTACCATGTCTGACTTCTGCTTAGGAAACTTCAATAGTTTTATCTTGTTACTGGATTGGAGTAAAATGCTTTGACTTAATATGTACTTACTTCCATTCCCAAACTTAACTTATGTATATGACTTTATTGCCCAAAATATAAACCTTTGCTCTTGATGAGAATGGTGTTCACTCTCCTATCCACTCAGCCCCAGTCACACACAGAGGAGGTCTCAATGATTCAGAGAAACTAAACTTCATTATTTTTAAATATGATGCTTGAAAATAGAAAACAATTTGGGCAGTATTTGTATTCACTCTAGTGTGTCATAGTTACTTTCAAAGAGATCCAATTGGAAAGAACAGAATGAAAAAACAGAGTATCTGTCAGTAGAGAAGATTAAAAATATTATCTTATTAATTTAGAAAATGATATAATGAAGTATAATTGCATGAGAGTATTTAATGATAATAACTACTCTGAACAATTTGTTCTAAGTTTGATGAAAACCAGCATGAATAGACATTTATAGTTTTAAAAAGGAAAGATTACTTTATACAATCACTATTTGAAATAATTATCTAACAGATTATAAAACAATCTGGCATATAATTACCTTAATTTCATGTACCAAATAACCCATATTCAAACAATCTATGCACCCTTGTTCCAATACAGTCTGTAAGTTTCTAGTTTTGCCCAAGTTTTTTAAGTGGCTGCTAAATGAGCAAAATTACCAAGTCCTGAATCCTATTTCATTCTTCTCAACCATGTGCTATAGTAGAAAAGTAGGAAACAAATCAAATATGGTCAGAATTTTTGTACAATTATGACTGAAAACCACACATGAACAGAACAAGGGAAGTCTTCAACTGGGAAGCCCTCCCAGAGACGATTCAGGATGCCCATTCCCAGAGATGATCTGGGCTTCTCACTACTGTTCCAGGGAGTGTTGTATTTCTGTAGGGATGCTGTGAAAGCTGACCACAGGGAGAGGGATAGGCCCAGTATGAACAAGAGGATGATCCAAACTCCAGCCTTGCTACAAATTGAAGCAGGTGCAACTGTATCTAGTCTAAATTGCTGGGGTTCCAGCATGTAAGTTATCTGCGATTTATAATAAGATGTTATAAAGTCTCAAAGTAGCCTTATCCAATATACACTATAACATCCTGCTGATTTGATCTATATAGACTAAAGATGAGAGTAACTGCTAAATATTTTTAAACACATATATAGTCTACCTCTTCAAAAACCTATCCTTCCTGATAATTATTCCTATTCACCATAAGACCATTACAAAGCACTCTAGTGATTACCCTATGACTTAGGAACTTTTTGCTAATGTTCTATTTGTGTAGCAGGAGAGAGGAATGAACTTCAACCAGTGGAAGGAAAACCCATCTCAGGGAAAGTGAAAGGCATAAGAAGAAACAGAAGAAGCTGCAGCCTCTGTAGAGTGAAGGAAAATGGAGAAAAGTCCTATAGCTGCCAGTGCTGAGAGAAAGAATCGGCACTGCCTTCAGGAGGAAACTTACAGGTGATTGTAATGACTCATTTTTCTCTGGGATTTTTTCTGGGTTCATGAAAGGAGACAGAAGCAGCCTGGTTGGCCCCAAGAGGAGACACTTACCCCATGCTATGTAATATCACAGTTTGTTTAACCATTTAACCATTCATCCAGGACATTGGGCTGACTGCAGCCTTTGATTGTTACAAATAAAGCAATTATTCATGTACAGGTTTTGGTGTGAACATAGATTCATTTCTTTGGGATAAATGCCTGAGAATGCAATTTCTGAGTTGCATGGTAATTGTATGTGGTTTTAGAGAAACTACTGAACTCTTTCCCAGAGGTGAATCATTTTTCACCTTTTTACTGGGAATGTGTAATTGATTCGGTGTTTTCACATTCTCAACAGATTTGGTGTTGCCTCTAGTTTTCATTTTTGCCATTCTGATAGCTGGGTAGTAGTTTTAATTTGCATGTATTTTCCTGATGGCTAATACTGACAAACATCTTCTAATGTGTTTATTTGCCATCTTTCTATCCTCTTGGATGAAATGCTTCTCATGTCTTTTGTCTGTTTTCTAATTGGATTGTTTGCCTTTTTACTGCTGAGTTCTGAGAGTTCTCTATATATTACAGAAAGGAGTTCTTTGTCAGATGTGCACTCTGTAAATATTTCCTCCAGCTTGTCTTTTCATCTCTTCACATGGGTTTTCACCAAACAGAAGTGGTTAATTTTGATGAGGTCCAATTCACCAATGCTTCCTTTTGTGTATTGTGATTTTGGTGTCAGTTAAGAGCTCTAAAAACCTCTATGTGTAGCTCTGAAGATTTTCTCTTTTTTTCTAAAAAAATCATAGTGTTGCATTTGCATTTACATCTACAGGATCCATTCTGAGTAAAGTTCTGCATAGGGTGCAAGGTTTCTTATGAAGCCTTTGTGCTTTGCTTGTTGTTTTGGTCTAGGAATGTACAGTCACTCCAGCACCATTTGCTGCACAGACTATTCTTCTGCCACTGAATTGTGCCTTTGTCTAAAAGTCAGTTGGGTGTTTGTGCAAATCTGTTTCTGGGTCCTCTATTCTGTTCCATTGATGTGTATCTACCCCTCTACCAACACCACATTGTCTTAATTGTTTGATCTGTATAATAAGCTCTAATATTGGGTAGAATGATTCCTCCTACTTCATTCTTCTCATTCAAGACTGTTTTGGCTATTTGAGGGCCTGTGTCTATTTATATTTTGTAAAAAGCCTCTCTACATCTCTAAAAATCCTTGCTGAGATTTTAGTAAGGATTACATTAAACCTATAGGACAATTTTGGGAAAAATTGGCTTTTAATATGTTGAATCTTCCAATCTACAAACAGTATCTCTCCATTTATTTATATTTTCTTTTATTTTTTCATCAGTATTTTGCAATTTTCAGCATATAGAAGCTGTATATGTTTTGTTAAGTGTATATCTAAATATTACATTTTTTGGAGTAATAATAAGTGATGCTGTGTTTTTAATTTCAGTTTCTGCATGCTACTTATCAATGTATAGAAATGCGATTGACTTTTATCTTGTATCCTGTGACCTTCCTGAAATCACTCATAACTTCTAGGAGTTTTTGGTAGATTCCTTGGTATTTTCTCTATAGAAAATAATGATTTCTGTAAAATAGAGATAGTTTCTTCCTTTCCAATCTACTTTTTAAAAATTGCCCTTGCCTTGTTAGTGGCTTGTACTTCAAGTGCTATTTTATATGGGTGATGAGGAGCAGACATTCTTTCTTATTCTCAATCTTAGAAAAAAAAATTCAGTCCTTCACCATTAACTATGATGTTAGCTGTAGGGTTTTTGTATTCTTATCAAGGTGAGGAAGTTCCCCTGTATTTATCACAAAGAGGTGTTTAGATTTTTCAGGTGTTTTCCTTTGTCAATTGATATGATCACATGATTTTTTTCTTTTTTAACTTGATGATAGAGCAGATTCCACTGATTTTGGAATGTTGAGCCAGCCTTGAGTACCTGAAATAAATCCCATTTAGTCGTGATATATAACCCTTTACATATATTTGGATTCTGTCTGCTAATACATTGAAAACTTTTGTGTATAAGTTCATAAGAGATATTGGTCTGCAATTTTATTTTTATTGCACTGTCTTTGTCTAGTTTGTCAATCTAATAAAGACCCCATAAAATAAGTTATGAAGTGTCCTCTCCTATTCCATTTTCTGGAAGAGTTTGTGTAAAATTGATGTTAATTCTTTTTTAAATGACAGAATTATCCAGTCAACCCACTTGGGCCTGGATAGTCCTTTCTTGGAAATTTTTACTTATAAATTCAATTTATTTATCTCTTCCTTAAAAATATATTTTATCTGCCGGGCACGGTGGCTAATGTCTGTAATCCCAGCACTTAGGGAGACAGAGGCAAGAGGACTGCCTGAGTCCAGGGGTTCAAGATCAGCCTGGGAAGCTTGGCGAGAACTTATCTCTACAATAAAACAAAACAAAACAAAACAAAACAGCAACAACAACAACAACCAAAACTAGCTGGGCATGATGATGAGTGCCTCTGGTTCCAGCTACTTGGAAGGCTGAGGTGGAAGGATCATCTGAGCAGGTTGAGGTTGCAGTGACCATGAGAATGCCACTGCAGTCCAGCCTGGGTGACAGAATATGAATCCACTCAAAAAAAAAAATCTGGCCGGGCATGGTAGCTCATGCCTATAATCCCAGCACTTTGGGAGGCTGAAGTGAGAGGATTGCCTGAGTCCGTGATTTCAGATGATATATATTGATTTCCTTCTAAGAAAGATGGACTTTTGGTTTGCTTTTATCATCTCCCACCTTAGTTTCTCTCACAGCTTCAATTTTCTTATAGTTATTGCATTCTCTTCAATAACTTTTTGGGAAAGGTTTTAGGGGATATATTTCTTAAGTTCTTGCATGTAATTTTCTTAACTTTTGACTCTAAGTAATATACTAAAGTCCTCTTCGCTAATCTATCAACTTCCAACAGTTTATCTTATTCCTCACTTTGTAAGATGATGATATCTCACCTCCCTATTTCTCCTCCATTTCTCCCTCTCTTCTTTCCCCCTACTTCTTTTATCTATACCCTTATATTTTCTCTATCAAGACTGATTGCTTTTCTCTGTTCCATAGCCATATTAAGTCTTCTTTACTTGGCTTATATTTTAATTATAAAATATTAAAACTATGAATAGGACTTTGATTATCATGACTAATATTAACTACAATGCCAATGTGTATGTACTAAATACATTTCCTTTTCAATGATTTTTGTAGTCAAGGAATGTTCCTATTGCTCTAAAAGTATACCATAATCTGTTTTATATATAAGCCATGACTTTATACTTTATAGTACTTATAGAGTACTTTTGCTTATTTAATTTTTCCTGGAGTTTTGGGTTGCATTTCTTTTTCTAATTGGAGGAAAAACATGAAACTTCTGTACTACAGTTTATAGTATTGACTGTCTGGGCCCACCACTTGCTGTGTAAGCTAAGGAAAATCATCTTAGTTCACTGTGTGTGAGGTTTTCATACCTATAAAATGTAAATGATAACAGTACTTGTTCCATAAAACTCTGGAGAGCTAAATGAGATTAATAATAAGCATAAAGTGTCTTGGATAGTGCCTGGCACTATATGAAAATGCATTCACAGGTCAGGAATAGTGGCTCATGCCTGTAATCACAGCACTTTGGGAAGCTGAGGCAGGAGGATTGCTTGAGCCCAGGAGTTCAGTCTGGGCATCATAGCAAGACCTTCTGAAAGAAAGAAAAGGAAGGGAGGGAGGAAGGGATGGAGCAATACTCTTATTGCTATCATCTTATTGCTATCATCATCATCATCACAGTCATCATCACTATTACATCTCAAATGTTAACATAACATATAAAATACTTGGAATTTTGTTTAGAATTCCTTACTGAGTTTGGGAGCACAAAATTTTCCTTATATAAATATCAGCTACAAAATTGTTGCGTTAAGTAATAAATTCATTGTAGTAAGTTTAGAACTTAAAGGCCGATAGGAACTCCATTGTAAAAACGTCAGATGAGGAGACATTCTTCAGGGTATGTCTGTATATATATAAAAATATTAATTGGAGTTTATTTCTAAACGCCTTTTAATGATTAACCCATTTCTTCTAGGTTTCAGTTATTTGTTTGTTTATCTTGTTCTTTTTTATTCTGAAAGTTTTCTTCAACTATCTGACAACCCCTGGTTGTGCATACATGTTTAAGAATGAAAGACCACCGACTGCTCTGTGTACACAGGCTGGAGTTTACCACCGGAAAGCTTTGATTTAGGATGAGCGGGTCTCCACACTGTGAGCCTCACAAACTTCAAGCTTTGAGTCTTTACCTTATGGAGTCACAACTCAGGAGAATTCTTTAGTTCTCTTCATAGTGCTTTTGTACCAGAAAACAAGTTCCCCAGAGAACAATCATGTATAGACATTATTCTAATAGCTATAAATGCTATTTTAGAAAAGTAACCGCCACTTTTGTACTTCCCACTAATGACAAAAATCAGACTTTAAAATAATAGAATAAAATGAGTCCAGGTTAAACATTAAGACAATTTAAAAAATCAGAAATAATGATGTTTTATTATGTTCTACATGTTAAAATAATCGATTGTGAAGTAATAATGACAAGAATTTTTATGTATACTAGGAAAGAAATGGAGAAAGTTAGGTTAAGCATTAGAAAAAAATTCTTGAATGTGAAGCTCATTGGGTAAAATAATACATTATAAAGTAAACTTCCCCAAAAGGACTTAATAAAAAGTTAGGAATATTTATGTAAATTATGTATTTAGCTGTTAATCAAGCATATAAATACTCCAAATTAGTATAAACTATTGTCAATATAGCAGAATGACTAAATAAATTATGGTATGTCAATATAATATAAATCACTAAATAATTTTCCAAAAGGTATTTAACTGTGCAACAAAAAACTAACTGAAATCAAACAACAGACAAACAATATATACATGTACACACATACACAAACACTAAATTTCCATACTATTAAAAACATATGTAGGAAAAACTAAATGCACTAAATGTAATAACTGAAATGATTATCGTAATTCTCTCTAGCTGTTGGAATAAATAATTTTCATTTCCTTTACACTTACTTGTTCTATACTTTTATTAGGATGTTTTGGACAACAAATAAAAAAATTCAACTCAACTGGTTTAAACAATAAGGGAAATGCATATCTAACATGAAAAAAATTGCAGAGGCAGGATAGTAACAAGATGGTAACTTTCATAGCTGAATGACTTCATGACAGGTTCAGGTTCTCTCCACTGGATTACTTTGTCCTCCTCAATGTGGTTTTGCTTTTGTTCTTATAATTATCACTTTGTACAAAAAGATGCCTGTAGTATTTCCAAGCAGTGCATCTCAAACAACATTCAAAGACTGAAAGGGGAAAAGAAAGTATATGCTTGTGTCAAGCCCTTCATAAAAGTAAAAAATAAACAAATAAAAGCTCAAGTCCTAAGGACAGAATGGATTGCATGCCCATTTTAAAAATCATTGACAAAGGGAATTAAATTTTAAAAAGTCAGCCTAGATGTTTGTTTAAAATTGTTTTTAATTATTATGGATTCATATTAGTTGTACATATTCATGGGGTACATGTGATGTTTTGATGCAGGAGCACAATGTGTAATGATCAAACTGGGGCACCCATCACCTCAAGCACTTATCATTTCTTTGTGTTCGGAACATTCCAATTTCACTCTTTGCTACTTTTAAATGTACAATAAATTATTGTTAGCTATAGTAGCCCTATTGTGCTACCAAATACTGAATCTCATTAATTCTATCTAACTGAGTTCTGTACCCATTAACCATTACTCCCCTTCTATCACTCTGCCCCCACCAGCCTTCCCAGACTTTGGTAACCATGATTCTACTCTATCTCCAAAAGTTTAACTTTATTTTTTAGCTCCTATATATGAGTGAAAACATGTGATATATGTCTTTCTGTGTCTAGCTGATTTCACTTAGCATAATGTCCTCCAGTTCCATCCAAATTGTTGCAAATGATAGTAGTCCATTTTTTATGGTTGAATAATATTCCATTGTGTACACATGTACCACATTTTCATTACACATTCATTGATTGATGGACACTTAGGTTCTCTTGGTTATTGTGAACAGTGCCACAATAAACCTGAAAGTGCAGATATCTCTTTGATATACTGATTTCCTTTCTTTTGGATATGTATCCGTCAGTGAGATTGCTGGATCATAGTTCCAATGTTAGTTTTGTGAGACACCTCCATACTGTTTTCTACAGCAGCTATACTAATTTACATTACCACCAAGAGTGTGTGAAGGTTCCCTTTTCTCCATAACTTCATCAGCATCTGTTATTGTCTGTCTTTTAAATAGTGTTAGGTAGGGTAAGATGATATTTCATTGTGGTACTGATTTGCAAATTTCTGATGGTTTGTGATGTAGACCAATTTTTTCATATATTTTTTTTTAAAGAAAAATCTATTCAGATCTTTCATCAATTTGTTAATTAGATTGTTTTTGTTTTTTTCCCTATAGAGTTGAAATAAAGTGATTATTGGACATTGCACTGGAACTCAGTTCTGCCTTGTCACAGGGAAATACTACACAGGGCAGAAATCAACCATGGAGAAAGCATTAGACCAGCCCTCAGACAGAAGGGAATTCTCAGCCCAGCAGAATGAGTCCAGGTCCTGGCTGGCTCCACCACCAATTCACTTCACTTCACTCTCCCTCCCTCAAATACAGATTATCTCTTCAAGCTATGGTGCCTAGGAGGAAAAGAGGGGACAGATGTTGCAGGCAATGCAAGACTTGTCTTTCCTACCCTCTTCAATGACTCTTCCTTCCGTATTATGTTAAAACCAGATAGTGTGATTGCTCACCTGTTTTTTTTTAGTTTCTGTGAATGTGCTTTCTGGCACAGATAGGTGTTCAATTTGGTATTCCTGAGGAAGAACACTCACTAGAAGGTTCTATTCATCCAGGACTCAGATTCTTCCTTTCTCCTCCTCCTTGCCTAATTAAATTAAAATCCAACCCCTAGAACTGAGAAAAGGTTCTAACCTTCCCTGAAGAGCATGCCCACCCAACACTTTGAACAAACCAGGTTCTGTTAGTAAGAAATAATATCAAACAAGAACTAAATAAATGGAGCGCTTTCTATACTTAGGCAGAGGGTGATTGTATTAGTTTCCTATTGCTGTTGTAACAAAGTACCACAATCTTAGTGCCTTAAAATAATACAAATTTATATATTACAGTAATGGAGGTCAGAAGTTTGAAACTGGTCAATAAGGCTGCATTCCTTCTGGAGGTTCGATGGGAGAATTTATTTCCTTGCCTTTTCCAGTTCCTAAAAGTTGTCTGCATTCCTTGGCTCATAGCCCTGAGTCACTCTGACTTTTGACACAGTTGTTACATCTCCTTCTCTATTTCTGACACTCCTGCTTCCATTTTCTAAGGACCCTTGTAGTTACATTAGACCTGTTCAGATAATACAGGATAATTTCCCCATCTCTAGATTGTTAATCACATCAGCAAAGTCCCTTGTGCCATTTAAGGTAACATGGTCACAGGTGGTGAGCACTGGGATATGGACATCTTTGAGGGGGCCATTCTTCTGTCTTAAAACATGGAATTAACATGATTAAATGTTGCACAGTGACTTAACATTGCAAAGGTGTCAGCTATATTCAAAACATTAGGTAAATTTAATACAATACTAATCAAAATCTTAGGAATTTTTTAGGAAGTTGATAGACTTAGTTTTAAATGCATATGGAAAAGTACACACATGCATTAATAAATCAACTCTGTAAAAGAAGGCAGGTCAGAACTTTTTCTATGCAGTATTTAGATATGCTAAAAGCCTTTGCAATAAATACTGGTATGGGAATAAGCAACAAGCCAATGTTTCAAAATAGAGCTAGTAAGATTGGAAGGGGATAATCAATCAATGGTGAAATAATGAGCTGTTTATAGGTGCTGTAGCGAATACTAGCTCTATTCATGGAGAAAAATAAGCCAAGATTCCTGTCTTATATCACATACAATCATCCCCCTGTATCTGCAGAGGGCACTCTCTAAGACCCCCAATGGATGCCTGAAACCACAGATTGAACCTAACTCTATATACACTATTTTTTTTCCTATACATATACACCTCGACTAAAGTTTAATTTATAAATTAGGCACAGAAAAAGATTAACAATAACTAATAATAAAATAGATAAACTATTACAATATATTGTGATAAAAGTTAAGTGAATGTGGTCTCTCTCTCTCTCAAAATAATATTAATTTTGGACTGTGATTGATCACAGGTAACTGAAACCACAGAAAGCAAGACTGTGGATAAGGATACTACTGAACAAAGGTGGACATATCTGTTAAAATCAAAACTATTACTATTATTAAAATGGATATATGCCTAAAAAAAGCACTGAGCAAAATAGCAGTGCACACATACTCATATATAACAAAGATACAAACAAATTTAAGGACACACATCCAACATATTGTCACCATCTATGCAAGGAGACAGAAATGAAAGCAAGGGAACAGGAATTTCTTAGAAAAATTATATGTATATGTGTATATATACACTATATATACATATAAACAAGAGAGGATCATTGCCCAGATAATAATAATGGCATGCTATTATTTCAACATTATGAACCTGAGCTCCTAAGACAGCTCATGAAAGCAAGAATAAGTAAGAAGGTGGGGGTGGGGAAGAGAGAGAGCAGGAAGGCAGATGAATGTTTTTACAAGAGAGATAAAGTAAAATAGAAAATTTTTTCAGTCATAGCCAAGACTTCAAACTAGATCCTATCTGCTGACGGAAACAGTAATCAACAGTCGCGTCTCCAGCAGTTACTTGAAGGTGGGTATTCAGACTTCCCAACACAGGAAAATGTATACACTGGAAATTCCAAGATCTAGCCCCAGATCCCAGACCCAAGAAAGTGCTAGTTCTCAGGCTTAGCTATATGTTGGAATAACCTGGGGAGCTTTAAAAGAAATTGTGACTGAGAGATCGTGACTTATAAAGTATACCTGAGGCCTTTGGATTTTTAAAAGATTCCCAGGCAATTTTAATGTGCAGCAAAACTTAAGAATCATTGGGCTAGAGAATGTATTTGGGACAGAGCCCTCACTTCAAGGTCTACTTTTCTATTAATGCTTCCAACTGAAAGGTGTTAAGAGGCTTTGGGAGGAGGGTTATTCTTAGTTCGTCATCCTATTTATCATTTTATATTCTATCTTATCATTCATTTATGCATTTGCTCACTCACTCACCTATGGGTCATACACTGCTCTAGGCTCTAACACAAGCTGTACAAAACATATCCTCTTTCTGCTCTTGTTCCTAGAAGGAGAGAAGACATGAAACAATATCCCACAAATAAATGTATCATAACAAAGTAGCATTCTAAGCAATTCTGTTTGAATACAGTCAATATATATATATATTTTTAGAAGTAAAAGTCTGGGCTAAAATTGATTGAGAGATGACCAAAAAAAACATGCATTAAAGCAATGGTAGTGGGTAATACCTAGATGCTGTCGTTTATTGTATAGATTATAAGAGATGCTTGCCTGGGGGTGCTGGTAAATGTTAACCCCCAGCTCTCCAAGTTAAAAAAGGAAAAGAAAAAGGCCTTGATGTGCAATGTTCACTCATTTTTCTGGTGTAAATATTACCACCAGGGCCACTTCAAACTGCCAACATTGAATTGGGAAGAGATGTACACATCTCTACAGGCTGCTACAAATGAGCTCCAGCATACCACAGGACACCTAATAATGTTCAAGCAAATGGTAACTTTAAAAAATGCCATCTTTTATGTGTGTGTGTGTGTGTGTTTTTTACTTATGGATTTTTTTTGTTTTCTCTTTCTCTGTTTCTGAATCAATTTTTAATTCCATGAGAGGTTGGTTGTAAAGGGAAGTTTGTGTTTTATAGAGACTCATTTTTCATCTCTTTACCTGTGCTGCTCTCATTAATTCCTGGAGTTTTGCAACAGCATGAAATTAACTCTGTACTCTTCTCGGCTCTTTCTCTTCTTTTGTTCTTGTTTATGCCTTAAGCTTGCCAGAAGCATCCTTGGATATGGCTGAGCCAAACTGATGATGATGTTCTAAGTTAAAAGACTAACTTCCACTCTAGAAACATTTATTGAGTTCTTACCATGTTCTGGGTACTGTTCTAACAAGCATTAATACCATCATTTTGTAAAACCCTCATAGCAACACTCGAAGATAGGAGGTGTTATCTTTGTGAAAGAAGTGAGGAATAAAGTAATTGCCCAGGGTCATTTGTATATCCAGAAAGGGATAAGCCACACAATCTGGCTCCGGGGTCTGTGCTCTGGACCCTTATCCACTGTGAAAGGAGTCCCCAAGTCACAGGTTTTCTATAACTGGTATAAAGCACAGCTCTTACAGAAGTAGTAAGCGTCAAGGGTGTTTCAATGGTTTGGAATCATCGGTGCAGTTTCTCTTAAATTGTTTCCCTCCCTGCCAAGTTAATGCAACTCTATTCTCTAACGTATAAATGTATTTAGACTCGGAAGACAGCTGATTATCACCATTTTCCTTCTTTCCTTCCTCTCATTTCTGTATCCTTCACATGACTCTACTCCTTTAATAATCTTTTTCTAAAAACTATTCTTTTGTTTTTCCAAATCTTGTTGGGGTAACGTTTTTCTAAATTTCTTTTAAGTAGTGAGACTTCTCTATTACAAGTTAGTAATGTCCACACTTAACATAGTCCAACAATTAAAATTTATTATCCAGAATGAGTACATGACACATTTGTTTTCAGTAACTGAGCTCTATGTTTGTTGCAGTAATAAAAACAGAGAGCTATGAGACCCTGGGCAGAGATGATAGCCATTCTCCCACTCTGTCACCACTGATGTCTTTTGGCATCATTTAATCTAAGAGTTTGCCTTTGCTATTGTTTCACCCACCCATGGACAGTCCAAGATGGATAAAACATTATTATCTTCTTAGCAAGTATCCACAAGTAAATCAGTTTCTCAGCTGAGTTCCTTACAAATTGCAACATCAATTATTCCAGTTTAGTATCCCAATTTTGAGAGATGGTTAAAACAAAGCATCACCACTGCATGAAAATGAACCATGATTACAGTACTGCTGAGTTTTGATGGGTCTAATATGCATATGGTTAACTGTGCTTGCTGTGGCCTGATTCCCCTTAAAGATTTTGTCCATGACTATCCCTCACACATGCTCACACACATACACACTCTTGTGTATCCAAAACTTTTATTATGAAAATACTCTTTGATATTTCTAATGTATTTCTGTTTTAAACTGCTGATACCAACTCGCCAAACTATTTAATGACTCATTAATAGGTTGTAAATCTTAGTTGAAATTTACTGCCTCAGAGCAGTGCTACTTCTGCTCTAAAATTAAGTTCAAACTCTTTAAAATAGCACTAGGTGCCAGGTGTGGTGGCTCAAGTCTATAATCACAGCACTTTGGGAGGCTGAAACAAGAGGATTGCCTGAGCTCACGGGTTTGAGACCAGCCTGGACAACATGGTGAGTCCTCATCTCTACAATAAATTAAAATTAGCCAGGCGTGGTAGCATGTAGTTCCAGCTACTTGGAAGGCTGAGGCAGAAGGATCCCCGAAGCTCAGCAAGTCAACGCTGGGGTAGCTGAGAGCATGCCACTGCATTCCAGCCTGGATGATGGGGTGAGACTCTAACTCAAAAAAAAAAAAATAGCACTAGAAGGTTCCTCATGATCTGTCTTCCTCCTCTTTCCAACTTCATCTCTCATCACTTCCCCTTGGAATATCAAACTCCAGGCACACAAAACTATTCACACTTTCCAAAACACTTACTGTCTGTCCTGAAGAACGTTCCACAACATATGCTGTGTGCTGTTCACACATGTGCCCCTATTTCAACATAGTGCCTAGTGTATAGTAGATAGTCCATACATATTAGTTGAATGAGTAAGTGAATGATGAAATGAACAAATAAAAATTCTATGAAAATCTATTCAAAAGAATGTACTCTGATAATAATATCTTACAGTTTTCACTCTGAAAATCCAGACACTGGTTATAGAAAGGAGAAAAAGCACTTGATTTCCCTGTTTACAGTTAGGGAAAACTGTTATTTTTGATAACCAGGGTACATAGTGACATAAAAATTATTTTTATTTGAAGAAATTTTCACCCATTTAATTTGGGTCAGCTGTATTTTGTCTCGGCCTCCCAAATCAAGCAGACATAAAACTGATTGTGTATTACATTCTGTATGCTCCTTGATAAAATGATAATGTGAAAAAATAAGCTGTAATAGCATAAGGTCCTGGTTAATGTAGCAACCACCTCTATGACACAATAGATAATCAGGGAGACATAAGTAGCCACAATCTATTTGCTAATGAAAAGTGCTCAATGGTGACCTCTTACCACAGGTCAAAATAATCTATCCCATGTTCTTCGTAAGCAAAAGTGAAACACTGCAATAATATGGACAAGCGGCTCTCAAACTTTGTTGTTAAAATACAGATTCTGAGCCGGGCTTTGGGAGGCTGAAGTGAGTGGATTGCCTGAGCCCATGGGTTCGAGACCCGCCTGGGCAGTGAGACCTCATCTCTACAATAAATCAAAAAATCAGCCAGGCGTGGTAGCGCATGCCTGTAATTCTGGCTACTTGGAAGGCTGAAGCGGAAGGATCACCGGAGCCCAGCAGGTCAAGGCTGAGGTGGCCGGGCCACTGCACTCCAGTCTGGGCGACAGAGTGAGACTCCAACTCAAAAAAAAAAAAAAAAAAAATACAGATTCTGATTCAGTAGGTCAGGGATGGGACCTAAGACTATTCCTAACAATGTTCCAGGTAATGCTGATGTTGCTGGTCTATGGACCAGATTTCAAGCAGCAAGAAAAGTTCACAATAGATTGAAGACTACTTTTCTCCTAGGGAACAATATTTCCCAGACTCCAAAATGTTTTTGTCACCAGGGTAACTAGATCAAGAGTTGGTACTATGACCACTTGATCTAATGACATGTGGTGCTGGAGGCAGAACTATTTAGCCAAAAGAGCAACTTCTCCCTGCTTGGTCTCCCTCACTGAGCTCCTGGTCCCTTTTCAAATGACAAAGAACCAGCACTGTGGGTTGCAGAATAAGATGTCTTCCGGTTACCAGTGAAGCAATCACTTTTTATTTACTTCCTTATGTTCAGATTTTTTTTTGAACAATAGTTGCAATTGTCTGCAGTATTCTACCATTGCCACTACGTAGAGTTGAGACACGTTTAAAAGGTGCATAAAACCAAGAAAAGCTCAAACAGTCCAATACACAGTTTTGGTCCATGTGTCTCTCCCTTGATAATTTTTATGTCAGAGGGTTTTAAAAAGATTTTTAATGAAAGATAATCAAATCGTATCCTCATGGAGTTGGGTTCCCATCTGTCAGTAACATCTGTAAGTTAAGGTTTTCTGAAAATAACCAAAAAACTGGGTTTTGTTTTTTTTTTCAGGTCTCTCTCTTTTTTATTTTTAAAGTATTTTTTGGTATGTACCCCAATCCAGAAAGAAGGAAAAAAAGGGACACATGTAATCAATTGCTTTAATTACAGAGAAAAACTTTCTTTGACATGATTACTACAAGAAAGACAAGATCCCTACAAGTTATTTTGTGGGTATTAACAAATTGATTCTAAAGTTTATCTAGAGAGACAGAAGACCCAGGATACCCACCACAATACTGAAGGAGAAAAATAACGTTTCAAGGCTGATATAATCCAACGTCAAGATTTATTATAAAACTACAGCAATCAAGGTAGTGTGGTACTGGGGAAAAAACAAATAGCCCAATGAAATAGCCTGGCGATCACATAAATATAGTCAACAATCTTTGACAAAGGAGCAAAGACAACACAATGGAGCAAAGTTGCCTTTCCAACAAATGGTGCTGAAATAACTAGATATCCACTTGAAAAATGAATATGTACACTACAAGAAAGACCATGTAAAAGGAAGTCTGTCAAGGATAAAAGCAAATCTAATTTAGATAACTAACCATACTTATCTGACATGAAATGCCCTTTCTTGTTGAAATAAATTTGTAAATATAACACGAAGAATTGTTATTCCAAAAACTTGAGAATTTCATAAATAAACTTAAAAGAAACAAATTAACCTCTCTGGAGTCCACGCAAACCTCCAGGGATTTTCTAAAGAAGGAGTCAAAACTACTTGCCACTTCCCATGCCAATCATGCTGGCCTAAGGCACTGCCCTCCACCACCAGCTCTGCTGAGGAAGATGCCCTGTGTGGATCACAGAAGCCTGACTCTTCCATCAATCCTTTTATGACTGAACCATACTGAACCAACCCTAGGCCAATCAGATTCTTCTCTTTGGTCTAAAAACAAGGAAACAGAATGCAGATACAGTGGGAGATGAATCCAAAAGGATGCATAGAAAAGCTATGAGGGAAAGTGGGGGTCATAAGGACTTGGAGAAAGTAGAAAAACTAAAGACAAATTAATAAAACAGGGATAAAACTTATAAAACGTATGTATGAGTTTTCCCGGCTTCTTTCTCTCATCTACCCCTCATTATTTTTAGCTAAGGGACTTGCTTGCTGAAGACTTCCCTCTGCTGGCCATTTAAGTAACCAGATTATGTTGAATAAGTGGAGAAATCAGGATGGAATATTTGCATGAATAAGACTGAGATTGAGACTGAGAGAGGGAGAGAGAGGGAGACAGAGAGACAGAGAGAGAGAGAGAGAGAGAGAGAGAGAGAGAGAGAGAGAGAAAACAGAAATAGAATGGTGTAAAAGGAAAAAGAGAAAAGCCTGCACTGGCATGGAGGAAAGGAACGCGATAGTAAGGGGGTCTAAAAGGTAACTAGCCGAACCTGTTCATAGTCGAGGGAGGTTCAGTTGGGCTGGGCTGGGGAGCTTGACCAGAGGAATGAAGGACCCTGAGACCCTGCATTACAAAGCAGGAACATGAGTCAGTGGGACAGGTTTGTATTAATACTGGTGTGACAACACTGTTCCTACCATGTGGGGTGGCCTGGAAAGACACATGAGTCTTGCAAAGTGAGAAGGAATTCTGTGGGATGCTACTGCATATAATAGAAAAGACTTGAATCAAATAGGAGAAAGGGGTTTTTAAGATATACTTTTGGGGCAACCCCTTCAGGTCCCCTCCCTCTCTCGGAGCTTTTCTGTCCTCTCAATAAATCCTGCAAAAAACAAAAAGATATACTTTTGTGAGTAATTAATTAAAACCTTAAAACATTTGTTTGAAACATGTAATTGAAGATTAAAATGAGTGCTCATTAGTATCGGCCACTGGACTAGGTTTCTTTGAGTGTGACATTGAATCTAGCCTGGGCCACCTGGAGCAGCACTAGGATTTATTCAGCCTAGCAGAGTAAAGGGGGAGGCGGAAAATATAAGACAGTAAAAAGATAGAGTCAACCAAAAGATTAACCACTGTAGCAGTAGGACTCCATCAGATTTAACAAGCAGGCCTTTGTTCATAGCTAGGGAGGAGCAAAGTCACATTCGTGGCCTCGAGATCCGTAAATTCTTCACGCTGAGATCCAGAGAGCTGCTGCTTTGGGTTCAACTTCAGTTTCCAAGAGACCTGACACTGTCCTTAATTCAAAAGAGATCCCCTTCTCCATCACAACTACAAAGGAGTTTTGCCAAAATGTCAATCATTTTAGGTAAACAAAATCTTTGTTCCTTGAAACCAAAAGCAGAAATATGAGAAGGGACCAAAAAACAAAACAAAACAAACAAACAAAAACTAGAATTATCTTTTGGAGGGCAAGCCCCTTGTAATACACCTGGAATTTGATTCTCCAGATCTGATCAACCAAAGTTTGTATCTGGAAGTTTTGAGAAGGTTTAGTCACTATTTGCAGAAAAAACTTCCCAAATGTGGTAAACAAGTGACTGGTTCTTCCACCATGACAACACACCTGCCCACATACACTGAGTGTGCAACAGTTTTTGACCAAAAACAGTTCCGCCCTCCCTATTCACTTGATCTTGCCCCGAGCAACTTTTTGTTGTCTCCCCAGATGAAAAAGGTCCTCAAAGGGAAATGTTCTGTTGATGTGGAACAGATGAAACAAAAAACGGCAGAAACACTAAAAGACATCAAAACCGACAAGTTTAATAACTGTTTTGAACAGTGGCAAAAGTGTTTTGATAGGTATATCACATCAAACGAAGAGCATATTGGAGGTGACTGAAGTTTAAACATGTAAGAATAAATACACAATTTGTTATAAAAAAATTCCAGTTTTTTGATGTCCCCCCTTGTACAACATATACAAAAGACAAATATAGTCTCATTCATACACACATCACAAAAAATAAGTAAAATGGATGCCTAAAAAGCCTCAAACATCAATGCAATGACAAATAGGATATCTATTTATTCATTAAATTTTTTTTAAGAATCTCCCATGTGCTATTGAGAATTTTTTCTGTGCTGAGCAGCAAACTATGTGCTGGATAAACAAAACAGACAAGTCTTTGACCTCATGCAGCTTACATGCTAGTGGGAGAGACCAAAAATAGACATGAACTGTAATTTCAAAGTCATAAAATTGAGGTGTGTTACTTCCTCAATATTTCAAATCTATTTTGAATAATGTGCTCTCTGAATTAGCAGCTGTTTTAGTATCTTGCAAACATTGTGAAGATCTATACCTAATAATTCTACTTATAGGTAATATTAAATTTTAATAGGATCTACATCTTGGCAAGAGTTCTATTTTATTTCATTAAGTCCTGACTTAATTGTTGTCATAGGCACTATGCCAGTATTAATTTCCAAGGCTCTATCACTCTGTTATTAGAGAAAGTCAAACTGTTCTTTAAAAATATATTAGTGTTTCTTCCTCAGAAACCACTGAGAAAAATTCTTGCTTGGATCAGGTTTGTAGATAATGCAGTAAAGAAAAACCTTTAAACACTAAGTATGTGGTTTCACCTGTATAAGAGCTTGATGGGTACTTCTATACAAGACATATGAGCCTTGCAAGGAACTACAAAATCAGCATCAGTTCCAACATTTTTTTAATCTTCACTTTATTTTTCTCTAAGGATGCATAACAACTTCTGAAACAAATGCAAGCAGCTTTTCTGTTTTCCGAGTACAAATGCTAAGTTTGGATTTGTGCTAACAGTTTGAGTTTAGAAGTAGTTACTTTCAGGTAAATTATTCAATATTTTAACATAAACAAACTATTATGGACCTGATTATTAAAGTTGTATAAATACACATTGAATGTCTCTGAGATATTACTAATATTGCAACATCAGGTTTTTTTAATCCTCTATCATTCTTTTTGGATATAAATCTGTTCTACACACAAAAAAAGTAGCTAACATTTTAATAGTAATACTGTGAATCTGTGAACAATTATAGTTTCCTTTTATTGGGTACCTGTGAGGTGCCAAGTCCTTTTGACACATGGTGTCATTCATTGTCACAGCAACTTTGTAAGGCAGACAGAATTTTCCCCAAGTTTACACATGAGGGAACTATAATAGAGAGAAATTAAAGAACTGCACCACAAACACTGGGTTTGCCAACCTATAACATGCAGAACTTACATGCATCTCAATTCCACAAGGAAAACTTTTCAAAAATGTTAATGTCTTTACATTACTGCATGTATCAAAGGGGATTTTCAAACGACATTTTATAAATGAAAATATGCCCTATAGTTCATACAGAAATCAAATGGCAAATTATAAGAAGTAGATATGCATGAATATTTTTTGTTAAAATACCACAGCATGATGTAAAACTTACATCTTTGTTAGATTTTGTACTGCTGTATCAACCACTGGGGGGCAGCATCAAACATTATTGTATAACTTTGCTTGGCCTAATGGGATGATTTAATGCCAAGCACTGTAACTTATGCAGTTAATACAGTAACTATAAGTAATGGAAAAGAATTAGAAGCCAATACTGTTTGATTCCATAGTACATGTTCATTTTCATTGTACCACACTATCTCTCTATCCTATTTCTCCCACGATCTGAGACTACATTCTTTTAAAATTTCTATTGTCCTTAATGGTCTACAATCTATCTGGTATGACAGTAAAGGTATTTCTCAAATACCCAGCTGCAGGAAGAACAAATTGAGTTTTGCAAAAACAGATTAAAAACAATAAGCACTTTCTTGAGTACTTCAGAATTAATCATTAGGGATCCTTAGTTTTAAGGTAGAAAAGGAAATAAAAAGCACAACTTTCTGCTGAATCTTTCTTCAGGGCACAGAATGAGAGGGAACAGCCAAGAGCAATTTCCCCATCCTCATTCACTGACCTTACAACAGTTGCTAAGCAGAGGGAGAAGGCCTATCTCCAGCACTAAAGGAGATGAGCAGCCTGAAAGTTGGTCCACCGTGGAGTGTAGATGGGTGATGGAAGCAGCAGAGGGAGTATCAGCACACCATCCCAAACCAGGAGAGTTAGATGAAGAGAGGCCATCGGAAACTGGTTCAACTTGATTCTGAAAGACCTAGCAGGGCCTTGGCCTTGTGGTAGGATACAGGTTCAGGGAGCTTATAGTCTCCATTACTTGACTCAGTCCAGTAGATACACATGGCCAAATCTCATAAACATGTCTATCTCCTCTGAGTTACTTCCTTCGGAAGAACTTCCTGCTAGGCTGTCAGGCCTTCCTAAGGAACCTGGTGGTTAACAGGACCACAAGTGTTACCATTTGCAGTTGTTCATCTAGCCTGTTACACTTCCACAGATTCAGTCAATACGGAGACAGTAAGCGTCAATGGATTTAGGAAGTTTATTACCTGAAAGATCAACACAATGTCAGCTTCCTGTGCCCCTAGTCCCACAGAAAGACACCAAACCTAAAGGGCAAGATGACTAACAGCATGGGTAACAGGTCACTCTGCTGGAGCGGCATCACCCTTAAACTGCAACCAAAAGACTACAGATTTTCACAAAAGCCTGAGGCTATACCTTAAGTGGGAGCAAGGTGGGAAGTCCTACACTCAGCTGAAACCAAACTGGAAGAGGGATAAGAGACAGCCAGGTTCCCAAGAGATGGGGGTAAGACATGGCCTCAAGTGGCTCCTCGGCAGGCTTCTCTTCCATTGCTCCAGGCGCTGTCTCCAGACCTGTGAGCAGAAGTGACACCGGCCCACCCTACCTGTCCCCCACCCCACTCCCATACCCCACCATTGTAGCACACAACAACAGCCTGGGCAGAGAATTTCAAAGCCTGGGGCACATGATGGGTTCTGTGGGTAAGAGAATGAAGCCAAACAGGCAGGAATCCTCCCAGAATTTTCTGCAGTTACCAGGAAGTATCCTCTCACAGTTCCTGAGACAGAACTTTTTTTATTTTTGAATTTTTTATTGTGGCAAAATATGTACAACATAAAATGTATTATTTCAGCCATTTTAAGTGTACATTTCATTGGCATTAGTTATATTCACAGTGTTATGCAACCATCATCATTACCTGTATCCAAAACTTTTTCATAATCCCAAACAGAAATTTAAGCATTAAGCAATAACCTCCCATTCCTAACTCTGTCTACTCCCTGGTAACCTCGATTCTCTGTTCTGTCTCTATGAATTTGCCTATTCTAGATAGTTCATATGAGTGGAATCACACAATATTTGTCCTTTCATGCCTGGCTTATTTCACTTAACATAATGTCTTCAAGATTCATCCATTTTGTAGTTTATGTCAGAATTTCCTTCCTTTTAAAGGCCAAATATTATGTCATGAGTGTGTGTGTACCACATTTTGTTTATCTATTCATCTGTTGATGGACATCTGGGTTACATTAAAGAAAATGTAGGCCCATAGCTCTTGGGGTCATCTTTCACATTTGGGCAAAAGACAACCCAAGGATAAAACCACATCACAGAGGAAAGAAGCTGGCCACAGAGAGTGAGCATGAGTCATTGCTGGAGGACCTAAATCCAGTAGTGCCTAAGAACAGCCCTAACCCTGAGTCTTTCAGTTACATGAGGCAGAATATTCCCTTCTTTTCTTAATGTAGTTTAAGTTGGGCTTCTCTTCTTACAAACAAGAATCCTATTAAATCAACCACTGTCAAAGAACATGCTTAGCTATGTTCTAGAAAAACAAATTTAAAAGGATATTCTTTTTATGCCTCCGAAGTGCACAATGAAATTTTCAAACTTTCTCATTGCTAATTTTTTTCCTGTCATTATCTTAATTGAAAATTGTTATTGTCCTAAACAGAGAGACTGTTTTCTATAAAGTCTGTTAGTGTTACTGCCACTCTCCGATCCCCCAAGAAAATTTAGAGATTTTCTTAATCTATAGCATAGCATCTTTCCAAAGTGTACACATAGTTGATTCTAGGAAAGATCACCTAGAGACTATCACCATGGCATAATTCCTGACTTTACTTCCAAACCATTGTTGCTGTTGGGTCTCTCTTTGATTTATTTTTTTATATACTTCTCTACTTTAATAAGATTATTCTTCATCAATAGCTTTCATCATTTCTGTTAAAAGAAAATTTTTAAGATCTTTTTTTAAGCCTCACAATACTGTTGATATTACATCCATTTTACCACATATAGATTTCTTCAGGAACTCCAAAATTTTTGAAATGTCATTAAAAAGTGGAAACTAGTACAACAACAAATGTAACTGCTGTTTTCTAATCACTAATTTGGTAATAAAATAGAATTAAAGAAGCTCCAAGTTAAGCCCTCTGCTCTAAACTGACCCCCAAAGTCAGATCTTTTCACTAAATAAAAGTTCACTTATTTTTGACCCATTTCACAATTTACTAGCTTTCAGTCTCTAAAAATACATCTAAATATTTTATGTTGTGCACAGTGAGTGGTTTTGTTCCCTCCCTTCCCTCCCTTCCTTCCAGTAAAATGCTTTTCTTCATATAAAGTCATATGCAAAACTATATGTATTAAAAAGAGAGAAGGAGAGCTGTTTTGATGAAGCTAGAGCCACTTGTCTGCTCTGCCACCCACCCACGTCAGTCTCTGTGGTTCTGTGAAAAGGGGACTGAATAACTTTTCTGTGAGGTGTTCTAATTTATAGCTAAAGTTCTATCCTGCAAGCAAGAGAAGAATTCTTGTATTTCTTTGTGTGTCTTATATTCCAACCTTTTCATCATGTTTGACTCCCTTCCACATTAATCTTGAAAGCCCTCAAGAAGGCTAAGGAGCTAGTAAAAATGTCATAAGCTACAGACAATGAAAAAGTTGTCTCTGAGTTCCTTATTGGACTTTATTTTATACAACCTGCTTTTACATTTTTAAGCATTCTGACTTCTATTGCTTTTTTTTTTCAATATAGTAGCTATATTGAGCTGGTACATGTGGTAGGCACTGTGCTATTTTAAAACCTTACATCCACATTTCTTTTAATCTTCATAACAGCCTGAGTCTTGGTGCTGTCAGCATTTATACTACATTTGTGGTTCTAACCTTGGTTGCAAATTATAACTTACCTAACGTGTGGAACTTTTGAAAACTCTATATCAGTTATCACAATCAGACCAATTAAATCAGAATCTCTGAGAGAGAGAATCAGGCATTTGTGTTTTTAGAAACTCCCTAGGTGATTCCCACGTGTTGCCAAGGTTGAGAACCACTGCTCTAAGAGGATTTCTCATGTCAGCTGCTGAGAAAATTTATTTTCTGTATTTTCTTTTCAAGTGGATACTCTTCAAATGTAGTAAATGTACACAGATGCACATTTCTACCAATGATGCTGACATTATTTAGAATAATTTAAAATTACTTTTAGTCAATTTGTCAGTCACCACTAGAAAATTCTTTACCCACAGCAGGATCTTGGAGAAAGCCACAGAGCTGTTTGTTCACCTGGGAGAGGGTTCCTCCTGCTGACTGTGCCTGCATCTACAGCAGGATGAATGTGGGCTCCACACCCTGCACCAAACTCTCCCCATCTCACCTTATTAATACTTAGAGTGATAAAGGAAACTAGACTTAGAACTGAGTTTCTACCTCCTTCTCAGAAGAGCTCAGAATCAATTCCCCTGTGCCTTTTCATTTACCTCAGTCACCACAAGCCCTAGTCTCTCCTAGAGCATCCCTTACCCTGAACTCAAAGCCTTTAGGCTGCGCACATCCCCTAATCTGATTCAAGCCCCCAACTCTCCAACACTTGAATCTGAAACCCTGACATCTACAAAATCCTCTGCACTCTTCATCTCTCCTTTGAATGTTTCCTTCACCTTCTTAATCTGACTGAAACCTGGCTATGCCATAGGGGCAAAGCTTTCTCAACACCTACAATATCCAGCACAAACAGGAGACACCCAGGAAATGTTGAATAAGAGAAAAACTTGTAGTACTATTAATAATAGCTTAGACCCCAGGTAGAGGGACAAGATTTCATGAGAGAAATGCATGATGAAAGAAAAGAGATTGAATACTAACTTCAGCAGACAGGCAAGTGAGTGAAGAGAGTAAGTGTGAGAACCACTGAAAGGCAGAACATAGAGAAAGAGATAGAGACACACAAAAAAGTGAGAAAGACAAAAAAGAGAAGTTCATGGAAGCCTAGAGAAGAGAGTGGTGTTCTAGAGAGTTGTTGGTCAGAAACAAAAGCAGTTGTTCTGAATTTAGCTGGAAGAAACAGAACATGTTCGGTGAGTAAATTTGGAGGACCATTTAGACATTGGAAGAAAGAGTTTAAAAGGAGGAAGAATGAGACAAAATGAGGAGGAACAGGTTGCAGATAAGGAGAGGTAAATTTGGTAGCCCCAAGAGGTCAATGGGCACATTCACTGTTGGATCTGACCAAACAGAAGAATACAGAGACAGAGACAGAACTTCCTAAACCTGACTCCTAAATGCTATGAAATGCTATGGCAACAAACAACCCCATCCTCATGTGAGTGGTAAAGGAAAGTCATATATATATGATGTTTATAGTACTTGGGGGCAGAGGAATCCCCCCCAACCTTGCTAGCTCCTTGTTGGAAGAAATCCTGGGGACTGGAGAGTAAGTCAACCGGTCAATCAAAGATAAGCTGATGAGGGACAGTAACGGGAGGTAGACGAAAGGGACTGTTCATCAACTTGCCTCCAAGCCAGCAACCCGTGAATGCTGTGGATCAGTTGTATCTCCTCCTAATTCAAATGTAACTCATGTAAATAAATGTTTATGGATCTCCTTTGTGTCACCTGTCATTGATAGCACCGTTAGTGTACAAAAGGAAACTCAATGTCTGCTCAATGGTGTGCTGGGAAACAACCGTTTGTTTCTTACTTTTACAGTAGCTGCAGATTTCATGGTGTAAATACTCCCATCACAACTAATTTCAAGTCAAGAACATCATGGCCCTGAAAGAGGACCAGAGCAGAGTTGTGCACAACGAGTTTTGTGAGCCAGTGTGGGCTGGTTCCAAAGAGTCAAGTGTAATCGGTCTGGACCGGGGCTGGCACAGACAATGTTCAAAAGCCTTTGGGAGATTGTGCATATGAATCAACTGGGGACCTTATTAAAATGCAAGTTTTGACTCAGTACATGCTGCTGGACCCTAATAAGAAAGGTGAGTGGACTAAAGGGAAAAAAAAGTCATTCACAGTCTTACCACTGTCCGAAGTGTTTGAGAGAGAGGCTATGTAGAGAAGCCATAAATTGGAAGTTCACGATTTGTGACAGAGCCCATAGAGATGTTTGCGTTTATCCAATTTCATTTTACTTTTTAAATTTGAGTTAGATGCCAGCATTATCAAAGTCTGTGCTCCCAGCTTCTAGGTGGGTGCAGGGGCAATAACAATAATAACAAAAGAAGATGTGTTGATACTGGGCATACACCCCTGTATGTTGCCCCTTGCCCTCTTAGGGGAGGCAGTCCTTTTGCCATTGTTGCCAACTGGTGATCTTCATTGCTTTGCATTTCCTATCTCATCCATGAAGAATCTGAGGTGCATTCATATTTTAGGTTTTTACATAACTGCATTTTCCTCCTCAGTTGCACTACCTTTCTGTCTCATCTCCCATCATGCCCCACATATAAACTGTATATTCTTGAAATGCCTTGCACAGTAATCTTAAAATATACTATCTTCTTTCTTCCCTCCAAACTTTGCACTGCTCCCGTTCCTAGAACACACTCCATCCTTCTCTGCTGGAAACAGTCTAAATTGTTCTTCGAGACCCAGCTCAAACATATCTCCTTAGGAAGACCTTCCTTGGCTCTTCTGTGCTCCTATAGCAGAGTGAATCTTCTATCAAATCTTATTTTTCATCATTTGGACTTATCTCTTATTCTCTGAGGTTCAGAAGGGCATAGATGGACTTTATCCATTTTTGTATTCCCAGAGTAGAATGCTTTGGTGTACAGGACATCCTCAATAGCTTTGTAAAAAGAATAAATTAATTTTAAGCTCTTAGATCATTCTCTCTTGACCTTTCTTTTTCTTAATTTATTAAGGGGTTTTTGCAATTATTATCCTATCTTATAATCCCAAGTTAATTCTATTTCCATATCTATCTCCAGCCCCTCAGCAGGCTCTCTCCTCCCCCCTGAACTTCAATTTTGGTGTTGTTTACTTGATTTGTAAGAATATCATTTATTCCATAAATCTGGTCCCAGATAAACGTAGGGCTCCTCCAATTAAACACCCCTTTATAGAATTGATAACTTATACTTTCGTGGCATGACCATTTTTTACCCCAAGCACTTTTATTAACACACTTTATTCTCACACTAACCCCATAAAATACATGAACAGAGCCGGGCTCGGTGGCTCAGCCTGTAATCCCGCGCCTTTGGGAGGCTGAGGTGAGTGGATTGCCTGAGCCCGCGGGTTCGAGACCCGCCTGGGCAGTGAGACCTCATCTCTACAATAAATCAAAAAATCAGCCGGACGTGGTAGCGCATGCCTGTAATTCCAGCTACTTGGAAGGCTGAGGCGGAAGGATCACCGGAGCCCAGCAGGTCGAGGCTGCGGTGGCCGGGAGCGGCCACTGCACTCCAGTCTGGGCGACAGAGTGAGACTCCAACTCAAAAAAAAAAAAAAATACATGAACAACATATTACCCTCTTTTAGTACATAGAAGCAAAAGTGAAATGTCCTCAATGCAGTGGGAAGAAGGAAAACATAAAACTTAAGAAAAACCTTGGCCATACCCAACTAAGTCCTCATTAAGGAAGATTCACTGAGTGGCCTTCCCTGGTTATCAGTCCCCAGTACTGCTGGGGCTAAGGCTCCGCCTCATTCCACTTTCAAACTTCTCTGATTCCTATACTTTATTGAAAAACTGAGACCCAGACATGTTGAATTTACTTGAATTACAGCCAAAGAAGCAACTCGGGTCTTTTGATTCCCAGCATAAGATTCTATTCTGCCTACTTATGTTCTCCTTCACAACAGAGCTATAGTCATCCAGCAATACACATGTGCTTTAATCTGCCTTCACAAACATTTAGAAATAAAAGCACTGATGCCTTTTCCTCAAGAAACAAGAACTGTATGATGATCAAAAAGTTTCTCATTCAATGTATGGAGCGAGTTGCATTGGGCAACTCTAAAATGCCCAAATATAATTACTCCGTCAGTGTGCATGAGAAAGTCTCTGATCCATAAATCAATTTACTGCTTTCCACATTATGTGTCACTTTCAAGTCAATGCTCTGCATTCAATGTTTTTGGAAATACTTACATTCAGTGATTTTGGAAATATTTACCTTATAGATGAGATAAGAATAAAGATTTTAGCATGCTGACCCACCAACAATAAACTGAAAGCAAGTTAATGGGAAAAAAGCAATGCCCGAGAAATAAATGGAAGACCTCAAATGGGTAAGGGTGGGATGAAACACCTTCCATGAGTTTAAAAGGAGTTAGTAATGGGGTGGAAATGGCAGAGCTTGAAGGCATAATGATCCATTTCTCTCACATGTCCAACCATTTTGGAAGAATTTTGATGTGCCCACAGGAACACATCCATGAAAATGCGGGTACAACCAGTACTCTTTCCCCAAGGTGCACCATAAGCAGTGTGATAATACAACACACTGCTGCTTATGGGATCACAACCAGGCACTCTGGAAAGGTTGAGTTATCTGGGGAATTATGGTGTCTATTTTTTTTTTTTTTCCAATCTCCACACACTGCTCTTAACTCGGTGACTCCAAACGGCTTCTCTGCCATTTCTGTTCCCCTTTTAGGGAAGGAAAATTTCATCTCTCCTTCAGCAGTCAGGAGGGCTTAAGGGTTCTGGATTTCTTCTTCCCGTGTGTCTGTGTTAACACAACTTTTTAAAAGAAGGGCTAGTCTAAGAAATTTTTTTCCTGCTAAAGTATTATATTTGTTTTAGAAAGTTTTAAAGTCCATATGTATGCTTGTAGATACAAGAACCTGTCTGGAAGCCACACAAGAAACCTGGAAGCGAGCCTAGAGGTTGGGGGAATGAAGGGATGAGATTTTTAACTTTAGTGTATGTTTTTAATTATTTGAAATATTTTAAACTTATTTTTATTAAGAAAAAGAATGGAGGGAAGGAAGACTGGTAATTATGGAAAAGGAAGCCGAAATCAATGGAGAGGGGTGCAACTGCGCACCTCACTGCCCTGGATCTTAGAAAAGCCTTCCCTCAACCCCAGTCTCTTAACAGACAAGGAGAAAACGCGGGACTGAGTCAGAGGCGGCAAAAAACTTATCTCCGCGTGAGCGCAGGGAGCCAAGTTCTAAGAAAGGGCACGGGATTCAGTGGAGAGAGAAATGTAAGGAAGCCAGAGTGCACCCGTGCGCGCGCGCGTGTGCACGTATGTGCGTGTGTGTGGCAGGGATCCCCGAAGGAGCAGGAGCGGGGCGCGGACTCTCTTACCCCCTAGCCAGTTGTCAGAGATGTTCTGGAGCATCGTGACTGGGATGCAGAAAAACGTGATGAGCAGGTCGCTGAGCGCCAAGGAGCAGATGAAGATGTTGGTGACCGTGCGCATGGCCTTGCTGCGGGTCACCACGTAGAGCACCAGAGCGTTGCCAAAGAGCGCCAGGGCGAAGATGAGCACGCTGGTGAACACGAAGGCCCGCTTAGCGCTCCCGGGCAGCTCTGGGGTGTAGACGAGCGGCCGCAGCCCGTACAGCGCGATGAACTGCTCCCGCGTCAGGTTGTGACCCCGCAGCAGGCGGGAGAACTGCTCCGGGGTGATGTTGAGCGCCTGCATGCCGTGAGCTCTCCGGCGCGCCGGCTACTGCCTGGCCATCCGCGTCCCGGCGCCGCGCGGGCTGCAGCGATGGCCGGGCGACAGGGGATGGTCGGGCTGCAGGAGATGGCCGCGCTGCAGGGGACAGTCCCGCGGCCGCCTCCGTTCCTCGGTTCCCAAAGCTGGCGCGCGGGAGGACTCTCGGCTGCACCCGGGAGATTCGGTAAAGGAGAGCGGTGCTGGGACCACACCCACAATCGGGCGGGAAGCCAGACTCAATGCCAGAAACAAAATGTTGACAGTTCATAGAAAGTTCTTCCCCGACTCTTCCCTAAGGCAGCGCTGCGACCGTCCGGAACGCTGGCGCGCCACGCGAGGGTCCCCGCGTCTCTCACTCCCAACCTCTGGCCACGCGGTGCGGACACGGCACCAGCTCCGGGAGCGGCAGGGGGTGGGGCTGAGCTCGGCGAGCCCCTCCCTGCTGTAGGGCACGGATCCCGCCTCCCCGCATCCCTCCTCCTGCCCTGGGACTTGCTTATATGTAAAACTGGGGATTGAGGTTTTCTGCAGTTTCACAGCTACTCCTCTTGAGAAATAATGTGAGTTTCAGCTACCCAAGGCAAATAGGATTCATTTTAAACTATTTTCTGTATTTAACAAAATAATTAGGGGGGGTTAGGGTTTCGAAATTGCCTATAGAATACAATGTTCATCTGGGGAATGAGCCACTTGAGACTCAATACCCACCACTCACAATATGTCCATATCGCGAACATGAATGAGCCCCCGAATCTAAAATTTAAAAAGGTTACATATAGGACACAGGAAGTTTCAGAGATAATACAGAAATGTCCCGTGTACTCTTCACCCTGTTTTCCCCCATCTGAGTCTCCAGTGTCCGTTATACCATTCTCTATGTCTTTGCAAATCTCTAGTTTATCTCCCACTTACAAGTGAGAATATGCAGTGTTTGGTTTTCTGTACCCGAGTTCGTTCACTTAGGATGATGTTCTCCAATTCCATCCAAATTGCTGCAAAACACAGTATTTCATTCTTTTTTATGACTGAATAATATTCCATGGATATGTATTCCACATTTTCATTATCCACTGGTCCGTTGATGAGCATTTAGGTTGATTCCACATCTTTGCAATTGTGAATTGTGCTGCAATGGACTTGTGAGTGTGGATATCTTTTTTGAATAATGACCTCTGTTCCTTAGATACCTAACAATGGAATTGCTAGATCAAATGGTAGATTTACTTTTAGTTCTTTGAGTAATCTCCATACTTTCTTTCCACAGAGAATGTACTAATTTCCACTCTGATCCACAATGTATGAGTGTTTCCTTGTTCTTATATCCACAACCGCATCTATTGTTTTATTTTATGTCATTTTTAATAATTCTGGCTGGTATAAGGCGGTATCTCATTATGGTTTTAATTTGCATTTCCCTGATGATGAGTGATGTTGAACTTTTAAAAATATGTATGTTGGCCATGAGTACATCTTCTTTTGAGAAAGTTATGTTCATTTTGGTTGCCCACTTTTTAATAGGGTCATTTGCTTTTTTTGGTTTTTTTCCTTGCTCATTTGTTTGAGTTCCTTGCAGATTCTGGATATTAGTTCGTTGTCAGAGGTATAGTTTGTGAATATCTTCTCCCATTCTGTAGGTTGCATATTTGCTCTGTTGATTTTTTCTTTTACTCTGCAGAAGCTTTTTCATTTAATTAAGTCCCACTTGTCTATTTTTCTTTTAGTTTCATTTACTTTTTGTGTTTTTGCCATAAATTATTTACCTAGACCAATGTTTCGAAGAGTTTTTCCTATGTTTTCTTCTAGAATTTTTATGGCTTCAGGTCTGACATTTAAGTCCTTAATCCATCTTGACTCAATTTTTGTATATGGGAAGAAAAAGGGATCTAGTTTCTTTTCTTTTCTTTTCTTTGCTTTGCTTTGCTTTGCTTTCCTCTCTCCCTCCCTTTCTTCCTTTCTTCATGCTAGCCAATTTTCCCAGCACCATTTGTTGAGTAGGGTGTCCTTTCCCCAGTGTATGTTTTTGTCTGCTTCGTCAAAGATTAGTTGGTTGTAGGCATTTGGGGTTATTTCTGGATTCTTTATTCTCTTCTATTGGTCTGTGGGTGCTCTTGTGCCAGTACCATGCTGTTTTGGTTATTACAGCCTTGTAGTATAATTTGAAGTCAGGTAATGTGATGCCTCCAGTTTTGTTCTTTTTGCTTAGAATTGCTTAGGATATTCTAGTTATTTTTTGGCTCCATATGAATTTTATAATTGTTTTTTCCTAATTATTTGAAAAATGACATTGGTAGTTTAATAGGAATTGCACTGAATTTGAAATTACTTTGGGTAAAATGGTCATTTTAACAATGTTGATTCTTCCAATCCATGTGCATGGGATGTTTTTTCTATTTGTTTGTGCCCTCTACAGTTTCTTTCATCAGAGTTTAGTAATTATCCTTGTAGAGATCTTTCAACACCTTGGCTAAATATATTCATAGATATTTTAGTTTTTTGGTTGCTATTGTAAATGGAATTGAGTTCTTGATTTGATTTTCAGCTTTGGTGTATAGCAGTGTTACTGATTTGCGTGTGTGGATTTTGTATCCTGAAACTTTACTATATTAATTTATCAAGTCCAGGAGTACTTTGGAGAAGTCAAAAGGATTCTCTAGGTATAAGATTATGTATTCAGCACACATAAATAGTTTGATTACTTATTTTTCAATTTAGATTGCCTTTCTTCCTTCCTTCCTTTTTTTTTTTTTTTTTTTTCCTGACTGCTCTGACTAGGACTTCCAGTACTATGTTGAATAAGAGTGATGAAAGTGGGCATTCCTGCTTTGTTCCAGTTCTGAGGAGGAATGCATTAAACTTTTCTCCATTCAGGATGACATTGGCTGTGGGTCTGTCATATATGGCTTTTATTATTTTGAGGAATGTTCCCCCATGCTTATTTTGTTGAGGGTTTTTATCATAAAGAGATGCTGGATTTTTATCAAATGCTTTATCTGCATCTATTAAACAATGTTATTATTTTTGGTTTTAATTCTGTTTATGAAGTGGATCATTTTCATTGATTTATGTATTTGAATCATCCTTGCATCCCTGGGATAAAACCCACCTAGTCATGGCATACTTTTTTTTTTTTTTTTTTTTGAGTTGGAGTCTCACTCTGTCGCCCAGACTGGAGTGCAGTGGCCGCTCCCGGCCACCGCAGCCTCGCCTGCTGGGCTTCGGCGATCCTTCCACCTCAGCCTTCCAAGTAGCTGGAATTACAGGCAGACGCTACCACGCCCGGCTGATTTTTTGATTTATTGTAGAGATGAGGTCTCGCTGCCCAGGCGGGTCTCGAACCCGCGGGCTCAGGCAATCCACTCACCTCAGCCTCCCAAAGGCGCGGGATTACAGGCTGAGCCACCGAGCCCGGCCCATGGCATACTTTTTAAAGTGTGTTGTTGAATTTGGTTTGCTAATAATTTGTTGTGGATTTTTGCTTCTATGTTCATAAGAGATACTGGTCTGTAGTTTTCTTTTCTTTTTTCTTTTTCCTTTTTTTTTTTCTCTATCTTTTCCTGGCTTTGGTGTTAGAGTGACACTGGCTTTGTAGAATGAGTTAGAGAGGATTACTTCTTCTTCAATCTTGTGGAATAGCTTCTGTAAAATTGACCAGTTCTTTGATGCCAATGTTTCTTTGAAAGTCTGGTAGAATTCAGCTATGAGTCCATCAGATACTGGACTTTTTTTGTTGGGAGTCTTCTAATTACTATTTCAATCATGCTATTGATTACTGGTCTATTCAGGGTTTCTATTTCTTCTTGGTTCAAGGTTGAGGAGGTTGGATGTTTCCAAGAATTTATTGATTTCCTCTAGATTGTTTAGTTTGACAGCATAGAGGTATTTATACTAGTCTCGGATGATCTTTTGGATATATTTAGTGTCAGTTGCAAAGTCTCCATTTTCATTTCTGACTGTGATAATTTGAGTCTTCTCTGTTCATGTCTTAATTAATTTAGTCAGTGAACTAACAATTTTGTTTATGGTTCAAAGAACCAACTTTTTGTTTCATTGATTCTTTGTATTTCTTACTTCAATTCCATTTAGTTCTGCTTTGATCTTCATTATTTCTTTTCTTCTGCTAGCCTTGGGTTTGGTTTGTTCATGTTTTTCTAGTTCCTTGAGGTATAACTTGTTTCATTGTTATCATTCATTATGAAGAATTTTTAAAGTTTCATATTGATTTCATTGTTGGCCCAGGGATCATTCAGGAACAGATTATTTAGCTTCCATGTGTTTGTTTGGTTTGGTGAGTTCTTCTTGGAGTTAATTTCTAGTTTTATTCCACGTGATCTGAGAAGTTGCTTGATATGATTTTGATTTTTCTGAATGTATTATAACCTGATTTTTGACCTGTTATATGGTCTATCTTGGAGACTGTTCCATGTGCTGATGAGAAAAATGTTTATTTTGTTGTTTAGGGATGGAATGTTCGGTAGATGTCTTTTAGTTCCATTTGTTCAGTTACTCCAATGTTTCTTTGTTGATTTTCTGTTTTGATGACCTGTCTATTGCTGTCAGTGGAGTATTGAAGTCTCCCACTATTAATGTATTACTGTCTATCTCTTTTTTTAGGTCCAGTAGAATTTGTTTTATATGGGGGCTCTGACATTAGGTACATATATGTTTTAAATTGCTATGTCTTCTCATTGAATTGATCCTTTTATCATTATATAATAGCCGTTTTGTCTTTTTTACTGTTATTAATTTAAAATGTGTTTTATATGATAAGAGAATGGCTATTTCTGTTCATTCTGGGTTTCCATTTGCATGGGATATTTTTCTCCACCCCTTTGCCTTGAGTTTATATGAGTCTTTGTGAGTTAAGTAGGTCTCTTGAAGGCAGCAGGTATTTGGGTTGTGCATTTTTTTAATCCATTCTGCCAGTCTATATCTTTTTAGTGGGACATTGAGACCATTTATGTTTAGGGTTAATAATAATATGTAAGAAATAGTTTCATTCATATTTCTTCTTATCTGGCTGCTTCATTCATTTATTTATTTTCTCTTTTGTACTGTGTTCCATAAGGCCTGTGAACTTTGTGATTTCCAGCATTTTTCTACTGAGGTGTTTTGACCCTTTGTTTCAGTGTCTAGAACTCCTTTACTCAAAGGATTTCTTGTAGAACCAGTCTAGCAGCAATAAATTCCCTCAGCATTTGCTGATCTGCAAAGAATTTCATTTATCCTTAATTTATGAAACTTAGTTTTGTAGTATACAAAATCCTTGGCTAACTGTAATTCTGTTTGAGGAGACTGAAGATGGGGCCCCAGTTCCTTCTAGCATTTAGGGTTTCTTCTGAGAAGTGTGATAGGTTTGCCTTTGTAAGCTATTTGATGTTTTTGTCTCATTGCTCTTAAAATTCTCTTTTCCACATTAACTTTGCATAACCAGATGATTATATGCCTTGGGAATGAACTTTTTGCAATGAATCTTCTTGGAGGGAGGGGAGCTCTTTGGGATTTTTGTATCTGGATATTTAGATATCTGGCAAGGTCAGGGAAGTTTTCCTCCATTGTTCCTTCAAATAAGCTTTCCAAACCTGTTGCTTTTTCCTCTTCCTCAAGAACACCTGATTCATAGGTTTAGATGTTTTACATTTTCCCCCATTTCTTGGAGACTTTGCTCCATTCTCTTGATTCTTTTTTCTTTATTGATGTATGATTGGATTCATTAAAAAACCTTTTCTTCAAGTTCTGAGATCATTTCCTCTGTTTGTTCTAGTCTACTGTTAAAGGTTTACACTGCATCTTCTACTTCCCTAAATTATTCTCTCGTTTCCAGAATTCCAGCTTTTTTTTTTTAGTTGTCTAGCTCTTTTAAGAATTTTTCATTCATGTCTTGAATTAATTTTTAAAAATTTCTTTATGTTGATTTTCAGCTTTCTCCTGAAGTTCTATGATCAATTCAACCTTTTGAATTCTATGCTAAAGAGTTGATGTGATCTTTTGGGGGTGTTGGGTAACCTTGTTTTTCATATCGTCAGAATTATTTTTCTGGTTCCTTCTCATTTGACTATTTCTTCTTATTTGAGATTGACAGGGACTGACATAGGGCATTATATGTTTCCTTTGGTTATATATAGCCTTGGTGTGATAAGTTTCTCAACTGCAAGCTGTGGCAGTCCTGTGCTGGGTTACCTGCACTGCCTCATGGCATCCTGAGTGGCCGGAGTGGTTTGGAAAGTGGTGACAGCTGGGGTTTGGAATCAGACCTTCCTGAAAGCTGAAGCAGTATATCCAATGTGGTGGGCTATACTGTGGATCTCCAGCCAGAGATCCAGCTCAAGGGGAAAGTCAGCTATAATGGTTAGATTTCTTCTTTTTCCAGCTCGTGGGGAAAGTCAGCTATAATGGTTTAATTTCTTCTTTTTCCAGCTCATGGGGAAAGTCAGCTATAATGGTTTGATTTCTTCTTTTTCGATTTGGATACATTTTATTTCTTTTTCTTGCCAGATTTCTCTGCCTAGGACTTCCAGTACTATGATGAATAGGACTGGTAAAAGTGGACTTCCTTCCTGTGTTCCAGTTCTGGGGGAAATAGGTTCAACTTCTCTCCATGACATTGGTCGTTGGTTTGTCTTACATGTCTTCTATTGTTTTGAGGAATGTTTCTTCTATGCCTATTTTGCTGAAGGTTTTTATCATGAAGGGATGTTAGATTTTATCTAATGCTTTTTCTGTGTCTATTGAAACAATCACATGATTTTTGTTTTTAATTCAGTTTATGTAGTGCATCACGTTTATTGACTTGTGTATGTTGAACTATCCTTTAATGCCTGGGATAAAACCCACTTGATCATGGTGGATTTTTTTTTTTAATATGCCAATGAATTTTGTCTTCTAGTATTTTGTTGAGAATTTTTCTGTCTATGTTTATCAGGGGTATTGGTCTGTAGTTTTTTTTTTTTTTTTGTCTTTGTTGTATCTTTTCTAGGATCTGGAATTAGATGATATTGGCTTTATGGAATGCATTAGGGAGAATTCCATCCTTTTCAATCTGATGAAATCACTTCAGTAAAATTAGTACTAGTTCTTTGAAAGTCTAGTGGAATGCCAGGCTCGGTGGCTCAGCCTGCAATCCCGCAATTTGGGAGGCTGAGGTGAGTGGATTGCCTGAGCCCGCGGCTTCGAGACTCACCTGGGCAAGTTGGCAAGACCTCATCTCTACAATAAATAAAAAAAATCAGCCGGGCACGGTAGTGCATGCCTGTAATTCCGGCTACTTGGAAGGCTGAGGCGGAAGGATCGCCGGAGCCCAGCAGGTATAGGCTGCGGTGGCCAGGAGCTGCCACTGCACTCCAGTCTGGGTGACAGAGTGAGACTCCAACTCAAAAAAAAGAAAAAAATAGGAAAAAAAGAAGAAAGTCTAGTGGAATTTGGCTGTGAGCCCACCAGGTTCTGATCTTTTTTTGTGGGGAGACTTTTAATAATCGTTTCAGTCTTGTTACTTGCTATCAGTTTGTTCAAGTATTCTACTTTTTTCTGATTCAAGACTGGAGGTTGTATGTATCCAAGAATTTATCCATTTCCTCCAGATTATCTAGTTTATTTGCATAAAGTGTCCAGAATAATCTCAGATGATCTTTTGTATTTCTGTGGTATCGGTTGTAATGTCTCATTTTATCTCTGATTGAGCTCATTTGAACATTCTTTCTTCATTTCTTACTAAATCTAGCTAGTGGTCTATCAATTTAGTTGATCTTTTCAGAGAGCAAACTTTTTGTATCATTGATTCTTTGTATTTTATTTTAATATCATTTAATGCAGCTCTGATTTGTCTTTGTTTATACTTTTTTTTTTCCTTCTGCTAACTTTGGGTTTGGTTTATTCATGTTTTTCTAGTTCCTTGAGGTGTGACGATAGGCTGTAAATATGTGACCTTTCAGTCTTATTGATGTAAGCCTTAAGTGCTATAAGTTTTCTTCTGAGCACAACATTAGCTGTGTCCCAGAGTTTTGATAACTTGAGTCATTGTTTTCATTCATTTTAAGGAATCTTTAAATATCCATCTTGATTTCATTGTTGACCCAAAGATCGTTCAGGAGCAGATTGTTTAATTTCCATGTATTTTTTGGTTTAAAGATTTCTTGGAGTTAATTTCTAGCTTTATTCCACTGTACTATGAGAGGTGCTTGATATGATTTTGATTTTTTAAAATTTATTGGGACTTGATTTGTGCCCTATCATATGGTCTATTTTGCAGAATATTCCATATACTGATGAGAAAAATGAGTTTTCTGTAGTTTACATAAAATATCTGCAGAACATTGAACCCCAAAACTATAGAAAATTCATTTTTGTCATCAGCACATGGAACATTCTCCAAGATAGACCATATATATAGGTATAGATATAGATATAGATATCTACATGTGGTTTTTTTGGGGGGGTGTTGAGAAACTCTCTGTTTTCATATTACCAGAATCTCTATCTATTTATCTATCTATCATCTATCTATCTATCAATCACCTATCTATCATCTATTTATCGAATCTTCTTGTTGGAGCATATGTCTTCTTGTTAGAGTAATACCTTTATCATTAAACTATATTTGTTATTTTCACTATTATTAATTTAAAGTCTGTTTTATCTAATATGAGAATGGCTGCTTCTGCTAATTTTTTTTATGTCCATTTGCATGGAATATTTTCTCCACTCCTTTACTTTGCGTCTACAGGAGTTTCTATGCATTAAGTGTGTCACTTGAAGGCAGCAGATATTTACATTGTGTTTTTTTATCCACATGCTAATATCTGTCTTTTTTTTTTTTTTAAGTTGGAGTCTCTCTCTGTCGTCCAGACTGGAGTGCAGTGGCCGCTCCTGGCCACTGCAGCCTCGACCTGCTGGGCTCCAGCGATCCTTCCTCCTTAGCCTTCCGAGTAGCCGGAGTTACAGGCGTGGGCTACCACATCCGTCTGATTTTTTGATTTATTGTAGAGATGAGGTCTCTCTGCCCAGGTGGGTCTCGAACCCGTGGGCTCAGGCAATCCACTCACCTCAGCCTCCCAAAGGCGTGGGATTATAGGCTGAGCCACTGAGCCCGGCTTAATATCTGTCTTTTAAATGGGGGCATAAAGCCAATAAGTTCAGGGTTAATAATGATATGTAAGGTACTGTTCCATTAATCATGTTGGTTGTTATATGGCTGCTTTTTTCTCTTTCTATTGTGTTGTTCCATAAGCCCTGTGAGCTTTATGATTTATAGTATTTTTTACCAGAGTGTTTCAACCTTTTGTGTCAATATTTATAACTCCTTATTTTCTTTTTTTATTACTCAGCCTTTTCATTTATTTTATTTTATTTTTAAAAATTTTATTTTTATCTTTTTTTTATTTTAGAGATGTGAGGTGCAATTCAGAGTTAGGTATACAAATGTTTATTATGCAGATACCCTTTTTTTTTTTTTTTTTGAGTTGGAGTCACCCACACTGGAGTGCAGTGGCCGCTCACGGCCACTGCAGCCTCGACCTGCTGGTGGGCTCTGACAATTCTTCCACCTCAGCCTTCCGAGTAGCCGGAATTACAGGCATGCGCTACCACGCCCGGCTGATTTTTTTTTTTTGATTTATTGTAGAGATGAGGTCTCGCTGCCCAGGTGGATCTCGAACCCGTGGGCTCAGGCAATCCACTCACCTCAGCCTCCCAAAGGCGTGGGATTACAGGGGGAGCCACCGAGCCCGGCTGCAGATGCCCTTTTTGATGAGGTATGCCCCTCCCTCCCCTGGCAGTTTCTCTCAACTGCCAATCCCAACCCCCTCCCCTGGCAGTTTCTCACTACTGCCAATCCCTTCCTTATAGTATTATGATAATTGTTCATGGTCCACTTATGAGTGAGAACATATGGTACTCTGTTCTTTGTTTCTGTGATAGATCACTGAGTATGATTGACTCTAAATCCATCCAAGTTGCTGCGAAGTCCCTATGTTTGTCCTTCTTTATGGCTACATAATAGTCCATTGTGTATATACTACATTATTTTAATTCAGTCCAGCTTCAATGGCAATGTGGTTGGTTCCAAGTTTTTGCTGTTGTGAATAGAGCTATAAGAAACATGAGTGCGCAGGTATCATTTTTGTAGAATGATTTGAATTCCTCTGGGTACATTCCCAATAGGGGTATTACTGGGTCATATGGAAGGTCAATTTCTAGTTCTTTCAGAAATCACCAGGCCGGGTTCGGTGGCTCAGCCTGTAATCCCAGCACTTTGAGAGGCCAAGGCCAGTGAATTGCCTGAGCCTGAGGGTTCGAGACCCACTCGGGCAACTTGGCGAGACCTTGTCTCTATAATAAATCAAAAAGTAGCTGGGCATGGTAGTGTGCACCTGTAGTTCTGGCTACTTGGAAGGCTGAGGTGGAGGGATTGCCGGAGCCCAGCAGGTCAAGGCTGTGGTGGCGAGGAGCGTGCCACTGCACTCCGTCTGGGCGAGACTCCAACTCAAAAAAAAAAAAGAAAAGAAAAATTACCACACTGTCTTCCAGAGAGGTTGCACTAGTTTGCATTCCCACCAGCAGTGTAGAGGCATTCCCTTTTCTCCACATCTTTGCCAGCATCTGTTGTTGGCTTGTTTTATTATTGATGGCCATTCTTACTGGAGTTAGGTGGTATCTCAATGTGGTTTTAATTTGCATTTCTCTGATGATGAGTGAGGCTGAGCACTTTTTCATGTGTCTGTTGGCTGCCTGTCTATCTTCTTTTGAGATGTGTCCATTCATGTCTTTTGCCCACTTTTTAACGGGACTGTTTGTTATTTTCCTTTTGGTGTGCTTGAGTTCCTTGTAGATCCTAGATGTTAGACCTTTGTCAGATATAGAGTTGGCAAATATTTTTTTCCATTCTGTGGGCTGTCTCCCTACTCTCTTGATAGTTTCTTTTGCTTTGCAGAAGCTCGTTAGTTTGATGAGGTCCCACTTGTTTATCTTATTTCTCCTTTATTTCGTATAGTGCCAGTGGTGACAAATCCCTTCAGCATTTGCTTGTCTGAGAAAGACTTTATTTCTCCTTCATATATAAAACTTAGATTTTAGGGATACAAAATCCTTGGGTAACTATTATTCTGTTTGAAGATAAGGCACCAATCCCTTCTGGTTTGTAAGGTGGGATTTCTGCTGAGAAGTCTGCTGTTAGTCTGTCAGCTTTATCTTTGTAAATTATTTGATGCTTTTGTCTCACTGTTCTTATCATTGTTTCCTGCACCTTAACTTTGCATAACCTGGTGACTGTATACTCTGGGGTAATCTTTTGCACTAAATCTTCTAGGGGTTCTTTGATCTTTTGGTATCTGGATGTTTAATCTCTGGCAAGGCCAGATAATTTTTCCTCCATTATTCTCACAAATAGGTTTTCCTGTTGCTTTCTCTTCTTTCTCAGGAATATCTATAATCCTTAGACTTGGGTGTTTTTTGTAATCCCACAGTTCTTGAAGACTTTGTCCATTCTCTTGATTTATTTTTATTGTCTAATTGGGTTAATTTAAAAGCCTTTTCTTCAAGTTCTGAGATTCTTTCTTCTACTTTTTATAGTCTACTGTTAAACTGCATTTGGTACTTCTCTAACTGAGTCTTTCATTTCCAGAAGTTTTGTGTGGTTTTTTTTAAGTGTCTATGTTTTTGGAGAATTTTTTATTCATATTCTGAATAGTTTTTTTTTTCCTATTTCTCTACGTTGGTTTTCAACTTTCTCCTGGATCTCATTGAGCAATTTTATAATCAACCTTTTTAATTCTATATGTGGAATTGTCAGAATTATTTTTCTGGTTCCTTCTCATTGGGGTATATTATTCCTTCTTATTTGAGGTTGACAGGAGGCTGATGTAGGCATTGTTGAGTTCCTTTGATTATATATGGCCTTAGTGTAGTGAGTTTTTCAACTGCCAGATGTGGTGGTGCTTTGCTGGGTACTTTCACAGGCTCAAAGTGTCCTGAATGGCCAGGGTGGCGTGGATAGTGGTGTTAGCTTGAGTTTGAGAGAACATCTTCCTAAAAGCTGAGATATTATATCAGATGCAATGGACTGTGCCAGTTTACCTATGGCCAGGAAGTGGCACTTGTGGGACAGAGTCATCTGTAATGGTGGTAGTGGGCTTTCTGCTTGGCGTGTAAAGCCCCAAGGATGTGCCTAGCTGACCTAGATGATTTGTGAGACTGTCGGAACTATCTATGCTCCCTGTCTGTTCTGAGCCTGATGAAGTCATATTTATTATTTCTTTTTCTTTTATAGATTAAACTCTTGGTGTTCAGTCTAACAACTCTTCACTACAGACTATCTCTCAAAATGTTTCTCTTTGATCTTTTTCTAAAAATGTTATGATTTTATATTTGGGGCTCTCAATTCTGTTGAAGTGATCCATTAACCACAGTCTTGATTATTGTAGCTTTATAATAAATCTTGAAATCAAGTGGAGTGATTTCTTCTACTTTATTTTTACTTTTGAAAATTATTGCAGGTATTCTGGCACCTGTGCCTGTTCATATAAATTTTACAATAAACTTGCCTATATCTACAAAACACTTGCTGGGATTTTGATAGGAAATGACATCTTTACTATGTTGCATCTTTCAATCCATGAACAGAATATGTCTCTTCATATATTTAGATCTTCTTTGATTCTTTCAAAGACCATTTTATGGTTTTTATAGTTTATAGCATATAAGTACTGTACATATTTTATTAGATTTGTACCTAAGTATTTCAGCTTTAAGGGAGCGTTTGTACCTGGTACTGTAATGTGTTTCTAAATTTTGGCTCCATGTGTTCATCACTAGTTTCTATAAAATTATTTTGCGTGTGGATTTTGATGCAAAATAAGTTGTGGATGCAACTTATTTTGCATGTGGATTTTGACATCAATAATGTTTATTAATTCACTTTTAGGAGAATTTTTCTGTTGATTACTTGGGATACTTTGCATGGGTAATTTAGAAGAGGGGCAGACTTTTTTTTTTTTTTGCCTTATTGCATCGGTTGAGAATCTAGCACTATGTTAAATGGTAGTGGTGAAAATGAACATCTTTGACTCATCCTCAATCTTAGGGGGACACATTCTGTCCTCTTTAACCTGTTGAGAGGTTTTATCAATGGCATTAAATTTCTTCAAATGTTTTCTTCATCAAATGATATGATCATGTAATTCTTCTTCCCTAGTTTGCTAATATGATGGATTACATTGATTGACGTTTGAATACTGAATCAGGCTTGAATATTTGAAATAAATCCCATTTAGTCGTGGTGTGCAATTCTTTTTATATACTGCTGAATTCTATTCACAGTGTCTATTACTATGATTTTTGTGTCTATCTGTATGAAGGATATTGGTCTGTAATTTTTTCTTTTGTAATTTCTTCCTTTGGTTTTGGTACTCAGGTAATAATAGTTTCATAGAATGAGTTGGCAAATGTTCTCGACTTTTCTATTTTCTGGAAAAGATTATGTATAATTGGTGTTAATTCTTCTTTAATAGTTTAGTAGAATTTTTAAATAAAGCCTTCTGGGCCTGAAGTTTTCATTTTTAAATTATAGATTTAACTTTGTTAATAGTAAAGGGATGTTCAAATTATTTATTTCATGCTGAATGAGTTGTGTTTTTTGAGGAACTGATGTTTTTCATGTAAATTTGTGAATAGAGTTGCTAATATTATCTTATTCTTTTGGTGTTTGCAGGATGTGTTGTGGTATCCCCTTCTTCATTCCTGATTTGGCATTTTATTTCTCTCTCTCTTTCTCCAATCTTATTAGAGGCTTGGCATCTTATTGCTATTTACAAAGAACCAGTTCTTAGCTTCACTGATTTTCTCTATTACTTTTCTCTGTACAGTTTCATTGATATCTGCTCTTAACCTTATGTTTTCTTCCTTCTACTTGCTTTCAGCTTGTGTTGCTTCCCTTTGTCTAGTTTACTGAGGTAGGAGCTTAAATTATTAATTAAAGAGATCTTTTCTCTTTTCTAATGTAAGCATTTAGTACCACAAATTTTCCTCTCAGCACTGTTTTAGCTTTGTCTTACGAGTTTTTATATCTTGCATTTACAGTGGCATAATTTGGATATTTGTCCCCTCCAAATCTCATGTTGGAATGTGATCCCTAATGTGGAAATGGGGCCTAGCAGGAGGTGATTGGGTCACAGGGACAGATCCCTCATGAACGTCCTGGTGCTATCCCCATGGTAATGAGTTCTTCCTCTGTTAGTTCATGAGAGAACTAGTTGTTTAAAAGAATGTGGCACCCCTCCCCCTCTTGCTTCCTCTCCTGCCATGAGACACACAGGCTCCCCTTGCATTTCACCTGAGGCCCCCACCAGAAGCCAAGAAGATGCTGGTGCCATGCTTCTTGTGCAGCCTGTAAACCAAATAAATCTCTTTTATTTAGAAACCATCTAGTCTCAGGTATTCCTTTGTAGCAATGCAAAATACACTAACACATTTTTTTCATTCGGTTCTATGTATTTTAAAAAATTTTTCTTTTAGGTTTCTTCTTTGTTCCTTGGATTATGGGTCATTTAGTTTTTAAATGTTTGAAATTTTTTCTATTTTTATGTTTTCGAGTTTGACTTCATTGAGATAAGAGAATATATACTGTATAATTGCAATTATTTTAAATTTGTTGAGGTTTGTTTTATGGCCAAAGATATAGTATTTTGTCATATGCTCCAAGGGCATTTGAAAAGAATGTGTGCTTACATTGAACAGTTAAAAAACCAAAGGGAAGATGTCCTGATGTTTGCAGCCCAACCATACCACCTTGTAGGAACAATGGTTCACATCCATGAGCCCAGTTCTCTGGGCTGGGATCTGAAGGTTTGGGTCAAAGAAATTGGCCCTCAAATGATAGAGGAGCCACAGAGAAGACATGCCCTGCCTCTCCCTGGTCCTTGGTGTTGGGAGCAGGGAAAGCCAGCAGCACAGCTGCACACTGATCTAGCCCTGGGTGCTCCAGAGAAGACATAGTACTTTCTCAGAGGCCAGAGTGAGTCCATATGACCATAACCAATCCTTGTGCTATGTGAACATATGTTCTACAGAGAGCAATAGTGCTGATCTGGATACTTTAGTCTCAGGTCTACTCAGGACTCTTCAAAGCAGGTAAAAGAGTATAAAGGAATCAGGGTGGTGTGAAAACCAAAGATAAGCATTCTTGGTTGCTCACTGGGATGTTTTTAAAACCCTGTGGAGTGAGTGAGGTAATTGTTCACTGAAATAATGTGCCATTGATATTAGGGTTTGATTGGAATTAAATATAAAAAAAATGAGATGGAGATTTGCCTTTTAAGTTTCAAATTCTCTTTGATCTTCTTTCCTTTGTTGATATTGCACGAGTTCTCATTTCCATTACTCTTCTACACCTCCTCAATCCTCACCTTCCCAAACTCTCAACCCACTTCATCTTACCCTGCTTCCAATTCCCTCTCCAGTGAACATACCCTCATTAGGGAACCCAAGACTGACATCATAGGATACTCTTAGTATTCCTGACCTTTTCTTCCCTCCTTAGAAGCTCTTAGTGGCCCATTTCCTCAGATCCCTGCTTATCATTGGAAAGTCAAATTAGTGAAGAATACAGTATGTTTTTCTCGATTCAGTAATGTTTTTGAATATCCACAGAATACCTGGCACTGTGATCATCACTGAGATTATCATGGTGAAGAAATAGACCAAGCCCTTGTCCTTAAGAGATAATTGTCAATATGCATAGCACCACAACAAGCCCAAGAGGGCATACAATACAGCTCAGCCTTTGGGGAGCTCATTATCTAGTTCAGTGTCAGCAAACTATAGCCTGGGCCAAACATGGTTCACTATCTGCTTCTGTGCAGCTCATGAGCAAGAAATGATTTTCACATTTTCAAATCATTGAAAAATAATTATAAGAAGAACATATTTCATGACACATAAAATGAAATTCAGGTTTCAATATCTTTAAAAATAAAGAAAGTTTACTGGAACACACCATGCTCATTCATGTACGTATTGGATATGACTGCTTTCATGCTATGATGGAATAGCTGCATATTTGTACCAGATACTGTATGGTTCTCAAAACAGAAAATATTTATCATCTGACCCTTTGCAAAAAAAGATTTGTCAATCCTTGACCCTGTTGGCAAAGTGTCACATCCATACACAGACAAGACATGTTCTGGAAATTCAAACAAAGACAGGTTCATGAGTGCTGCATGGAGAAAGTGGAGTATAAAACCAGGCTTAAAGGAAGGGAAGATTGAATAAGAGAAAGAACACTCATTTCACATGGAGAGAGCAGCTGCCCCAAAGGCAAAGAAGTAGAAATAATTATGATAGAGATAGGGAATTCTGGGAGATACAAAGTCAGAAAGGCAGAACTGGCTTCTGATACTTATTGACAATTCTCATGACTAGAAGACAACAGTGTTATAGGGTCCCTTTTCCAAAAACAACAAGCTAACAGGGTGAAAGAGAATCATGAATGAGCGCTCCTTACCTGTAAGGCTAGGAACATGGAAGAAAGTATGTGGATAAATACGAAAGAAGAAGAAATAGTAATTTTATGAGAACATTTTAAAGTTTGTCTTGCCAATCAGATGGTGTAATTTTCAAAACTTTCTTAGAAAAGATTACCAAATTGTTGGAGATGGGAGATTCGCTTGACATTAGCTGAAGGTAAATGTAGTCTAAAAGCTACTTTTCTGTGGCATTTTTATTACCTTGCTAAGAATTTTGTTTTTCAGAAGGAAGAAGCTTCTGACAGAACTTGTTTTCTGTTCTTAATTCTGACTAATGAGAAAAGAATTGATGGTGAGGTGGGAGAAGCAGAAAACTTGAGACAAGTGTTGTCATCAATTCCAAGTATAAGATGAGGTAAAAAAATGCTACATATCATCAAACAGGGATTCTGAGATTCGGGAAACCAAGTTAGTGAAGCTTGATTTCTTGGCTACAGTTTTATAAAGTGGAAACTGACTAAAGAAAGCTGAGAGCTCTAAAATTTAAATTTCTGACAGCAGAGTATCACAATAAGAAAGAAAAAAAAACAGCAGCAGCAACCACAGTATTGATATAAGAATGCATAGAACCAATATTCTGAACTCTGCTACTTTTTTTTTGTATCTGTTTGTAAACAGATACAAACATGTCTAAGAATAGTGATTTTAGGACTTTTTGTGAAAAGTACTTCCAGCAAGAGACGGGGGGGGGGGGAGAGAGAGAAAGAGAGAGAGAGAAGACAGAGTTAGCATTGGATTTTGTTATACCCATAGTAATTGCTATAAGAGATGGATGAAGGTAACTTATGCTTTAAAAATAATTGCACCTAAAGATTGCACAAAAAACAGTTAGAACTCATAAACAAATTCAGCAAAGTTGCAGAACACAAAATCAACATGAAAAATAAGTTGTGTTTCTATATACCGACAATGAACAATCTGAAAAGAAAATTAAGAAAACAGCTTATGCAAAGCATAAGAAGAGAATAAAATATTTAGGGATATGCTTTACCAAAAAGGAGAAATATTTGTACACTGAAAACTACAAAATGTTGCTGAAAGAAATTAAAGAAAACACAAGTATATAGGAAGAAATTCAGTGTCCATGAACTGGAAGATTTAATATTGTTAAGTTGTCAATACTACCCAAAGTAATCTACAGGTTTCATAAAATCCCTATCAAAATCCTAGTGGCATTTTTTTTGCAGAAATAGACTAACCCATCCTAAAATATATATGTAATTTCAAAGGACTCTGAATAACAAAAACAATCTTGGAAATGAACAACATTGAAGACCTCACATGTTCTGATTTTAAAACTTTTTACAAAGCTGTGCTAATCAAAATGATGTGGTACTGTGGTACTATGCTATTGGCATAAAGACAGATAAATAGACCAAGAGAATAGAGAGCCTAGAAATAAACTCTCACATACATGATCAGATTATTTTTGGCAAGGGTGCCAAACCATTTAATGGGTGAAGGACTGCCTTTTCAACAAATGGTGCTGGGAAAACTGGATATTCATATGTAAAAGAATGAAACCTAACACATATACAAAAATTAACTAAAAATATATCAAAAACCTAAACATAAGAGCTAAAACTATAAAATTCTTAAAAGAAAACACGAAGGAAACCATTCATGATATTTGATATGACAATGATTTTTTGGCTATGACACCAAAAATATAGGTAACAAAAATAAAAATAAATAAATCAAACTATATCACAATTTAAAACTTCTGTACATCAAAGGACACAATCAACAGGGTGAAAAGGCAACCCATGGAATGGGAAAAATATTTGCAAATCATGTATCTGATAAGGGGTTACTATTCAGAATATATGAAAAACAACTTTAACATCTCAATATCAACAACAATCCAGATTAAAAAATAGGCAAAGGACTTGAGTAGACATTTCTCCAATTAAGATTTCTCAGTGGTCAACAGGCATATGAAGAGAGACTCATTACTAATCATTAGGGAAATGTAAATCAAAACCAGAATGAGGTATCATCTCACACCTGTTAAGATGGATATTATCAAAGAGACAAAAGATAACCAAGTGTTGACAAGGAAGTAGTGGGAATGTAAATTGGTACCAGTATGGTAAGTGATATGGTGGTTCCTCAAAAAATTAAAAGTAGAATTATCATATGATCCAGTAATTCTACTTCTGGGCATGTACCCAGAATAATTGAAAACAGGGTTTAGAAGAGACCTTTGTACACCCATGTTCATGGCAGCACTATTCACAACAGTCAAAAGGTAGAAGTAACCCAAGTGTCCATCAAAAAATGAATAGATAAACAAAATGTATTATACACATACTATGAAATAATATTCAACCTTTAAAGGAAGGAAATTATGACATGTACTACAACATGGATAAATCTTAAGGCAATTATGCTAAGTAAAATAAACCATTCACAAAAAGATATATATTGTATGACTTCACTTTTTTGAGGTAACTAGTGCTGTTAGTCAAAATTATAGAGGCCGAATAGTGGTTGCCAGAGCCTGGGAGGAGAGGGAAATGAAGAGTTTTTGTTTAACGTATATAAGGTTTCAGTTTTGCAAGATGAAAAAAGTTTTGGAGATTGGTTTCACACCAACGTGAATGTACAATGTGAATGCAACAACCCTTAAAAATGGTAAATTGGATGTTATATGCATTTTTTATCAGAATTTTTAAAAAGGAAAAATGCAAAAATAATATATTTTAAACCATACTTTATCTACATTATTTTATTAAATTTTCACAGCAATCATATGAAGGAGGTGTTTTCATTATCCTTGTTTTACAGATGAAAGAACTAGGCATAGGGAACGTAATGAAACATGCTTAAGGTCACACAGCTAACTTGGATGGACTTAGAGTCTATAATACTGAGTGATCTATCACAGAAACAAAGAACTGAGTATCACATGTTCTCACTGATAAGCAGACCTTGAACAACTATCGTAATATTATAAGAAATGGATTGGCAGTAGTGGGAAACTGCCGGGGTGGGGGAGGCACAACTCACCAATAATGAACAATTGTATGCCTAACCCTGAATTGTACCCCATATATTAAAAATTAAAAATTAAAAAAATTTAGCAGGTTGCTTGCTTTGCAAAAGTCCAGGCAGTCAAACTTGTAAGTCTGTATTATCAACCCATGAAGTATAAACTATGAGGACAAAAATTTAAAAAAAAAAAAAAAAAGGAGAGGGAGAGGAAAAAGACATGAGGTTGGTTATTTAAAAAGCTAAGCAGATAATTACATCAGCAAACCTGCATTATGAGAAGTTATAGCAACTGATTAGAAGACTTAGCTTTCAGCTTCTGACAGGTAGGGAGTTGGGGCCAAGAAGAAAATACAAAGGAGTACTGCCATCCTCATTACCTAAAAGAGAAAGGATGTGTATTGTCAGAAGAGACCAACCTTCTTTCAGCTCTTATTGCTGAGAAATATTTACCACATTAGTCTGTTTTTAAGAAACAGGGAACTATATAATGGATGGTGTCTTCAATATTCGTGGACATTCTTCACATAGCGGTTCTAATGGGAGACTTGTTGCAAACTGAAGGCATAATTCAGCTCATAGTCTATAAAGTGATTTCTACAGAGAGCCAGAGTAATATACTATAGGTAATTTATGCAGCTTTCTAACACTTTTGCCCTATAGGAGGAAGCTTAGAAAATGCATAACCATTATATTTCATAAACTACCAGCCCTGAATATCAATTATCTTTGTCAAGCTTTGGACAGAAGCTGTATGGCAAATGGCTCTAAACTGAGATAAATGAGGTCATCTCTGTTGATTAAAAAGGGATCAATGCGCTCTGGACATGACATGTCAGCCTGTGAGTGAATTCATTAAAAAAGTTAGGGGTACGGCTGTGTTGTCCTACTGTTCAAATGAGCCTCTCTGATTCTGCGTGAAGGTCAGCAACATGTGTAACTATAAAGCATGAGGAGAATTTAACCAATGTGTCTGAAGAACTGTCATCAAAAATCATTTGGAAATAAGAATTCCGAAAAAACAGTGAGGACTAGAAATGGGTAAATTCCCAGTTTTCCCAGGAAGGAAAATGGGGATTTTAAACAGTGAATTTAAGGCCAGCTCTAGTAGACTTCTAGACTGACTTAATAAAGGTCTAGAATAACTTAATAAAGGAAGGGAGATTATCAGCAATCAGCACAAGTTTATAGTAAGAACAAGTTTTGCCAGAGTAGCTACTTTTAAAAAAAGTACAACAGGGCAGACAGCAGAATGCTCTGGTCAAGGGATTCCTGTTTACCCATGAATCCCAGTTCTGTCACATTATTTTCGGAACCCAAATGACCTCAATCTCTATGCCTCAGTTTCCTCCGCCATAACCAGAGGTGGTAGCGACTACTTTTACTTCAGGCGGTAAATAAAATAATTCATGTAAAATGCTTAGCACACTGCCTAACAAAAAGTTGTAGGTAAATATTAGCTATTATTATTTATTTTGTCAAAATCAAAAGGCAATCATAGGTTTAAAAGAATGCTGTGATTTTAAAACTCAAAATCCCTAGGAAAGATTTTCATTTTCAATTCAATTCAATTGCCATTAAAATTATTGTTTTTTTCCCCTATATGTAGACACTGAAGAATAATTCACAGTCCCTGAGGTTCTTTCAAACACAAATATTACTTAAAAATTCAATCACTAATGAATCACAAAAGGGATATTGTAGCTGAATGTTAGACGACCTTCAAAGATTCTTTTAGGGGATTTTACATGTACATTTTAACCTCCCTAATATTTAGCTGACTTGTCTACGAGTTATGTATTGATATTTCACACCCCCTCCCCTACCTTGGGGAGGTGAATCGCCTCTTTTTTTCTCTCTCTCTAGTTTACTTTTTAAATAAACTATATTTTCTAATCTAAAAAAAAAGGATTTCACACAATATATTGCTGAGTGAAAAAGACAATGATTTCTTTTGACATATTCAAGAATATATATGCATAGTAAATGAAGAGACAATAAAGAATTAACATCAGTTTGTTTCTAGATGATATAAGTACAATTTTTTCCTTTGTTTTCCTTATAAGTATTTCTTATTTTTCCTGCAATGAATATATATATATACATATACATATGTGTGTGTGTATATATATAGAGAGAGAAAAATTATAAGTTTTAAAAGTCGAGTATGAAAATCTAAAATTTTTATAATTGGATGTGAATATGCTTAGAATGTGTTTGTTTCAACTTTTAGCTAATTTGGTTTAGCTTCCAGACTTAAGACAAAGTCATGAACCTTTTAGAATATCCATTTATTTATTCGTTAGACACACATTGTTCTCAAGATATACTATAATTGTAAAAGGGCAAAAGAACTAACTTCATTATTGTTTAAGGAGTCTTTATCCATTCCTGCACATAGGCCAGGGTAATTTTAGAACACTAAGTTAAAATGCAAAAACAGCAATTCTGTAGTTTTTGAAACTAAGATGCAATCTAATCGTGGGTGGAAGAGACTTTTCACCTTCATATAAAGACAGATGCCTAGATTTTTCTAAGTCGGAAGTTCTTAGGCTTGTAGAAAGATTAGAATCACCTGGGGAACTCTTAATACTGCCAATACACAGGTCCCACCTGCAGAGATTGTGATTTAATTAAAAAGTGATTCATGCAGTCACAGCCTGAAGAATTGTTGCTGAACGTGTATTGAACTTGACAGATCAGGCCTATGAAGATGCACACTTAGAGATAAAAGGAAGAATGGGCATGGGCTGGAGGCTGCCAGTGGTTTTAATGATGAATGAGTGATGTGGGGTGCATGGGAAGGGATGATGACCAACAATGCCCTATGAAGTATTGTATGCCTGTTTACAGATTTGTCCTGTTTGAATGTGGCTTTTAAAAACTTTTCCTGGAAGGACTTGGCCCATTTAATAAAGGAGCAGTCTATGCCAGCTATCCCGAGACAGGTGGGGAAATGGCTTAGAGGCCTGTGACATTGTTCAGGAATAAACACAATTCCACGTGGATATAAATAATTTATCACAACCCCCAGCACCAGTGGAGAGAAGGCTGCCATACCGCAGGCTCCAACAGCAATTGGGATGGGTCATGCTAGAAAAGACCCATAACCAGGCACAAACCAGAACCCAGGGTGAAGAAGGTCATGGGGACAAATTACTGCAGTAAGCAATGATGTGGAAATGCATCCAGAGATGTTGGAAGATGGAAACAGAGTGGCCTGGGCACAGGCTAGGGCCAAGACCAGGTGATAGGTAACAGGGAGATGCATGGCAGGCAGCCAGTCCAGGTTGTGGGCAGGAGTTAGGGGCTTAGATGATAGATCTTTACAGGGCTTAAGGAAATAGGATAGGACTATGATATCAGGCCACGGCCTGTGTCAGAGGCATGCACATGAAGGTGAGTGTGGAAAAGAGAAAGACAGACACAATTATTATTATTTTTTTTTTGAGTTGGAGTCTCAGTCTGTCACTCAGACTGGAGTGCAGTGGTCGCTCCCGGCCACTGCAGCCTCCACCTGCTGGGCTCCAGCGATCCTTCCACTTCAGCCTTCCAAGTAGCTGGAACTACAGGCGCACACTACCATGCCTGGCTAATTTTTGATTTATTGTAGAGATGAGGTTTCACCAAGTTGCCCAGTCAGGTCTCGAACCCGCAGGCTCAGGCAATCCACTCGCTTCGGCCTCCCAAAGTGCTGGGAATACAGGCGGAGCCGCAAAGCCCGGCCCAAACACAATTCTTAAAACTAAGATACAGAGCGTGGTCACAGGAATGAGTCAACAGCCTATTTGAGAGTGGACTTAAAGTCAAACTGTGCTCAACAGCTATATGCATGGCCACTTTATGATGAGTGATTCTTTGATGCCTCTCATGTAGGAGCAGTTTCGGGACCTGCAGCTGGGCTCAGTTGGCACCAGCTGCAGTTAAGTGGCTCCAATGGGATCTAGTGTCAGGGAGCCAGCCAGTCATGACAAGGTAGAGTGGCAATAGATTCCAAAAAGAAGGGGGCCGTCAGAAGTCCCCTTTCTCAGGGTCTGCGACTAGGGAAACCCTGTCTGTTTCCTGCGGCACGCCAGGGGAAGGTAAGCTGTCTTCCCTGGATTTTGAGGGCCATAAGCAGTTTGTTTGTGTGTGGAATTGGATGTTCAAGAAATGTCTGAAAGGTGGTGAGCACAAGGGAAGGATACCAGCAGCACGGGGGCAAGCTATCGAGGTGCAACTTACAGCTCCGTGATCGTGAGACTGGAGGTGAGAGGAAAACAGGCTAATTCTGAGAATAGAACAATAAAAAATAGAACTCAATCAAGCAGTTACGAATTAGAGTTTGTCTTTATCTTCAATGCATTCCTGTATGTAAAGCACTCAGGAGTGTGGCTTCTTCATAGTAAGTGTTCTGTGAATGCCCACTGCTGCTGCTGCTCTACTTTAAAATATGAAAATGTAATAGGAAGCAGGGTTTAAGAACCAAACTGACAGCAAATATCATGACTGTCAATTGCAATGTGGGCAACTTTAAGTTACTTAACTTCTGTTGCTTATTTTCATCAACTCACATAACATAAACATAACAACAGGGTCATAGAAGAATTAAATGAGGTTATATTTAGAAAATGTAATTTAGTGTCCACGTCTTTGTGGGTTTGGAGGTAGCTTTTTTGGTGTTGACATTTATTTTTATTCCACTGTGGTCTGAGAAGGTACATGGCAGTATTTTGATCTTATGGAATTTGTTTATGCTTGATTTATGTCCGAGGACATGGTTGATCTTGGACTACATTCCATCTGGTGATGAGTAGAATGTATACTCCGTGGTTGTTGGGTGGAGTGTTCTGTAGGTATCTAAGTCCATTTGGTCAAGCAACAAGTGGAAGTCCTGGATCTCCTTGTTGATTTTGTGCCTTGAAGATCTATCTAGGGTTGTTAGTGGGGTACTTAAGTCCCCAGCTATGAGAGCGTTTGAGTCATTGTCTTTTTTTAGTTTACCTAGAAGCTCCTTTATAAAGATTGGTGCTCCTGTGTTGGGTGCATGTATGTTTAGGATGGATATTTCTACTCAAATCATTCTACAAAAAAGATACCTGTGCATGCATGTTTATTGCAGCACTATTCACAATAGCAAAAACATGGAACCAACCCTGCTGCCTGTTGAAAGTAGACTGGATTTTAAAAATGTGGTACATATGCACGATGAAATATTACACAGCCATAACGAAGGACACAATTATGAACTTCACAGCAACTTGTATGGAGTTAAGAGTCTGTAATACTCAATCCTTCAACCTCATCCTTCCAAGTAGCTGTAACTACAGGTGTGTGCCACCACACCCAGCTAACTTTCTGATTTATTGTAGAGACAAGTTCTCAAACCACCAGGCTCAGGCAATCCTCTTGCCTCTGCCTCCCAAAGTGCTGGGATTACAGGAGTGAGCCACCAACCTGTCTGGGGAAATTATTGGTCATAGAAACAAAGAACTGAGTACCACATGTCTCACTCATAAGCGGATCCTGAACAATTATCATAATACTATAAGAAAGGGATTGGCAGTGGTGGGAAACTGCCAGGGGGGAAGTAGGGGTGGGGGGCACACTTCATCAGTAAGGGTACCTGATCTCAAACCAGGTGATGTTGGGACCAAAATGAGGTCTAAACTTTTCCTGTACAATGACCATTTGTATACCTAACCCTACATTGTACCCCACATCTTTAAAATAAAAATAAAGAAAATGCTTGTAAAATGCAGATAAAATAAGACATAATGATAGGGAACCCTTCTAATTGTTCTTGCTATGTGCCAGGCAGTGTAACAATATAACAAGTGTCATATATAATATATTTATTTTGAGTCAGAGTTTCACACTGTCGCCCAGGCTGTACGCTCACAGCCACCCCAGTATCGACCTGCTGGATTCAGGCGATCCTCCCACCTCATCCTTCCAAGTAGCTGGAATTACAGGCATGTGCTACCATGCGCAGCTAATTTTTTGTTATATTGTAGAGACAAGGTCTCACCAAGTTGCCCAAGCTGGTCTTGAACCCCCAGGTTCAGGCAATCCTCTTGCCTAGACCTCCCAAAGTGCTGGGATTACCTATTATATATTAATAACTAATATTGTCATTTAAAAAAATCTCCCTGCAAGCCGGGCTCCGTGGCTCAGCCTGTAATCCCGCGCTTTGGGAGGCTGAGGTGAGTGGATCACCTGAGCCCGTGGGCTGGAGACCCACCTGGGCAACTTGGCGAGACCTCATCTCTACAATAAATCAAAAAATCAGCTGGGCATGGTAGTGCATGCCTGTAATTCTGGCTATTTGGAAGGCTGAGGCGGAAGGATTGCTGGAGCCCAGCAGGTTGAGGCTGAAGTGGCCAGGAACAGCCACTGCACTCCAGTCTGGGCGACAGAGTGAGACTCCAACTCAAAAAAAAAAAAAAAAAAAAAAAAAAAAAACCAGAAAAACAAAAAAACTCCCTGTAATTCAGTAATTCCTCAATCCAGCTCCACCTTTGAATTGTCTGTAGAAATTGTGTGGGGTGTGTGTGTGTGTGTGTGTGTGTGTGTGTGTGTGTGTGTTTTGGAGTCTCACTCTGTCTTTGGAGTTTCACTCTGTCATCCAGGCTGGAGTGCAGTGATATGCTCACGGATACTGCAGGCTTGACCTGCTGGGCTCAGGCAATCCTTCAACCTCATCCTTCCAAGTAGCTGTAACTACAGGTGTGTGCCACCACACCCAGCTAACTTTCTGATTTATTGTAGAGACAAGTTCTCAAACCACCAGGCTCAGGCAATCCTCTTGCCTCTGCCTCCCAAAGTGCTGGGATTACAGGAGTGAGCCACCAACCTGTCTGGGGAAATTTAACCAGTATTATATCTGAATCCCACCCTCTGAGATACTGAGATAACTAACTTGGATGTAGGTGAGCATCAGATATTGTAAAAACTCCCCGGATGACTCCAATGGGTAATCAAGTTTGAGAGCCACTAATGTAAATAATAACTCCCTTGCTTTAAGTAATCAGAATGTTGTTGAATTTAATAGGTAATTCTTATAATAAAATTATAATTGAGTCGAATTTATTCACTAATGATAAATACTTGAAACTCAGATAGAGAACCAGCTGGAAAGAATCAGCTTTGTGGCCTGAATTTGGGCAGTGATAGATAGTATTGAATCCACAAAGCTGGTTTTATGGATTTTTCATGCTATGAGAATGACCATAAAAATAGTTCAAACCAGCCAGGCTCGGTGGCTCAGCCTGTAATCCCGCGCCTTTAGGAGGCTGAGGTGAGTGGATTGCCCTAGCCCGTGGGTTCGAGACCTGCCTGGACAGCGAGACCTCATCTCTACAATAAATCAAAAAATCAGCTGGGCATGGTAGCGCATGCCTATAATTCCGGCTACTTGGAAGGCTGAGGCGGAAGGATCACCGGAGCCCAGCAGGTCGAGGCTGCGGTGGCTGGGAGTGGCCACTGCACTCCAGTCTGGGTGACAGAGTGAGACTCCAACTCAAAAAAAAAAAATACTTCAAACCAATAAATAACTGCCAAATCAATGGAGCAAGAAATCAATTGAGCAGATACTTTGTGAAAGGAATCACCAGGGAACACATCTCAGAAGGTGTGTGTACTTATGCAGATTATAGTCATGAACCTTTATTATTCCTCTGGACTGGTTTATGATGAGAGAAATCCATAATTACTTATATTCCCATGACAGTGTAGCCTGCACATAACTGGCTTCAACAGAAACCCTCCCTCAGGGCCACTTCTGAGATGTTGCTATAAAAATAGTTACTGATGCTTCATTTTCTTTCTTTCTTATTTATTTATTTATTTATTTATTTATTTATTTATTTATTTATTTTTTGAGTTGGAGTCTCACTCTGTCACCCAGACTGGAGTGCAGTGGCTGCTCCCGGCCACTGCAGCCTTGGCCTGCTGGGCTCCGGCGATCCTTCCGCCTCAGCCTTCCGAGTAGCCGGAATTACAGGCATGCGCCACCACGCCCAGCTGATTTTTGATTTTATTGTAGAGATGAGGTCTCGCTGCCCAGGTGGGTCTCAAACCCGCGGCCTCAGGCAATTCACTCACCTCAGCCTCCCAAAGGCGCGGGATTACAGGCTGAGCCACCGAGCCCGGCTATTTATTTATTTTTATTATAAAGATGTGGGGTATAATTCAGGGTCAGGTATGCAAACATTGATTATGCAAATACTCTTGTAGATGAGGTATGCCCCTCCCTCCTCTAGCAGTTTCCCTCAACTGCCAATCCCACCTCCCCTCCCCTGACAGTTTCCCACTACTGCCAATTGCTTTCTTATAGTATTATAATTGTTCAAGGTTCAAGGTTCATTTATGAGTGAGAACATATGGTACTCTGTTCTTTGTTTCTGTGATAGATCACTGAGTATGATCGACTCTAAATCCATCCAAGTTGCTGCAAGGTGTTGGGAGCCGGCCACGGAGGCCCACTGAGCATTAGGGATCAGGGAGGGCCGTGGACCCCAAGACCACTAGGATGCATTTGGGAACTGTTGACCCCATTCCCTCCTACCTTTTTCTATTTGGCACACTCAGCCAAAAGGAACTCTGCTGACCTAAGCTGAAGGCTCTGTGACTGTGACAGGCATGGCTAACTCTAGAAACTCATTCTTCCTATTTCCCATGAACTGTGGTTTCGGCTTAGGTATTAGATGTAATTCAAACTCAGGTCACATTTGGGAGCCTTCTATACAGTACAAGCTTCTTTATAAGATTTAAAAGTATATTTGTAGAATTAGTATATACATATGGAGAGCTGTTTTCAGCTTTAGATGGTATAGATGATTATCTAGAGTTACCAGAAATGACCCAGCATGAACTTTGGACTGGGCCACATTCCTAAGGGCCCAGCATGTACTTTGGACTGGGCTGCATTCTTTTAAACTGGTTTTAGCTACAGTTAGTGTAGGGTTTTTCTACTTATTATAGAAATTGAATTTATTTTACTCATAGAAAGTATTGTAAAATAGGTCATGCTAACGTCAGGGAATTATGTTAGTTCAAGCATGATCAAATATGATATTTTGAGGTTTAATAAGAATACAGCTAACTTTGGAAATGTCATTGTTCCCATTTTCTACTATTGTGGTTTTGACCTTAGTACAATTTACCTTAGTACAATTGTGGTTTTATTTTTAGAAGCTTTATTGTTGATGATCAGCTTTATATATTAGGATTAGGAATTAGAAACTTTTATAGAAATTAAGATAGAGATATAGGATTTTAGAATAGTCATTTTGTTAAGAGATTGTAATCAATTATTCCTAGAAATGGCCCAGCGAGAGCTTTGGACTGGGCCACATTCTTTAGGGACTGGTTTGAGCTGTAATTAAGAGTTTCTATAGGGTAGGTAGAATTAGCACAGAATAGAAAGGTATTAGGATTTAAGTTAGTGTTGTGTATGCATAAGCTTTAGAAGTTATTGATTATTAGAATATTATGTATTGCTTTTGAGGAACATTAAACCAAGCATAAGGAATAGTGAGATAATTTTGGGATTGTCCTTCTTCATGCTTGAGGAAACACCTGGTGGGTGGGGGACGTCCCTCATCCACCTGGCTTTGTGTTCACATGAAAGTCCTGTGATTCAACCTGTGAAGATTTGGGATCAAAGACTTATGGTTTGTCCCATTACATGGCTTCTGCTCTAGACAGAGTCCAGTCTCTTTCTTCCCCCCCCCGCCTTTCTTTCTTTCTCTTTATATCTATCCCTCCATCTTTCTTTCTTTTAAAATCTATCCCTCCAGTTTAATTGTCGATGCCATATCTATCCCTCCAGTTTAATCGCCGACGCCATCTTTCCGACCAGGGACCCCCAATATCTGCAGGGGCTGGTCCCCCACAGCAAGGTCCATATGTGTGTCCTTCTTTATGACTTGATGTTCCATTTTCTAGAAAATGACACTGTATCATGGAATGGAAAATCAGTTTTTAACTCAGTCTGGGTTAGCAAGTAGTTCTTTTGGCCAAAAAGAGAGTAAAGTGCTTTACCCGTTAGCACAGGAAAGTCTGATGATGGCAAAGAGACCACAGCCACAAAACAGCAGGCAGACATGTGCGTTCTGATTAGAAAGTCAGAGAGTTGCAGAATTTCTGAGGTTGGTGAGCAGGACAGGCAGCTAGACTTTTGTGCAGTTTTGGAACTTTTTCTGAAAAAATTAATTGTATGTTGCTTAAAGATTGAATTGGAAACACCAAGGAAGGGCAGAGAAATTTTCTATAATTTGTGTTAGGAACTATGGAGTGAAAAGCAACCATTGCATTGGACAGGCACTGACATAAGAACAGGGTCCTTTGTCACACTGATTAAAGGCTGTTGCGAATTCTTTAGTCAGAAGGCAGCGGAGGCAATCCACGCCAAGGTGTAACCTTATTTATATTCTGTATATGATTAAACGTTCACAATTCGCATCACAGTTTGTGCAGTGAGTCTCAGCAAGCCATGGGAGAGGTGGCACAGCATTGTGTAACAGGACAACTGACCCAGACACCCAGGTTTCCTGGTTTGGCCCTATTCCCACTGAGGAAATTTTGGCACAGAGTCCTCATCTGTAAAGGAGAGACCATAAAAGTACCTTCACCTGTAAAACTGTTGTGAGGATTACACATGTGTAACTCACCTAGAAGAATGTCTCCACATTATTGTAGAAATGCTTCTTTTTTTTCATTTCAATAGCTTTAGGGGGTACAAATATGTTTTGGTTACATGGTCGCATTGTACAGTGGCAAAGAAGCCTGGGCTTTAAGTGTACCCACCACCCCCACCTGTATACATGGTACTTGATAAGGTGATTTTTCATCCCTCCACCCCTTCTTCCCCCCTTCTGAGTCTCCAGTGTCCGTTAAACCATTCTCTATGCATTTGTAGATCCTTAGTTCAGCTCCCACTTATAAGTAAGAACATGTGGTGTTTGGTTTTCTGTTCCTGAGTTAGTTCACTTAAGATGATGTGCTCCAATTCCAACCAGGCTGCTGCAAAAGACATTATTTCATTATTTTTGATAGCTGAATAGTATTCTGTGTGTATATATAACACATTTTCATTATCCACTGATCAGTTAATTGGAATTTTGGTTGGTTCCACATCTTTGCAATTGTGAATTCTGCTGTGATGAGCATGTGAGTACAGGTGTCTTTATATATATATATATCAACCTCTGTTTTGGGGGGTAGATACCTAGTAGGATGACTGGATCAAAGGATAGATCTACTTATAGTTCTTTGAGAAATTTCCATACCGATTTCCATAGTAAGTGTACTGATTTACACTCCCACCAACAGCGTGTAAGTGTTCCCTTGTTCCTACATCCATGACAGCATCTATTGTTTGTTGGTGTTTTTAAATTTTTTATTAATGGCCACTCTGATGGGTGTAAGGTGGTATCTCATGGTGGTTTTAATTTGCATTTCCCTGATAATAAGTGATGTTGAACATTTTTTCATGTTTTTTGGCCTTTTGTATATATTCTTTTGAGAGATGTCTGTTCATGGTGTTAGTTCACTTTTTAATGGGGCTGATAGCTTTTTTTTCTGATTTGTTTGAGTTCTTCGTAAACTCTGGATATTAGTCTTTTGTCAGATGTATGATTTGCAAATATCTTCTTCCACTCTATAGGTTGCCTATTTGCTCTGCTGATTATTTGTTTTTCTGTGCAGAATCTTTTTAGTTTTATTAAGTCTCACTTATTTATTTTTATATTAGTTACAATTAGCTTTGGGGGTTATAGCCATAAATTCTTCGCCTAGACTGATGTCCAGAAAATTTTTCCTAGGTTTTCCTCTAGGACTTTTTTTTTTACCATTTCAGGTCAGATCTGACATTTGAGTCTTTAATCCATCCTGAGTTAATTTTAGTATGTGGTGAGAGATAGGGATCAAATTTCTTTCTTTCTCTCTCTCTTTCTTTCTTTCTTTCTTTCTTTTTTTCACATACCTATCCAATTTTCTAAGCACTGTGTGTTGAATAGGGTGTCATTTCCTTAGTGTATGTTTTTGTCTGCTTTGACAAAAATCTGTTGATTGTAGGTATTTGGATTTTATTTCTGGATTCTCTATTCTTTTCCATTGGTCATGTGTCTGCTTTTTTACCAGCACCATATTGTTTGGGCTACTACAGCCTTGTAGTATAATTTGAAGTCAAGTAATGTGATGCTTCCAGCTTTGTTCTTTTTTGCTTAGGATTGCTTCAGTTATTGTGGTTCTTTTTTGGTTCCATATGAATTTTAGAATTGCTTTTCTTATTCTGTGAAAAATTATATTGGTAGTTTGAGAGGGATTGCATTGAATCTGTAGATTACTTTGGGTGATATGGTCATCTTAGCAATGTTGATTCTCCAGTTTATGAGCATGGGATGTCTCTCCATTTGTTTGTGTCCTCTAAAATTTTTTTAAACCAGTGTTTTGTAGTTCTTCCTGTAGAGATTTTTCACGTCCTTTGTTAAATATATTCCTAGGTATTTCAGCTTTTTGGCTGCAATTATAAATGGAATTGAGTTCTTGAATTGATTCTCAGCTAGATCATTATTGGTGTATATCAGTGTTACTGACTTGTGTGTGTGTGTGTGTGTGTGTGTGTGTATGTGTGTATGTGTGTGTGTTGATTTTGTATTCATTTATCATGTGTTGGAATATTTTGAAGGAGTCTCTAGGATTCTCCAGGTATAAGATGACCATATCACCCAAAGTAATCTACAGATTCAATGCAATCCCTATCAAACTACTATCGGCATGCAGAGATTGATTTCTTCTTATCCAATTTGCAGCCCTTTATTTCTTTCTCTTGCCTGATTGCTCTGGCTAGGACTTCTACTACTGTTTTGAATAGAAATGGTGAAAATGGGCATCCTTGCCTTGTTCAAGTCCTGATGGAGAATGCATTAAACTTTTCTTTGTTTAGGATGACATAGGCTGTGAGCTTGCCATATGTGCCTTTTATTGGTTTTCCTCTATGCCTATTTTGCTTAGATTTGTTTTATCATAAAAGGATACTGGATTTTATCTAATGTTGTTTTCCATGTCTATTGAAATGATCGTTTGATTTTTGTTTTTAATTATATTTATGTAGCAGATTACATTTATTGACTTGCATATGTGAACTACCCTTGCATGATTATTATTTTTAATGTGCTGTTGAATTCAGTTTCCTAATATTTTGTTGAGGACTTTCACATGTGTATTCATAAGGGATGTTGATCTGTAGTTTTCTTTTGTTGTTTGTGTCATTTCCTGGCTTTGGTACCAGAGTGATATTGAACTCATAGAATGAGTTAGGGAGGATCCTCTCTTCTTCAATATTATGGGATAGCTTAAGAATAATTAGTATCAGTTATTCTTTGGAAGTCTGGTATTATTTGGCTATGAGTTCATCAGGTCCTGAACATTTTTTTTTTTTTGAGAGGCTTTTGAAATTTTATTTTTTATTTTTTTTATTTTTTTGAGTTAGAGTCTCACTCTGTCGCCCAGACTGGAGTGCAGTGGCCACTCCCGGCCACCGCAGCCTCGACCTGCTAGGCTCCGGCGATCCTTCCACCTCAGCCTTCCAAGTAGCCGGAATTACAGGCATGTGCTACCACGCTCGGCTGATTTTTCGATTTATTGTAGAGATGAGGTCTCGCTGCCCAGGCGGGTCTCGAACCTGCGGGCTCAGGTAATCCACTCACCTCAGCCTCCCAAAGGCGCGGGATTACAGGCTGAGCCACCGAGCCCGGCTGGTTTTTTAAAATTTTTAAGCATTATTTATTTATTTATTTTAAAGACGTGGGGTACAATTCAGGCTAGATAAGTAGTTATTTCACAGGTAAACTTTGGATCTTCCTTTGGTCTTCACTTCACCTAGTCTGAGATCATGTACCTTTATTGATGTTATGTGTCTCCCACCATCCCCTGGCAGTTTCCTGCTATTGCCAATCCTTTTATTATAGTATTGTGGTAAATGTTCATTTATGAGTGAGAACATGTGATACTCAGTTCTTTGCTTCTGTGGTAGATCACTAAGTATTGACTCTAAACCTATTCAAGTTGCTGCAAGGTTCATAATTTTGTCTGTCTTTATGACTGTGTAATATTCCATTGTGTATATGTACCACTTTTAAAAAATCCAGTCCTATTTGAATGGGCAGGACGGTTGATTCCATGTTTTTGCTATTGTAAATGGTGCTACAATGAACATGTGTGTGCAGTTATCTTTTATTTTTATTTTTATTTTTGAGTCGGAGTCTTACTCTGTCTCCCAGGTTGGAGTGCAGTGCCATGCTCCCGGCCACCTCAGCCTCGATCTGCTGGGTTCAGGCGATCCTTCCATGTCAGCCTTCCAAGTAGCCGGAACTACAGGTGCCCGCTACCATGCCCAGCTAATTTTTTGATTTATTGTAAAGACGAGGTCTTACCATGTTGTCCAGGCTTATCTCAAACCCATAGGCTCAGGCAATCCTCTCATCTCAGCCTCCCAAAGTGCTGGGATTATAGACTTGAGCTACCATGCCCTGCCAACAGGTATCTTTTTTTAATAAAATGAGTTCATCTAGATATATTACCAGAAAAGGATAGCTGGGTCATATAGTAGGTCAATTTTTAGATTTTTTAGGAATTGTCAAACTGTTTTCTACATAAGTTGTACTAGTTTATACTCCCACCAACAGTGTAGAAGCATTTCCTTTTCTCCTGCCTTCTCCAGTATCTATTGTTTTTTGAATTATTGATGATGAGCATCCTGACTGGAGTTAGGTGGTATCTCAGTGTGGTTTTAATTTGCATAAATGAAATTGAACTTTTAAAATGTATCTGTTAACTGCTCATATGTCTTCTTTTGAGAAGTGTCTGTTCATCTTTTGCCCACTTTTTTTTTTTTTTTTGGTTTGAGTCTCACTTTGTCACCCAGGCTGGAGGATAGTGGCATGCTCTCGGCCACTGCAGCCTTGGCCTGCTGGACTCTGGCCATCCTTCCACCTCAGCCTTCCAAGTAGCTGGAACTACAGGCACATGCTACCATGCCCGCTAATTTTTTTTTTTTTTATTTATTGTAGAGATGAGGTCTCGTCAAGTTGCCCAGGTGGGTCTTGAACCTGCAAACTCAGGCAATCCACTCACCTCGGCCTCCCAAAGTGCTGGGATTACAGGCTGAGACACCGAGCCCGGCCATTTGTCCACTTTTTAATAGGGCTGTATGTTTTGTACTTTCAGCACATTTGAGTTCCTTATTGATCATGTAGGCCTTTGTCAGATATACAGTTGGCAAATATTTTTTCCATTCTGTGGGCTGTGTCTGCTCTCTTGATAGTTTTCTTTGCTTTGCAGAAGCTTTTCAATTTGATGAGGTCCCACTTGTCTATCTTATCTTTTATGCCATGGGCACTTGGGGTTTTCATCAGATCAGGAATCAGTTGCCTATTCCAATTTCTGTCTCCTGTGTTTTTTAAAGATTTTTATAGTTTGAGGTTTTGCTTTTAGGTGTTTGATCCATTTAGAGTTGATCTCTGTGTATGGTGATAAGTAGCAGTTCTGTTTCAATCTTCTGCATGTGGCCAGTCAGTTTTCCCAGCATCATTTACTGAGTAAATTCTCCTCTTCACAGTGGTTGTTGGTGGGCTCTTTGTTGAAGATGAGTTGGTCGAGAAATTGAGATTTTTTTTCATGATCTCCACCCTGTTCCATTGGTCTATATGTCTGTTCTTGTACCAATACCAGGCTGTTTTGATTATTGCACTTATAGTAAAGTTTAAAGTCTGGAAATGTGATTCCCCCTGATTTATTTAGTTTTTTGCTAAGTGTTGTTTTTTGCTATTTGTGGTCTTTTATGCTTCCATATGAATCTCTGTATTGTCATTTCCAAGTCTGAGAAGAATGATCATGGTAATTTAATGGTTATTGCATTGAATTTGTAGATTGCCTTGAGTAGGATGGACTTCTTAACAATGTTGATTCTTCCAATCCATGAACAGGGAATATTTTTCCATTTGTTTGTGTCATCTTTGAATTCTTTGAGCAGTGCTTTGTAGATTTTATTGTAAAGGTCTTTTACCTCTCTGGTCAGGAAGATGCTGAGATACTTCATTTTTTGTGACTATTGTGAATGGAATTGTGCTTTTTATGTTGTTGTTTTCCTGTTTGTTTTTGGTGTAAAAGAATGTGAGTGTCTTTTGCACATTTATCTTGTACTCTGAGACTTTGCCAAAGTCCTTTATCAGTGCAAGGAGGTTTTTGACAGATTGTCTTGGGTTTTCAAAATATAGGATCATATCATCAGCAAAGAGGGATCATACCATCAGCAAAAATTTCCTTTTCCTTATTGGATACCCTTGATTTGCTTCTCCTGTGTGATTGCTATAGCTAGGAATTCAAACACTGTTGAACAGAAGGGGTGAGAGTGGGCAGCCTTGTCTTGATCAAGTTTTCAGGGGAAATGCTTCCAGTTTCTGTCCATGAGTAATATGTTGGCTGTGGGTTTATCGTAGTTGGTCTATTTTGAGATATGTTCCCTTTATGTCTAGGTATTCATGTGTTTTTATCTAGAAGGGATGCTGGATTTTATCGAAAGCTTTTCCTATGTCTAATGATCTAATAATGTGGTTCATGTTTTTATAGCTGTTGATGTATTTAAGTACATTTATGGTCTTGCAAATGTTGAACCAGCCCTGCATCCTGGGAATAAAGCTTACTTGGCCATGGTGGATGATTTTTGAAATGTGTTGTTGAATTTGATTCACTAGAACCTTTTTTTTTTTTTTTTTTTTTGAGTTGGAGTCTCACTCTGTCGCCCAGACTGGAGTGCAGTGGCCGCTTCCGGCCACCGCAGCCTCGACCCGCTGGGCTCTGGCGATCCTTCCGCCTCAGCCTTCCGAGTAGCCGGAATTACAGGCATGCGCTACCACGCCCGGCTGATTTTTTGATTTATTGTAGAGATGAGGTCTCGCTGCCCAGGCGGGTCTCGAACCCGCGGGCTCAGGCAATCCACTCACTTCAGCCTCCCAAAGGCATGGGATTACAGGCTGAGCCACTGAGGCCAGCTGATTCACTAGAATTTTGTTGAGAATATTTGCATCTGTGTTCATCAGGCATACTGGCCTGTAGTCCTCATTCTTTGTTGAAACTTTACTCAGTTTGGCTATCAGTGTGAAGTTAACTTCATAAAATGATTTGGGGAGAGTTCCATCTTTCTTGATTACCTGGAATACTTTCAATAGGATTGGTATCAGCTCCTCCATGTATGTTTTATAGAACTCTACTGGAAAGCCATCTGGTCTGGGGGTTTTTTTGTAGTTAGTTTTCTTATGACAGAGTCAATTTCCTGGGTTGTTATCAGTCTATTTAAGGTCTCAATTTCTTCTTGTTTTTCAACCTTGGGAAGTTGTGTTATGACAGAAAGTCCTTCATTTCACTTAGGTTTATGATTTATTTCCATGCAGGTGTGCATTGTAGTCTTTGATAATGTTTTGTATTTCTTCGGGGTTAGTTGTAACTTGATATTTTACACTTCTGATTGTGTTTATTTGGACTTTTCTCTCTTTTTCTTGGTCAGTCTGGCTAGGGGGTCTGTAAATCCTGTTTATCCTTTCAAAGAACAGACTTTTTGTTTCATTGACTTTTTTGTATTATATTTTTGTTTTCTGTGTCCTGAATTTGGGTTTTTACTTTGGTGATCTGTATTCTTTTGCTGAGTTAGGGTTTTGGTAGTCTTGTCTTTCCAGTTCCCTTGGATGATTTGTTAGGCTGTTAGCTTGTGGTCTTTCTATTTTCTTGATGTATGTTTGTTGAGATATAAATTTCCCTCTTAGCACTGTTTTCATGGTATCTCAGAGGTTTTGGTAAGATGGGTCTTTATTTTTATTTGTCTCTAAGAATATTTTAATTTCTGCTTTGATTTCTGGGTTGACCCAGGAGTTGTTCAGCAGTATGCTATTTACTGTCCATGCCTTAGTGGGTTTGGAGTAATTTTATTGGTGTTGATATTTATTTTTATTCCACTATAGTCTAAGAAGATGCATGGCAATATTTTGATTTTATGAAATTTGTTTGTGCTTTATCACTGATGATATGATCAATTTTGTAGTATGTACCATGTGGTGATGAGTAGAATGTATATTCTATGGTTGTTGGGTGGAGTGTTCTGTAGGTATCTGATAAGTCCATTTGGTCAAGTGTCATGTTGAGGTTCTGAATTTCCTTATTGATTTTTTGCCTCGAAGATCTATCTAGGGTTGTTGGTGGGGTATTTAAATTCCCAGTTATGATAGTGTTAGAGTCAATATCTTTTTTCAATTTTCTTAGTTGCTGCTTTATGAAATCTGCTGCTCCTGTGTTGGGTGCATATATGCTTAGGAAGGATATTACTTGTTGAAGGATTGAAACATTTGTCTTTATGTATTTCACTCCGTATCTTTTTAAGTTTTTGATAGCTTACATGTTATTATATCTGATAATAAGATCATGACTCCTGCTGTACTTTGTGTTCCTTTCGCCTGAAAATTTGTTTTCCATCCTCTAACTTTGATTCTGGGAGTGTCAATTCTGGTAAGATGTGTCTCCTGGCAACAGCATATTGATGGGTCATGTTTTTTATTCAGTTTGCCATACTGTGTCTTTTCAGTGGTGCATTGAGTCTATTCATGTTCAGGCTGAAAATTGAGCTATGAGAGTTTATCCATGTCATGTGGTTCTTACACAGTTTTTGTTGTTGTTGTTGCTTGTATGGTTTTTTTGTTGTTGTTGGTTTTCTATTGATTTGGGGGTTAATATATGTGTGTGTTTTTTGATTTTGCTGTCACGATTCATGCTGTATTGGTTCTCTGTTTAACACATTCTTGGGAAGAGTGTGGTCAATCTTTTTTTTCCTTCTTCTGTGCTTAACACCTCCTTAAGTGTCTCTTGTAGAGCTGGTCTGGAGGCAGCATAGACTCTTAGGAATTGAATGTATGCAAAGGATTTTAATTCTCCATTGTTGATGAAGCTTAGCTTAGCTGGGTAGATAATTATCGGTTGGCATTGTTTATCTTTGAGAACTTTGAAGATTGTATTTCAGTTTCTTCTAGCCTGTAGTGTTTCTGTAAATAAGTCTGCTGCTATTCTAATTGATCTTCCCTGGTATGTATTCTGACCTTTCTCTCTCACTACCTTTAGGATTTTTTCTTTTATACCTACTTTGTGTAAGCAAATTACTATGTGTCTAGGAGGTGGTCTTCTCATTTGGTGTCTTGTAGGGGCTCCTTAAATCTCTTTGGATGGGCACATCTCTGATGAGATGTGGAAAATATCCTTGGATGACCTTGTGGAATGTTTTTTTCCATTCTCTTTTTCTTCTTTGGGCTACTTATCAGTCATAAGTTTGGTCTCAATATAATTTCAATATAATTGCACATCTCTTAAAGGCTTTGCTCCAACTTTTTTTTTTTTTTTTGAGTTAGAGCCTCATTTGGTCACCCAGGCTGGAGAGCAGTGACATGGTCATGGCCACCCCAGCGTTGATGTGCTGAGCTCCATTGATGCTTCTGCCTCAGTCTTCCAAGTAGCCAGAACTATAGACACACACTACCATACCTGGCTAACTTTTGATTAATGTAGAGATGTGGCTTTGCCAAGTTGCCTGGGCTAGTCTCAAACCCACAGACTCAGGCAATCCGCTCACCTTGGTCTCCCAAAGTGCTGGGATTATAGGCTGAGCCACTGAGCCTGAGCTGTTCCAACTTTTTAAACTTCCTTTCTATGTTTTTAATAGTTTGGGTTTCTTCCATATTTTGGTCTTCAAGTTCTGAAATTCTTTCTTCTGCTTGATTGATTCTACTTTCTGTGCTTGTCAGTTTATCATTTGTTTCATTTACTGTATTCTTATAGCTGGCATATCAGTAATTCTTTTGTGTGTTCTTCTTGCCTTTCTTGGTTGTTATTCATCTTTCTAACCATTCCTTGATATCTGCATTTGCGATCTAAGACTAGTTGATCTAGGCTTTCTTCATTGTTTATGGCCCAAAGTCTGTATTCTCCTGCACTATCCCTTTTGGACTTTGTTTTTCCTTTAGTTTCTCTTCATTTGTGATGGATTTTTATTTTTCTCTCTTCTGTTGCCAGTGTGAGAGAGCTGTTTTCAGGGTTTTTTGCTCAACCTCCTATTCTTCCTTTGGTAAAGTCTCCAGATTTGTTCAATTTAGGGTTTTTTGTTGTTGTCTGTTTTTTATTTTTTTAATTTTGTATTAAATGATGTGGGGTACAATTCAGGATTAGATATACAAGTGGTAATCATACAAGTAAAGTCTGGGGCTCCCTTTGGTCCTGACTTTGCCTGGTTTGAGATGAGGTACCCTTATTGATGCTGTGTCCCCCACCCAAAACCCCACCTCAGCAGTATCTAACTATTGCCAATCCCTTTCTTATAGTATTATAAGAAATATAGTATTCAGGGTCTACCTATGAGTGAGAACTTGTAGTACTCTCTTCTATTGCTTCTGTGATAGATCACTGAGTATGATTGACTCTAAATCCATCCAAGTTGCTGCAAAGTCCATATGTTTGTCCTTCTTTATGGCTTTGTAATATTCCATTGTGAATATGTACCACATTTTTTTATGCAGTCCAGTTTCAATGGGCAACATGGTTGTCTCATGTCTTTGCTATTGTGAATAGTGCTGCAATAAATATGCATATGCAGATATCTTTTTTGTAGACTAATTTGCATTGCTTCAGGTATATTCCCAGAAGGGGGATTGCATAAGGAAGGCTAATTTCTAGTTTTTTCAGAAATTGTCACACTATTTTCTAAAGCGGTTGACTACTTTGCATTCCCATCAGCAGTGTAGAAATATTCCTTCTTCTCTGATCCTTGCAAGCATCTGTTGTTATTTGTTTTATTAATGGTGACCATTCTTACTGGGGTTAGGTGGCATCTCAATATGGTTTTGATTTGCATTTCTCTGATGATTAGTGAGGCTGAGCACTTTTTCATGTGTCTGTTGGCTGCCCATATATCTTCTTTTGAGAAGTGTCTATATATGTTTTTTGCCCACTTTTTAATAGGACTGTTTGTTTTTTTCCTTTCAGCACATTTGAGTTCCTTTTAGATCCTGAATGTTAGGCCTTTGTCAGATATAAAGTTGGCAAATATTTTTTCCATTCTGTGAGTTGCCTCCCCACTCTCCTGATAGCTTCTTTTGCTTTGCAGAAGCTTTTCAGTTTGATGAGGTCTCACTTGTCCATCTTATCTCTTATGGAATGGGCACTTGGGGTTTTGATCAGGAATTGGTTGCCAATTCAAGTTTCTATAAGGATGTCTCCTGCATTTTCTAAGGTTCTTATAGTTTGAGGTTTTATGTTTAGGTCTTTGATCCATTTAAAGTTGATTTTTGTGTATGGTGATAGGTAAGGATCCCGTTTCAATCTTCTGCATGTGATCAGCCAGTTTTCCAGCACCATTTACTGATTAGGTTCTCCTGTCCCCAGTGGTTGTTGTTGGAGGCTTTGTCGAAGATGAGTTGGTTGAGAAATTGAGGCTTTGCTTCCAGAGATTCTACCCTATTTCATTGATCTATATGCTATAGGTTGTTTTGATTACTGTAGCCTTATAATAAAGTTTAAAGTCTGGAATTTTGATACCTCCTGCTTTGTTTCTTTTGCTAAGGATTGTTTTAGCTATTTGTGGTCATTTATGATTCCATATGAATTTCTGTACTGTTGTTTTCAGGTCTGAGAAGAATGATGTTGGTAATTTAGTGGAGATTGCACTGAATTGTAGATTGCCTTTGGTAGGATGGACATCTTAACAATGTTGATTATTCCTATCCATGAGCATGGGATATTTTTCCATTTGTTTATGTTCTTGGATTTCTTTGAGCAGTGTTTTGTAGTTTTCACTGTAAAGGTCTTTTGCTTCTCTGGTTAGGAAGATGCCAAAATATTTCTCTCTCTCTGTCTTTCTTTTTTTTTGTGGCTATTGTGAATGAGATTGTGCTGTTTTTTGGCTCTCTGCCTGTCTGTTGTTGGTATAAAAGAATACAATTGTCTTTTGCACATGTATTTTGTAAACTGAGACTTTGCCAAAGTCCTTTATCAGTGAAAGCAGGTTTTTGACAGATCCTTTTGGAATTTTGAGGTATAGGATCATATCGTCAGCAAAGAGGGATAACTTAATTTCATCTTTTCCTATTTGGATCCTCCTGATTTTCTTCTCTTGTTTAATTGCTCTAACTAGAACTTCCATCACAATGTTAAACAAGAGGGGTGAGAGTGTGTTTCCTTGTCTTATTCCAGTCTTTAGGGAAAATGATCCTAGTTTCTGTCTGTTTAGCAATGTGCTGGCTGTGGGCTTATCATAGATAGTGCTTACTATTTTGAGGTATCTTCCTTCTCTGCCTAGGTGTCTGAGGGTTTTTATCAAGAAGGGATGCTGGGTTTTATCAAAACTTTTTTTGAATTATAAAATGTTATACTTTATCATAAACAAATTATAACAAATGAAGTCATTCATGTATATATGACCATCTAGTAAGTCCTTCATATTCATGGGTTCTGTATCTGTGGATTCAACAAACAGTGGTTCTAAAATATTTGGAAAAAATAGGCAGTTTCATCTGTATTAAACATGTGCAGATCTTTTTTGGTCATTATTCACTAAGTAATATAACATAACAACTATTTACATGGTTTTAGGTATGATATGTCATCTAAACATGATTTAAAGTATATGGGAGAATTGTGTAGGTTATATGCAAATACTACCCCTTTTCTACAACAGATTTGAGCATCTGTGGACTTTGGTAACTGAGGGAGGTGTTAGAACCAATTTCTTGTGGATACTGAGTGATGACTGTGTTTTTAGATGTATAATTATCATCATTGATACCTTTAAGGGCTGTCTATCCAGTTACCTGCTTATCTTTCTGACCGTCTCCCCCATACACCAGCTATCTACTCATTTATCTTTTACCATTCCCATTTTTCTCCTTCATATCATAGCCAACCCATTCTGATGTTACATATATATATGCAAAGTACAACAGGAGATAAAAATGGTTTCTATATACAATAAAATATTATGCAGCTATTGACAACAATAAGGCATCTGTATATGTACAGTTCTGGAATAATAATTTCATACATATATACACAAATGCACATATATACTTCTATTTCTGTCTCAAAAATATGTTAATATAATCATATTTAACAATACCTCACTGGGTTCGGTGGCTCAGCCTGTAATCCTGCGCCTTTGGGAGGCTGAGTTGATGGATTGCCTGAGCCCGTGGGCTTGAGACCCACCTGGGCAGCAAGACCTCATCTCTACAATAAATCAAAAAATCAGCCAGGCGTGGTAGCACGTGCCTGAAATTCCGGCTACTTGGAAGGCTGAGGTGGAAGGATCGCCGGAGACCAGCAGGTCGAGGCTGCAGTGGCCGGGAATGACCACTGCACTCTAGTCTGGGCGACCGAGTGAGACTCCAACTCAAAAAAAAATAACAACAAAAAACAATACCTCAGAAGAATAAAAGGTGTGTGTGTGTATGTGTGTGTGTCTGTGTGTGTGTGTGTGTGTGTGTGTGTGTGTGTGTGTGTGTGTGTGAAAAGCTTTTTCTATATCTAGTGATATAATCATGTGGTTCTTGTTTTTAAATCTGTTGATGTATTTCATTACATTTATGGTCCTGCAGATGTTGAAACAGTCCTGCATCCTGGGAATGAGCCTACTTGGTAATGATGGATTATTTCTGAGATGTGTTGTTGGATCTGATTTGCTAGAATTTTGTTGAGAATTTTTACATCTACGTTCATTAGGGATATTGGCCTGTTGCTCTTTTTTGTTGGATCATTACCCGGTTTGGATATCATTGTGAAGTTAGCTTCATAAAATGATTTGGAGATAATTCCATCTTTCTCAATTGCCTGGAATATTTTCAATAGTTTTGGTATCAGCTCCTCCGTGTACATTTTGTAGAATTTTGCTAGAAGGCCTTTCAATCCAGGACTTTTTTTTTGTAGATAATTTTCTTTTTTTAAATTAATTTATTTATTATAAAGATGTGGGGTACAATTCAGGGTTAGGTATATAAACATTGATCATGCAGGTACCATTGTTGATGAGGTGTGTCCCTCCCACCCATAGCAGTTTCCCTCAATTGCCAGTCCCACCTCCCCTCCTCTGACAGTTTTCCACTACTGCCAATCGCTTTCTTATAGCATTATAACTGTTCAAGGTCACCTTATGAGTGAAAACATATGGAACTCAGTTCTTTGTTTCTGCGATGAATCACTGAGTATCAATTCCTAATCCATCCAAGTTGCTGCAAAGTCCATATATTTGTCCTTCTTTATGGATGCATAATATTCCATTGTGTATGTGTACCGCATTTTAAAAAATCAGTCCAGCTTCAACGGGCAACATGGTTGGTTCCATGTTTTTGCTATTGTGAATAGAGCTGCAACAAACATATGTGTGCAGGTATCTTTTTTGTAGAATAATTTGAGTTCCTCCAGGTATATTCCCAATAGGGGAATTGCTGGGTCATATGGAAGGTCAATTTCTAGTTCTTTCAGAAATCGCCACACTGTCTTCCAAAGAGATTGCCCTACTTTGCTTTCCCACCAGCAGTGTAGAAGTGCTCCTTTTTCTCCACATCCTCATCAGCATTTGTTGTTGTTTGTTTTATTAATCATGGTCATTCTTACAGGGGTTAGGTGGCATCTCAATGTGGTTTTTATTTGCATTTCTCTGATGATGAGTGAGGTTGAGCACTTTTTCATGTGTCTGTTGGCTTCCCATATATCTTCTTTTGAGAAGTGTCTATTCATGTCTTTTGCTTACTTTTTAGAGGGGCTGTTTGTTTTTTCCTTTCGGTGCATTTGAGTTCCTTGTAGATCCTAGATGTTAGGCCTTTGTCAGATAAACAGTTGGCAAATATATTTTCCCATTCTGTGGGCTGCCTCTCTACTCTCTTGATGGTTTCTTTTGCTTTGCAGAACCTCATTAATTGGATGAGATCCCACTTGTCTATTTTATTTGTTTAGGTATTGGCCTTTAGAGTTCTGAATAGGAATTGGTTCCCAGTTCCAATTTTCATAAGGGTGTCTCCTGCGCTAAGATTCTTATAATTTGAGGTTTTACTTTCAGGTCTTTGATCCATTTAGAGTTAATTTTTGTGTATGGTGATAAGTAGGGGTCCTGTTTCAATTTTCTGCGTGTGGTCAGCCAGTTTTCCCAGCACCATTTGCTGAATAGGTTCTCCTCTCCCCAGTGGTTGTTGTTGGAGGCTTTGTCAAAGATGAGTTGGTTGAGGAATTGAGGCTTTGCTTCCAGAATCTCTATCCTGTTCCATTGGTCTATGTGCCTGTTCTTGTACCAATACCAGGCTGTTTTGATTACTGTAGACTTATAGTAAAGTTTGAAGCCTGGAAGTGTGATACCTCCCACTTTGTTTCTTTTGCTAAGGATTGTTTTAGCTATTCATGGTTGTTTACATTTTCATATGAATTTCTGTATTGTCTTCTCTAGGTCGAAGAAGAATGATATTGGTAGCTTAGTGGGTATTGCATTGAATCTGTTGATTACCTTTGGTAGGATGGACATTTTAACAATGTTGATTCTCAGCCGGGCTCAGTGGCTCAGCCTGTAATCCCAGCACTTTGGGAGGCTGAGGTGAGAGGATCGCCTGAACCCACAGGTTTGAGATCTGCCTGGGCAACTTGATGAGACTTCATCTCTACAATAAATCAAAAAATTAGCCAGGTGTGGTAGCGCGTGCCTGTAGTTCTAGCTACTTGGAAGGCTGAGGTGGAAGGATCGCCGGAGCCCAGCAGGTTGAGGCTGCGGTGGCCGGGAGTGGCCACAGCACTCCAATCTGGGTGACAGAGTGAGACTCCAACTCAAAAAACAAAAACAAAACAAAAAAAACCAATGTTGATTCTTCCTATCCTTGGACATGGAATATTTTTCCATTTGTTTTTGTCTTCTTGGATTTCTTTAAGCAGTGTTCTGTAATTTTCATTGTAAGGGTCTTTTACTTCTCTGGTTAAGAAGATGCCGAGGTATTTTTTTTTTTTTTTTTTTGGTGGCTATTGTGAACGGGACTGTGCTTTTTATTTGGATCTCTGCCTGCTTGTTGTTGGTAAAAAGGAATGCAACTGTCTTTTGCACATTTATTTTGTGCCCTGAGACTTTCCCAAAGTTTTTTATCAGTACAAGCAGGTTTTTGAAAGATTCTCTTGGATTTTAAAGGTATAGAATCATATCATCAGCAAAGAGAGATAACTTGACATCCTCTTTTCCTATTTGGATACCCTTGATTTTCTTCTCTTGTCTAATTGCCTGAGCTAGGACTTTCCAATACCATATTGAACAAGAGGGGTGAGAGTGGACAGCCTTGTCTTGTTCCAGTTTTCAGGGGAAATGATTCTAGTTTCTGAGCATTTATCAATATGCTAGCTGTGGGTTTGTCATAGATGGCACTTACTATTTTGAAGTATGTTCCTTCTATACCTAGATGTTTGAGGGTTTTTATCAAGAAGTGATGCTGGATTTTATCAAAAGCTTTCTCTGTATCTAATGAGATAATCATTTCGTTCTTGCTTTTACATATGTGGATGTATTTAATGACATTTATGGTCTTGAAAATGTTGAACCAGCTCTGCATCCTGGGGATGAAGCCTACTTGGTCATGGTGGATGATATAGATAATTTTCATATAATGGAATCAATTTCCTGTGTTGTTATTGGTTTATTTAGTGTCAGTGTCTTTTTGTTTCCACTTTGGGAGGTTGTGTGATGACAGAAAGTCCTCCATTTCATTTAGGTTTTCAAGTTTGTTTTCACACATGTGGGTATAGTAATCTTTGATAATCTTTTGTATTTCTTTGGGGTCAGTTGTGATTTGATTTTTTGCATTTCTGTTTGTGTTTATTTGGGCCTTTCTCCCCTTTTCTTCATCATTCTGACTAGAGAGCCATCAATCTTGTTTATTCTTTCAAAGAACCTGCTTTTTTTGTTTTGTTGATTGTTTTTGTGTGATATGTTTGTCTTCTATGTTTTGTGTTTGGACTTTTAATTTGGTGATTGGGATTCTTCTGCTAAAGTTAGGGTTTTGGCGGTCTTGTCTTTCTAGCTCCCTTAGATATTTGTTAGGTTATTAACTTGTGATATTTCCATTTTCTTGATGCATGTTCATAGAGATATAAATTCCTCTCTTAGAACAGTTTTTATGGCATCCCAGAGGTGTTTCCAGGAATCTTTTAATTTCTGTTTTGGTTTTCTTGGTGACCCAGTAATCATTCAACATCATGCTGTTTAGTATCCATGTCTTTGTGGGAGAATTTTCTTGGCATTAATATTTATTTTTATTCTACTATGGCCTGAGAAAGTGCATGGCAGTATTTCAATCTTATAGAATTTGTTTATGCTTGATTTATGGCCAAGGATGTGATCAATCTTGGAGTATGCTCCATGTGGTGGTGAGTAGAATGTATATTCTGTGTTTGTTGGGTAGAATATTCTGTAGGTATCTGTTAAGTTCATTTGATCAAGCAGCAACTTGAGGTTCTGGATCTCTTTGATGATTTTTTTTGCCTAGATTATCTATCTAGGGTTGTTAGTGGGTATTTTTCTAAGTCCCCAGCTATAATAGTGTTAGAGTCAATATCTTTTTCTAGTTTACTTAGTATTTACTTTATAAATGTTGGTGCTCCTATGTTGCATTTATGTTTAGGATGGATATATGTTTAGGATGGATATTTCATGTTGATGGATTGAATATTTTATCATTGTGTCCTTTTGTATCTTTTAAAATTTTTTGATAGCTTAAAGGTTGTTTTGTCTGATATTAAGATTGTGACTCCTACATTCTTTTGTGATCCACTTGCCTGAAAACTCTTTTTCCATCTTCTAACTTTGAATCTGTGTTCATCCCTTGTGGTAAGTTAGTTTCCTGGATGCACCAAATAATTGGGTCTTGGTTTTTTATCCAGTTTCCCATTCTGTGTCTTTCAGTGGTGCATTTAGTATATTCACATTCAGGCTGATTATTGAAATGTGCTTGTTTATCCCTGTCATGAGGTTCTTACAAAGTTTTTTCTTTGTTTGCTTGATTTTTTTTTTTAATCTTTTGGATGGATGTATATGTGTGTTTTCAAGTTTGCTGTTGCAATGTATTCTCTGTTGATTCTGTGTTCTGCTCTTCTCTTGGGAAGTACATGGTCATTCTTTTTTTCTTTCTTCTGTACTTAATACCTTTTTTTAAAAAAAATCAATTTTTTAATGATATTGTGGGGTAAAGTTTTTAAACATCTCCTTAGAGCTGGTCTGGAAGCTGCTTTGGGATTTGATGTATGGGAAGGATTTTAATTCTCCATTGCTGATGAAACTGAGCTTGGCTGGGTAGGAAATTCTTGGTTGAAATTGCTTATCTTTGAGATTTTGAACATTGGACTCTAGACCCTTCTGGCTTGTAGTGTTTCTGTCAATAGGTCTGCTGCTATTCTGTTTGGGATTTTTTGTGGTAGGTAGTCTGACTTTTCTCTCTTGCTGCCTTTAGGATTATTTCTTTGGTGCCTACTTTGTGTAGGTGAATTACTATATGTCTAGGGGTTGGTCTTCTCATTTGATGTCTTTCAGGGGCTCGCTGTATCTCTTGTGTTTGGATGGTCACTTGTCTGGTGAGATGGAGAAAGTTTTCTTGGATAACCTCCTGGAATACTTGATCTAAATTACTCTCCATTTCCCTTTCTTCTTCTTGGATACCAATCAGTTATAGGTTTGGCCTCTTGATATAATCACACATCTCATGTAGGCTTTGCTCTTACTTTCTGTTTTTTTTTCCCCCTATGTTTTTTATAGATCAGGTTAAATCCAGGTTTTGGTTTTCAAGTTCTGAGATTCTTTCTTCTATTTGATTAATTCTGCTTTCCATGCATGTCATCTTGTTATTTAATTTCTGGTTGAAATTTTTTTATGACCAATATCTCTGTTACAAGTTCTTTCAGTGTTGAATATTATCTTTCCTAAGTTTTATTCACTCTTTCCTTCCATTCCCTAATTTCTGTTGTATTCTGGGGTTAGTCATTGGTGACTTCCTTTGCTTGGGCTCTGAGGTCTGATTTTTCAGTCATTCTCTGTTACACTGGAAATTACCTGTGGTCTTCAATTGATTATTCCTCATTTGTGATAGTTCTCCTTCTTTTCTTTTCTTTTTTTTTGAGTTGGAGTCTCACTCTGTCACCCAGACTGGAGTGCAGTGGCCACTCCCAGCAACCGCAACCTCAGCCTGCCGGGCTCTGGCGATCCCTCTGCCTCAGCCTTCCAAGTAGCTGGAATTACTTGCAAATCACAATGTTCACTGATGGTGATATGGATTCCCTGAGACCCACTCCCCATCACTACTCTATATGATGATGCAATGGGTACATGTGTGTACCCCCTGAGTCTAAGATATAGTAACAGCAGTGAGGAGAAGAGAGAAAAGTAAAATGAAATTAAATAAGAGAGACAAAAATTTTTTTTAAATAAAAAATAAAAAAAACACGGAGCAACAAAAGCAGAAACCAAAGCAAAAAACAACTGAACACACACACACAAACACACACACACATCACAACAAACTGGAATAACAACAAAGCAAAACAAAACAAAAAATAATAACTAAAAAACAGAAAAACCAACACACACACATGCCCTGCACAAAATGAAAGAAGAAAAGAGAAAGAAAGAAACATAAGAAAAAGAACAGAGGAAAAAAATTAAAATTGAACCTTCACACATATATTCACATGCACATTAAACTTAAAAAAAGAGAAGAACAAAAAGCAAAAATAAAAAACCCCTGAAAGATGAACACTCATTCAGGTACATACATAAACAGAAAATAAAAAGCAAAAGAAGAAAGAGAAAAAATAAGAGTGAGAAGATATGCAGATTGAACCCTCACATACACATTCATGCACAAAGGAAAAATATTTTAAAAATTTAAAAGCTAACAAATGGGGGAAAAACCTACCCTTTTGTGGCAGATTCTGTAATTGCTCCTCTCATCTGCTTTTCTTCTGTCTCCTGCAGTGCTTTGGCCTCATTCATAATTTCCCCAGTGTCCAGCCCAGGAAAGGAAGAGGGAGCAGTGGGAGTGGGTGTGGCTGCAGTCCCTCCCTCCCACTCTAGTATGGCTAGAGGGATCTCCTCTGGTGGGAGATAAGGGATTGTCTTTTCCCCAGGTTCTGGTGGGGGTGGCACCCCAGCTAGGCTTATCCTGGAGTGCAGTCCTCCTATTGTGGCTAACATCTAGGTTCCACCTGTGTTCATCTCTCAGTCATGCCCCAGCCATGTGGGTCTGATGTCCAGAGGATTGCTGTGGATGAGAGGATTGGGTCAGCCCTGGACTCACCACTGATCTATTTGGAGATCTTCCTTGTCCTTTTCTGTCCACACTCCTTGTCTCACAGCTCCATTAAGGTAGGAGGTGGGGTGCCTGAGACTCAACACTCATCTGTCCATCTGGTGTTTATGGGTCACAACCAATCCATGAGTAGTTAGTTAATCTGCTGGTCACAGAGATCGGGTCTGTTGCTCTGTGGTGAGCAAGCCAGAGCACTTTCTTGCCCCCTTTTCAAGATGATGGCAGGGTGCCTTTTTCATCTTCTCCAGTGGAGGTCTGCCTCAGGGCTCCCTCACTATGTCCCCTCTACAGTCCTTGCTGTCAGTATCTGGCCAGGCACTGCTGTGGTGAGCCAGAGTCTGGAGCCAGCAGTCTCTCCCACTGTGGTGGTGAAGCAGAGTCTGCAGCCAATTGTCTCTCCTGGCAGCTTCTTCCCCAGAAGGCCTTTGTTGGTTTTGATTTGTTAATTTTGAAGCCAGGTTAGGGGTGAGGAGCTGTGCTGTCTTTTTGCAGTTTTGAAATTTGAAATTTGTTGGGGAGGGCTAGGATTTGAAAGCTTCCTGCAGATCACAATGTTCATTGACTGGGGTGTGGGCCCCCAGGGACCCACAAGAAAAGGATTGACAGTGGTGGGAAGCTATGGGGGGGGGAGGGGAAGGGAGGTGGGATTAATGGTAGTAAATATCTGTCTGGGGATGGGGAGACACCCCTTATCAACAAAGCATATTTGTCTACCTAACCCTTAACTGTACCCCACAATACCAAAATAAACAATATTGATTAATAAATAAATAAACAATATGAGGAGATTTTCACACTCATGTATGCCCTCATGTGAAAAAAGGAGGTATAAAACAAACCAATAAAAACTAATATAATCCTTGACTGCCTTCTTGTGGCAGTTTCTGAAGCTTCAAGTTTCTTGTCATGGCAGAGAGGAGGAAATTCTGACCTCTAAATCTGTTCCCCTGCTTACCATGCAGTGGGTGGGAAGAGGGGTTGAATTGCTCCCAACTGATCTGCCTGTGTTCGTCTCTTTTCATGTGTGCTGATCAGCACACTCTCTGATTGGCTCATATGTTTTGTGAATCACTGGGAAAAGGGAACTGATTAGACTGGGGGTGGTAGCTAACACCTGCAATCCTGGCACCCCAGGAGGTGGAGGTGAGAGGACAGCCTAAGTCCAGGGGACTGAGTTCAGTCTGGTCAACCCGGTGAGACCTCCTCTCCACAACAGATAAAAAAAAATCAGCCAGGCATGGTGGTATGCACTTTCAGTTCCAGTTACTTAGGAGGCTGAGGTGATAGGATTGCTTGAGCACAGTGGGCTGAGGCTACAGGGGTCATGAGGGTGCCACTGCATTCCAGCCTGGGCAGCACAGTGAGATTTCCAACCCCCTCCCAAAGGGGGAGGCTGGATCACTTTAAAACTCACCACCACTCATCCACTGTGGTCTGGGTTCTTTATCTCTGGTTGTAGCCGTAGACCTGCAAATGTTACAGCTAAGGATAGGGGGTGCCTGAGTATCCTCAATGGGCCTATCCCTCTGGGGAAACTGTGTTGGGAGCCAGCCACGGAGGCCCACTGAGCATTAAGGATCAGGAAGGGCTGTTGACCCCGAGACCACTAGGATGCTTTTGGGAGCTATTGACCCCATTTCCTTCCCCTTTCTACTCAGCACTAACCAGATTAGGCTCCTGTGAGCTCAAAACATAGAAACTCTGAGATTCGGATGAACACAAGCTAACTTTAGAAGCTCATTGCTCCCATTCTTCCACAAACTGCAGTTTTGGTTTTCACACAACTTATAATTCAAACTCGTGTCACATCTAAGAGCCTTAGTATTGGTCACAGGCTTCTGGGTCATGATCTTAGGATTTATTGAAGGTGTAAATTGTAGAACACAGTTTTAGAAGACAGCCATTTTGTTAAAAGAATGCGGCTGGGTTACTTGCAGGTAGCCCACTGTGAACTTTGGACTGGGCCACATTCCAAACATTCTGGGATGGGCCACTTTCATTTGTAAAGAAAATACTTAAGCTTCTATAGAATTGTTTAACTTGGCATAAATCAATCAGCTTAGGATGAAAAAGGTTTATAGAATATGGCAGTCATGGATTAGGTTATCCTTTGTTATGGGATTTTAAGATTATCATATGAAAAGGGTTTAAAGTCAATCATTGATTAAGTTTTCATGGATTAAGGTTTCTGGTGGGTGGGGGACCCCCTCCCACATCTGACTTTGTGTATAAAAGACCCATTGTAATTCCCAATAACACATATCGCTTCTGCACTAGACCAGAGTCCCAGTCTCTTTCTTTCTCTCTCTTTCTCTCTCTCTTTCTCTCTCTCTCTCTTTCTTCTTCCCCCCAATCACCAATGCCATCTCCACCTTTGGGATACCCTGAAGCCGGCTGGAGCTGGTCTCCAGCAATACTGCACCTGGGGTATTCTTTGAGGTTTGGCAGTGATCTACCTCAGGGAGGTGCTGGATGTGACCTTCATTCTCAGGTAGTGGTTTTACTGTTCATGTGGGCAGGCCGAAGTCTGTCTCCACTCAGGTCCCAGGGCAAATGTTGTAGGGCCCTACCTACATCCTATCTTCCGCTGGGACTTGGTGTCTAGTTTATCCGGTGCATTTTTTCTACAGTTCCTGCTTCTGACATCAGATCCAGCACCAAAGGTGGTGAGTGGCACCAGCAGCAGATGTTTCTTACTACTTTCTTCCAGGTTTGGCCACCAAGTTGGTGCCTGCCTCTAGGCTATGGATAGAGCTAAGAACCAAGTTACCACATGAGGCAGCTGCCTTAGCAAGAGAGCTCCAGCCACTTGTACCCATTCAGTCAGACACTCATATACCCACTTGCTGACACATTTGCATTCGCATTCATCCCAGCACCCACTCATTTATACAAAGACTCATGCACTCTGAATGACTCTGTTGCCATCTTATGGGAGACTTTTAATTACTATTTCAATCTTGCTACTCATTATTGGTCTTTTCAGGGTTTCTATTTCTTCCTGATTCATGAATAGGTGGTTGTATGTTTCCAAAAATTTATCTATTTCCTCTATGTTCTCTAGTTTGTTTGCATAGAGCTGTTCATAATAATTTCAAATGGTCTTTTTTATTTTCATTGAATCAGTTGTAATGTCTCCTTTTTCATTTCTGATTGAGCTAATTTGAATCTTCTCCCTTCATTTGTTAATTAATCTAGCTAGTGGTCTACAAATTTTGTGTATCTTTTCAAATAACCAGCTTTTTGTTTTATTGATCCTTTGTATTTTTAATTTCAATTTTATTTAGCACTGCTCTGGTTTTTGTTTTTTCTTTTCTTCTGCTAGCTTTGTATTTGGTTTGTTCTTGTTTTTCTAGTTCCTTGAGGTCCAATGTTAGGTTGTTAATATGCGATCTCTCGATCTTTTTAATGTAGGCCTTAAGTGCTATAAATTTTCCTCTGAGCACAGCTGAATTGTCATTCATCTCAGAGAATTTTTAAATTTTCCACTTGATTTAATTGTTGACCCAGTGATCTTTCAAGAACAGATTGTTTAATTTCCATGTCTTTGTTTAGTTTCATTATTTCTTCTGGGAATTAATATCTAGTTTTATTTCACTGTGGTCTGAGAAGGTGACTGATATGATCTTGATTTTTTAAAAAAATTATAGAGACTTTATTTGTGGCCAATCTTATGGTTTATTTTGGAGACTGTTCCATGTGCTAGCAAGAAAATATATATTCTGTAGTTTGGGGGTGGAATATTCTATAGATCTTTGTTAATTCCATTAGGGTCCGGTTTAATGTTTCTTTGTTTACTTTCTGCTGTGATGATTTCTCTATTGCTGTTAGTGGAGTGTTGAAGTCTCCCACTATTATTTTATAGCTATATCTTTTCTTTTTGGCCCAGTAGGATTTATTTTATAAAGCTTGGGGCTTTGGTGTTAAATGCATATATATCTAAAATTATTACATCTTCTTCTTCGATTGATCCTTTTAACATAATGTATAATCATGTTTATCTCTTTTTACTGTTATTAATTTAAAGTCTGTTTTATCTGAGATAAGAATGACTACTAGTGCTTGTCTTTGATTTCCATTTTCATGGAATATTCTTCCCTACTCTTTTTCCTTGAGTCTATAGAAGTCTTTGTGTGTTAAGTGGGTCTCTTGTAGGCAGCAGATATTTGGGTTGTGTTTTACTATCCATTCTGTCAGTCTACTCTTTTTTATGGGGTATGAGACCATTTCCATTCAGGATTAACAATGATATGTAAGGTCCTATTTCATTTATCATACTGGTTGTTTTCTGGTTGCTTTAATTATCTATTTTCTTTCTTGTGTTGGTGTTCCATAAGGCATGTGAGCTTTATGATTTTCAGCATTTTCTACTGGTATATTTTAACATTTTGTTTAGAACTTCTTTAAGTATTTCTTATAGAGCTGGTTTAGCTGTGATAAATTCCTTCAGCATTTGCTTGTCTGAGAAAGACTACATTTCTCCTTCATTTATGAAACCAAGTTTTGTAGGATACAACATTTTTGACTGACTGTTATTCTGTTTGAGAAGATTGAAGATGGGGCCCCAATTCCTTCTGGCTTGTAGAATTTCTTCTCAGAAGTCTGATGTTAGTCTAATATGTTTACCTTTGCAAGTAATTTGACAATTTTTTCTCAGTTTTTGTTTCAGAAGAAAATTCTTTTCTTCATATTAACTTTGTATAACAGGATAATTATAAGCCTTTGGGATGACCTTTTTGCAATGAATTTTCTAGTGATTCTTTGGCTCTTGTATCTGGATATTTAAAGCTCTGGCAAGGCCAGGGAAGTTTTTCTCAATTCTTCCCTCAGATAGGTTTTCCAAATCTACTGCTTTCTCATCTTCCTCAGGAACACCTATGATTCTGAGGTTTGGATGTTTTCCATAATCCCACATTTCTTGGAGATTTTGTTATGTTCTTTTGATTCTTTTTTTCTTATTTTTGTCTGATTGGGTTAGATCAAAAGCCTTGTTTTCAAATCCTGAGATCCTTTCTTCTACTTGTTTTGGTCTATTGACAAAGCTTTCCACTGCTCTTATATTTCCTAAAATGATTCTTTCATTTCCAGAATTTCAGCTTGTTTTTATTTTTTAAAGAGGTCTACCTCTTTGGAGAATTTTTCATTTGTGTACTAAGTCATCTTGTTTTAAATTTATTTTTGTTGGTTTTAAACCTTCTTCTAAATCTCATTGAGCAGTTTTATGATGAACTTTTTGAATTCTATCTCTGGAATTTCAAATATTTCATTTTAGTTAGGGTCCATTGCTGAAGAGTTGGTGTGTCTTTTGGGGGTATTGAAGAACTCTGTTTTTTCATATTGTCAGAATTATTTTCTGATTATTTCTCATTTGAGAAGACTATTTCTGCTTATTTGAGGTTGACAAGGGACTGACATAGGCACTATGGAGTTCCCTTGTTTTTTGTTTTTGTTTTTTTTTTTTGAGTTGGAGTCTCACTCTGTCGCCCAGACTGGTGTGCAGTGGCCGCTCCCGGCCACCACAGCCTCGACCTGCTGGGCTCCAGTGATCTTTCCGCCTCAGTCTTCCAAGTAGCCGGAATTACAGGCATGTGCTACCACGCCCGGCTGATTTTTTGATTTATTGTAGAGATGAGGTCTCGCTGCCCAGGCGGGTCTCAAGCCCGAGGGCTCAGGCAATCCACTCACCTCAGCCACCCAAAGGCGTGGGATTACAGGCTGAGCCACCGAGCCCGGCTTCCCTTGTTTATATATAGCCTTGGTGTGGTGAGTTTCTCAATTGCCCACTGGCAGCCCTGTGCTGGGTACCTGCACAAGAAAACAGTGTCCTAAGTGGCTAGAGTGACTCAGATAGTGGTGTTAACTGGGATCTGAGATCAAGTCTTACCAGAACTTGAGGTATTATATCAGAAGTGATAGGCTGTGCTGTTGACCTTCAGTCAGGAGGTGACACTTGATGAGAGAATCAGCTGTGATGGTGGGTGTGGGCTTTCTCCAAATTTTCCTGAATCCATATTTGGGGCTGAAGGGTTTATGGAGCCACATAATAACATCCTGCAGTCAAAGTTATCTGTTAATTGGTGACAAACCTTGTCTCTGGTGGTCCAGTGACTATCTCAGAAAGTGTGGTGGCAAGACACTTTTGAAATCATCTCAAGAAAGTGCATAGCCCATCTAGCCAGTGGGCAGGGCCATGTGGATTGCCCAAGTTCTCTGTTTTGAGCCTTTGAGGGGAGTGCAGGAGGTAAGAGGGCCTCAAGGCACCACCTGTGCGCACTCTGGGCTACCCCAGTAGATACTGGGAGGGAGTCCCTGACTACTGGGGTAATGCTGTTGTGCAGGGGGACACAAAAGAGTTTACAGTTTTGAAAGTGAGAGGGTGCTATGGCAATGAGTCCCACTAGGCTTCCTGCCTTAGCCTCAGGCAATTTGTCTTCTGAATATCAAAGTGCAGCTCGTCTCAGGGACTCAGATGTTCTACAGCAGCCTACTCCAGCCAGGAACTGTCTGCCATCATGGAGTTTCCCTTGGGCTGACTAGAAAGTAGCCACCAACAAGGGTTAAGTTCCTGGGATATGGCATCTGGAGTTGCTCAGGCCTTTTTTTCCTCACACCACTACACATGGGTTTCAGCAGAGCATACCTGTGCTTAAGGCAGTTTCCTGTGAGGGACTGAAGTGCCCCAAGACTCAAAGAGCCCTGCAAGTCCACAGTAGAAGCACAGAACTCCTGAATTCCCTCACTCACCTTCCCCACTGTTTCTGGAGGCTGCTGGTGGTCTGTGACATGATCTGAATTAGTCTCTGGCTCATTCCAGCTCAGGTCAATTGATTTTTCTCTTCCTTAACCTTATGTAGTTTTTATCACTTCTTTGATGAATCATGGGATGTGCTGCTGCCCCTGTTCCTCTATGGGTGCTGAGAAAACTCTCTCTCAGTTTACTCCATAGGAGAAACACACTCTAGATACCTCTCATCAGTCATATTAATCCATTGTTAGAAATGCTTCTTAAATAAGTAAATCTTCACAAAGTCTCAGATGAAAAATTCCCTTGTAAAATTGTTTTGTATAGACACTTGATCCATTCTTTCACTATCAACGTATTTGATCAAGTCTGAATTCTGGCATTTAGAAGTAGAGGAAATAAGATGAGCAGTACTTCTTTCAGAAAAACATTTTGCTAGAATTATTTCTACCTGAGTGAGGACTGTGTTACAACAGCCACTCAAGGGATATCCAGGATGATAGTGATGCAATTTAAGAATCTGAGGGCATTCTTTGCCTATCACTTTCTTATAACAGGCAATAGATTGCAAATAATTTCCCTTGGATTCCCAGAATGCCAAATAGCACTTGCAATTCATCTACTCATCCTGAAAATGATATCCAGTGTTTGTATCTGTTTGGCTAGATATTTAGAGTTTGTCAATTTGCTTTTTTGGATTTGTGCTTAATGTTTTTTGTTGTTGTTGTTTGCTTTTTGAAATATGGGAACAGACCATGAAATTTCAGAAAACTGTGCTGCTCAGAGATTTTAGGGGTTAGCAATGCTCAGGGCAAAGATGGCTCTTTCAATTATGGGTCTTTACCAGTGTCCACCACGAAGACAAAGAAATACTGGCTTGAACCACACCATCCTGGGGGCTACCCAAATTCACCTGGATCTGCAGCTTGAGGTCAAAGGGTTTTTGATGCCACCTAATGTCATCCTGCAGTCAAAGTGCTCTGGTTAAATGGTGAGAAAACTTGACTCAGATAGGCCAGTGACTATATCAGAAGGTTTGGTGGCAAGACACTGTTGACACCATCTTTTGGGAAATGAAATCTTAAGCCGGGCTCAGTGGCTCAGCCTGTAATCCTACGCCTTTGGGAGGCTGAAGTGAGTGGATTGACTGAGCCCACGGGTTCGAGACCTGCCTGGGCAGCAGGACCTCATCTCTACAATAAATCAAAAAATCAGCCGGGCATGGTAGCGCACGCCTGTAGTTCCGGCTACTTGGAAGGTTGAGGCGGAAGGATCGCCAGAGCCCAGCAGGTCAAGGCTGTGGTGGCTGGGAGCCAGTCTGGGTGACAGAGTGAGACTTCAACTCAAAAAAAAAAAAAAGAAAAAAAGAAAATGAAATCTTCATGGCAGGGGTGTGACACAGCAACTCCTCCGGTGACACTTGCCTGGAGAAGTAGGAAGAACAGGCATGAGAGCACCATGGGTTCTGGGTAGCATAAGTAAAGGATCACCTCCCACTTGTGTTTTGAAGTTTTTCTCCTTTTAATGTGCACAATACAAATGTTATATGAATCTAAGTCAACACAGATTGCTGGATTCCTAGGGGCCTTTCCAGAAGAGCATTTGGCCTATTGGACTGGAGCCCTGCAGCCCCATAGTGGACCTCCTTTCTTTCCCTTTGCTCTTTTTTCCATTAGACTTGCAGGATAGATTTGTATTGAGTCACTTAGAAAATGGGGCTTATATTAAGAAAGCTGATCAAAATTTACCTTGTTTTATCTTTTACAAAACAGGGTGAATTCTCAAGTTTGACCTATGAATGCTTTGGTTGACTTTGAGGATGCAATTGCCAATCAGTCTATTGTGTTTATTCAAAGGTGGAGCAAAAACTTATACAGTCTAGTCTCTTAGAGGTTGTGCTGTTTATATTTCTTAGCACATCACAATACATTTTATTTTCTAGATACAACATTTCCCTTTTCGATCATTATCCATCATCTGTGGTGTTAATTACTGGGCTCCTACACCACTGGAAGTACAACAGGAACATACAACACATAATTTTTTGTTTTATGCTCATTGCCCTGCTTCTAACTCCTAAACAAACCATTATCATTTTAATCTAGTAAGTCCCTGTTCTTTCTTAGAGAATGGTAGTTTATTTGTGTGGACTAAAATGATACTGTGGCAGATATTTACAGTGCATTATGTCTTCATACTAATTTTATATTTTACTTAATTTTTAAAGTAGCTAATGTTATAAAATATAAGTATTTACAATTATACTGCAAAATTGTATGGTGTTATTAGCTTCTTGGCTTTATGCACATGCATAGATCTAATTAAAATATGCATCCATTGGGTTTGAAATATGTCTTGATTCTTCAAGAGTCTTTTGGAACACAGTCATCAAACACTGTCTCTGTCTATTGGCATTTCTGGCTTCTCTATATACCTACCACAATATCTAATTTGTACTTATTGTACTCTATAGTGTTTAAATAGCTTTCATATATACTGTTATTTTTGTCTTCATATCTGCTATGTAAGGAGGCAGTCAGGCATTTTCCACTTTTTTATGCATAGTCATAAAGGGTATAAGTTCAAAATGCCTGGATTCAAATCTCAGCTGGCATTTATTTGCTGTGAATTTTTGGTAGGTCATTTTATCTCTCTGTCCTTCTCTCTCCTTATCACAAATGGAAATTATAATAATATCTGTTGAGTTATTTTATATAAGGTCTATACAGAGTCTAACACATGGCAAATTCTAAATAAATGCTAGATACTATTATTTAAAATTAAACTGTGATCCAGAGAGTGCCTTGTTAGTAACTAATAATGTTAGAGAGGGCCTTGGAGTAACTAGTGAAAATGGGCCTTAGTATAAAGTCTGAAGTGCTCCTCCCAGTTTTACTCAACATCATTTATAATTCCAGAGTGCAAATGCTGAGTTCTTTCTGTATTCATGGATGTATGTGTTTTTAAAGCTGACTTTATACTCACAAAATACAAAGTTAATTTGAGAATTTTTAAACATTTATTTTCCAGGAGATATGACTGTAGCATATTTTAGTTTAAATTTTAATTTTATACTTAAAACCTTAGTAGTGATTACTTCCTGGGAGGGGGAATGAGGAGGCAATGAAAAGCTTTCCCTTTGGACTATATACTTTTATATAAAGTTCACATTTTTTCATAACAAACTTATACTTGTAATTACTATGCACACACCTACAAATTACCAGGCTCTGGAGACTTCCACTCACTAAGGATGCCATTGAGGTCCCTTTGTGGCCGACAATCCTGACAGATCTGTGCAACTGTTCTACTTTCTCTCCCTTTTCCTTCCTTCTTTCATTTCCAATTGTCCACCTAAGACATAGTGACCCCAACTAGTTCCCTGTTGTCCTGAGCTTTAGAACTCCCTGGGCTAATCCTGCTAATCAGAGTTGGAGTCTTTAAGTAGGAAAGGAAGACCCAGGCCCTGTAACCTGAGCAAGATCTGTCCTCCAACTTCCCCCCTGCTCCTAAAAGATATCCCTATAAGATAATGAGATACAGATGTGTTGGACTGAATTTTTTTTGGAAGGGTGGTTGTTATTTTTAGTTGGGGTCTCACTCTGTCGCCCAGGCTGGAGTGCAGTGGCACAATCACGGCTCACTGCAGTCTTGACCTTGACCTCCTGGGTTCAGGCAATCCTTCCTGCTCAGCCTCCCAAATAGCTGGGAGTACAGGCATGCACCCAGACTCCCAGCTTTTTTTTTTTTTTGTGGAGACAAGGTCTTGCTATGTGGCCCAGGCTGGTCTGGAACTTCTGGTCTCAAATTATCCTCCTACCTTGGCCTCCCAAAATGCTGAGATTAAAAGCATGAGCCACTGCACCCAGCAGACTGAATTTTTATATTGAACTGTTGTTTAAGCTGTTTTGTAGTTGAAATTGATTCTGAATATGTAGCAAGAAACTTATAATTGTGACAAATTTCATGAGCATGAGGAAAATAAAGAATGCATAGAAACTGAAATGTTTTGAAATATTTCAGAGTTTTCTACATTTTTAAGCTGCCTCAGATAATCCAAGTTCTATTGGCCTTGAAAGGTGCCTGAAAGACACAAGAAGGCTTTTAGAGTTCACCTAAAAATATACCAAGTAAAACGTTTGAGTGCAGATTGTCATCTTGATGTATAAGATACAGGGTGATAAAATTTTGGTCCAGCAATGCAGGAATGTCCAGTTCCATCTTTTTTCATGTCTTGATTCTGCACACCCCTTTGCTGTTCCAACTAAAGACAGATGCTTCCTTTTTAATTGAATTTTAGAGAGCAGGTGTGGTGAGTTCTTAGCAATAAACATTTCCTATTTCATTTTATAATTTCCTGGACTTTAAGTTCCTCTCATAGAGAATTCTCATAATCTTGTTTCCAAGATATGGCAAAATGGCCTCTCAGGACCAGTCCATCTCACTGCAATGCACACTACTAACAACAATGTAAGCAGCCCTTACATAGTCTATGAATAAGTCTTTATTCTATAAATACAAGCAAATTGTTTGGCAAGAAACAAAACTTCTGCTTTAAGTCAGAAAGAGTCACTTACTTTGATTTCAAGATGTAATTATAATAGTAATATTCTCTTGGTTCATTTTAATATATCTGATCTGAAGAAAAGTTTCTGTTTTGTTCAGAGCCCTTTTGGCTTGAATGGCTTCTCCTACCTCTGTCACATTTTGGAAAAAGATAACTAATTGTTGGTAGAATACTAATGGCTCAATTACTTTTTAATTCTTCTAGCAGCAATTTGAGTTTCTCTTGTGTGACCATTTCCTAAACCTAATTCTAAACTTTTAATTGGCAGTGTGATAACATTATATGTTGAAATCACAATGGAGATTACAATGAAGAAAAGGTTTTTAAATTAAAATTTTTTTTCTGAGAAATAATGACAGAAAATTCAGTTCAATAGCACAAAAATTTTACCTATACTCAAGAACTAAGAATATTTTGAAGGCAACCTAAAACTCTAAATTATTACTCCAACATGATGAAATTTTCCTCACAGCTTCTGGATAGATTAATGTCTCTGCTAGGTGAAATGCATTTTTTTAATGCTTTAAAAATGTATACATAGTCTGAAACACAGGTCCCTAAGAAAACTATGTTTCTTGTTGACAGGTATGTGGGTGACATTTGTGTAAACCTTAATTCTAAAAAAGTATGTTAAATGTAAATTTGAAGATTAAAGTAAGAATAAAAGCCTTTTGTATTCATACCTTCCTTAGTGATTGCATTTATTTGAATTGAAATATCTTGGTACAGTCAAGGAACAAAATATGATTCTTTGCAATAAGATGTTTCAATTATGTAATGACTATTTGTTATTATTTATGTACAAACATCCTGACTGGTTGATAGTTAACTTATTATAAAAATAGAGAAAATCTAGTAAAAGCTAAGTATTTGGAATTTGTAGAAAAAAGGAGTAGAAAAAAAGAATTAAGTGTTTCTTGATGTTTCTATAACATGGCTTCCATAAAAAATGATTATATTTCAAGGCATGGGTATGGAGCATGATTAAAAATAATTTACTTCATTTTCTGTATATGATTAAAATTTTGAGTCATATTTAAGACTCTCTTCAGTTCAAGGAAATAAAAGAAAGTTAACCGTGTGTTATTCTTGTATGATTTCATTTTTAACATTTAGATCTCTAATCAATGTGAGATTTAATCTGAAGAATAGTGTGCAACATAGATCTAACACTTTCTTGTCCCAAACTCACTAATTAAAAAGCTCACCTTTGTCAAATACTAAATTTTCATATGTTCCTGGGTCTGTTTCCTGACTTCATCTTTTACTCTAATGGTCTCTTTTTTTTCCCAAGTGTCCATATCCGCTGTTTTAATGACAAGGCTTTATGGTTTGGTATCTGTTAGGGCTAACCATTTGTTTCCAAGACTGCAGATCAGACACCACCCTGGCTCAACCAGTCCTCTACCCCTGCACAAATATTCAGGCTGTGACTGCATATTACAGTCACCTGAATCGCTCTTTAATTAAATCAGAATCTCAGCAGGTGGGGTTTGGGCTTTGATGATGTTAAGAGCTCCCCAGGTGATTCTAATGTTTCTTCAAGTCTGAGAACATCTGACTTAGAAAAATTTAGGCTTTAAAAAAAAATATATATATATATATATATATATAAATGTGAAAAGGCTCCACCACTTGGGATTAGATTATATCTATTTTATCATTTTATTCCTAGTAAACATTATAGCATGAGGTATATCTTGGAAACAATGAGTATTTGAGGAACAGGTAAGTGGATATTGTAAAATGTATTTATGACTTTCCTATAGCTAGAGGCTAGAATTTCTGCTCACTAAATATAATTGACTAGAATATTTAAAGAAATGCTTTCCAAGCTTGTTCACATCCAATCATAAAAATTTTAAAAAGTAAGATGTGTGTTGTTGCTGACTTGAGTAGGGATGCTTCTGGTTTTCCCACATTAAGTAAGAATATAGCATTATCCATCAATTCAATTCTTAGTTTATTAATTTATCAGGAATGAATATTAAATTTCATTGAACATCTTTTCAGCATCTATGGGATGATTTTACAATTTTTTTCTTTGAGATTATATTAATAGACTTCTTAATATTGAAAAAATGTTTTAAAAAATGAAAGAAAATCTACTTGGTTCATAATTACTTAATGTTCTAGTGTATTCTGTTTGTCAACATTCTGTTTTAGGATTTTTCACCAGTATTTGTGAAAACAACTTTACCAAGTTTTTATCAGATTTAAAGTTTGAAGTTAAACTTTTCTCATAAGGATAACTAGAATATTTCCTTTTATTTATTTTATTTTAAAAGTTTAATTTGCATTTGACCTATCTGGTCTTTAAAAATTTGGTATAATTTCTCCACAAAACGATATGGGCCTGCTGCTCTTGGTGTGGTGGTGTGGAGGTGGGAATAGCCCTTTGATAATTTTCTTTGTGTGTTTTGTCACACAATTTTCTGTCTCTATAGGGGTCAGTTTTGATACACTATATTTTCCTAGAGAATTGTCCACTTTATTTGTTTGTCAAATGTATTTACTTAGAGTTGTGCAAAGTAGTTTGCTATGAAATTACTAAGTTTCTTTTTTTGGTGGTTATTTTCCCTTTGTCATTTTTTGTTTTCTGTATTTATGCTTTTTCATTTTTACCTGGTTAAAAAAACTAATGATTAATTTCTATTGTAATTTTTTCAGAGAACCAGATTTATTTGCTATATTGTTTTGCTTGATGTATCCTGATGTTCTTTTTTATCTTTCTGAGTTAGATGTTTAAGTATCAGTTTTACTAACATCAGTATTTAAGACGTAGATTTAAAAAATACTTTTAGTATTCAGATATGTAGAGTTTTCATTTCCATTTTATTTTAGAAAGTCTGTAGTTTGGGTGTGTTTGCCTTTTGATCTAAAAGTTTGTTTTTTTAAATTAATAATCGTATTGCATTTTGTGATCAGACACAGTTTATATCATTTCTGCTTTTTGGAACTCTATTATTTTTCTATTGCTACAATTACTGCAAAGTTAGCATCTTAAAATAAGACAAGTTAATTATATTATTCTGAAAGTCAGAAGTTAAGATGGGCTGGGCTGTGTTTCTGCAAAAGGTCTCACAAGGCTGAAATGAAGACATTAGCTAGCCTGGGCTTTTATATGGAGGTTCTGGGGGAAAATATCCTTCTAGGCTTATTGACGTGGGGGCAGAGTTCAGTTCCATGCGGTTTTGGGACTTGAAGTCCTTATTTCATTGCGGCTATAGGCCAAAGGCCAGTCTTTTCCCCTAGTGGTTGCCCCCATCTCCCCCCAACTTTTCCTGCAACTCCCTCCAGCAGTAACAAGGCAAGTCTCTCTCATGCATTGAATCTTTGAATTTAACTTCTGCCACATCTCTATGACTGAACTGGAGAAAGTAATCTGTTTTTAAGGGTTCATATGATTGGATTGGGTAACGCAAAAATAATATCCCTGTTTTAAGGTTTATAACCTTAATTAAATTTGCATAGTCCTTTTGCCATGTAATATAACATATTCACAGGATCCAGAGAATCATGGCATAGACATGTTTTGTGAGCCATTCTGCTTGCCACAGAAACTTATCAAAGCTTCCTTTGTGATCTAACACATGGTAAAGTTTTTAAGTAGCCCGTACACACTAGAAAATTAAGCTGTATTCTCCGTTATTGTTCAAAATTGTACATATATATATATGTATATATATATTGTACAAATATATATATATATCTCACAAGATCTCCTTTATTTATTACATTATTCAGATCATCTATATACTTTCCTAGTATTGTCCACTTGGCCTGTCTTGGACTAAGTGTAGAATATTACAGTCTCTACTTTTTAGTGTGTTTCTGTCTACTTTTTACAGATTGCTTCTGCAGTGCACAGATATTTATAGCAGCATATCTCCATTGTAAATTGAAGTCTGAACAGTGTAAAGATCCTCCTTTTTCTCTAATAATGATTTAGCTGACTTCTCTGCCTGGTTTGATTTCAAAACTATAAACACTACTTCATTTGCATTTGACTAGTATACTTTCTATAATGCCCCTTTATTTTAGACTTTCTGAAGCTGTTCAGGTCTGTCTCCTCTATGTGGCATAGGGTTGGATTTTGCTTTAAGCTGATCTTTTTTTATTTTAATAGGTAAATTGAAACTATTTGTATTTACTAATATGACCAATGTTTTTATTTTCACCTTTCTAATGATTTCATATTATACTTCCTGTATGCCTTTCATTATGTGGTTTGTTTGATTATATTTAAAATACTTTGATTTAAAGGTACATATTTTTGTTCTAGTGTTTTTTTATTCTAATACCTTTATATAACTTTCTAGCCCCCTTTTTTATTTACTCAGGTATTTACTCTTAAGTTTATTAGCTTTTTTGTAAATATATTTTTTATTTTAAAATTATGGGGTACAGTTAAGTATTAGGTATAAAAATATGCATCGTTCAGGCACCCTTGTTGATAAGGGGTGTCTCCCCATACCCAGGCAGATATTGACTACCATTAATCCCACCTCCCTTCCTCTCCCTATCCCCCCCATAGTTTCCCACCACCGTCAACCCTTTTCTTAAAGTATTATGATAGATGTTCAAGGTCCACTATATGAGTGAGAACATGTCATACTCAGATCTTTGTTTCTGTGAGAGATCACTCAGTATTATAGACTCTAGTTCCATCCAGCTTGCTGCGAAATTCATGATTTTGTTCTTTTTTTATGGCTGCATAGTATTCTATCATGCATATATACCACATTTTTAAAATCCAGTCCTCTTTTGATGGGCAGCATGGTTGGTTCCAGGTTCTTGCTATTGTGAACAATGCTGCGATAAACATACATGTGCAGATATCTTTTTTATAGAGTGATTTGAATTCTTCAGGGTATATTCCCAGTAGGGGGATTGCAGGGTCAAATGGGAGGTCGATATTTAGAGCTTTTAGGAATTGCCACATTGCGTTTTGGGTTTTGTTCAGGAGTTGGATGCCAGTTCCAATTTCCATAAGGGTGTGTCCTTCATTTTCTAAGGTTCTTATGGTTTGAGGTTTTACATTAGGGTCTGTGATCTATTTGGAATTAATTTTTGTGTATGGGGATAGATAGGGGTCCTGCTTCAATCTTCTGCATGTGGTCAGTTAGTTTTCCCAGCACCATTTACTGAATAGGTTCTCATCTCCCCAGTGGTAGGTGGTGAAGCCTTTGTTGAAGATGAGTTCGTAGAGAAATTGAGGTTTTGCTACTGGAATCTCAATTCTATTCCATTGGTCTATGTGACTGTTCCTGTACAAATACCAAGCTATTTTGATTATTGTGGCTTTATAGTAAAGTTTGAAGTCTGGTGAGGTGTACCTCCTGCTACTTTTTTTTTTTGCTGAGGATTGTTCTGGCCATTCTTGGTTGTTTGTGTTTCATATGAATTCCTGTATTGTTTTTTCTAGCTCTGAGAAAAATGTTGCTGGTAATTTGATGGGTAATGCCTTAAATCTGTAGATTGCCTTAGGTAAGATGGACATCTTCACAATGTTGATTCTTCTAAACCATGAGCATGGGATATTTTTCCACTTGTTTGTGTCATCTATGATTTCTTAGAGCAGTGTTTTGTAGTTTTCATTGTAAAGGTCTTTCATGTCTCTGATTAGAAAGATGCCAAGGTACTTCATTTTTTTGGTGGTTATTGAGTGGGATTGTGCTTTTTTATTTGGATTTCTGTTTGTTTATTATTGGTGTAAAGAAATGCGACTGTCTTTTGCACATTTATTTTATACCCTGAGATTTTGCCAAAGTCCTTTGTCAGTGTAAGAAGGCTTTTGACAAATTCTCTTGGGTTTCAAGGTACACAGTCATGTCATCTGCAAAAAGATATAACTTGACTTCCTCTTTTCCTATTTGGATACCCCTGATTGCCTTCTCTTTTCTGATTGCTCTAGCTAGGACTTCAAATACTATGTTGAATAGGAGGGGAGAGAGTGGGCATCCTTGTCTTGTTCCAGTTTTCAGGGGAAATGGTTTCAATTTTTGTCTGTTTAGTAGTATGCTAGCTGTGGGTTTCTCATAGATGGCTTTTACAATTTTGAGGTATGTTCCATGTATGCCTAGATGTTCAAGGGTTTTTATCAAGAAGGGGTGCTGGATTTTCTCAAAAGCTTTTTCTGCATCTAATGATATAATCATGGTTTTTGTTCTGACATCTGTTGATGTATTTAATTACATTTATTGTCTTGCAAATGTTGAACCAGCCTTGCATCCCAGGGATGAAGCCTACTTGGTCATGATGGATGATTTTTGAGATATGTTGTTGAATCCAGTTTGCTGGGATCTTGTTGAGAATTTTGGCATCTATGATCATCGGGGATATTGACTGTAGATTTCTTTCTTTGTTGGGTCTTTACCTGGCTTGGGTATCAATGTGATGTTAGCTTCATAAAATGATTTAGGGAGGGTTCCATCTTTCTCAATCACCTGGAATACTTTCAGTAGGATTGGTATCAGTTCCTCCTTAAATGTCTTGTAGAATTCTGCTGGAAAGCCATCTGGTCCAGGGCTTTTTTTTGTAGGTAGTTTTCTTATTACATAGTCAATTTACGTGATTGTTACTGGTCTATTTAGGGTCTCGATTTCTTCTTGTTTCAACCTAGGCAGGTTGTGTGATATCAGAAAGTCTTCCATTTCTTTAAGGTTTTCAAGTTTGTTTCCATACAAGTATACATAGTAGTCTCTAATGATCTTTTGTATTTCTTCAGGGTCAGATATGACTTCATCTTTTGTGTTTCTGATTGTATATATCTGGACTTTTTCTTTTTTTTTTTCTTGATCAGTTTAGCTAAGGGACCATCGATCTTGTTTATCCTTTCAAAGAACCAGCTTTTTGTTTCATTGATTTTTTTGTATTATCTTTTTGTCTTCTATGTCCCAGATTTGGTCTTTTATTTTGGTGATCTGGATTCTTCTGTTGAAGTTAGGGTTTTGGTGGTCTTGCTTTTCCAGCTTCCTAAGGTGACTTTTTAGGCTGTTAATTTGTGATCTTTCCATTTTCTTCATGTGTGTTTGTAGAGATATGAATTCCCCTCTTACTACAGCTTTCATGGCATCCCAGAGACTTTGGTAAGATGTTTTTTCACTTTCATTTGTTTCCAGGTATCTTTTAATCTCTGTTTTGATTTCATCATTAACCCAGGAGTTGTTTAGCATCATGCTATTTAGTGTCCATGTCTTTGTGGATTTGGGGGGAACCTTGTTGGTGTTGATGTTTATTTTTATTCCACTGTGGTCCGAGAAGGTGCATGACAAAATTTTGACCTTTTGAAATTTGTTTATGCTTGATTTATGTCTAAGTATGTGGTTGATCTTAGCGTACATTCCATGTGGTGAAGAGTAGAATGTATATTCTGTGATTGTTGGGTGGAGTGTTCTGTAGGTATCAATTAAGTCCATTTGGTCAAGAGTCAAATTGAGGTTCCGGATCTCATTGCTGAGTTTTTTGTCCTGATGATCCATCTAGGGTTGTGAGTGGGGTATTAAAGTCCCCAGCTACGATAGTGTTAGAGTCAATATCTTTCTTAAGTTTTCCTAGAAGCTTCTTTATGAAAGTTGGCACTCCTATGTTGGGTACATATATGTTTAGGATAGATATTTCTTGTTGATGGAGTGAACCCTTTATCATTATGTAGTGGGCTTCTGTATCTTTTGAAATTTTTGATAGCTTAAATGATATTTTGTCTGAAATTAGTATCATGACTCCTCCTTTCTTTTGTGTTCTGTTTGCCTGAAAATTTGTTTCCCATCCTCTTACTTTGAGTCTGTGCATGTCCTTTCTAGTGAGATGGGTCTCTTGAAGGCAATATATTGTTGCCTGGTGATATTTTATCCATTTTGCCATTCTATGTCTTTTCAGTGGTGCGTTTAGTCCATTCACATTCAGGCTAATTATTGAAATGTGAGAGTTGGTCCCTATCATAAAGTTCTTATAGAGTTGTTGTTGTTGTTCCTCTTTGTTTGTTGTCTTTCTTTTGGTTTTGGGGTTGGTTTGTGTGTGTTTTATTCTTTTTTCTGTACTCTTGTGAAGAAATTTGTTGCTCTTTTTTCCTTTTCTTCTGTGTTTAGTACTTTCTTAAGTGTTTCTTTTGGAGGTGGTCTGGTGGCAGCGTAAGTTCTTAGAGATTGAATATCTGGGAAAGATTTTAATTCTCCCTCACTGATGAAGCTTAGCTTGGCTGGGTAGGTTATTCTTGGTTGAAATTGTTTATCTTTTAGAACTTTGAAGATAGGGCTCCAAGTTCTCCTAGCCTACAGAGTTTTGTAGATAAATCTGCTGCTATACTAATTAGTCTTCCATGGTAGGTGATCTGCCCTTTTTCTTTTGCTGTCTTTAGAATTTTTTCCCTTATACCTACTTTGTTTAGGCGAGTTATTATGTGTCTTGGAGTTGGTCTTCTCATTTGTTGTCTTGCAGGGGTTCTCTGAATCTCTTGTGTTTGAATTTTTGTATTACTGATGAGATGAGAGAAGTTTTCTTGAATAATTCCATGGAATGTTTTATTTACTCAGGCATTTATCCTCTTTATTTACTCAGGCATTAACTCTTAAGTTCATTAGCTTTTAAAAATATCCTTAACTACCACATATTACTTATGGGACAATCCATGAGCTAATTCTGTCTTTCCATTTTCTTTCCCATCTCTTCCCATTTTTTAGTTGGTAAAGCATATAATATTTCTATTTTTAGTCCACCTTTGTTTTAGTCTTAAATTCTCTCTACATGTTTATTGTTGAAGGATCCATGATCAGTTCTGGATAACACTCATCTCCTAGTTAATTCCTTAGAAATGATTTGTAGATAAAATACGTCCTTGAATTCTTACATGTTTAAAACTCTTCTTCCATTGTCTTTGTCTTAGTCTGTTTAGTGTTGCTATAAAGAAATACTGGAGACTAGGTAATTAATTTATAAAGAAAGAGGCCAATTTGGCCCACAATTAGGATGTGTATTCACAATTGGGCACCTGCATCTTGTGAGGGCCATAGGCTGCTTCTCCTTAGGGCAGAAGGGGAAGTGGAGCCAGCAGATACAGAGATCACATGGTGAGAGGGAAAGCAAGAGAGGTGGGAGGTGCCAGGCTCTTTTAAACCACCAATTCTCATAGGAGCTAATAGAATGGGAACTCACTCACCCCCAAGAACATTAATTTATTCATGAGACATCCACTCCCATGACCAAAACACCTCCCATTAGGCTTCATCTTCAATATTGGGGATCAAATTTCAAAACTATAGCAGCTTTGGGGAGTCAAATATCTAAACTATAGCAGTTTTAAAAGAAAGCTTATTGTCTTGTTTAGTATTTACTCTTGAAAAGTGTTCTTACACCAATCTGCTTTTTTTTTTCCCCCTAAGGAACTAGGTGAATTTGCTTGAGAGCCTGAGGAATTCTTTTTCCTTTTCTTTGAAGTCCCATAGTTTTAATAAGATATGAGTCAAAATTGAACTTCTGGGATCTATAGTCAGGTTTTATTGGAAATAAGGGTGTTTCCAACATGTAGATTTAATGTTGTGCGTGTGTGTGAGTGTGTGTGAATGTGTGTGAATGTGAGTGTGTGTGTGTGTGTGTGTGTGTGCATTAGAAAAGTTTACTTTTCTTTTTTTATTAATCAATATTTTTTATTATGGTTTTGTGGGGTACAGTTAAGGGTTAGGTGTACAATTACGCTTCATTCAGAAACCCTGTTGATAAGAGGTGTTTTCCCATCCCCAGACAGATATTTGCTACTGTTAATCCCATCCCCCTCCCCACCCCATAGTTTCCCAGTACCGTCAGTCATTTTCTTATAGTATTACATTGGATGTTCAAGGTCCATTATATGAGTGAGAACATGTGATATTCAGATCTTTGTTTTTGTGAGAGGTCACTCAGTATTATAGACTCTAGTTCCATCCAGGTTGCTGCGAAATTCATGATTCTGTTCTTTTTTATGGCTGCATAGTATTCCATCGTGTATATGTACCACATTTTTTTAAACCAGTCCTCTTTTGATGGGCAGCATGGTTGTTTCCAGGTTCTTGCTATTGTGAACAACACTGAGATAAACATACGTGTGCAGGTATCTTTTTTATAGAGTGATTTGTGTTCTTCAGGGTATATTCCCAGTAGGGGGATTGCAGGGTCATATGGAAGGTCAATTTTTAGAGCTTTTAGGAATCGCCACACTGCTTTCCACAGAGGTTGCACTAGTTTACACTCCCACCAACAGTGTAGAAGTGTTCCCTTTTCGCCACACCCTCTCCAGCAGCTGTTATTTTTTGAGTTGTTGATAATTGCCATTCTGCCTAGAGTTAGGTGGTATCTTAGTGTGGTTTTGATTTGCATCTCCCTGATGATTAGTGAGGTTGAGCATTTCTTCATGTGTTTGTTGGCTGCTCGGATGTCTTCTTTTGTGAAGTGTCTGTTCATATCTTTTGCCCATTTTATAATGGGGTTGTTTGTTTTCTTCTTTTCAGTATGTTTCAGTTCCTTGTAGATCCAGGATATTAAGCCTTTGTCAGACTTAGAGTTGGCAAATAATTTTTCCCAGTCTGTAGGCTGTCTCCTTGATCTCTTGATGGTTTCTTTGGCTTTGCAGAAGCTTGTCAGTTTAATAAGGTCCCATTTGTCTATCTTCTCTCTTATGTCCTGTGGGTTTTGGGTTTTGTACAGGAATTGGATGCCAGTTCCGATTTCCATGAGTATTTCCTTCCTTTTCTAAGGTTCTTATGGTTTGAGGTTTTACATTTAGGTCTCTGATCCATTTGGAGTTAACCTTTGTGCATGGGGATAGATAGAGGTCCTGTTTCAATCTTCTGCATGTGATCAGTTAGTTTTTCCAGCACCATTTACTGAATAGGTTCTCCTCTCCCCACTGGTAGGTGGGGAGGGGCTTTGTCGAAGATGAGTTGGTTGAGAAATTGAGGTTTTCCTTCTGGAATCTCAATTCTGTTCTATTGATCTATATGCCTGTTCCTGTACCAATACCAAGCTGTTTTGATGATTGTAGCTTTATAGTAAAGTTTGAAGTCTGGTATTGTGATACCACCTGCTTTGTTTTTTTTTGCTGAAGATTGTTCTGGCTATTCTTGGACGTTTGTGTTTCCATATGAATTCCTGTGTTGTTTTTTCTAGGTCTGAGAAGAATGTTGTTGGTAATTTAATGGGTATTGCATGGAATTTGTAGATTGCCTTAGGTAAGATGGACATCTTCACAATGTTGATTCTTCCAATCTATGAGCATGGGATATTTTTCCACTTGTTTGTGTCATCTTTGATTTCTTTGAGCAGTGTTTTGTAATTTTCATTGTAAAGGTCTTTCATGTCTCTGGTTAGGAAGATGCCAAGGTATTTCATTTTTTTTGTGGCTATTGTGAATGGAATTGTGCTTTTTATTTTGGTTTCTGTTTGTTTATTATTGGTGTAGAGAAATGCGATTTTCTTTTGTACATTTATTTTGTATCCTGAGACTATGCCAAAGGCCTTTATCAATGTAAAGAGGGCTTTGACAGATTCTCTTGTGTTTTCAAGGTACACCATCATATCATCTGCATAGAGAGATAACTTGACTTCCTCTTTTCCTATTTGAATACCTCTGATTGCCTCCTTTTCTCTGATTGCTCTAGCCAGGACTTCTAATACTATGTTGAACAGGAGGGGAGAGAGTGGGCATCCTTGTCTAGTTCCAGTTTTCAGGGGAATTGGTTCCAATTTTTGTCCATTTAGGAGTATGCTGGCTGTGGGTTTCTCGTAGATGGTTTTTACTATTTTGAGGTATGTTCCCCGTATGCCTAGATGTTCAAGGGTTTTTATCAAGAAGGGGTGCTGGATTTTATCAAAAGCTTTTTCTGCATCTAATGATATGACCATGTGGTTTTTGTTTTGACATCTGTTGATGTATTTAATTACATTTATGGTTTTACGAATGTTGAACCAGGCTTGCATCCCAGGAATGAAGCCTACTTTGTCATGGTGGATGATTTTTGAGATGTATTGTTGAATCCGGTTTGCTAGGATCTTGTTGAGAATTTCAGCATCTATATTCATCAAAGATATTGGCCTGTAGTTCTCTTTCTTTGTTGGATCTTTACCTGGCTTGGGTATCAATGTGATGTTGGCTTCGTAAAATGATTTGGGGAGAGTTCCATCTTTTTCAATCGCCTGGAATACCTTCAGTAGGATTGGTATCAGCTCCTCCTTGAATGTCTTGTAGAATTCTGCTAGAAAGCCATCTGGACCAGGGCTTTTTTTTGTAGGAAGTTTTCTTATTATGTAGTCGATTTCCTTGATTGTTATTGGTCTATTTAGGGTCTCAATTTCTTCTTGTTCCAACCTAGGTAGGTTGTGTGAGGTCAGAAAGTCCTCCATTTCCTCATGGTTTTCAAGTTTATTTCCATACAAGTGTACGTAGTAGTCTCTAATGATCTTTTGTATTTCTTCAGGGTCAGATGTGATTTCATCTTTTGTGTTTCTGATTGTGCTTATTTGGTTTTTTTTTGTCGTTTTTTTTCTTGGTCAGTCTATCTAGGGGACCATCAATCTTGTTTACCCTTTCGAAGAACCAGCTTTTTGTTTCATTGATTTTTTTGTATTATCCTTTTGTCTTCTATGTCCTGGATTTGGGCTTTTATTTTGGTGATCTGGATTCTTCTGCTGAAATTTGGGTTTTTGTGGTCTTGCTTTTCAAGTTTCTTTAGGTGGCTTGTTAGGTTGTGAATTTCTGTTCCTTCCATTTTCTTCATGTGTGTTTGTAGGGATATAAATTCCACTCTTACTACAGCTTTCAGGGCATCCCAAAGATTTTGGTAAGATGTTTCTTCATTTTCATTTATTTCCAGGTATCTTTTGATCCCTGTTTTGATTTCCTCATTGACCCAGGAGTTGTTTAGCATCATGCTGTTTAGTGTCCATGTCTTTGTGTGTTTTGGGGGGACTTTGTTGGTGTCAATGTTTATTTTTATTCCACTGTGGTCCGAGAAGGTGTTTGGTAGAATTTCGGTCCTTTTAAATTTGCTTATTCTTGATTTATGGCCAAGTATGTGGTTGATCTTAGAATATGTTCCATGCGGTGATGAGTAGAATGTGTATTCTGTGGTCTTTGGATGGAATGTTCTGTAGGTATCAATTAAGTCCATTTGGTCCAAAGTCACATTGAGATTCCGGATCTCCTTGCTGATTTTTTGTCCTGATGATCTGTCTAGGGTTGTGAGTGGGGCATTAAATTCCCCAGTTATGATAGTGTTAGAGTCAATATCTTTCTTTAGTTTTCCAAGAAGTTGTTTTATGAAAGTTGGCGCACCTATGTTGGGTGCATATATGTTTAGGATAGATATTTCTTGTTGATGGATTGAGGCTTTTATCATTATGTAGTGGCCTTCTGTATTTTTTTTGATTTTTAATAGCTTGAACGGTATTTTGTCTGAAATTAAGATCGCTACTCCTCTTTTCTTTTGTATTCCATTCACCTGAAAGTTTGCTTCCCATCCTCTTACTTTGAGTCTGTGGGTGTCCTTTCTAGTGAGGTGAGTCTCTTGAAGGCAATAGATTGTTGCCTGATGATATTTTATCCATTTTGCTATTCTATGTCTTTTCAGTGGTGCATTTAGTCTGTTCACATTTAGGCTAATAATTGAAATGCAAGAGTTGATCCCTGTCATAAGGTTCTTACAGAGTTGTTCCTGTTTGTTTGTTGTCTTTCTTTGGCTTTTGGAGTTGGTTCATGTGTGTTTTTAATCTTTTGCCTGTTCTCTTGTGAAGAATGCTTTTGTTCTTTTTTCTTTTTCTTCTGTGTTCAGTACTTTCTTAAGTGTTTCTTGTAGAGGTGGTCTGGTGGCAGCATAGGTTCTTAGGGATTGGATGTCTGGAAAAGATTTCAATTCTCCCTCACTAATGAAGCTTAGTTTGGCTGGGTAGGTTATTCTTGGTTGAAATTGTTTCTCTTTTAGAACTTTGAAGATATGGCTCCAGGCTCTCCTGGCCTGAAGGGTTTCTGTGGATAAATCTGCTGCTATTCTAATTGGTCTTCCCTGGTACGTAGTCTGACTTTTTTCTCTTGCTGCCTTTAGGACTTTTTCTTTCATAGCAACTTTGTTTAGGCGAATTATTATGTGTCTGGGAGTTGGTCTTCTCATTTGTTGTCTTGCAGGGGTTCTCTGAATCTCTTGTGTTTGAATTTTTTCATCCTTAACGAGATGAGGGAAGTTTTCTTGAATGATTTCATGAAATGTTTGCTCCAGTGTGGCTTCTGTTTCTCTTTCTGCCTCAGGAAGCCCAATTATTCTTAGATTTGGCCTCTTGAAGTGATCATTCATCTCTTGCAGGTTTTGTTCTGTCTTTTTGAGCTTCTTTTCTATGCTTTTGAGAGTTTGGGTTAGTTCTGTGTTTTGGTCTTCAAGCTCTGAGATTCTTTCTTCTGCTTGGCTGATTCTGCTTTCCATGCTTATTAGTCTGTTGTTCATTTCCATCACAGTATTCTTTACTGCTGTCATTTCTGACATCAGCTCCTTCCTATTTTCCTCTTGTCTCTCCTCAATTTTTTAAATTCTCTCCATTAATGTCTTGATATCTGGGTTTGTTGCATGTGACCAGTCATTCTGGGGACTCTTCATAGTCTGTGTTCCAGAAACTGTTTTCTCAGTGTCTGATTTCCCAGGGGTCTGTGTAAGACCTCTATTCTTCTTTTGATTTTTCTTCATTTGTGTGGTTTTTTCCCCCTCCCTACTTTTTCCTTCCCTCCACATCACCGTGTTCTTTAATTCTGTTATTCAGGGGTAGAGGGATTTGTTTTACTTCTGTTTGTTCAATCTCCTATTCTTTATGTATGTCCTCGTACTTTGTTCAATTCTGAAGTTGCACTGTAGGTTGGAGGTGGTCCTTTTTGCAGTTTTGAGATGTACTTAAGGGGAGAGTTGTGATTCAAAATCTGTCTGCAGGTCCTGGTATTCGCTGACAGGTGTGTGGATAATGTGGAACCCACTTCCCACTGAATCTGTCCTTGCAGTGGGGCTGTAGGTTTACTCCCTGAAATAAAATGTGGTTAGCAGAGGGGAGAGAATGGAGCAGATAGTGGGTTGAAGAGGGGAGTGGAGAGATAGAGGAGTAAGGGGGAAACAAACGAGTGTGCCAACAAATAGAGAGAGAGGCCTATACTGAAACAGATAAAAACAATAGACCATAGCTACAGATGAACCAACTCTCATACAAAAAATAAATAAATAAAAATAAAACATATAGTGATGCTAACATACAAGCTAACCGACCACCTTGTTAGTGTGCTGTTCCTCTATACAAAGATATGGTTTACAGAGAGAAGAAAAGAGAAGAAAAGGAAAAGGAAAAAAGAAAAAAGGGAACAATACAGTAGGAATAGAATTAAGTCATTAAACTAATAGAATCAATGAAGCACACTCTGAGACATTTTGTTTAAGTCCAATTTCCTTTCAGGTCTGATTTCTAGTTTTCTTTTCATGCTGGTAAATTAGTTTGCAGTTAGGGTCAGTTGCCCCTGATCTGCTGTGAAGGACAGTTCAGATTAACCTCCGTTCAGCAGTTTGGTCTATGTCTTTATCAAGCTTGTTTCTCCCATTTCAATGTTGTTACCTTGAATCACCAGCAGGTGGTGCTATCTCAGCTGCTCGCCCCAGAGGGGGTGGAGCCGGACAGGAACAAGATGGCTACCTGCCTCCGAGCAGGCAACAGGAACCCCACGCCGGGTGGGCAGGACAGTCTTGGATGCAGGATAGGTGGCAGCGATCCCAGCAGATCTTCCCTGAAGGGGTTTGGTGGATCACCTCGGGCCCCGGGTGGTGTGATGTGCTACCCATCATGGAGACCGCGGCAGCAGCGGTGGCGGGACTGTTTGCACTGCAGTAACTGTCCAGTTGTTGTGATGTCACGGTGGCAACGGCTGAGCTCTGTCTGAAGAGCAGGTTGTGATGCTGGGGTCCCCAGCCCCCTGGGGCGAGAGTCAGAGACCCACTGCAGATCTCCCTTGCAGAGGGCCTCAGACACCGGGTTACCCCATCGCCATCTTGCTGCGAACCTCTACTTTTCTTTTTTTCTTTTTTTTTTTTTGAGTTGGAGTCTCTCTCTGTCACCCAGACTGGAGTGCAGTGGCACTCTCATGGCCACCTCAGCGTTGACCTGAGCTCTGGTGATCCTTCTGCCTTAGCTTTCCAAGTAGCTGGAACTACAGGTGTGCACTACCATGCCTGGCTAATTTTTTATTTATTGTAGAAATGAGGTCTTGCCAAGTTGCCCAGGTGGGTCTCAAACCTGTGAACTCAGGCAATCCATTCACCTTAGTCTCCCAAAGTGCTGGGATTACAGGCTGAGCCCTGAGTCTGGCCAAATATAGTTTTAAATAGTGTATTCTTTCTAATTTTATTTTTTGTCTTTTCAGGGTCTCAAATTACATATATAAAATATATAAACAGAATCCTTTCCCCCCTGTCTTCTATATCTATTACTTTCTTTTTAATTCTTAAGTTTCTTAATTCTTAAAAAGAATTCTTAAGTCTTTTTCTTTCTTAAGTTTAATTCTTTGAATCTTTTCTTAATTGACACATGATAACTGTAAATAATTATGGGGTCCAGAGTGTTCAATACATACAATGTGTAATGATTAAATTGGTAATTATCATATCTATCACCTCAAACATTTGTCATTTCTCTGTGTTTTAAACATTCAGAACCCTCTCTTCTGTCAATTTGAAAATATGCAATAAATTATTGTTAATTTCTAGTCACTCACAGTGCTGTAGAATGCTAGACCTTATTCCTCCTATCTAGCTGTAATTTTGTGTCCTTTAACCAGCCTCTTCTATCCTCCCCAAAACTCCTCCATGCCTCTAATAATCACTATTTACTCAGTACTTCTGTGAGGTCAACTTTTAAAAATTCTTCATATGAGTGAGAATATGCAATATTTGTTTTTCTATGCCTAACTTATTCCATTTAACATAATATCCTCCAGGATCACCCATGTTACTACAAAAAATAGAATTCCATTCTTTTTAAGGCTATGTAGTACTCCTACATATATGTGTGTTTGTGTGTGTATTCATATTTCCATATATATATAATATATGAAATATTCAGTTACATATATATGTATGTATGTGTGGTGTGTATGTATATGAATGACAGGGGACCCCAAAAAACTAAGAATTACCTTTTGGAGCATGGGCCCCTTGTAGTACAGGCTTCCCTTACTAGATAAGTATTCTAGGAACCCATCAGCATCAGTGTACCAGCTAGATTTGTGTTTGCGTTCAGCTTTAGAATTTTTTTAAAAGATTATCTCAATATGTTTGCCCATTTCATGATGGAAGATTTTTGAGCACACCTACCCACACCTTGCTGAGTGTTCAGCAGTTTTTGACCAAAAATGGCATGACCCCTATACCCCACCTCTGTATTTACCTGATCTTGTCCCAAGTGATTTTTGTTTGTTTGTTTCTTTAGGTGAAAAAAGTCCTTGAAGGGAAGCGTGTCTTCAATGTAGAAGAGGTGAAACAAAAAAACAGCAGAAGCATTAAAAGGCATCGAAATTAACTAATTCAAAAACCGTCTTGAGCAGTAGAAAAGCATCTCAATAGGCGTATGGAATCAAACAGAGAGTACTTTGAAGATGTCTGAAGTTTAAACAGGTAAGAATAAATACATAATTTTTTGTAAACAAATTCCAGTTTTTTGAAGCTCCTTCTCATATATAAGCCATATTTTGTCGTTTATCGGTTGATAAACACTTAGGTTAGCTATTTTAAATAATGCTGAACTAAATGGAGGTGAGGATATCATTTCAATATACTGTTTTTTTTTTCCCCATGGATATATACTCATTAGTAGGATTGCTAGATCACATGGAGTTCTACTTTTTTTTTTTTTTTTGAGGAACCTCCTTACTATTCTCCATAATGGCTGTAATAATTTACCTTCCCACCCACAATGCTTAAAAGTTTCCTTTTCTCTGCATTCTCACTAGCATTTGCTAATTGTTTTTATAGTAGCCATTCTAACTAAGATGAGATGATATCTTGTTGTGGCTTTAATTTACATTTTTCCTAATTGTTAATAATGTTGAATATTTTTTATATACTTGGCCATTTGTTTGTCTTCTTTTAAGAAGCATCTATATACATCTCATTTGCCTATTTTAATCATTGGATTATTTGTTTTAGTCTTTTGTATATTCTGGATTTTTATCCCTTGCCAATGAATAGTTTGCAAATATTTTCTCTATTTCTTCCAGTGTCTCTTCACCCTGTTGATTGCTTCCTTTGCTGTACAGAAGCTTTTTAATATGTTATATTTCCATTTGTCTATTTTTATTTTTGTTGACTGTGCTTTTGATATCTTATCCATAAAATGGTTTTCCAGACCAATATCCTCATCATTTCCCCATGCTTTCTTCTAGTTTTATAATTTCTTTTTTTAATTATAAATATGTGGGGTACAACTCAGGGTTAGGTATACAAACATTGATTATGCAGGTACCCTTGTTGATGATGTATGCTCCTCTCTCCCCTAGTAGTTTCCTCAACTTCCAATCCCATTCCCCTCCCCTGACAGTTTCCCACTACTGCCAATCCCTTTCTTATAGTATTATAAGTGTTCAAGATCCATGTATGAGTGAGAACATATGGTACTCTGTTCTTTGTTTTTGTGATAGATCACTGAGTATGATCGACTCTAAATCCACCCAAGTTGCTGCAAAGTCCATATGTTTGTCCTTCATTATGGCTGCATAATATTCCATTGTGTATATAGTTTTATAATTTCTGGTCTTACATTTAAGTGTTTAATCTTTTTTTGAATTGATTGTATATGGTGAGAGATAGGGATCTAATTTCATTCTTCTATACATGGATATCCAATTTTCCCAGCACCACTTATTGGAGATACTGTTTTTTCCCCAGTGTATGATTTTAGTGCCTTTGTTGAAAATCAGTTGGTCAACAGGTGTGGTGGCTCACCTGTAATCCCAGCATTCTGGGGGACCAAGGTGAGAGGATTGCTTGAGCCCAGTTCAAGACCAGCATAGGAAACATAGTGAGACTTTGTCTCTATGAAAAATAATAAGTTAAAAAAAAAAAACTGGGCATGGTGGCACATGTCTATAGTTCCAGCTGCTCAGGAGGCTGAGGTGAAAGAATTGTTTGAACCCCAGAAGTTGAGGCTGAGGTGAGCTGTTATCATGTCTCTGCATTCCAGCCTGAGTGACAGAGTGAGGCAGGCCCCAACTCAGAAGGAGAAGGAGGAGGAGGAGGAAAAGAAGAGAAGGAAAGAAGAAGGAAAGAAAGAAAGAAAGAGAGAGAGAGAAAAAGAAGGAAAGAAAGAAAGAAAGAAAGAAGGAAGGAAGGAAGGAAGGAAGGAAGGAAGGAAAGAAAGGGAAAAAATCAATTGGTTACAAACACGCATATTTATTTCTGAGTTCCATATTCTATTCCAATGGTCCATGTGTGTGTTTTTCATGCCAGTACCCTGTTATTTAGTTATTATAACTTTGTAGTACATTTTAAAGTCAGGTAGTTTGATGCCAGCTTTATTATTTTTGCTCATGAGTGCTTTGGCTATTCTGGGTCTTTTGTGGTTCCATATAAACTTTAGGATTGTTTTTCTATTTCTGTGAAGAATATCATTGGTATTTTTAGAAAGGATTGTACTGAATCTGTAGATCACTTTGGATATTATTATCATTTTAACAATATTTATTCTTCCAATCCATGAACATGGAATGTCTTTCCATTTTTTGTTTGTGTCCTTTTCAATTTATTTCATCAATGTTTTTTCATTATTATGTAGAGATCTTTTATGTCCTTAGTTGGGTTTATTCCTATGTATTTAATTTGTTGTAACTTATAAATGGAATTGCCTTATTAATTTCTTTTTCAGGAAGTTTATTATTGTTGTATGAAAACACTACTGATTTTTTGTATGTTGATTTTGTATTCTGCAACTTTACTGAATTTATTAGTTCTAAGAGTTTTTTGGTAAAGTCTTTAGATTTTTCTTTGTATAAGATCATGTCATTGGCAAATAAGAACAATTTGTTTTCCTCCTTTCCAAGGAAGATGCCCTTTATTACCTTTGCTTGCCTATTTGTTTTTTCTCTTTAAATCTTTTTTCCCTCCCCATCTTCTTTTCCTTGCTATTTATTTATTTATTTATATCTATTCTCCCTTGGGTACCATGTAAATTATTTATTCCTGAGATATTTTTGTTTTTCTTTAAATTTCTCTCCTAAGCTTTGTCAGTATCAAATAATATTTTATTTTTACATTTCTATTTTCAGCCTTTCAATTTATGATTTTTTAATATTCTTTAATTAATGCCACTGCATGTTTGGTGATATTAAATTCAGTTTGAAAGGTTATGTTACAGTGTTTGTCAGCTTCATGTTTTTCTTCTCATTATTTCTTATCTATCTCTCATTTCCCTATATTTTGGTAATCATTTTCTGCTTTGCAATTATCACAAATTTTAGTGGCATTGAGTGTTTCTTGTTGTGTTTCCTTGTTGGTGGGAGTGCAATCTAGTTCAAACTCTGTGAAAAGCATTGTGGTGATTCCTAAAAGTAAAAGTAAAATTGACCTTCCATACAATCCAGAAATTCCTCTCCTGGGAATATACCCAGAGGAACTTAAATCATTTTACAAAAAAGGCACCTACACATGCATGTTTATTGCTGCACTATTCACAATATTAAAAACATGGAACCAACCCTACTGCCCATCAAAAGTGGACTGGATAAAAAAAAAAAAACAATACATGATGAAGTATTACACTGCCATAAAGAACAAAATCGTGGACTCTGCAGCAAATGGGATGGAGTTGGAGACCTTCATACTAATGATCTATCACAGAAACAAAGAACAAAATACTGCATGTTTTCATTCACAAGTGGTCCCTGAACATTAGTCATGTTGAAATAAAGACCCTCTAATGTCTGTCCATATTGTCACAACCCCTAGAGAAGGGCATGCCCAGGGTGCAAAGCACTCCTGTACATTCCTGAACAATATTCCTGAGAGCTAATAAAAGGTGCTTCCCTTATCTCCTATGCACCCCCAGTGAGTAGCTTCAGGGGATCGTTGACTTCCCTGTCGTCTATGCCCCATCAACTGAAAGATGCAAATCTCCTTTTACTCCCATCTTCTGAGTGGTTGTAAGTTTGAATAATATAGTATCAAGGTAATTGTAAGTCTAGTGAATCACATAACTTTTGTATCAATGTAATTGTCAGCTTTGTGATTTGTATTACCTTTGCATAACACATTATGTCTTAGGCCCTTTACCCTATGGCAAGCTTAATTGCCGCTTTTGTCAACCCCTACTAATAAAATAAAAGCTATGAGATACCTCTGATACCTGGTACCAGGATGTTTGAATGGAAAAAATGCCACTATAGATAAATGCGGCTAAAACTCAAGTTCTATGCAATGCTCTGCTGGTCATGTAGCTAATGTATAGGTACTAACAACTCTGGACTATAAAAGTGAACTGTAAAAGCCTAGAGGATGAGCAAGACATTTTGAAAGACCTCAAGTCTGGCTCTGCTCCCTGGATTCGAGCTCAGAAATAAACTTCTTTCTACCAGTTCCCTGCCCCTTTTGTTGGTATCAAGGGGAGGGTTACTGGGACCCTAACAATATTAGCACAAGGGAGGAATCGGCAGTCTCTGGGCACTGCTAGGGGAGGGAGGTAGGAATAAGGGGCATGTGACAACGCAAAGGGTACCTGGTCCACTACCAGGGAGAATGAGGTTCAGTTAGAAGCCCAAACTTTACCTGTATGCAGCCTACTTATGTAGTTAATCCTCTCTTGTACCACACATTCCTATTATTTAAAAAAAAAGAATTTTTCAAACTGAATTAATAGTTCTTCCAAAGATAAAAATGAAGTACACCTGGCAATTACTGGTACTAAGTTTGTGGAGAAAGAATTTTTTTAAATTAAACTTCTGCAGGTAACAACTGAACATCTACTCAGCATATAAAGATAACCTGCTCTTTTTTCTTGTCTAGGTAAATGTTGAGAAAATGGGGTTGCTTGGGAACAAAAGGGAATTTGGTTATCCTTTCTGGAAAGTAGGGTATTATCCAAACAGGTAGATGCATCTTCCTTAATTGTTTACAGTGATTTGTTTTGCTTCATTATAATTAAAATATCTTGTTATTCAGACTGTGATCTGTAAATCAGCAGCATTAGCATCATCTGCGAGCTTGTTACAAACACAGAACCTCAAGTCCTATAGAAGCAGAATCTGTATTTTAACAAGATCCACAGTTGATTTCTATGCACATTCGAGTTTGAGAATCACTGGTATAATCTGTTCTGACTCCATGATTAACCTCATTCCTTGGCCCATGGCTGTATAATCTCTGCCTTTTTCTTCACATGGTCTTCTCTTTTCTCCTGTCATTGAATTTAGGGCCTATACAAATAATTCAGGATTACCTCATTTAGATATCTTTAACTTAATTACATCTGCAAATATCCTTTTTTTCCTCAAATAAAGTCATATTCACAGCTTCTAGGGATTAAGATATGGGCATCTCTTTCTTGGGGACCTGCATTCAACCCACAACATAAACTACATATGACCTCTACTTTCAAATATATTTTTAAACACAATTTTTTTTTAAGTCAGAGTCTCTCTATTGCCCAGGCTAGAGTGCAGTAGCACACTCGTGGTCACTGCAGCTTCGACCTGCTGGGCTCAGCTGATCCTTCTGCCTCAACCTTCCAAGTAGCTGGAACTACAGGCATGCGCCACCACGCCCAGCTAATTTTTCTTCATTTATTGTAAAGACGAAGTCTTGCCAAGTTGCCCAGGTTGGTCTTGAACCCCTGGGCTCAAACAATCCTCTTGCCTCCACCTGCCAAAGTGCTGGGATTACAGGTGTGAGCCACCATACCCGGCTCAAATATATCTTAAACTCAACTATTTCCTACCATTTTTACAGTTTCCAATCCAGCTTACCCACCATCAGCTCTTGTCTAGATTCTTTGCACATCCACTTAAAACTGGTTTTCTTCTCCGCAGACACTTCTTTCTACACAGCAACCAGAGTGGTCTTTTAAAAAACTTTTAGAATCACATCTCTTCCTTTCTCAATACTTTGCCGTCATACTTAAAACGAAATTCAAAGCCCTCACCAAATGCCTCCTAGGCTCTGTAGGATCTGCCACTGCCTAGCCCTCCAAGCTCACCTTTTGCTACTATCCTTCTCAGTTATTTAACCTTAACCACTGGTTTATTGTTCTTCCTTGACCATATCAAGTGTGTTCTCCCTTTAGCCAGGTATGTTCTTCCCCCAGATCTTCACCAGTCTCTCTCCCATACATGTTTCAGGTTGCTGCTTCAAGAGCATGTCTTCAAGAGGCCTCTCTGACCACTCTTTCTAACTAGCCTCACTTGACCATTGTCTATCACCTTATTCTGCTTACTGTTCTACATAGCCCTCAATACCAGGCATTGTGTGTCCTCTTTCATACCCCCAGTGTGTGTCTTTTTTGCTTTGCTGAGGCCTGGGGCTTTGTCTTCTTCACCTCTGTTTCTCCTGTATGGTACAGCAGTGTCTAACAGATCTTAGGTATTTCAAAAATATCTGTTGCATGAATTAATGAAAGAATGGTTCCCATAAAAGGTCAAAGAGGCAAGGGATTTGAGGGTGGCAATACAGGGAAACTAATTTAGGGCACACTTTTCTTTATGTGTCTATTAATTTAATTTGGAACTTACATACAGAAAAAGAGCTAATTCCCCTCCTCATTTCCTTTTCTTTTTTTTTTTTTTTTTTTTTGAGTTGGAGTCTCACTCTGTCACCCAGACTGGAGTGCAGTGGCCGCTCCCGGCCACCACAGCCTCGACCTGCTGGGCTCTGGCGATCCTTCCGCCTCAGCCTTCCAAGTAGCCGGAATTACAGGCATGCGCTACCACACTCAGCTGATTTTTTGATTTATTGTAGAGATGAGGTCTCGCTGCCCAGGCGGGTCTCAAACCCGCGGGCTCAGGCAATCCACTCACCTCAGCCTCCCAAAGCCGGGATTACAGGCTGAGCCACTGAGCCTGGTTTCCTCTTCTTTTTTGTAAAAATGACAAGATATCTTAGAAACTTGGTGTTGATATGCACACTAAAAGGAAAACTTGAGGTAATTATCTAATTCAAAATAGAAGCATATTTGTCGTTTCAATTATCTGATATTTTCAGAGATGTTTTGAGGAGGATTGAAATATTTTACTAATGGCTTGGGTTGCTATATAAATACCACTTTGGAAAAGAAGGCACATTAATTAACATGCCCTTTCACCTACCTCTCCCCTTTTATGCCTTTTATCAGTCTTCTTTCATCCAGAATTCAGGCAACATAAAAGATGAGCTCCTCCTATTTGGAACATCTAATTGGTTTTTATTCCCACCCATAGCAGCCGAGCTGGAGGTTACATAATGAGTCATTCAGGAACCCAGTCAACACATGGATGCAAACAGCCTTGTGTTTAATCTGATACAGAACCCCGACATTTAGCAAAACTTTATTTTTAGTTATCCCTGCTCACAGCCATTAGTTTTTAATTGGTTTACCAGGGTTCTTATTGTGGATGAATTGAAAAGTTCTCTGGCCTTGCAGTGATATTTTCATGGTGGGTCTGTGCTGGATAGACAAAAAGAGTCCTGAGCCAAGACAAAGCTGCCGAATCTGAAAATGTACACCCTCGACATTGTCCCAGTGAGTAACCTGTCTCAAGTGGAACAAGACAGTTTTTTCTAGAACACAGTCTCAGGGCTTTTTCCCTCCTGGTAATAAGTTACTTAAAACTTTTATAAGCATGTTTTCATATATTTTAAAGATAAGATTTAGACTTCAAAGATATCATGCACCTGTAGTGGGCCTCAGAATGCCCAGACTGTGGGGTGCACATTTACTCTCCTATGTGGGAAGGAATGTTTCCATTGAGATGTTTCAGCCGCACTGGGTGATATCATTGGTTCCAGAAGTTTTGTTTAGGAGCACAATTTCTACCTAAGTTTCTACTCTCAATGGTTATCCCACTTAAAGCTTTGAGTTAGTGTATATAGAAAGTTATAAAATACCTGCCTGGTATCTATAAATGGAAGAGCAATTAGAATCAGAACAAGTAACATTTGACCAAGAAGCAATGGACAGAGAGAGAAACTTCAGAGCAGGGAGATGCTGTTCAGAGGTTCTTAAATGGTGCGTCTTTAAAATCCTAGTTTTCAGCACATTAAACAAAGGAGTTTAAATCTAATGTTAAACACTGGCATTTTCCTCAGTGTGAAGAAAAAAATTTAGCCAGAAGATAAAATATTTGCAATTTAACCTATACTTCAATTATTTTTGGTAAATTTTGGTCATTCTATCAGTCTTTTACTAAGTGTTATCCTATGACTAATGAATGGATACATTCAATTACTTTTAGTGCTTGTGATTTATGATTAAAACCCAGATATTACACAGAAAAAAAGCTAAGATGGGTATCTGAGTTTTTACCTCACTGTATTGTTTCTTTCATTATACTTGATATTTTTGTGACCTATAGAGATTTTACTTCTTATACTAGATGTCAAGTATTGTGCATGATAGCCATTTGTGTGCATAGATAAAGGCAACACATATACAAAGGTACAATTACCATAAGAAACAATGGTGGTTACTCTAGAGAATTTTTAGGCAAAAAAAAATCAGTACAGTTTAGACCTGGTAGCCCACTAATAAAAAATCAAAATAAAGTATAACCATTCATGGTAATGAGAAGAAAAAAGAACACTCTCACTCTGCAAATACCCATACATACCATGATATCTGGTTAGAACAACCAAGGCAGCCGGAGATGGAAGAAGGCAAAACAAACAGCTCTGAAAGCGTAAAGAACACCAGTGTCTTCTTTGGCGTCCCAAATTACTCTGATTCTCAAAGAGGGGAAGGATGTCTAAGCAGAATTTTAGAGCATATAACATAGAAGTGTACTGAAACCTACCCTCATTTTGGTCTGTAGGCCACAATTTGTAAATTTCTTCCAACAACTCAACAGGAGCAATAAGCCCACCTGCAGTGGGTAAGGCAATGCCCACAGTCAGAAAGCAAGGATGTGATGCTGATGGAACCCTGGTCTCTGATCAGTCTGAGACAGGTCACCTGGCTCTGGCAGGGATCTGCCACTAGCTAGTTTTGTGAGAAAAGTCATTTGAGCTCCCTGAACTTCCATTTCCACACCTGGGGAAAAAAGTCTTTTGTAAATATCAGTTCCAGATCTATAATCTACAAAGGGATAAAAAGAACCTCTTCTCGTTTCTCTTCCCAAAAGACATTTCATCATCATCTTTTTCTGGCTCAGGGCAACAAAGTCTATTGTTTGCTGAACTAAAATAATCAATTTTTAATTGATATATAGTATTTGTGGGGTATATGTGATATTTTGTTATGTACATAAAATGTGTAATAATCAAGTCAGGATACTGGAGTATCCATCACTTCAAGTATTTATCATTTCTATGTTTTGGAAACATTTCAAGTCTCCTAGGTATTTTGAAATATGCAATTCATTGTTATTAACTATAGTCACCCTACTCTACTATTGAACATTAGAATTTATTCTTTCTATCTAACTGTATGTTTATACCCAATGACCAATCTCTTTTCATTTCCCCATACCCACCCACACACCTTTCCCTGTCTCGGGTATCTACAATTCTACTCTCTACCTCTATGAGGTCAACTTTTCTAGCTTCTATAAATGAGTGAGAACATGTGATATTTGTCTTTTTGTGCCTGTCTTATTTAACTTAACATCATAATCTTCAGTTTCATCCATGTTACTGCAAATGACAGGATTTCATTCATTTTGTGACTGAATGAATGTGTATATATATATATATTACATTTTCTTTGTCTTTTCATCCATTTATGGATGCTTAGGTTGATTCCATATCTTGGCTGGTGTTAGTAGTGCTGAAATAAACATGCAAGTGCAGGTATCTTTTTGATATACAGATGTTCTTTCCTTTGTATAAATACACAGAAGTGGGATTGCTAAATCACATGGTAGTTCTATTTTAAGTGTTTTTTTTTTTTTTTGAGAAATCTCCATATTGCTTTCCATAGTGTCTTTGCTAATTTACATTCTATGAGATCTTTCTCTGCATCCTTGCCAGCATCTGTTATTTTTTGTCTACTTAACAACAGCCATTCTAGCTGGGGTAAGATGATATCTCAATGTGGTTTTGATTTTTATTTCCCTGATTAGTGATGTTGAGCATTTTTTTATATACCTGTTGACTATTTGTATATCTTCTTTTGAGAAATGTCTATTCATGTCCCTTGCCCACTTTTTAGTGGGAAATTTTTGTTGCTTATTAATTTATTTATTATTTTACTGCTTAGTTTTTCAAGTTTACTGTATTCTATGAATAGTTGTTCCTTCTTAGGTAAATACTTTGAAAATATTTTCTCCTTTTCAACAGATTGTCTCTTAACTTTATTGATTTTTTTTTCTGTACAGAAGTTTTTTAGTTTAATACAGTTCCATTTGCCTATTTTTTGTTGTTGTTTTTATTGCCTGGGTTTCTAAGAGCTTAACAATAAAATATTTTCCTTGACCAGTGCCCTGAAGTAGTTTCCATGTTTTTCTTCTAGTAGTTTTATGGCATTGGGTCTTATGTTTCATTCTTGAGTTCAGGTTGGGTTGCTTTTAGTATATGGTGATAAATAGAGACCCAGTTTCTTTTTTTACAAATGGATATACAGTTTTCCCAGCATCATTTGTTGAAGAGATGTCCTTTCCACAATGCATGCCCTTAAGGCCTTTGTTGAAAATCAGTTGGCTGTAAACATGTCAATTGATTTTGGGATTCTGTATTCTGTTCCATGGGTCCATGTGTCTGCATTTATAACAATACCATGCTGTTTTGGCTACTAAAGCCTTGTAATATATTTTGAATCCAGACAGTGTAATGCCTCTGGCTTTTTCCTTTGTGCTAAGGATGCTTTAAATATTCAGGGTATTTTGTGGTTCCATTCAGATTTTAGGGTTGTTTTTCTATTTCTTTGAAAAATGACATTGGTATTTTGATGGAGATTGCATAGATCTGTAGATTTCTTTGGTTAGTATGGTGATTTTTAACAATGTTAATTATTTTGATTCATGAGTATGGGACACCTTTCCATTTTATCATCTACAATTTCTTTTATCAGTGCTTTATAGTTTTCATTATAGAGATCACTTCCTTGTTTGAATTTATTCCTAGGTATTTTATTTTTGTGACTATTGTAAATGGGATTGCTTTCTTGATTTCTTTTCAGGTAGTCATTATTGGTGTATAGAAATGCCACTGATTTTAGTATGTTAGCTTTGTATCCTAAAACTTTCAGTGAATCTTTCCTGCTGACCAAATATCATCCTTCCTGCTTATGGATATTCAACGTAGATTTTACAGAATCAGAAATTAAGGGCATAAAAGGAAAATAAAGGTCACCGATTAGTGGATGATATCAGAATCTGTTCTATTTTACCATAGAAAGGTACAGAAAATAGTTAAAAAAAAATAAATTTTTATGAGACAAAGAAGAAAACATAAAAGATAAAATTTGAAAAATTTGAAGATAAATTTTGAAAATTATAACTTTTTCTACTTCAAACTTGGAAATCTTTAGCTGGGAGCACTTACTAGAATCTACATGGGGATTTGATGTCAAGACTCTGCCTTGCGCAACTTTGCTTCAAATGATATACTAATTTTGAGTTGAACTATTTTTGGTAAATGAATTTCATTCCTAAAAGATTTATTAATCAGTGTTCTGTGGAAAATATTAAAAAAGCAATCAGAAATTAAATTCAATGTTTTCATCTGCTTGGTAGGAAGAATCTAACTGCTGTGATTACATAATTTCTGATTTTCTCACATAGGGGACTCAAGTTTGATAAAATTCTGATTTGGTTCACCATGTTTGAGAATCCAAAGACAAAGTGCTAAAATGAAGCAATCAAAACCCCCTTTACCTAAATTGTTGCAAGAACAATTAATTGCAATTGAAACTAAAAACCAGAGGGGAATAGCTGGCACATTATTCATTAGGTTTTGTATACTTTGGTGAAAGACTAATTACTTTGTTCTGATTCATTGGTACGCATTGCTGAAAGATGTGAAAAATAAATAAGTCAAAGTGAAAACATGTTCTAAAGAAAATTGTCATTCTACAGTTTAGTTTATTTTTTATGCTAGGAGCAGCAATAATTAGATATCCCCATTTCTTTCTTATCTGATCTGAGAAATATTTAGAATGCATTTCACAAAAGAAAGAAGTGTTAAGGCTAATAATAAATTTAAATTTAGAGTATGTCTGGGCGTGGTGGCTCAGCCTGTAATCCCAGCATTTTGGCTGGCTGAGACGAGTGGATTGTCTGAGCCTGTAGGTTCGAGACCAGCCCGGACAACTTGGCAAGACCTCATATCTACAATAAATAAAAAATTAGCTGGGTGTGGTAGTGCACGCCTGTAGTTCTGGCTATTTGGAAGGCTGAGGCAGAAGGATCACTGGAGCCCAGCAGGTCAATGCTGGAGTGGCAGTGAGTGTGCCACTGCACTCTAGCCTGGGTCTTGGAGTGAGGCAGGTCTGAGGGTGAGAAAGAAAGATTCTTGCCATCACTTTGGGCTCTCCAGTGTAGAGTAATTATGCGATCTTCCTCTCCCACCACTTAAAGTCAGACACCAGAATGAGCACATATTAGCAATTATTTTAAATACCTTAGTGATTAGCTAACAGCACATCAGGGATTGGTCAGCAACTAGCTTAGAGCAGGCCACAGGTTTGGAGACTGAAGCCCAAGCACATGCAAGTAATAGCTATTTAGAGCAGGCTATCACAGGAAATGGCCATTCTGAGAATTCTGGAAGCATTTGGTCATGTTTCACTCCACAGAATATCAAAGAATAGTGTGGTTGTTGATCTAATTAATAAAACACTATCTAGTTTTAAATCCAACAGATATTAACTGAACACTTTTTATGTGCCAAGTCCTGAGCTTGTGCTTTCAAGTACATTATCTCATTTAATTCTTACAATTAAGAAACAATTATATGAACATGCATTAAGGTGATAAAGCTTAATAGTAAAGCAGAACCCAAAGTGATCTACAAAATCTCAATGAAAATTTCAATGAAATTTTTTAAAATAGAAAACAAATTCTGAAATTTTAATAAAATCACAAAAGACCTTGAAAAACCAAAGCAATCTTGAGTAAAAAGAACAAAGCTGGAGAAGATTCAAAATGGCCACCATGGAGCAGCAGAATGGTGCCTCTTTCACCAAGCAAAGCAGAGAGTAGGGACCCAGCTGACAATAGATGGAGACAACTTGCACACTTTTAAATAGGTAAAATGCCCTGCACACAACAAAATCTCTCTCTCTCTCTTTTTTTTTTTTTGAGTTGGAGTCTCACTCTGTCACCCAGACTGGAGTGCAGTGGCCGCTCCTGGCCACTTCAGCCTCGACCTGCTGGGCTCTGGCCATCCTTCTGCCTCAACCTTCCAAGGAACTGGAATTACAGGCGTGCACTACCACGCCCGGCTAATTTTTGATTTATTGTAGAGATGAGGTCTCGCCAAGTTGCCCAGGTGGGTCTCAAACCCATGGGCTCAGACAATCCAATCACCTCAAAGACAAGAAAACAATGGCAGATGCAGGATTCCAGGCATCCCATACCCTACCATGCAGACTCCCATAAGACCTGAAGACCTGTCCGGCAGATGAATGTGGATGAATGAGACATAGCTGCTTTAGGATGGTTCACATCCTTGCAGCCATGCTCTGGTCATCAGTCCTATGCAGGAGCAGTCCCAGGCAGGGCACAGCAATGGGCAACTGCAGCCCAAGCAGAGTTGGAAAAATAACCCACATGGGTCAGACTTGGTGAGCATGGCTTCGACCAGACTGGTGGTGCATGATTGAGGAGATGGACGACAGATGCTGATAGTGCACATCAGCCAGCAGAGTGAAACTGGCTGATGTGCACTACCAGTATCTGTCGGCCATCTCCCCAGACAGATCAGGAAAAAACATCACCAAACTTTGTGGCTGTACAGGGTGGAGCCCACCCCCTCATCCATGGCAGACAACTTCAAAAGAAAAGTGAAGACATAGAGGGAGTGACTTGAATAAACTGCAGATAGCAGCTAAGAGGTCCATCCCCATCCCCATCTCTCTGAGTGCTAGCAGCAGGAGCTGAAAAAGCTGGTCTGACCAGTTAAGCATGGGGTAGGGGTTGGGGGGGGGGGTTAGGCAGCAACAGAAACCTGCCACAAGGTAAAACAAAGATCAGAAATGAATACCCCTCTCTCTTTCACTGAATGACATATATTGAACTATAGAAAGAACCCTAGCCGGGCTCGGTGGCTCAGCCTGTAATCCCGCGCCTTTGGGAGGCTGAGGTGAGTGGATTGCCTGAGCCCGTGGGTTCGAGACCCGCCTGGGCAGCGAGACCTCATCTCTACAATAAATCAAAAAATCAGCCGGGCGTGGTAGTGCGTGCCTGTAATTCCGGCTATTTGGAAGACTGAGGCGGAAGGATCACCGGAGCTCAGCAGGTTGAGGCTGCGGTGGCCGGGAGCGGCCACTGCACTCCAGTCTGGGCAACAGAGTGAGACTCCAACTCAAAAAAAAAAAAAAAAGAACCCTAAAACAGTGGGTAATTGAATAGTTTGACCAACAAATCAAGACAAGCTACAAACAAAATTCACTGAAGTCATACAGGAAGTAAAGCAGAATTGGTCAATTTCCCCCAAAAAGCCCACTCTGAAATAATGAACATTAAAACCTATATTAAGAACACAGTAACAGGCATAAGAAGTAGGGTCAACCAGGCAGAGGAAAGAATCTCAGCGCTTCAAGACCAAAATATGGAATTAACCCAATATATCTAAAATATAAATAAAAGCTCAAAAAGAAGGAGAAAAGTCTGTGAAATATGTGGGACTAGGTTAAGAGGACAAATTTATACCTGATTGGTCTCCCTGCAGCAGAAAGGAAAAGAGAGAACACCATGGAGCAAGCATTCCATGAGGTCATTCAAGAAAACTTCCCACATCTTGCAAGAGAGGTGGCCATCCAAGCACAAGAAATTTAGAGAATCCCTACAAGGTATCATAGAGAAGACCATCCCTAAGGCATATGGTAATCCATATCTACAAAATAAGCATGAAATAAAAAAATCCCAAAGGCAGCAAGAGAAAAAGGTCAGGCTACCTTCTGGGGAGGACCCATCAGAATCACTCCAGAAACACTACAAGCCAGAGGGGACTGGAGTCCAATTGTTAACATTCTTAAAGATAAGCAATTCCAGCCAAGCTAAATTTAATTAGTGATAGAGAACTAATCCCTAAGAGAATATACTACCTCCAGACCAGCTCTTCTGAAGACCCTTAAGATGTTGAACACAGGAAAAAAAAAGAACAGTCATACACATGATTTATCAGTACAGGCAAGTGCAGAGTTAACAGAACATACAGAGTACTCGCAAAAATGAAAATACACACATATATAAAATACAGAAGTAAAGAGGAGACAAAGCAACCCCCTAAGAGTCTATGACAGGGATAGACTCTCACATTTCAATATCAATTTAAATGTGAATGGAATAAATACACCATTGAAGAGACATAGAGTGGCAAACTGGATAAAGAAGCAAGATTCAACAGTCTGCTGCCTCCAGGAAATTCAACTCAATGCAAAGGACAACCACAGGCTCAAAGTTGGAGGCTGGAAAACAATTTTTCAGGCAAACAGAAAAGAGAAGAGAGCAACTGTAGATATTCTGATATCAGACAAGCAGTCTTAAAACCATCAAAAGTTAAAAAGGAATGGAAGGACACTGCATAATAATAAAAGACTCAGTTCACCAGCAAGAAATATTCATCTTAAACATATATGCACTTGACACAGGAGCTTCAGGTTTTATAAGACAACTACTAAGTAGCTAAACAAAGACATTGGCTCTGACTCAATCATAGTTAAAGAATTAAATACCCCAACTTACGGCTTTAGATAGATCATTGAAACAAAAATCCAACAAGGAGATCTAGACCCTTAACTCAATGCTCAAGCAAACGAATTTAATAGACATCTACAGAACACTCCACCCAACATCAACAGAGTATATATTATACTCATTAGCACATGGGACATACTCCAAGATTGATCACATTCTTGGATATAAATCAAGTGTGAACAAATTTCAAAAGATTTAAATTATACGATGCTTCTTCTCAGATCACAGTGGAATAAAAATAAATATTGCCACCAACTAGATCCCCTGAAAACATACAGACATGGGCACTAAACAATATGCTGCTGAATGACTTCTAGGTCGACAAAGAAATTAAGAGACATATAAAAAAAATCCTGGAAACAAACGAAAACAAAGACACATCAGAATCTCTGGGATGTCATGAAAACAGCGTTAAGAGGAAAATTTATAGCATTGCACACACACATCAAGAAAACAGAAAAATCACAAGTAGACAGCCCAATGTCACATCTAAGAGAGTTGGAAAGGCAAAAATCACCTAAATCCTAACTTCAGTGGGAAATTCAGATTACCAAGGTAAGATCATAAATGCAGGACACAGAAGACAAAAATATCAAAGAAAGGATCAAAAAGCTGGGACTTTGAAAGGATAAATAAGATTGATGTATCCCTGACCAGATTGACTAAAAAAAGAAAAAAAGGGAGAGGGGAGAGAGAGAGAGTCCAAATAAACACAATTAGAAATACAAGAGGCAAAGTCACAACCAACCCTGAAGAAATTCAAGATTATCAGAGATTACTATGAACACCTACATGCAAATAAACTAGAAAACCTAAAGGAAATGGAGGACTTTCTGACATCACACATCCTCCCAAAGCCGAAACAAGAAGAAATTGAAATTCTAAACAGATCAGTAACAATCCAGGAAATAGATTCAGTCTTAAGAAATCTCCCCATCAAAAAAAGTCCCACACCAGATGGCTTCTAAGTTGAATTCTATGAGACATACAAGGAGGCACTGCCACCAATCTTATTTAAAGTATTCCAGGCAATTGAAGCCAATGAAACTTTCCCCAACTCATTTTATGTAGTTAACATCATTACCCAAACCTGGAAAAGACCCAACAAGGAAAGAGAATTACAGGTCAACATCCTTGACGAACATAGACACAAAAACTCTCAAGATTCTAGCAAATCAGATCCAACAACACATCTCAAGGATCATCCACCATGACCAGGTGGACTTCATTCACTTGGAAATCAGGGTATCTAAACAGGAAAAGAGGAAGTTAAGCTATCTCACTTTGTGGACAATATGATGCTATATCTTGAAAAACCTAGGAAGTCTGTTAAAATCCTCCAGGCACTGATGCAGGACTGGTTTGACATTCCCAAACCATAAATATAACTCAGCACATTAACAGATATAAAAACAAGAACCCACATGATTATATCAATTGATACAGAAAAAGCACTTGACAAAATCCAGAATCCCTTCTTGATAAAAACCCTTGAGCACCTAAGTATAGAAGAAACATTCCAAAAAACAGTAAGAGTCATCTATGATAAACTCACAGTCAGCATTTTGCTTAATGGGAAGAAGTTGGGAGCATTTCCTCTAAGAGCAGGAACAAGATAAGGAAGCCCACTCTCACCCCTCCTCTTCAACGTAATGCTGAAAGTCCTTGCAAGAGAAGGAAATTAGGGTATCCACACAGGAAAAGAGGAAGTTAAGTTATCCCTCTTTGTGGACAATATGATTCTATATCTTGAAAACTCTAGGATGTCTGTCAAAAGCCTCCTGGTACAGGTAATCACCTTTGGTAAAGTCTTGGGGTACAAAATCAATGTGAAAAAGACAGTTGCATTTCTATGCACCAGCAATAAGCAGACAGAAAAAAACAAATAAAAAGCACAACCCCACTCACAATAGCCACAAAATAAATAAAATTCCTTGGCATTCATTTAACTAGAAAAGTGAAAGGCCTTTACAATGAGAACTACAAAATGGTGCTCAAAGAAACCAAGGATGACACAAATAAATAAAATTCCATGTTCATGGATCAGAAGAATCAATAATGTTAAGTCTCCATCCTATTCAAGGCAATCTGCAGATTTAATATCCATCAAATCATCAGCATTATTTTTCTCAGACCTGGAAATGACAATACAGAAATTCAAATAGAAACAAAAAAGAGCACAAACGGCCAAAATGATCCTCAGTAAAGGAACAAAATGAGAGGTATCATTTCCAGACTTTAAACTGTAGTACAAGGCTACAGTAACCAAAACAACCTGGTGTTGGTACAAAAATAGGCACATAGACCAATGAATCAGGACAGAGATTCTGGAAGCAAAAACTCAGCCTCTCAACCAACTAATCTTTGACAAAGCTACCAGTAACAACCACTGGAGAAAAGAAACCACATTTAGCAAATGGTCTGGGAGAGCTGACTGATCATATGCTGAAGAATGAAACTGGACAACTACCTATCACCATATACAAAAATCAGCTCAAAATGAATCAAACACCTAAATATAAAACCTCAAACTATCAGAATCCTAGAAGAAAATATGGAAACACTCTTACACACACTGGAGTTGGCAATGAATTCTTGACCAAGTCTCGATAAACAAATGCCATAAAAACTAAGGTAAACAAGTAGGGCCTCAACAAATGGCTAAGCTTTTGCACAGCAAAATTAACTATTAGGAGAGTAAAGAGACAATCCACAGAATGGGAGAAAATATTTGCAAATTATGCCTCTTACAAAGACCTAACATCTAGGATCTACAAGAAACACAAACAAGTTAAAGGATACAAACCAAATAACCCTGTTAACAAATGGGCAAAGGACATGAACAGACACTTTGCAAAAGACAACATACAAGCAGCCAACATACACATGAAAAAATGCTCAGTCTTATTAATCATCAGAGAAATTAATATGGAAATCAAAATTACAATGAGATACCACCTAACTCCTATAAGGATGTCTCTCATTAATAAGTCAAAAAACAATCCTGGTGCAGGTGCAGAGAAAAGAGAACATTTCTACACTGTTAGTGGGAGTACAAGCCAGTTCAGTCTCTATGGAAAGTAGTGTGACAATTCCTAAAAGCACTAAAAATTGACCTCCCATCTCTTTCTGGGAATATACCCAGAGGAACATAAATCACTCTACCAGAAAGATGCCTACACACACGTTTATTGAAGCACTATTAATATTAATAACATGGAATCAACCCTATTGCCCATTTAAAGTGGACTGGATAAAGAAAATGTGGTACATATACATGATGGAGTATTATGCAGGCGTAAAGAACAAAATCATGAACTTCACCACAAATGAGTTGGAGCTGGAGACCATCATACTAAATGACATATCACAGAAATGAAGAACTGAATACTGTGTGTTTTCACTCATAAGTTGGTCCTGAACATTAGTTACATTAGCACAAGGGAGGTATCAGCAGTTGCTAGGCACTGCTAGGGGAGGCAGGGAGGAGGGTAGGAAGCATGTAACAACACAAAGGGTACCTGGTCCACTACCGGGGGATTGAGGGCCATCCAGATGCTCAAACTTCAACTGCCTGCAGCCTACTATGTAGTTATTCCTCACTTGTACCTCACATCTCTATAATAAAAACATAATTTAATTTAAAACAGAAGAATGATAAATCACATTACCTGATTTTAAAATATACTACAAAGCTACAGTAATAAAAATAAAATGGTACTAGCATAAAAACAGACACACCTAACCATAGAACAGAATAGGGAGCCCAGAAATAAATTCACACATTTATAGTCAATTGATTTTCAACAAAGATGCCAAGAATACACAAAGGATAAAAAGCAGTCTCGTCAACCCATGGTGCTGGGAAAACTAGATATACATATACAAAAGAATGAAATGAGACCCTTCTCTCACATTTTATACAAAAATCAACTCAAAATGGATTAAAGACTTAAATGTAAGACCTGGAACTGTAAAACTACTAGAAGAATACATAGAGGAGAAGCTCCATTGCACTGACTCAGGCAATATTTTTTTAATATGGCCCCCGAAGCACAAGCAACACAAACACAAATAGACAAATGGAATTACATCAAACTAAAGCTTCTATGCAGCAAAAAAAAAAAAAAAAATTATCAACAGAGTAAATAGACAACTGATGGGTTGAAAAGAAAATTGCAAACCATACATCTTATAAGAGGCTAGTATCCAATATATATAAGGGAATAAAGCACCTCAATAGTAAGAAAACAAATAACCCAGTTAAAAAATGAGCAAAGATCTGAATTGACATTTCTCATAAAAAGACTTACAAATAGCCAACAGGCATATGAAAAAATGCTCAACATTAGGAATCATCATAGAAATGCAAATTAAAATCACAATGAGATATCACCTCACATCTGTCAGATAGTTGTTATAAAAACATGCAAGATAAGTGCTGGTAAGAATGTAGAGAAAAGAGAACCTTGTACACAGTTGGTGACAATATAAATTTGTACAGACATTCTGAAAAAAAGTATAGAGGTTCCTAAAAATTTTAAAAATAGAACTACTATATGACTCAGAAACCCACTACTGGGTATGTATCCAAAGAAAATGAAATCAGTATATTGAAGAGATGTCCACACACCCCTGTTTATTGCAGCAATCTTCACAATAGCCAAGATATGAAAACAACTGAAGTGCCCATCAATGGATGAATGGATAAAGAAAATGTAGTATACACACAAAAGGGAATACCATTCAGCCTCAAAACAAAAAAAAAAAAAAAAGAAGGAAATCCTGCAATTTACGACAACATGTATTAACCAGGAGGACACTGTGTAAAATGAAATAAGCACCAAATACCAAGTGATCTCATTTATATGTGGAATCTTAAAAAGTTAAACTCATAGAAGCTAGAGTTGAATGGTGGTTACTGGGGGTTGGGGGTTGGGGAGACGTTAGTAAATTTCAGTTAGATTTTAAAAAAAAGTTTGAGGGATCTGTTGAATATCATAGTGACTCTAGTTTGTACCAATGTACTCATGAAAATTGCTTACAGAGTAAGCGTTAAGTGTTCTTACCACAAAAAAGGACAAATATATGAGGCAACTTATATGTTAATTTATAGATACCACAATGTATACATATTTTAAAATATGTTGTGCATGACAAATATATATATATTTGTCAATTTAAAAAATAAATAAAAATTTTAAAATGTTGTGTCATAAAATTGGGATGTGGTTATGTAAATTACAAAGCACTGTGAAAATGATATTATTAATAAATACCAATAAAAGAAAAAATAGTGAAGCAGAATAGGGTAGAACTGTAAGCAAGTTAAGAATTGGATAATTTTCTTAAAGTGAGAGAGGTAAGAATTCCCAGATGTCCAACAAAAGATTTGGAGAATACCAGCACCATCACAGAACAAAGGCTGGAAATCATGGACAGAAAATTGTAGGGTGTACGAGTTCCTCATCCTTTTCTCATTATGCAGAGAGGCCTACTTGAGCTGAGAGTGGCTGGATACACTATGGGGCTGCAGTTCAGTAAGGAACTTAATTTTGTATTCTCCCTTCTATAAGATCTTAAGCATGAGAATGGCCTTGTAGATAGAGGATTAACCATTTGGTTTTGTATGCCAAGCAGCCCAATCCTTGGTGCCAGTTTTTCAGTGATGGTGCTGGAAATGCCAACAGCCTAGCATCTGGAGAATGGAGAGAAGTTGTCATGACCCTCACCCCTTCCACTGGAAGTGGGAGTGGGGAAGTCCTGACCCATCTTGTTCTAATATAGGCAATGACCTATGTGATTATTAAACAGGTGTTCCCGTTTGCTGGAAGCTGCAACCGCTAATGAGGCAAAATGGAGGTTACCTGAAAATGGGAAAAATGCTGACTGGGAGCAGAGCCCCAGTGGGAAGCGGCCATGCTGGAGGCAGAGCCCCATGGATCCTATTGAAGGACTCCTTTTGGCCTTAAAGGAATGCATGCTTAGCCTTGAAAAACACTCCCCTTGATAAAACAATTAACTAGAATGTGCAAGGATGTGGAATTAGCAGTAAACCTATGTATAGAAATGTAAAAAGGGCTCAACAGCAAAAATTTCCCCCCTGAAGGGACAAGGGAATGCAAATTTTGCAACCTTTAGCTAAAAAGGAAAAACAAGTACTTTCTCATACCCTTTATAAGTAACAACATTGACAGTTGTGATTGATGAGGAAGTGAGAAACTGAGACAGAGTGTCTCCAAAACAGGTGTTTTTGGGAAAAACAAGTCACAGACATGCCTTTTGATTTAAGAAATATTATAGTTTAATTAGAAAGAAGGTTAAAATTAAAGTAAGGTTTAGAATTAAATAAATAGCAGTTATAATTAAAAGATAAATGTTTAATATAGATGTAGGTATTAGTTAAATATGAGATAGGAGATAATTAAGTTTTAAGGTAAACTTAAAATTATACACACTTAATGTAGGTTTAAAATTAAATACATTTAGGATTAGAAGTAAGATTAATTTCATATATAAGTGTAGATTTAGACATGTTTTGTTTAGAAATATAAAATGTAAAATAGGTGATAAGAAAATAGCAAGTAATATAGATAAGGCAATTAGAATTAAGAAAGTTAAATTTTTAAATTAATAGTATTAAGCATTTGTAGGGGTAAGATAAGGGTGGTTATATAAAAGAAAAAACAAGTCAATATATTGCTGCTGAAAGTACATATAAGGGTAGAATTAAGAAAATAGATTAGTAAAGGAAAAGAAATAGAATAGCGAAGGGAAGAGATTCAGGTGACCTAGGGGTCACAGGACGTGGCTGATAAATTGGCAGCTGGTATTTTGTTACACCACCTGGTAGCAGGAAGAAACAAAATGAAACTTGTAAAGGTCAACTTCCCCATAAACAAAAGAAAAAACATGATGTAAACATTTAATGTGTAATATGGGATACATTTTGTGGGTAGGGGGATCAATAAAAAAAACTATATAAGCTTATAAGAATTGAATAAAAATTGGCAGAGTCTTGAGATCTCCCCGGGAAAAGGATTCCTGTCATGTTCATCTTTTCTTTCTCGCCGTTCCCAATTCTCTCCAGTGAGGCCCTGACTCTCTCTGTGGAGCTGGACTCCGGCACCCATTTGACTCAACTCATCAGAAACCTGCATAGAGACTTTCCCCTTGTTCCTTTCTCTAATCAAGTCAGAGGTTTTCACATTTCCGTATTCACAAGAATTTCCATGTAAATTTGCATATCCAAAATCAAGTTTACTGAACTTGGCTCTGTGCTCCTCCAAGATACAAATGTACACATAATGGGTAAGGAGAAGAGTAGGGCAATGCATACAAATTGAGCTAGGCACCATTCAAGCATTCTCTAATACCACTATCTTTTGGTGGTATTATCTCCTTGTCAGACTTGATGAAATTTGAAGTCAGAATATGTATCAATGTACCCAGGTCATATCACTAGTGACATAACAGGAATTTGATCAAAGTCTGCAACCTTTAAAAATTCAAACTCCAATTTGCATATTTCCTAGGCAGATAGATATTGACCTGGAAGACGTAGCTTCAAAAGAAGTAAGGAAAAGGGATTTACTTAGAGAAAGAATAGAGGAAGTCTCAGCAGATGTTACACAAAAACAAGATATGTGAAGGTTAAACCTCACCACCTCACAGTTTGCCTTCGGCAGTCTTCACTACCATCGTTTCATGTAACACTGTTAGAATATAGTTGGATCTGGATAGGTTTGCTATGTGTAAAATATCAATTGCCAAAGAAGGTTCTATGAAGTCACCTCACCCATTCTGTTTCTCAAAAACACAATGAGATAAAAGTTTCCCATGATTATTATAATAATTTATTTTTTCTTTGTTTCTTGCAAGTCAAAATGATTTGGTTTCATGAGTATGTGTATTTATTTATTTTAAAGATGTGGGGTACAATTCAGGTTTTGTATACAAATGTTGATTATGTAGGCACCCTTGTTGATGAGGTGTGCCCCAACCCTCCCCTGGCAGTTTCCCTCAACTGCCAATTCCACCCCTCCTCCCCTGGCAGTTTCCCATTACTGACAATCCCTTTCTTATAGTATTATGATAATTGTTCAAGGTTCACTTATGAGTGATAACACATGGTACTCTATTCTTTGTTTCTGTGATAGATTACTTAGTATGATCAACTTTAAATCCATCCAAGTTGCTGCGAAGTCCATAAGTTTGTTCTTCTTTATGGCTGCATAATATTCCATTGTGTATATGTACCATATTTTTAAAATTCAGTTCAGCTTTGTTGGGCAGCTGGTTGGTTCCATGTTTGTGCTATTGTGAATAGAGGTGCAACAAACATACACGTGCAGGTATCTTTTTTGTAGAATGATTTGAGTTCTTCCAGGTATATTCTCAATAGGGGAATTGCTGGGTCATATGGAAGGTCAATTTCTAATTCTTTCAGAAATCGCCACACTATCTTCCAAAGAAGTTACTAGTTTGCATTCCCACCAGCAGTGTAGAAGCATTCCTTTTTCTCCACATCCTTGCCAGCATCTGTTGTTGGTTTTATTAATGATGTCCATTCTTACTGGGGTTAGGTGGTATCTCAGTGTGGTTTTGATGTGCATTTCTCTGATGATGAGTGAGGCTGAGCACTTTCTCATGTATCTGTTGGCTGCCCATATATCTTCCTTTGAGAAGTGTCTATTCAAGTCTTTTGTCCACTTTTTAATGGGTCTTTTTGTTTTTTTCCTTATGGCACATTTGACCTCCTTGTTAGGCCTTTGTCAGATACACAGTTGCAAACATTTTTTTCTCATTCTGTGGGCTGTCTTTCCGCTCTCTTAACTGTTTCTTTTGCTTTGCAGAAGCTTGTTAGTTTGATGAAGTCCCACTTGTCTATCTTATGATATGGGCACTTAGGGTTCTGATCAGGAATTGGTTGCCAGTTCCAATTTCCATAAGAGTGTCTCCTGTGTTTTCTAAGATTCTCATCCTTTGAGATTTTACATTTAGGTCTTTGATCCATTTAGAGTTAATTTTTGTGTATGGTGAAAGGTAGAGGTTCCTGTTTCAATCTTCTGCATGTGATCAGCCAGTTTTCCCAGCACCATTTACTCAATAGGTTCTCCTCTCCCCAGTGGTTGTTTTTGGGGACTTTGAGATGAGTTGGTTGAGAAATTGAGACTTTGCTTCCGGAATCTCTATCCTGTTCCATTGGTCTTTGTGCCTGTTCTTGTACCAACACCAGGCTGTTTTGATTACTGTAGCCTTATAGTAAACTTTGAAGTTTGGAAGTGTGATACCTCCTGCTTTGTTTCTTTTGCTAGGGATTGTTTTGGCTATTCATTGTCATTTATGTTTCCATATCAATTTCTGTATTGTCATTTCCAGGCCTGAGAAGAATGATGTTGGAAATTTAATGCATATTGCATGGAATCTGTAGATTGCCTTTGGTAGGATGTACATTTTAACAATGTTGATTCTTCTATCCATGAGCATGGAATATTTTTCCATCTGTTTGTGTCTTCTTGGATTTCTTTGATCAGTGTTTTGTAGTTCTCATTGTAAAGGTCTTTCATTTCTCTGGTTAGGAAGATGCCGAAGTATTTCTTTTTTTTTTTGAGTTGGAGTCTCACTCTGTCGCCCAGACTGGAGTGCAGTGGCCACTCCCGGCCACCGCAGCCTTGACCTGCTGGGCTCTGGTAATCCTTCCCCCTCAGCCTTCTGAGTAGCTGGAATTACAGGGATGTGCTACCACACCCGGCTGATTTTTTGATTTACTGTAGAGATGAGGCCTCGCCAATTTTCCCAGGTGGGTCTTGAACCTGTGGGCTCAGGCAATCTACTCACCTCAGCCTCCCAAAGGTGTGGGATTACAGGCTGAGTCACCAAGCCCGGCTGAAGTATTTCATTTTTTTGTGTGGCTATTGTGAATGGGATTGTGCTTTTTATTTGGGTCTCTGCCTGCTTGTTGTTGGTGTATAGGAATGTCTTTTGCACATTTATTTTGTACCCTGAGACTTTTCCAAAGTCCTTTATCAGTGCAAGCAGGTTTCTGACAGAGTCTCTTGGATTTTCAAGGTACAGAATCATATCATCAGCAAAGAGGGATAACTTGACTTTCTCTTTTCCTATTTGGGCACCCCTGATTTCCTTCTCTTGTCTAATTGCCTTAGTTAGGACTTCCAACACAATGTTGAATGAGAGGGGTGAAAGTGGGCAGCCTTGTCTGGTTCCAGTTTTCAGGGGAAATGTTTCTAGTTTCTGTCCATTTAGCAATATGTTAGCTGTGGGTTTGTCGTAGATGGCACTTACTATTTTGAGTTATCTTCCTTCTGTACCTAAGTGTTTGAAAGTTTTTATTAAGAAGGATATTGGATTTTATCAAAAGCTTTTTCTGCATCTAATGAAATAATCATGTGGTTATTGTTTTTACATCTGTTGATGTATTGAGTTACATTTATGGTCTTGTGAATGTTGAGCCACCCTGCATCCTGGTGTGTTTTGGGATCCAATTTGCTAGAATCTTGTTGAGGATTTTTGCATCTATGTTCATAAGGGATATTGGCCTGTAGTTCTCTTTTTTTGTTAAATCCTTACCCAGATTGGGTATCAGTGTGATGTTAGTTCAGAAAATGATTTGGGAGAATCCCCCATCTTTCTCAATTGCCTGGATAGGATTGGTATCATCTTCTCATTGTATATTTTGTAGAATTCTGCTGGAAAGCCATCCAGTTCAGGGCTTTTATTTTGTAGCTAGTTTTCGTATGACAGAGTAAATTTCCTGGGTTGTTATTGGTCTATTTAGTGTCTCAATTTCTTCTTCTTTCAACCTGGGGAGGTTGTGTGATGTCAGAAAGTCCTCCATTTCATTTAGGTTATCAAGTTTGTTTCCATATAGGTGTACATAGTAATCTCTGATAATATTTTGTATTTCTTCAGGGTCAGTTATGATTTGATCTTTTGTTGTCTGATTGTGTTTATTGGGCTTTTTTTCCTCTTTTTCTTGGTCATTCTGGTGAGGGGTCAGTTAAACTTGCTAATTCTTTCTAAGAATCAGCTTTTTGTTTTGTTGGTATTTTCTATGATATTTTTGTCTTCCATGTCCCATATTTGGGCTCTTATTTTGGTGATTTGGATTCTTCTGCTAAAGTTGGGGTTTTGGTAGTCTTCTCTTTCCAGCTCCCTTATGTGATTTGTTAGGTTCTCAACTTGTGATCTTTCCATTTTCTTGACTTGTGCTCATTGAGATATAAATTCCCTTCTTACAACTGTTTTCATGGCATCCCAGAAGGTTTGGTAAGATGTTTCTTCATTTTCATTTGTTTCCAGGAATCTTTAAATTTCTGCTTTGATTTTGGTGTTGACCCAGTAGTTGTTCAGCATCATGCTGTTTTGTGTCCATATCTTTGTTGGCTTTGGGGAAATTTTGTTGGTATTTATTTTTATCCCTGTGTGGTCTGAGAAGGTGCATGGCAACATTTCAACATTATGGAATGTTTATATTTGATTTATGGCTAAGGATGTGATCGATCTTGGAGTATGTTCCATGTGGTGATGAGTAGAATGTATATGCTGTGGTTCTTCAATGAAATAATCTTTAGGTATCTTAAATCCATTTGGTCAAGTGTCAAGTTTAGTTTCTGGATCTCCTTGTTGATTTTTTGCCTTGATGATCTATCTAGGGCTATTAGTGGGGTATTCAAGTTCCCTGATATAATAGTGTTAGAGTCAATATCTCTTTTTAGTTTACTTAGTAGTTACATTATAAATGTTGGTGGTCCTGTGTTGGGTGCATATATGTTTAGGATATTTCTTATTGATAGATTGAAACTTTTATCATTAGGTAGTGTTCTTTTGTATCTTTTTAAATTTTTGATAGCTTAAATGTTGTTTTGTCTGATATTAAGATTGCAACTCTTGCCTTCTTTTGTGATCCATTTTCCTGGAAATTCATGTTCCATCCTTTAACTTTGAGTCTGCATGCAACCCTTGTGGTAAGACGAGTTTTCTGGATTCAGCAAATAATTGGGTTATGTTTTCTTATCCAGTTTGCCATTCTGTGTCTTTTCAGTGGTGCATTTAGTTCATTCACATTCAGTATGATTATTGAAATGTGATTATTTTTCTCTGTCATGAGGTTCTTATAAAGTTTTTTCTTTGTTTGCTTGCTTTCTTTTGGCTTTGGTGTTGATGTATGTGTGTGTTTTCAAGTTTCTTTTTGCACTGTATTCTCCGTTGGTTCTGTGCTCTGCTGTTTTCTTGGGAAGTGTGTGGTCATTCTTTTTTTTTTCTTTCTTCTGTGCTTAATACCTTTTTAAGTTTCTCCTGTAGAGCTGGTCTGGAAGCTGCATAATCTCTTAGGGATTGGATTTCTGGGAATGATTTAAATTCTCCATCACTAATGAAGCTGAGCTTGGCTGGGCAGAAAATTCTTGGTTGAAATTGCTTATCTTTGAGTTCTTTGAATATTGGACTCCAGTCCTTTTTTGCTTGTAGTGTTTCTGCCGATAGGTCTGCTCCTATTCTGGTTGATTTTCCCCAGTATATAGTCTCATCTTTCTCTCTTGCTGCCTTTGGGTTTTTTCTTTTGTGCCTTCCTTGTGTAGGCAAATTAATGTGTGTCTAGGGGTTGGTCTTCTCATTTGATGTCTTGTGGGAGTTCTCTGTATCTTTTGTGCTTGGCTGGTCACTTCTCTAGTGAGATAGGGGAGGTTTTCTTGGATTATTTCCTGGAATACTTGCACCAAGTTGTTTTCCATTTCACTTTCTGCTTCTGGGATACCAATCAGGCATAGGTTTAGCCTTTTGATATAATTGCACATCACTTGTAGGCTTTGTTCTTTCTTTCTGAGACTTCTTTCTATGTTTTTTACAGATCAGGTTAATTTCATGTTCTGGTCTTCAAGTTCTGAGATTCTTTCTTCAGCTAGATTTATTCTGTTTTCCATGCTTGTCTTCTTGTTATTTATTTCCTGAATGACACTTTTTTAATTGCTAAAATCTCTGTTACAAGTTCTTTCAGTGTTGCATCCTGTCTTTCTTGAGGCTTATTCACACTTTCCATCTATTCCGTAATCCCTGTAGTATTCTGGGGTCAGTCATTGGTGACACTCATTGTTTGGCTCCAAGGTCTGATTTTTCAGGAGTTTTCTATCTGTTACACTTGAAATTGTCTGTGGTATTCCTATGGTTTTTCCTCATTTGTGACCTATCCTTGTTTTTCTCTTTTGTTCTGTTATTCAGTGTCAGTGGGAGAGACTTTCCCTTCTGAGGTTTGCTCAGCGCTTTATTCTTCCCTGATCTGGGCTCTGGATTTGTCCTATTTTGAAATAGGAAAGGTTTGTTGTCTCTTGTAGTTTTGAAAGTCGAGTAGGGTAGGGGATGGGGAGCTAGGATTCAGAAACTACTTGCAAATTGCAATGTTCACTGCTTGCGGTATGTGTTCCCTGAGACCCACTCCCCATCACCACTCTATATGAGGATGCAAAGCAGAAAGCAATGCAAAAAACAATTGAACACACAAAGACACACACACCCCATAACAAACTGGAATAACAACAAAGTGAAACAAAACAAACAACAACAACAAAAACCAAGAACATACACACACACATGCCAAGCACAAAGTAAATGGAGAAGAAAAACAGAAAGACTGGGGGAAAAAATAGGAAATCAGACTGAACCCTCACACATATATTGACACACACATTAAACTATAAAAAATAAAAATTAAAAAAAGAAGAACAAAAGAGTAAAAACAAACCAACAAAAACAACAAAACTGAAAGATGAACACTCAATCATTCACATACACTCATACACAGAAAACAACAAACAAAAGAAGAAAGAAACAGAAAAAGAAAAGAAAAAAATAGAGGGAGATGCAGATCAAACCCTCACAAACGCATTCATGTACAAAGGAGAAATTTAAAAAAAAAAAGATGAACTAACAAACAGCAAAAAATTTTTAAAAAATTTTAAAATATAAAAATAGAAAAAAAATAACCTGTCCTCTTGTTGCAGGCTCTGTAATTGTTCCTCTAACCTGGTCTCTCTGGCAGAGCTTCCACCTCTTTCACTCTTTCCTCAGTGATTGATGCAAGGAGGAGGGACAGTGGAGGTGGGTGGGGCTGCAGCCCTCCCTTCCCACTCTCTTATGGTCAGGGAGATCTTCTCCAGTCAGGAGGTGTGGGATTGTCCCTGCCCCAGGTATGTACTCACCAGGGTGCCCCAGCCAGGCCTATCCTAGAGTGGAGTTCTCCTATTGCAACTGACATCCAGGCTCTGCATGGGTTTGTCCCTCTCAGTCATGGCCCAACTGTGTGAGTTGACATTCAAAGGATTGGTGAGGAGGAGGGACTCACCACTGATCTCTTTGGAGTTCTTCCTCTCCTTTTCTGGCCACACCCTTTGTCCTACGACTGGATCAGGGTAGGGGATGGGGTGCCTGGGACTCAGCACTTTGCAGGTCCCTCTGAAGTTTGTGCTTTCAGGATATTCCCTCTGGGTCACAATCAACCCCTAAGTAGTTGATCCACCAGTCACAGAGATTAGGTCTACTGCTCCATGGTGAGTGAGTCAGAGCCCTTTCCTGCCCTGCCTTCAAGGTGGTGGCATGTGCCTCTCTTGTCCTCTTTGGTGGGACTCTTTCTCTGGGATCCCTCTTCAGCCCCTGCTGCCAGTGCCCGACCAGGTGCTGAAGTGGTAAGGCAAAGCCAGGAGCCAGCAGTCTCTCCTGCTGCAGTGGTGAGACAGAGTCAGGGCAGTAGTTTTCCCTACTGCTTCTTCACAGGAAAACTTGTGTCTGTTTTAAAAAAATGGTGCTTGTTTTCTATGACCTGGGAAGAGACAGGGACCAAGCTGAGAAGCGGCAGCACCAGCTGTTGCACCAGGGCCCTGGCCACTTGCTCACAAGCCCCACTTAGTCAGTCTCTAGCAGTACTTTCTTCTCAGAAAGGGTTTTGCTATTTAAAAAAATGGTGCTTGGCTCCTGCATTCTGGGAATCACTAGGGTCCAAGCATAGCAACTGCAGCACCAGCTACTGCATCAGAAGAGCCCTGGCTGCTAGTTCCCTAGCCCTCACTCAGTCAGCCACTCATTCACCCACTCACTCATCTGCATGTACACAAATTTTCCATATACTCACTCACTCACACCAGGACTCACATAGTCTGACTGGCTTGGCGGCCATCTTCCCAAACTCCTGTGTGTTTGTTTTAAATCACAGTAATAATTACAGTGATATTAAGTCAATGTTAGCATTTGTGTTTTCAAATTATTATAGTTTTAGATGAAAAAAATGCCCATACTAGTAAAAGCTGTTTTAAAAAATTAAACTTCCATTTCAAATTTCCATACTAGAGAGTTAAAAGAGAAATTTTAAAAGAGGGTAATAAAATTATGACTCTCACAGAGATATAAAAATGAACACATATCAAAGCTTTTGTTTAACTCATTAATGAGGAAACCATTTAAAGAAGAAATCAAAGAATAATTTATATATGGAGTGAGAGAACATTGAAATGAATTTACAAATGGGCTCAAAGTGGCTTTCTCCACCAAACAGAATTGCATTAATGTCCATAGACAAGAATTATTTGCATTGCTATGAGCTGTCTGCAATTTACAGGATTATAAAAAAGCTCAAAGGCAATTACAGGTGCTGAGCCTCTTGCAGAATCAGATAGTCTCCCAGAAGCTCCAGCATTCCACTGAAAGAATAGCCAAGTGTGGGGGGCCAGCGCCTGCAGAGAGATTTAGGGGGTCCCTTGGAAGGTGTGGCAGCATCGGCGATTATTCTGGAGAAATAAAGAGAAAGAAAGAGACTGGACTCTGTCTAGTGCAGAAGCTGATTTAATGGGGCAAACTGTAAGCCTTTTATCCTAAAGTTTCACAGGCAAGATCACAAGATTTTCACATGAACACAAAGCCAGGTGGATAAGGGGCATCCCCCCACCCACCAGGTGTTTCCTCAAGCATGAGGAAGGACAATCTCAATATTATTTCACTATTCCTTATGCTTGGTTAATGTTCCTCACAAACAATACAACAATTCTAACATCATAATATTCTAATAATCAGTAACTTCTAAAACTTATGCATACCCAACACCTAATGACTAACTTAAATCCTAATACCTTTCTATTCTGTGCTAATTTTACCTGTACTATAAAAAACTCTTAATTATTGCTCAAACCAGTTCCTAAAGAATGTGGCCCAGTCCAAAGATCACACTGGGCCATTTCCAGGAACAATTGATTATAATCTCTTAACAAAATGGCTATTCTAAAATCCTATGTATCTATCTTAATTTCTATAAAAGTTTCTAATTCCTAATCCTAATATATAAAGCTGATCATCAGCAATAAAGCTTCTAAAATAAAACCCAAATACAAACTGTAAGTGTACTAAAGCCAAAATCGCAATTAGTAGAAAATGGAAACAATGAAATTTCTAAAGTTAGCTATATTCTTATAAAACCTCAAAATATCATGTTTGATCATGTCTGTACTAACATAATTCCCTGATGTAGCATGACCTATTCTACAATACTTTCTATGAATAAAATAAATTCAGTTTCTATAATAAGTAGAAAAAACCTACACTAATTGTAGCTAAAAAAAATGGTTTAAAAGAATGCAGCCCAGCCCAAAGTGGATGCTGGGCCCTTAGGAATGTGGCCCAGTCCAAAGTTCATGCTGGGCCACTTCTAGTAACTCTAAATAATCATCTATACCATCTAAAGCTGGAAACAGCTCTCTAAATGTATATACTAATTCTACAAATATACTTTTAAATCTCATAAAGAAGCTTGTGTCATATATAAGGCTCCTGAATGTGACCTGAGTTTGAACCATAATTGGTAGAAAGGCCAAAACCACAGTGTGTGAGAAACGGGAACAATGGGATTCTAGAGTTAGCCATGCCTGTCATACTCTCAGAACTTCATGCTTAGATCATAAAGGCCCTGTTAGTGGATTGTGCCAAACAGCAAAGATGGGAAGAGGGAATGGGCCTTCAGCTCCTGAACTCATCCTGGTGGTCTCAGGGTCTGCAGCCCACCTGGATCCCTAATGCTCAGGCAGGCCTCCACGGCCGGCTCCCAACAGTCAAGTCCTCTCTTTAATTTATTCCAAAGGCTTAATTTTTTTCCTTACAAAAGAGTCTTAGAGATAGAATAGAGGAGGTCTCAGCAGATGTTGCACAAAAACAAGATGTGTAAATGCTAAATCCACCACCTCACAATTTGCCTTGTTCTGTTGCTTGGTTTCCTCTAAAAGTTGGAAATTATGCTAAATAATTAGAAAGTGTTCATGAAGAGTACTTGTTTGTCCATCCAAAGACCACAGAAAACACATTCTACTCATCACCACATGGAACATATTCTAAGATCGACCACATACTCGGCCATAAATCAAGTATAAGCAAATTTAAAAGGACCAAAATTCTACCAAACAACTTCTCGGACCACAGTGGAATAAAAATAAACATTGACACCAACAAAGTCCCCCCAAAACCTACAAAGACATGGACATTAAACAGCATGATGCTAAACAACTCCTGGGTCAACAACGAAATCAAAACAGGGATCAAAAGATACCTGGAAACAAATGAAAATGAAGAAACATCTTACCAAAATCTCTGGGATGCCCTGAAAGCTGTAGTAAGAGGGGAATTTATATCCCTACAAACACACATGAAGAAAATCGAAGGAACAGAAATTCACAACCTAACAAGCCACCTAAAGAAGCTGGAAAAGCAAGACCACAAAAACCCTAATTTCAGCAGAAGAATCCAGATCACCAAAATAAAAGCCTAAATCAAGACATAGAAGACAAAAAGATAATACAAAAAAATCAATGAAACAAAAAGCTGGTTCTTCAAAAGGGTAAACAAGATTGATGGTCCCCTAGCTAGACTGACCAAGAAAAAATGAGAAAAAAACCAAATAAGCATAATCAGAAACACAAAAGATGAAGTCACATCTGACCCTGAAGAAATACAGAAGATCATTAGAGACTACTATGTACACTTGTATGGAAACAAACTTGAAAACCACAAGGAAATGGAGGACTTTCTGACATCACACAACCTACCTAGGTTGGAACAAGAAGAAATTGAGACCCTAAATAGACCAATTACAATCAAGGAAATCGACTACGTAATAAGAAAACTTCCTACAAAAAAAAGCCCTGGTCCAGATGGCTTTCCAGCAGAATTCTACAAGACATTCAAGGAGGAGCTGATACCAATCCTACTGAAGGTATTCCAGGCGATTGAAAAAGATGGAACTCTCCCCAAATCATTTTATGAAGCCAACATCACATTGATACCCAAGCCAGGTAAAGATCCAACAAAGAAAGAGAACTACAGGCCAATATCTTTGATGAACATAGATGCTAAAATTCTCAACAAAATCCTAGCAAACAGGATTCAGCAATACATCTCAAAAATCATCCACCATGACCAAGTAGGCTTCATTCCTGGCATGCAAGGCTGGTTCAACATTCGTAAAACCATAAATGTAATTAAATACATCAACAGATGTCAAAACAAAAACCACATGATCATATCATTAGATGCAGAAAAAGCTTTTGATAAAATCCAGCACCCCTTCTTGATAAAAACCCTTGAACATCTAGGCATACGGGGAACATACCTCAAAATAGTAAAAGCCATCTACGAGAAACCTACAGCCAGCATACTCCTAAATGGACAAAAATTGGAACCAATTCCCCTGAAAACTGGAACTAGACAAGGATGCCCACTCTCTCCCCTCCTGTCCAACATAGTATTGGAAGCCCTGGCTAGAGCAATCAGAGAAGAGGAGGCAATCAGAGGTATTCAAATAGGAAAAGAGGAAGTCAAGTTATCTCTCTATGCAGATGATATGATGGTGTACCTTGAAAACCCAAGAGAATCTGTTAAAGGCCTCCTTACATTGATAAAGGCCTTTGGCAAAGTCTCAGGATACAAAATAAATGTACAAAAGACAATCGCATTTCTCTACACCAATAATAAACAAACAGAAACCCAAATAAAAAACACAATTCCATTCATAATAGCCACAAAAAAAATGAAATACCTTGGCATCTTCCTAACCAGAGACGTGAAAGACCTTTACAATGAAAATTACAAAACACTGCTCAAAGAAATCAAAGCTGACACGAACAAGTGGAAAAATGTCCCATGCTCATGGATCGGAAGAATCAACATTGTGAAGATGTCCATCTTACCTAAGGCAATCTACAAATTCAATGCAATACCCATTAAATTACCAACAACATTCTTCTCAGACCTAGAAAAAACAACACAGGAATTCATATGGAAACACAAACGTCCAAGAATAGCCAGAAAAATCCTCAGCAAAAAAAAAACAAAGCAGGTGGTATCACAATACCAGACTTCAAACTTTACTATAAAGCTACAATCATCAAAACAGCTTGGTATTGGTACAAGAACAGGCATATAGATCAATGGAACAGAATTGAGATTCCAGAAGCAAAACCTCAATTCCTCAACCAACTCATCTTCGACAAAGCCCCCCCACCTACCAATGGGGAGAGGAGAACCTATTCAGTAAGTGGTGCTGGGAAAACTGGCTGACCACATGTAGAAGATTGAAACAGGACCCCTATCTATCCCCATGCACAAAGGTTAACTCCAAATGGATCAGAGACCTAAATGTAAAACCTCAAACCATAAGAACCTTAAAAAAGGAAGGAAATACTCTCATGGAAATCAGAACTGGCATCCAATTCCTGTACAAAACACAAAACCCACAGGACTTAAGAGAGAAGATAGACAAATGGGACCTTATTAAACTGACAAGCTTCTGCAAAGCCAAAGAAACCATCAAAAGAGCAGGGAGACAGCCTACAGACTGGGAAAAAGTATTTGCCAACTGTAGGTCTGACAAAGGCTTAACATCCTGGATCTACAAGGAACTGAAACGTACTGAAAAGAAGAAAACAAACAACCCCATTATAAAATGGGCAAAAGATATGAATAGACACTTCACAAAAGAAGACATTCGAGCAGCCAACAAACACATGAAGAAATGCTCAACCTCACTAATCATCAGGGAGATGCAAATCAAAACCACACTGAGATACCACCTAACTCCAGGCAGAATGGCAATTATCAACAACTCAAAAAATAACAGCTGCTGGAGAGGCTGTGGTGAAAAGGGAACACTTCTACACTGTTGGTGGGAGTGTAAACTAGTGCAACCTCTGTGGAAAGCAGTGTGGCGATTCCTGAAACTCTAAAAATTGACCTTCCATATGACCCTGCAATTTCCCTACTGGGAATATACCCTGAAGAACACAAATCACTCTATAAAAAAGATACCTGCACACGTATGTTTATCGCAGCGTTGTTCACAATAGCAAGAACCTGGAAACAACCATGCTGCCCATCAAAAGAGGACTGGATTAAAAAATGTGGTACATATACACGATGGAATACTACGCAGCCATAAAAAAGAACAAAATCATGAATTTCGCAGCTACCTGGATGGAACTAGAGTCTATAATACTGAGTGACCTCTCACAGAAACAAAGATCAGAATATCACATGTTCTCACTCATATAATGGACCCTGAACATCCAATGTAATACTATAAGAAAATGACTGATGGTACTGGGAAATTATGGGGGGGAGGGGGATGGGATTAACAGTAGCTAATATCTATCTGGGACTGGGAAAACACCTCTTATCAACAGGGTGCCTGAATGAAACGTAATTGTACACCTAACCCTTAACTGTACCCCACAAAACGATAATAAAAAAAATACTGATTAAAAAAAAAAAAAAAGAGTACTTGTTTGATGGCTATTTAGACACTATTGTGTCAAAATGTCTTTATCAGAGTCATTTCTGCAGTTGCTTAGAAACACGTGAGGAGCAAGCAGTTAGGAGGTAGTATTGGCTTCATAGTCCCCACTGTTGGCTCAGTCTAGGGGGAAAAGGAAAGATGAGGTTGAAAGTCAACACATGCAGCTTAAATTCACTGGAAGGTAATAATTTAAGAGATATGTAGGTATATGGAATACAGCAGTGTTTTCCAAGGAGAGGCTGGAGAATACCTGCCTCTTTGGGGGGAGGAGATGATTTGGATGTCCACAGATATGCATAACCTAAAAATATTAATTCACATAGTGATTCAGTTCTTTTATTTTTTTCATTCTCTCTCAATGTGTTTAGCATTCCCATAGAGAGTCTCAGGTTCATTCCAGTGTATATATTTAACATCTCTAACATTTGCTAGATTTTCTTTTTTTATGAGGATCATAAAGTAGGCCTGGGAGTCAGAATCTTTGGCTGGAAACATAAAGGCAGCTTATTTAGCCAAAATTTCAAAATATTTCTTTATTTTAATGTACTTACAGCCAGTTACTTCTCATTGGGAGAGACTAGACTTCCATTTATGATAATAATATAAAGCTCCTTATTAGATAGTTTTAATTTGAATTTAAAAGTTAATACATTGAAAACATAAAAATATTAACAGGTGGTAGCCAGACATGGTAAAATAAGGTGGCAGCTTAGGAATACTGAGTCTGAGAAACACTGTGAATGTGAGCCAGCCCAAGAATCAGTGGAGAGCAAGATTTTGTTCAACAGTGAGCACTTACCGAGCGATGTGATCCACTGCAGGTCATTTATGTCTTTCAAAACTGTGGTTTTCTTATGTTTAATATGAGGATTAAAAACTGTGCCCTGCCTCTTTCACTGTGCTCTCAGGATAAAATAAAACAAAAACACTGGAAGGCATTCTGGAAAGTCCTAGAGAGTCACACAGGCAAGAGGGTAGACAGAAGGGAAATCTATTTTCAGGTAAGGCGTCATCATCAGGGTCAGACTATTTAAAGGCAATCACACAGAGAATGGAGTTCAGCTAAGTGACTGAAAGCAGCACCTTGGGGACAGCCATGGAAAACACAAGCTCTTTCCCTCTACTTTGAACTTGCTCTTTTCTTGGCATTGGCTAGCAAGAACTGATAGGAGGTTTGCATAAGAGCAGGTGCAACAATGCTCCTAACTGGATATTTTCGCCTATGCAAAGAAGCCAGGTTCTTCAAACAATTCCTAAAATGTCTGACAAAGACAGATGGTGGCACGTTTTAGAATGATGAGTTCATCCGGACAAAAGACTACATCTGACTGAAAGAGCATTAACAGTACACCTGACTGAAAGAGCATTAACAGTAGTGTAAAAAAAAAAATATCATGCTCAGGAAGTGTCAAGAGTAGATTAAAAGAAAAGTTCTGAAATGAAAAGACATTAGAGTTTCTGAAAGAAGAAAGTAAGAAAGAAAAAGATCAAACCATAGGACCAGCATTGAGGTTCAAAGAGGATTGGTTAGCTGCGTTTTAGAATCAGGTGACAGGCAGATTGTGTATGTGGAGCAGGATTCAAGTGACTGTTAGTTTGTGGTTGTGTGCGTGTATGCATAAGAGGGGAAGCAGCAGAGGACTTAACTGACTATCCATGATAGAAAAAGAAATTCCTCTTACCCTTGCAAGTTGCCTCACTCTCCCCTAAACACAAAGTTTATACCAACAGAATCTTCCAGCCAAGTAGAACAGGTAGGATATGCAAGAGAAGCAGGAACACTAAGGTGTTATACTTGCAGGCTCATTGTTGTAAAAGTTTCAAAAATCAAAAAGCGTAGCTATTTCAAAATGGCACAGTAGTCATAATAGTTATATTGTTTTGGCTTAACAATATTTTTCTTTATGCCTTTGAGTAATTCTTTTCTACTCAATCTGTAAAATGGCATAATCTTGAATTTTCTTTTTCTTTTTTAATTTTAAAAAATTTTTTCTTTTTCCTTTTTCTAATGAATTGTCAACAGCATTAGTATTTTATTTATGGATACTCAACAAAAAGCAGCATCTGTATGCTGTCCCTCTGTCCTTGATTTGTTTCTATGAGTGTTATGTTACCTTAGTTTCATTATTTAAAGCAACAAGTGAGTGACGACAAATTTTTTCCTAAGATGCCTATTTTAATATGCCAGAAATTTGAAGAGTAAAATCCAGACTATGTAAATACTTAGACTTTCAAAAATTTGATGTTTTCCTAATTAAGGCTATCTTTAAAAATCACCATTGGAAGATTTTAATCACAAACTATTGCTGTCCAATTCCAAATAGACAATAAAAGGAACAAGTGAATATTTTTCTAAATGTAGTTGGGTAAACAGCACAATCTGCCAGTTCCATCTAAGATCATTTTCAGCAAGCATTTATATAAGTGGTCTAGAAGAGGAAAAATACAATAAAATCATATCAATAAGTTTGAAGATGATTCTAAGGCCTAGGAAAGTAAAAAGCAAACTATTCAGCACTAAATAGGTAGACCATGAAGCTAAATGAATCTCCATGAGAGGAGACCTCTGGATGTCAAATAATTAAAAGATAATTTATTGGTTTAGACTTTTTTCTAAAAGCTAGAACTATGAAACTAAGAAACAATATACTTACTGCTTCCCAACACCGCTGCCACCTTTTCTAGATAATATGCCATCTCACTATGTGACTATGACAATCCCAGCTATAACTTCATCTTAATAAGAAATAAATATCATAGTGCACTTCTGATATTGCAAGTTACATACAGATCTTTTAGTAGTGCAGGAGTTGATATTAGGGTATTTATGATTCTCTCTGGAAGAAGATACTAAGATTAAGTAATTCCTTCTGTGGTACAAAACAAGCTAGAAAAGAAATCATTCGAAGATTCATATTAAAAATTGGAGGGAAAATATCTTTCTCAAAAAAAGAAATGTTTAATTAAAAAGTATACGGTAGTTCTATGTAGTGTGATGACAACATGAAACAAAAATAAGGAAAAAGAGAGCACTAAAAGAGGTGAAATGATTGAAGAGTATGAAGAAAATGTACAAGATTACCAACTCCTATGTAATCATGAGGTGTTTCTATCATGTTGAAAGTGAAGTATGTGTTAGGGATTATTTTTTAATTGTCCAAAATAGAGTGAAGACAAGAGGTCGAACTATAGTTAGCACTACATACCTGCCCAATACCAAATACATTTGAATAGGTGTGCGTGTGAGAGAGAGAGAGAGACAGAGAGAGAGAGAGAGAGAACCTGAAGAAACACTACTTCCCAGAGACAGACGCCCAGACAGTAGTTGGCCAAGTTAGCAGCAGGCCTCTCGTTGGAGCCTCTGTCTTTGCTCAGTTCTCTCTGAACAGAACAAGGCTCCCTTCCTATTTCTCATTCCCCAAAAGAAGAGTTCCACAAAGCTGGGTTTCCTCTGATTTCCATGATATTGGTTTGTGGCCAAGTCTTGCCTTATAATCACTAGAAACACTGAGAGCATCAGAAAAAAATCTTGATGTCTTCAATTTGCTTATTGTGATAGTGATGCTCGAGAAAGGGAGGCTTTCTCTTATCTTCTATAGTGTGGTCTGTTTTGAAGTTGTTCCTAATTTTTTTCCCATAGCCTGCCATGACATTACACTATTTTCTTTTTCTTTCTTTCTGCTCACTCCAATTCATTTTGGTGAAGTTCATTGCTCTTATCATGCTTCATAAATAGTTTTTCCTGAGGGTTTGCCTTAGGCACTTTTTAAAGTCAGAATTCACCGAAGAAAACAGAATTTTCGCTAACTAGCATAAGCAGGAAGGGATTTATTACAGGGTATTAAATTACCTACAGAGGTACTGTAAAAGTTCAACAAGCAAACACAGGGTTGAGCTTTTAGGAACATCTTCAAAGACATAAAAGGAAACAACTCCCTTACAATTAGGAGACCATTTGCCAAACTGTGAAGGAATTATCAACTGACTCCAGAACTAAGCTCCTGTTACCACAGTCAGGAAGGTAACAATAAAAAATGGCAAAGGATCAGAAAGCTGCCCAGGGGGGGAAGATACCACTTCCAACTGCTGCTCAAAACAGAAAGGACATATGAAATAGCAGAACTGCCCCCACTTAACTTCTACTTTTCAAATCTCACATAAGGGCATCTGTTTTGTAGATCCTAAATCACATCCAGAATCCTAGTTGCAATGGAGGCAACTGAGAAATGTAGTTTTGGTGTCCCAATCTCCGAAGCAAGGATGGCATACTAGACTAGCATGAAGAGGATCTATACCCCCATTGGCTACTTAACACCCAGGCACATCCTTCTAGCCATACTTAAACAACACTAGCAACAGCAGCGTGTTCCTACCTAACGTGATGGAACTTTGCTTCATACACATGAAAACAACATTATCCTCCCTCACCAAAAGAAGACCCAAAGTCCCACGAGTCTCTGCATACCTCCTGGGGTGACACTCTATTCTTACTAGTTCAGTCACAGTACAGTATTATTTTGACATCTTGTACCTATGGACAAAATGATAAATTTGGCAATCACTAACATACCATGTATGAATGAAGAAAGGAAATAGAAAGGAAGTAAAGTATATACAAAATGCATGCTTTCTAAAAATACTCTAGTGTGTATTAATATATAATTTGTATTACATATATTTATTTATTATATTTATTGGGTATATTAATACACTAATATACATAATAAAGCAAGAGAATAGCTACCACAGACCTTATTTCTGCAATTGTTCCAAGGCTGTAACTGCTTACAACTTTCTCCATCACTGTAATCAGGAAGCTCCAAGAATCAGGAAACAACATGTTCAGGAGGATGCTACCACCGAGTCTGGACTCCCTCACCCTCCATGAGTGCACTCACCAGCAGCGTCTCAGGGACACAGCCTCCACTTCATTTTCATCTTCCAAGTTGTGAAGAGATGCATCTGTTTTGGGAAATTGTATCTCAAACTGCAGCTTCCAAAGAGAAAATGTAGTTTCTAACTCTTCAATTTCTGCAAAACAGAATGGATGTTTGGGATGGCTACTGAGTGACAGTTTACCACATCTATGGCAGCACTCTCATTGTCTCCCAGACTCTTCTTCAAGGTCTCATCCACCCACCAGTCTCCAAATATAGGTTCACAAACCCTGGAGGACAGAATTTAGATCTTCTTTTTGGATTTTAAAAATCTAAAGTATTTGCATTTACTATATAATACTGACACTAACAGTAGGATTTGGGAAGCACCCCCCCCATAACTGAACACATTAACCTTCCTACGACAAAATGTATAAATAATTATCTATTGGGATAAATAAAGTTGAAAAGCAGTTTAAATCAGCTCATGTTGGACTTTACATCAAATGCATGTACATGAAACTTAAAAAAACAGTTGGTTTTCGGAACTTTTGAGGTTTGGGATTGCGGATAAGGAATTATAAGTCTGTACCAACTATTATCAACAATTTACAAGTCTGTATTTTGAACTCTGAGATCCAGATTCATATAGGCTCACCTCAATATCTACCTATTTATTGAAGCCAGAAACTCGGGTACTCACCCCTGTAATCCCAGCACTTTGGGAGGCAGAGGCGAGAGGATTGCCTGAGCCCATGGGTTCAAGACCCCCCTGGACAACATGGTGAGACTTTGTCTCTGCAGTTAATAAATAAAAAATTGGCTGGGTATGGTCGTGTGAACCTGTGTTTCCAGCTACTTGGAAGGCTGAGGCAGAAGGATCACCTGAGCCCAGCAGGTCGAGGGTGTGGTGGCCATGAGCATGCCACTGCACTCCAGCCCAGGTGACAGAGTGAGACTTTGACTCAAAAAAGAAAAAAAAAAGAAAAGAAAAATCCTTCTCTCTCTCATTTATACACAGTCTCCAAGTCCTGTCAATATTACTGCTGAAACACCTCTCCAATATACTCACTGCTTCCCAACACCACTGTCACCTTTTCTAGGTCTAAATATTTAAGACCACTAATATTTCTAGATAATTTAAGATAGCTTCCTACCTTTTTGCCTCCCACACCTGAAATCCCTTCTCAACACATCAAAACAACAATCCTGTCACTTGCTGACTTATAACATGAACCATTTCCCACTAGACTGTTTGCCTCAGGAAAAAGCCCACCTTCTAAACACTGTTTATAAGACCCCACTTTGCCACACCACACTCCTTTCAGAAATTTGAGCTCATCATGCTCTATTCTATCTTGGATCTTTCTGCTTAACTCCTGATCAGCTGTTGGGTCTCCAATCAGAAGTCATTCCCACTGAGCAGACCTACTAGAATCCCAACCTGGGCTATATGTCTGTCTGTGTTTTTAAAGCCTATGAGTATCTCTCCTTCCTTGTTCTGTTTTCCACCCAACTCATAACTCCTCTGTCCTTTATTTTTAAAAAATGAAAGAAAGTAAGGTGTTTGAGACACTTGAATTTAATCTCAAAAAAACCAGAAATGGAACATCCTAACAAAATATGAGGCGAAAAAAATCAATTACCAAAGTAGCCACTAACTTCTCCCTCTGAGACAGATGAGCGCACAGAGATGAGGGCCGACATAAAAGCTTTGGTGAGAGGCACACAGAGAAAAAAATCTGAGAGAAGCAGTGGCAGAAAACATGTTCTGAATCTCAAAATAGCATGTAATATGGGAAGACAGTGTGAAGGAAACTGCAGGAAGAAACATTACTTTTTAAAATCATAAAATTATGTCAAGGCCAGCCTGGGTCCAACCAAAGGAAGCCAGGAGCTCAGAGAAGCTGCTCAGAGACTGAACAGGCAAGCTTGCCACAGCCTGGCTGCAGACAGCTCCTACCACAGCCTGGCTGGGTACCTAGGGGGAAAATATTTACATATGAATGGTGATAAAAAGAAATGTCAAAGGGAGTTTAGATGGTCCTTATCTTTGGGAGGTAAAACTTGAGAAAAAGAAAAAGTTCTCAAAGAAATTAGTAATCTTTGGGGGAAAAAATCTATAAATGAAAATTATTACAAACATGTCTTGATTCTACAGAGGGTCTTCTTTTCCTGTCTGCTGCATGTTTAGTAATGTATTACAGAGGCATTAAAGGAGGAACTGCATAACAACCTGGGAAAATGAAAACATTGCTTTTAATTCAGGAATATTGGGTGATTTTTGGTTTAGATTTCTACCATCCAAAACAATATTTTCAATAAAGTCGTTATTGTTTTAAAAATGTTAGCTATCTTTAATGCTTTTCTTAATAGTCTTTTTTTCCTGGCAGTCATTAGTAAAAGTGAGGTTCGTTAAATAATAAGTTAAAATGAAATTAATAAGAACGGAGACCCGTTGGGGAAGCATTTCATTCCTGTCACCTAGAAATCACTCATCATGATGATAAATTCAGGCAGTTACTTATCTCAGTATAGGAAGCTGAGACTGACGAACTGAGGGTCCCCGTTCCTATTCCCCACCTCATTACTAACATAACAATCCAAATTAATTGTCTATATGCATACAAATGCTGTTCATGTCTATTCCTCAACCCCGAAGGACAAGAGAGAGCCAGCTACAGAAGGAAAGGAAGTCAACAGACTTCCTGTGGGGCGTGTGTCACATTTGGCATAAGCAAGTGCCGCTTTGAAGACTAAATAATCAAATGTAAGATAGAATTGAGTGAGGGAGTATGGTGAGGGAGTATCCCCACTTCTGCTTTGAGAGGAACAAGCCTCAGGCTCAGTGCAGAGGCCAAGGTGGAGGAGCAAGCTCTGGCCAAGACCCAGCCTGGAGAAACACCAGGAGGTACAGAGGTGGACTCAGGGATGGGGTGCAGTTCTGGGCAGCAGATGGGGGCTTATAGACCAAGGAAATTCAGGTCTGGAATGTAAAGGTAGCCTCCTATGTGACCTTTATTTGAGGAAGCCTGGGGACGTTTTGGTTATATAAAGATAAAGCACTTAAAGTAATCTCTGAGCTCAGAAAGTTGACATTTTTCTCTGAGAGGCATATCGAAGAATTCATCATTTTTCTTGGTAAACAATAGAATATTGCCAGTTTTCCTTCCAAGTAAGGAAAGTTTGGATTTTATTTTAATTCAAAGGTATCCTTGAGTTAAAATAAAAGAAATCTTTATCAAAAGGAAAATAAAAGTAGGTTATAAAAGCAACAGAGAACAGTGAAAATTTTACCAACTATACAATAATTTTCCTTATATATTGATTCTTATTGTCAGCCCTGTGGAATATGAATTTAAGTATGAAAATATAATGTTGCTTTTATTTCAAATGTTATTTCATTATTTCTAAAGAAAAGGGAGGTACTCTTGCATATCAGAAACCAGCATTTATTTCTATCAATTTACTGTGAATATAAAAAAAAATTCAAATTTAACCTCCTGCCATATTATTCGCTTGTCCCAACATCATTTGCAAACAAGGTAACAGGGCACAGAAGTCAGAGCACTGGAACAGGAGTCAGGCCAGAGTCCTTATAATTCAGATTCTACCTGCATGTCCTTAGGCAGGTCAGTTAGCTTTTGTATGACTGTTTATTCATCTAACACACACCACAGTTAGAAGATCCCTAAAATTCTACCATGTCTCGATGTCTAAATGCATAGACTTTTTAGAGAGTAGAAAACATTCAATGACTTGATATACTGTGTAACCTACAGAGCAACTCGGCTGGCAAGTCAAACAGCAGGCAAAAAACCTTCCGACTTAAAGGAACTTCTGAACTATAATAAAACATGGCCGTGGTTACCATCTGTGAAATTTAGTCTCTTTGCTTTCTGAACACACTTGGTGGTTCATCAGACTCCATGTGATACTTTCTCAGCCCTGTCCTGGGTAGCCTTTGCTGACCCTTTCAGAAAACCCATATCACAAAGTAGTCCCTTTAGAATCTGTACTTACTAAAGCCATGTGGCCTCTAAAATAGCTATGCTATAAGCATCCCCTGCTCACACCAAACCGGCCACTAAATGTAATATTTTTCCCAAACATATTTGTGTGGGTATATAAGTAAAAAAAAGTCATAGACATTTAATTAGTATACCTTTCTATGGTAGGCAGAATAACAGCCCCTCCAAAGATTGTCTGCATCCTAACTCCTGAAGCCGGTGAATATGTTATCTTATGTGACAAAATAGATTTTGCACTTGGGGTTATGTTAAGAATCTCGTGATGGGAAGGTTAATCTAGGTTACTTGAGTGGGTCCGATGTAGTCACAAGTGTCCTTACAGGACAGAAGGAAATAGGAGTGTCAGAGTCAGAGAAGGGGATGTGACAACAGTGGTCAGAGACACAGATGTGAGGATCTCCACTACTGGCCTTGAGGATGAAGCAGGAGCCACAAGCCAAGGAGTACATAGCCTGTGCCTCTTGTAACTGGAACAGGTATGAAAACTGATTTTCCCTCAGAAGCTCCAGAAATAATGCAGTTTTGCCGATACCTTGATGTTAGCCTCATGAAATTATTAGTCCATCTTGGTCTTTTGACCTCCAGAAGTGTAAGGTAACAAACTCGTGCTGTTTTAAGCCACCAAGTGTGTGGTAAATTGTGAGAACAGCAAGAGAAAACAAACACACTACCTAATAATAGATTATGAGACATTTCTAATATCTATAGAAAATAGACAAACACCATCTACTCTCCCCATTTCACAGATAGAAAACAGAAGGATCAGTGAGTTCTATCACTCTTCTACACAGTTTAAATAATGAATTTTTCTAAAGTTCAATCTTAGGAAGAAATGAAAGCAAGTCTTTTTGCATTAAAAAAGCCTAGTAGATCAGATAAACTGTGTGGAGGTGCTGGATGAGGCCCTAAGTGGATGACCCTTAATGTGTGTTCTGCTGAGAAATATCCCTTAGATGGATGTTAGAGAACCAGAAATTAAAGAAGCCTCACAAAAAACAAACAAAAGCTATTACTAAACCAAACTGTGAACTAAATCTTCCTTATAAAACATTTCTCCCTCGTAAGCACATAAAGAAACAGGATCATAGAGAAAAGATAAATGTTCAGAAAGTAAACAATACTGATAAAAAAAAAAGTACAAAAGTAGCATTTGTAAGGAATCAGCTCTGAAATACCTGTCTTGGATAACCCAGCAAAAGCAGCGCTTATAATAATTATTTCATCTTGACATGATTTGAGGAGTTTTTTTCCTGACAAACTTTGACCAGATGACTAGAATGAGCAAACCATTATCAGGTAAGTGCTCAGCCAGGAGTCTGGGAAGGAGTTGCCCTGGACTTTGGTAATTGGCATGAAATGGATTTTCTGAAGATGAATTTAAAACAAGAATTAGATTCTGGTTCTTTAGAAATAAAAAGCCGATATTAAACTTTTAGATATTAATAAAAGTTAAATATAGCTTACTAAAAGGAAATATTTAGTATATCTGTATAAAATATTTCACATTCTATCTAAAAATTTCTCTATGTCCTGCTAACTTTAGTTACGTTCACGTTTTCTTATAAAGTCATGTTTCCTCTTCTTTTCACAGACAGGGATTGGCTAAATCCCAGGTGTTAAAATTCAAAGGGCACACGCAGAAATGCTGCTTTGGCCTAGTTAAGGAAGCTTTATCATAATAATATAGCTTCCAATCTTGAGGAGCCCACAAGCAAAAGGACTGTTTTTCTTCCACAATCCTTTGTAACTTTCTGTTTTGCTGTTACTTGCCTTGTGCATCACATTCCTTTAACCAGGTTCTAAGTGCAAAATCTCATACCATCAGAACAGCTTGGGGAATACTACTTTAACTCAATTTTTTAAATCTGTGAAATGGGGACTATAATAGTACCGATTCCATAGGGCTGTTGTAAGGGTTAAATAGGATGATCACAGAAAGTTGTGTAGCCTGACTTGATTTATGTCAGGCCATTAATATAGGAAAACAAAAATTTCCTATGCACATCTCCAAAAATAAATATTTAGAACCATCTCATAAATTAGAAGGGACAAAGAAGGATGCTAGTCTTCGTGTTTGTCAACTATATACCAGGCAAGTCCCATGCATAGCTCATGTAGTACTCACATCTAATGAGGTACAATTATTAACACCCATATGGAGAAGGAATGAAAAGGTTAAGTAAATTGTCAAGCAAGCTCCCACAGCTAGTAAACCAAGGATGGATGTTTCAACCCTTGTCTCTTTGATAACTAAAAACTTCTTTTGTTACGAGCTTCTCAGGCTCACAGTAAAATTAAAGTATATCCTATTCCAAGGAGGTTAGTACAGAAAAGATCTGTAGGTGCCTTCCTTCCCCAAGCTGTGTCTGCAAAGCCAATGTGCTAGCAAGAAAACCAATGCTCTGAGGTAATACAGTATTGTTCAATCTTCTCAGGAAGGGCAGTAGTTTCTCAGAAAAGGAGGCTCTTTGTTAAGTTTTGTAATAGGTCTTGCTTACCATGAGCCTAAGAGAAACCAGGGTGAGAAAAAAAGTAACTGAAACCTCACTGCATCATTTTGTGGGCAAGGCCCTTCTTTCTTGGGTAGCAAATACTTGATGTGTATGATCACCTGCAGGTAATTAGCAGACAGAAGAGCCCAACAGGCAGGTGCTCTCCTTTGTCTTACTGTTTACACTGTCTGAAGCAATGTCTGTCCATGAGAGGTCTGGAGTGTGTCCCTGCATGGGAGAGAAAGGGAGAAGGGGAAAGGAGAGGTGAGCACTACTGCAGGAATGTCACCTGCCACAGGAGACCAGCAGCGGATCTGGAAGATCACGGAAGCAGGCGGCTCCAGCAGAAAGCACCACAGCAGGACCTGATCACTGGAAGGCAGAAGCCCAACCAACCCACATGTTTTTGGAGGAGGAACTGATTCTCAGGGAAATGTGTGGCCGTAGGTATTGAGTCCCACTGTCCTGGTTGAAAGTAGGAAGACAGGGAGTGCATTCTAAGAAAAGGATTCTGGGGTGGGGAATAAGGTTTTCCTGCAGTTAGCTGAGGATTTATTCTGTGAAAATGAACTAATCTTTCCAAAGAAAGACAAAAGAGGAGGACCCTAAGACCCCAAAACAGATATGTCTACGAGAGAACATCCAGGAAGGGCTTACTTTTTCCTTTCCCTTTTCTTCTGAGAAACATCCTATTTAGTATAAAATGTTAGGTGGTTTTCCTCTCTGTTGTCACTTCTTCTGGCTATTCTTCAATAGTTACCTGGTAAAGTCTGTCTCCTGTGCCAGCCCTGTGATGGGGAGTGGTGCTCTGGAAATCAGTGGAGGGCAGTGGGCATTGTGCCTGCTTAAGGGAAGGGTGGTGTGCCCAGCTGGAACAGTTCCCACCAGGGACTACCTGGCATCCACAGCAGCACCAACACATTGAGAAGCTCAAGAAAGGGAAAAGCTATAAACTGAGCAGAAGCTAGAAACTAGCAGAGGCAGGTCCACCCCAGTGAAGCATCCTGCAGCCTGTTCTCACTCAGGTGCATATAAGAAACAAATATTTTCTCCAAATGACTAGGAACAGATACTCTGGAAATGTCACCAGGAAAGAGGTGAATAAACAGTAATAAAAGGGTTTGGAGGGAGGCTAAATACACATTTCATACAAGATTAGACATGTGGGTCAAAGAGACGCTCCATGCATGAGATTTCTCATTCTTTCCCACGATAATCTAGTTGGAACTTAGAATTTCTCTGTAGAGTATTTGGTTTATTATTTTTTAAGTTGACAAATAATAATTGCACATATTCATGGGGCATATAGGGATGTTTTGATACACATAATATGAGGAACCCCCCCCAAAAAAAACCCAGGATTATTTTTTGGAGGGTGAGCCCCTTGTAGTACAGGCTTTCCCTGCTAGGTAAGTGTTCTAGGAACCCATCAGCATCAGTGTAACAGTTAGCATTGTTGTGCGAGGTTACTTGGCTTCAGTGAATTTTTTTGGAGCGTCTTTCAACACATTTGCCCATTTCATGATGGGTGATTTACAAGCATACCTGTCCACACCGCACTGAGTGTTCAACAGTTTTTGACCCAAAACGACATGACCCCTATGCCCCACCTTCCTTATTCACTCCCCAAGATAATTTTTGGGTTTTTTTTTTTTGCGTCTCTGGATGAAAAAAGTCATCAAAGGAAAACATTTTGTCATAAGGAAGAGGCGAAACAAAAAATAGCAGAGGCACTTAAAAACCATCGAAATTGACAAGTTCAAAAACTGTTTTGAGCAATGGAAAAAGCATTTCAATCGATAGGTGCATTGTATCAAATGGAGAGTAATTTGAAGGTGACTGAGGTTTAAACATGTAAGAATAAATACACTTTTTAAAAAGTAAATTCTGGGATTTGGGGGTCCCCCCTCATATATGATGAGTAGATCAGGGTGATTAGTAGTATATTCATTATCTCAAACATTTATCATTACTTTGTGTTGAGAACATTCAATATTTTCCTTCTAGCTATTTGAAGCCATATAATAAATTATTGCTAACTATAATTGTCTTACCTGTGTAGAATATTTGAGTTCCCACCCTGAGATTATGGGCTGATTTCCATGGAATCTCCTGGAGAAAATGATTATCTGTTTTCTTTACTGTAAAGCACTGAGCAATGCACTAATTAAGACATAGGCTTTAGCATTAGATTACCTGGCTGCCACCTCAGTGCTATTAATTTAATTGCTATGTGGCCTCAGACAAGTTATGTAGTCTCTTTAAACTCCAATTTCCTCATCTATATATAGGGTTAGTAATGGTACCAACTCTATAGCATTTCATAACAATTAAATTGGATAATTAGTGTAACATGTAGAATTGTTGGTATATAGAAAATAACTAGGAAATGTTATCTCTAACTGCAATTATTATTATTTTTTCTAAAGTGCTAGGAATCTCTATCTTCTCCTATAAATGACAGTGGAGACCATTGTCCAACTGAGTCCTTGATGCTGTGCTCATTGGAAGAAGTCCCAGGTTTTAGCTCAGTGATTCTTAATCTTGGCTGTACATTAGACCGCCTAAGAACCTGGTGCTGGGCCACTCCTAGACCAACCAAACCAAAACATCTAAGGATGGCATCCAAGCACCAACAGCTTAAAGCTCTCCAGCTGATCCTAATGTGCAGCCATGATTGAAAACAATTATGTTAGTTCCCTTGCAACTCAAATTGCAGTTTGAGGACCTGAAGCCTTGGAATTACTTGGAAGCTTGTTGGAAATGTTCAATTTGGCTCCACCCCAGCCCCAGATGTACTGAATATGCTCTGCATTTTAACAAGATTCCCAGGTGATTCATTGCACATTATTAAAGTCTGAGATGCCGGCTCTAGCTGAACGTCTCCAGTAATACTTCTTAACAATTGCTTTTAGCAGCAAGTAATCGCGTCAGCAGCAAAATCTCCTGAAATAATTTCTTCCAGCATGTCTCTGGCCAGCTGCTCCTAAGGATGCTCCCAGTCCTGCCTTTTGCACCACTTCAGTTTGGAAACAGTAGTCCAGTTCCCTGTTTTTCTCTTGGCATCCCCTCTAGAGGGCACTGCCCCACAGTCTTTGGAGGAACTTGTTCAAAGATCTGTTGTCTCATAAACAAAGCACACAATGTTGTGTTTCTAGCTGTCTTCTCAACTCCTTTTACTCTTTAGTTATTAAGGGCAGACGTTCATTGGCGCTTCTTGGCTCAGGCATAAGTCACACACTCCTAGAAAAGGCATCTGAAACGTTGCTATATAGAGCCCAATGTGTCAACAGGCACTCTCTGAGTCAGATAACTAGGGAGAGGACCTGGTAAGACTTTCCAATTTTTCTTCTCAGATCATCTCTTAAGGAATAGAAATAGTCAAAAAATACTGTAAAAATAGGCCCAGATAACTTCGTACCTGTTAGGAGGGGCTCAGTTAGAATGCTGTACCAGCCAACCTTAAGGCCTCATTTGTTCGTACAGAGTTTATTTGCCACCAACAAGCTTTGGTAGTAGGGCTTTCTCATCATAGTTACTCAGGTTCCCAGGCTAACCATTGCAGGCTTTATCTATTTCTGAGGCAGGGGGGAAAAATGGCAGTATCTCACACTGAACAGGAAATGGTTTTGTCTAGAAAGAGTACATGACACCGTCATTATTATTTCACTATTCTTTTTTTTTTAAAGCAGGATTTATTAAGAGGACAGAAAAGCTCCCACTGTGGGAGGGGACCCAAGGGGGTTGCCCTTATTTCACTATTCTAACAAGCTATAGGATTAACTTTAAAGACTAAGAAGAACCAAAACTGTACTATGTCCCTGTAAGGGGAGAAGCAGCAGATATAGACAGACATATTTATTTAGTCTCCCATGTTCCATTTGAATCCTTTCTTGCATTTAAAAAGAAATCTTGATATTTATACTGACACCATAATAAGACAAGATCAATGATTTAATCCCACATCTCTTTGCTTTGCCTGCTCCCCAATACTCATCATGATGCTATTTCCTAAGCTTTTAATTCTGGGCTATTACAAACATATTTTTTCCCTTCCTTGGTCTTAGATATTTATTTTAATGATAGACTTTATCAGATAAAATGTCCTGGGCATGATTTTCTCTTCCTATTCCCCTGAATTTGAATCATCTCGTGTTTAAGTACTTCATCCAAAACCATTTTCAGGGAAGGGCTTCATATGGCAACGCTTCTGATGCTCTATATGCCTGAGAATGTTTTTATTATGCTCCGATCTTTGGATGACAGTTTGGCTGGATATACCATTCCAGGTTCAGATTTCTTTTCCTTTAATTCTTTGAAAAATCACCATTTTCTTCTTGCTTACAGTACTTTTGTTGGAAGTCTGATAGAAATTTGATTCTTGTTCCTTTTTAATACAATCTGCTTTTTCTCTGTCAGCCTTAGACTTTTCTCTTTGTCGTTAGTGTTCTTAAATTTACTACAATTTTTCTAAATGTGCTTTCTCCCTTATCACCTTTGTCACTCAATAATCTCTTCCATATAAAGGTCTTCATCTCTCTTTTGCAATTCCAGGAAATGCTTTTTCATTATTTCTTCAAATATTACCTCCTCTCCATTTGTATTTCTCCCTCTTTCTGCAATTTATATTATCTAGCTACTAGTACTTACAAATTGTAAAGAATATATGTTTTCTGTTTATTTGTCCTCTCCTTCAGGGAGATTGCCTTAATCTGATTTTTCAGTTTACTAACTTGTTCCTCATCTATTATTCATTCTGCTGTCTAGCCTAATTATCATGTCATTTACTTCAAATATTATACCTGATATTTATGCTTGATTATTTTTTGTTTCTTTGTTCTTGTTTCATATTAGTGCTATGTCCTTCATCTCTTCTAACATTGGATTTTAGTCTAGTTTCAAATTATTGACCCATCTGTTTTAGCAATCCTGCCTCTGATAGAATTTGAAATCTAATATATCATTTTTCTTTCTGAAATAATTGTGCTTCAGTCTTGTTATTTTGGCCTGTAAATTCATTTTCTCCTAAATTGGGGAAGCTCAGAATGGGCTACTCTGTCAGGCAATGTTTATAGGGAAGTCAAACCTCAGTCCTCTCCAAATTCAATGAGCTCAGAATGTGCATGTGTGGGGATGAGGCGACGGGAATGAGCTCTAGGGTGGAGAGATCTGCCATCAGAAAAAAACAGCCAATTACTCCTTACTCTACAAAACCATTCTTCCAGTTGGGGATTCACCCTTTGCAGAGGAGACTCACCAGACTGTATAATGTTAGTTTGGGGGAGGAAGTGGAGGCAGGTTATTCAGTGCAGGTTAGACTTAGATAGATAAGTTTCTTGTGGGCAGTTTAAGTTAAAACAGGATAAGCATTTAGACATCTTTCTTATCAGTACACAATCTTCACCCAACCGACCAGGCGCACCTGACATGACCACACTGTGGGCTAGAATGTGAACCTACCAGTGCAGTAAATCACAGAAACTATAGTGGTTACCCAAAACACAGACATGATATTTTAAGAAAGTCCAAATCTAGTTAGGCAATAACTTTTAATTATTTAGAAGGTCCTTGTGACCCTAGAATGTGGAGAGTTGGTAATCAAAACTTGTGACCAGATACTTGCAGCCCACTGCTCTTAACTCATGGTTTGTTTAACCCTGGTTGTAAAAGTATATATAGCTTCTTGTCAAAGGCAAGCATGTGCCCTCTCTTAACGGGCCCATACTCTCTCATGCTTCTTTCTTTCTAGTAAATTCTGTCTTAAACTATGCTTGGAACTCGCTCTGAAAGGCTGTTCTGTAGCAAAATCAAAGAACCTACAGAGCAACACACCACACCCCAACCCAGTATAAGTGACTGCACCAAGTTGATTAGCCTACAGTTGTATTTCTTAACTCCTGTCAAGCACAGAGTTTTTGTAGTATCCTGATTTTACTGCTAACAACACTAGGACTAGAGCATGATCCCCTGCAGGTATGAAGGAAGGTATTGCTGGTCCCATGATAGGGGTGGGACAGAAACAAGAACAGAACTCCAACATTTCTCCTGTTTTTGCCTTTACCAGCTCTGTCTGACTGCCTCCCATTCCCCACCACAAGTAGCCCAAACTCCAACTTGGTCACCCCACAGTTTTCTCTGTTTTCTAGTGTTTTTCATCATAGTTCCTTCTGTGTTGATCTTGGAGTGGGAAAGAGTCAGCAGTCCTATGAATTCAGCAGCTTGGATAAAATCTGACATTAAAATGTATTTATGTAATTATTTTTGTTGTACTATATATGACCTTTCTGTATAGTACCTCACCCCACAGTTCTTCATTCTTAATAGTAATCTGGGACTATACCAATATAAAAGTGAGTACAAAGGCAGCAAAATTACTTAGATTAAGTAAAAGCTCAGAATTTTTAATACACAATAACCACTATCTACATAATAATTATGTTTTTCTGTCAACCAGACTTGCATCTTAATGAGACTTAATGGAAAATAATAAGGGATCCAAGGAGGCCCAGCAGACAAAGAAACATCATAGAGAAGAACAAGCAGAACTTAAATTTTAAAAGCATATTTTAAAGAATAGTGCACTTACAATTTGAGCAATGAATAAATAATTATAGATTTGTGTTAAAACCTAGAAAATAAATATTCATGACTTGTGTTTATATAAACAAATCACTGAATACATAAATAAATGGAGGAGAAGGCACAAATCTGTCTTACAAAAAATTCTAAAAAAGACATGTAGAATAAATGAAAACAATAGAAAATCACTATTAGAATACCACAGATAAAATTACTAAAGGCAAGAGCTACTGGGAGATTTTAAAATTAGTGGATAAAAATTTATGGAGATAGAGGATATTTACATAATCTCAAGGTATCGCCTTCTAAAATATATATTTACTACAGGAGAAAATCAGTAGCTTTATACTAGAAAAAACTGTCAGAATACATTATAACCAAGTATTGATGTTAAGATTAACATCATTAGCAGTAAGATGTGTCAATGTCATAGAATTCCAGATTTGATGTGATGAAAAATGTCTATCACCTTATGGTAGTCTTCCCAATAATTCATGATCTCAATGTAATTAGGAGAAAGTAAATTCAAGTGGAGGGATATTCTACATAATAAAATTACCTGGATTATGAAAGACTTAAACACCACAAATTGCAGGAAACTAACAAGACATAATAACCAAATTTAGTGTTGGATCCTGAATTGAGTCCTGACGTAGAAAAAGGACATAAGTAGAGAATGTGTGAAATCTAAAAGTCTATAGCTTAATTGATAGCATTATACCACTTGTTCTGTGGTTGTTTGCAGAGGGTACAATTAACCCCTATATTGAAACTGTGGTAACTGTACACATCAAGAGGGTATGAAAAGATGTTTTACTCACAGAATGAGGCTTAACAGCGAGAGTAGGCCAGGCACTCAAATGGGTCTGAAATGACTTGAACAAAGAAAGAGGAAAATTGCTTTACTTAAGATGGGATGGGGATGAGAATTCCTCATGAGGGCTGGGGCTTATGTGTGGTTTAAACTTCCAGTCAGAGCCACAGGAAGGAGTTCTCAGACTTTTTTTTATTTTTTAGAGACAGGGTCTCACTCCATCACCCCAGCTAGAGTGCAGTGGTACGATCATAGCTCATAGTAACCTTAAACTCCTGGGCTCAAGCTATCCTCCCACCTCAGCCCCCACAAGTAGCTAGGATTATAGGCCTGTACCACTATGCTCAGCTAATTTTCTTTTTTAAAAAAATTTAGAGCCGGGCTCGGTGGCTCAGCCTGTAATCCCGCGCCTTTGGGAGGCTGAGGTGAGTGAATTGCCTGAGCCCGCGGGTTCGAGACCCGCCTGGGCAGCGAGACCTCATCTCTACAATAAATCAAAAAATCAGCCGGGCGTGGTAGTGCATGCCTGTAATTCTAGCTACTTGGAAGGCTGAGGCGGAAGGATCGCCGGAGCCCAGCAGGTCGAGGTTGTGGTGGCCGGAAGCGGCCACTGCACTCCAGTCTGGGCGACAGAGTGAGACTCCAACTCAAAAAAAAAAAAAAAAAAAAAAAAAAAAATTTAGAGATGAAATCTCACTATTTTGCCCAGGCTGGTCTTGAACTGTTAGCCTCAAGCTATTCTCCCACCTTGGCCTCCCAAAATGCTGGGATTATAGATGTGAACTGGGCCCAGATACTCAGATTTTCTTAGCTTACCTAGATATTGGTCAAGAGGGAAAAAGTAAAGGGTGGGCTCAATAGTTGTCAGTACGATACATTAAAAAACGGAGTCAGATACTTTATACACCAATATTTATTTCTTAGTTTTGATAATTGTACTATGGTTATCTATTAGCCTTAGAGAAAACTGAGTAAAGAATAAACATAAATTTTACTAGTTTTTCAACTCTTCTGCATGTCTAAAATATCTAAAAATGAGAAAATTTTATAAATTACTTATGAACTTATATTTCTGTACTATATATATATATATATATATTTTTTTTTTTTTTTTTTTAAAGGCCTTCCACTATAAGTCCTACACGCTAGAAATTCCTAGAGTGGGAAGGCATCTTAGAAGCTGCTGACTGGCACCCTTCTCACGGAACAATCCAAGGAAGAGAGCCCTAGCAGTCAGAGACCTCCAGCAGTTGGTTGAGATGGAGGACGTAACACGTAACTTGCAGAGGACCATCGGGATGCCTGTTTTGGTGCCAAGAAGCCCCTGCCCTTCCAGCTTGTGTCAGAAACAAAGAGCAGCCTCTGGATGTGGGAAATGGTGAGTGCAGGAAATCAGGACCCTACACTAGCTCCAAACATGGACTGGGAGGGCACCGAGCTCACAGGACTTCAGTCTAAACAGGAAATGACCTGGATAAGGCACAACTGCATGCTGCCAGAGCCCACATGGAGTTGGAAACCCATTCAAGCTCTGAACCCCTATAGCCAAACCATCCCTAAGAACTTGTTCCCTGCAGGTGGCACTTGGCAGCCAGTTCCCGGGCCTGGAAAGAACCCCTGCCACCTTCATTCGTCCCATGGACAGGTTCTACCACTGCAGGCAGCTCTGGATTCAGGCAAGCTGCAGTGAGAGACCCTGTTGTTGAAAGAACTTTTGAGGTCTGAATGCGGAAAGCCTCTAAGGGAAGGGAAGCCAGGAGGAACTCTATGGCCCTAGTAACTCCTCTCTCCCTGCATGAGCACTTCTGGGCAACAGATGGCTCTGCCATTCCTGCAGCACTACCCCAGTGCATTCTCTGTACCGATTCTCACAGAGGGCACATAGCTGGAGATCAGGAATGCAGGCCAGCTGGTTCCAGTACATGGAAAATTGCGCTGCAGAAAGAAACTTTTAATTCTTAGTATGGACAGACTAAGCTAAGAGAACAGAAGCTAGGAGAAGTGTGGGGGAGGACTTGTCCTGGCAACCCCTCTCTCCCCATGTGAACTTTTTTGTACAACAGAAAAGGCTCAGCCATTTCTGCAGCATGGACACGGAGCCAGGAGACATGTTCCCCACTGGGGTAGCAAACTGCCCACAGGGGAAGGCTGGAGAATGAGCTAGTCTGAGCTAGCCCTCCCTGACAAGCACCTCCCCATGCCTTTTATTATTATTATTACTATTATTTTAAGGATGCATGGTACAATTAAGTAGTCGTTCAGGAAATGTTTGGTACCCTTATTGATGTTATGTGCTCCACTCACCCCAGCAGTGTCCCACTACTGCCAATCCCTTTCTTATAGTATTATGATAACAGTTCAGAATCTGCTTATGAGTGAGTACATGTAGTACTCAGATCTTTGTTTCTGTGATAAATCACTGAGTATTATCGACTCCAATTCCACCCAACTTCCTGCAAAGTTCATAATTTTGTTTTTCTTTATGGCTGCATAATATTACATCATGCAAATTTACCACATTTTAAAAAATTCAGCCCACTTTTGATGGGCAGCAAGGTAATTCCATGTTTTTGCTATTGTGAATAATGCTGCAATAAATATGCATGTGCTGGTCTCTTTTTTTGTAGCATGATTTGAGTTCCTCTGGGTGTATTACCAGAAGGGGGATTGCTGGGTCAAATGGAAGGTCAGTTTTTAGATCTTTTAGAAATTGCCACACTGTTTTCCACAGAGGTTGTATAGTTTACACTACGTACAACACAGAAATGTTCTCTTTTCCCCACATCCTCTCCAGCATCTGTTGTTTTTTTGAGTTATTGATGTTGGCCATCTTGATTGGAGTTAGGTGGTATCTCAGTGTGGTTTTAATTTGCATTTCTTTGATGATTAGTGAGGTTGAGCATTTTTTCATGTATCTGCTGGCTGCTTATATGTCTTCTTCTGAGAAGTGTCTATTGATAACTTTTGTCCGTTTTTAAAATAAGATTGTTTGTTTTATTCCTTTTGGCACATTTGAATTCCTTGTGGAACCTGGATGTTAGGTCTTTGTCAGATTTACAGTTGGCAAACATTTTTTTCCCATTCCTTGGGATGTCTTACTGCTCTCTTGATGGTTTCTTTTGTTTTCAGAAGCTTTTCAGTTTGAGGAGGTCCCATTTGCACACACTTCTTAAAAGCCCAAGGACTGAGGAACTTTGGAAGTTCTCATAGCCTTATTCATTGCCTAGATCATCTGTGCACTTCCCAAGCAAAGGCCAAGTAAAAAGCCCATACCCACAACTGGCTGTCTCCTGAAAGCACCACCTTCTGGTTGGCTTTACATCTGAGATAATAATAGAGCCATTGAGAAGGAGATAAGAATAAAGTCCACACCACCATACATCTTGCAGACTAGTTCATAGATTGTGGCATCAGTAAGCTTCTTCAGAGGGTTCTCCAGAGATGTTGGTGACAAACTCTTCTTAGAATTCAAAGAGAATCACAGGATACCTTGTAGGCACCCTTCAGCACCAACCAAATGGTAGCAGCCTCCTATGGCAGCCAGACCCAGAAGACCAGCAGAACCCACAGTGGTTGGACCTTCACAGACTACCATCCTCAGGGGAAGGGGAAGTGCAACACAGGGAGAAATTTGTGGAATAAAGATGATATAAAATAGCCAGGTGCAGTGGCTCATGCCTGTAATTCCAGCACTTTGGGAGGCTGAGGTGAGAGGATTGCCTTAGCCCGCTGGTTTGAGATCAGCCTGGGACACTTGGCGAGACTTCATCTTTACAATAAATCAAAAAATTAACTAGGCGTGGTGGTGTATGCCTGTAGTTCCAGCTACTTTGAAGGCTGAGGTGGGAGGATCACCTGAACCCAGCAGGTCGAGGCTGCAGTGGCTGTGAGCATGCCACTGTACTCCAGCCTGGGCAACAGAGGGAGACTCTGACTCAAAAAAATTAAATAAATAAACAAACAAACAAATAAATAAAATGTACATAAATCTCACAAAAGGTCATCTCAACAGTACCAACCTTATACTAAAAAACAAAAAAATAAGAAGAGTCTGCCTTCACAAATGAGGAAGAAGATAGGGGGAGAGAGAGAGAGAGAGAGAGAGAGAGAGAGAGAGAGAGAGAGAGAGAGAGAGATCTAATAAACACAATTACAAACAAAAAAAGGTGATGTCACAACTGACCCTGAACAAATTGAAACGATTATCAGAGATTACGATGAACATCTGTATGCAGATATACTAGAAAATCTAGAGAAAAAGGAAGAATTCCTGGCATCACATAACCTCTCAAAATTGAAACAGGAAGAAACTGACACCATCAACAGAATAATACCAATCTAAAAAACCAACTCAGTAATGAGAAATGCACCCATCAAAAAAGCCTTGGGCTAGACAGTTTCTCAGCTGAAACTACAAAACGTATAAGGAAGAGTTGATACTAATCCTATTGGAAGCATTCCAGGCAATTGGAAGCATTCCAGGCAAACAGGAAATTGGAAGGAATTCTTGCTAGCTTATTCTATATAGCCAACATCATTTTGAAACCCAAAAATGGCAAAACCCCAATAAGGAAAGAAAACTACAAGCCAATTTTTCTGATGAACATAGATGCAAAAATTCTCAACAATTTTCTGGCAAATCACATTCAACAGTACATTTCAAGGATTGTCCATCATGACCAGGGTGGCTTCATTCCTGGGATTCAAGGCAGATTCAACATATATAAATCAATAAATGTAATCCACATGATTATTTCAATAGATGCAGAAAAAACATTTTATAAAATCCAACATCCCTTCTAGATAAAAACTCTTAAACACCTAGGCCTCAAAGGAACATTTCTCAAAATAATAAGAGACATGACAAACATGCAGCCAGTAATCATATTTAATGGGCAGAAGCTGGAAACATTCTCCCTAAGAAGTGGAACAGGAGAGGGATGCCCATTCTCACCCTTCCTATTCAACATAGTACTGGAAGTCTTAGCCACAGCAATCAGGCAGGAGAAACAAATTAGGAGTATTCAAATAAGAAAAGAGGAAGTTGTATTATCCCTCTTTGCAGATATAATTACAGATCTAGAAAAACCCTAGAAAGTCTGTCAAAAACTTTGTACTGATAAATGTTAGTAAAGTCTCAGATACAAAATCAATGCATACAAAAAGGTTGCATTTCTATGCACTAAAAATAGGCAGGCTGACAACCAAATAAAAACCACAATCCCATTTACAATAGCCACAAAAAATAAAATTAAATTAAACACCTTAGAATTCACCTAACGAAAGTGGTGAAAGATCTTTACAATGAGAACTACAAAACATTGCTCAAAGAAATCAAGGATGACACAAATAGAAAAAAACCCATATTCATGAACTAGAAGAATATCATCAAGACATTCATTCTACTCAAGGCAATCTACAGGTTCAATGCAATTCCTATCAAATTGACAGAATTATTTTTCAGAGACGTAGAAAAGACAATACAGAAATTCATATAGAAGGAAAAAAGAGCCGAAATAGCTAAAGCAATCCTAAGCAAAAAGAACAAAATTGGAGGCATCACATGTCCAGACTTTAAACTATACTATAAGACTACAGTAACCAGCACAGCATGGTACTGATACAAGAATAGACACATAGACCAATGGAACAGGATAGAAAATCTGGAAATAAAAACCATGGAACTTCAGTCAACTCATCTTTGACTAAGGTGCCAAAAACACTGAGGAAAGGAAATCATATTTAGAAAATGGTGCTGGGAAAATTAGTTAACCATATGCAGAAGAATGAAACTGGACCCCTGCCTATCACTATTCATAAAAATTAACTCAAAACGGATCAAGGACTTAAATGTGAAACTTCAAACTATAAGAATCCTAGAAGAAAACTATGGGAACACCCACATGGACATTGAAGTTGGCGATGAATTCACGGCCAAGTTCTCAAAAGCAAATACAACAAAAGCTAAGATTGATAGGTGGGACCTTATCAAACTAAAAAGGTTTTGCACAGCAAAATAAACCATCAAAAGAGTAAATAGACAAGGCATGAAATGGGAAAAAGTATTTGCGAGTTACGCAACTGACAAAGACCTAATATCCAAGATCTACAAGAAACTCAAACAAATTGACAAGAAAAAGACAAACAACCCTATTAAAAAGTCAACAAAGAACATGAACAGACAGTTCTTAAAGGAAAACATTCATGCAGCCAACAAATATGAAAAAATACTCAGCCTCACCAATCATCAGAGAAATGCAAATAAAGACTACAATAAGATACCACCTCATACCAATAAAGACGACTATTATTAAAAAGTCAAAAAATAACTTGCTTTGGTGAGGCTGAAATTAAAAGGGAATACCTCTATGCTGTTTGGAGGAATGTAACCTAGTTCAGCCTTTGTAGAAAGCAGTACAGCATTTTCTCAAAGAACTAAAAATTGATTTACTATACGATCCAGCAGTCCTTCTTCTGGGAATACAAGGGAGAGCCCCTCCCAACAGAATTATTTGTTGGAAAATGGGCCTCCTGTAATATAGGCTTCCTCTACTAGTTAAATGTTCTAGGAGCCCAGCGGCATCAAGAGTACCAGCTAGCATTGTTGTGAGAGGCTGCATTCAGCTTCAGTGAATATTTTGAGATTCTTTCATTGCATTTGTCCATTTCTTGATGGGTAATTTACAAACACAACTGTCCACACTTTTCTGAGTGTTCAGCAGTTTGTGACCAAAAACAGCATGACCCCCATATCCCATCCTCTGTATTCACGTGATCTCACCTTGAGTGCCTTTATTTTTGTTTCCCTAGATGAAAAACATCACCAAAGGGAAACGTTTTGCCAGTGTGAAGAAGCACTAAAAATATCAAAATTGGTGAATTCAAAAACTGAGCAGCAGAAAATGCATCTCGATAGGGGTATTGCATCAGAGAGTACTTTGAAGGTGACTGAAGTTTAAACTGTAAGAATAAATATACAATTTTTAATAAATAAATTCCATTCTCGGGGAGTTCAAGGAACATATATATCCAGAGGAACATAAATCACTACCAAAAAGATACCTGCACATGTATGGTTATTGCAGCACTATTGACAATAACAAAAACATGGAACCAACCCAGATGCCCATCTAAAGTGCACTGTATAAAGAAAATGTGTTATGTATACATGATGGAATACTATGCAGCTATAAAGAACAGAATCATGTCCTTTGCAACAATATAGATGCATCTGGAGAACTTCATCCTAAGTGACCTATCACAGAAACAAAAAACTGAATACATGATCACTAACAAACGAACACACAGGTGGGAACAGACATTGGACAATGCTAAAGGAGGGAGGGAGGAGGAATAAGGGGCACATAACCACATACTGGGTACCAGGTCTATACCAAAGGGAGAGAGGGCTCAACAGAAACTTGAACCTCGCCTGTACACAATTGACTTACGTAGTAAATCCTCACATATATCACATAACCTAAAATTAAAAACAAAAATTCTAAATTGAATAAAACAAACACTGAAAGATAGAAATTAAAACCTCAGGGACACAAAAAATTAAAAAGTAGGGACCTACTTTTCAGCAATTGCTAACTCTCCTGTATTAATTTTCTATTTGCTAGTGTAATACATTATCACATACTTCAGCTTAGAACAACACAAATCTTTTATCTCACAGTCCTATAAATAGAAATCTGACACAGGTCTCACTGAGCCAAAATCAAAGTGTCTGCTGGGCTGTGTCTTTCTGGAGGGTTTACATGAGGGAGCTGTTTTCCTGCTGTTTCCAGCTTCTGTAGGCTGCTCACATTCCTTGACTTGTAGTCTTCTTCCTCCATCTTCAAAGCCAGCAACTCCCTGATTCTCTCCCTATCACCACATTTCTTTTGGAATCCCCTACTTCTTTTCTGTTCTGCTTTTAAGGACCTTTGTGATTACATGAGGCCCACCCAGATAATTCAAGATAATTCCCTATTTTGGGGTAAACTGATTAACAACTTCAATTTCATCTGCAATTTTAATTCCCCTTTTCCATGTATCCTAATGTATTCGCAGGTTCCAGAGATAAAGATGTGAACATCTTTGCAGGCCATTTTTCTGCCTACCACACTTCATTATGAAACATGAGTTGTAATCGCTGTAAGGGAGAAATAAGGTCTTCAGCCCACACATGGAAGGAAGTGAGAACTGAACCCCTGCAAAAATCCAGGTCCTTGAATGACCCATGCAGAACTTGAAGTAGTGAAGTGTGGACTAGAAAAAAAAGTCTATCTCTTGGCATATGAGCATTTTTTTGTAACTTTTTATATTTTGACATAATTTCTAAAAGATATTGCACGAATAGTACAAAAAATTCCTCAAGTGATGTTTTATCACATTTATATTTTTAGCTTATTTATTGAAATAATTATAGGGAATGTATAATTTTTTGAATGTGTGTATGAAAGTAGGTTACAGACGTGATGCCCCTTTTCTACTAAAGTACTTTTAGTGTGTAACAAGAATATTCTCTTATTAACCAGAGTATAATATAAAAATCAGGAAATTAATATTGTTAAAATATGCTTATCTAAATTATAGATCTCATTAACTTTTCACCAATTGTATCAATGTTGTCCTGTATAGAAATTCTGGGTCCTGTGCTGCATATAGTTGTCATGCTCTTTAGTCTTTTAAAATCTTTAGTGACATTTCTGAAGTTTAGTTTGTACAAGCATTCTCTCAGTTTGGGTTTGTCTGATGTTTTCTCATGATTTGATTAAGGTTACATACTTTTAAGAAGGAATAGCACAGTAACAATCCTATGTGCTACTCAACACATCATATCAAGAGTCACATGATTTGTTTCATTATTCACAAAGTTAATTATAATTATATTGTTACTGTTTTTCCATTTGAAATTCATATATATTTCAAGGAGAGCGACTTCAAAACTATATAAATATACTATCTAAACCTTTACCCACTAGTTTTAGTATCCATTGATGATTCTTGTTGTAATTTATTATTATTTTATGGTTGCCAAATGGTTATTTTCTAATTTCATTATTCCTCCCACATGTGGAACTTGAGTGTCTGCTATAAAAAAGAACTTTTCTTTTTAATCTAATTATTACTCAGTTATTATCAGTATGAATTTATGAATTCTTGTATTAAACTATAATATTGTACTTTACTGTTTCTTTTTTTTTTGAGTTGGAGTCTCATTCTGTCGCCCAGACTGGAGTGCAGTGGCCACTCCCGGCCACTGCAGCCTCGACCTGCTGGGCTCCGGCGATCCTTCTGCCTCAGCCTTCCAAGTAGCCGGAATTACAGGCATGCACTACCACACCGGCTGTTTTTTTTTGTTTTTTTTTTTTTATTGTAGAGATGAGGTCTTGCTGCCCAGGCGGGTCTCAAACCCACAGGCTCAGGCAATCCACTCACCTCAGCCTCCCAAAGGCTTGGGATTACAGGCTGAGCCACCGAGCCCGGCAAAAATATTTTTTTTCTTTGTATCCGTATTCTATTCGGTTTTTTTTTCTATTTTTGTATATATGTATATATATTTTTTATTATAAAGATGTGGGGTACAATTCAGGGTTAGGTATACAAACGTTGATTATGCAGGTACCCTTGTTGATGATGTATGCCCTCCCTCCCCTAGAAGCTTCCCTCAACTGCCAATCCCACCCCTCCTCCCCCCTGACAGTTTCCCACTACTGCCAGTCCCTTTCTTATAGTATTATAATTGTTCTTTTTTTTTTTAACTTATAAACTTTTTGTTAAAAACTAAGACACAAGCACCACATCTGCCTAGGCCTACACTTGCTCAGAATGAGTATCACTATCTTCCACCCCCACATATTGTCCCACTGGAAGGTATTCAGGGGCAGAAAAACATGCATGAAGCTGTCATCTCTTGTGATGCGCTACCACACCTGGCTGATTTTTTTTTTTTTTTATTGTAGAGATGAGGTCTCGCTGTCCAGGTGTGTCTCGAACCCACAGGCTCAGGCAATCCACTCACCTCAGCCTCCCTGGCTTCAGGTGTCTCCTCCTTAGTATCCGGCTTTTCAACTTTTTTACCTGCCATCTTGCAGGATGAGAAAGAGACAGCTAACATTTTTCATGAGTAGGAGTACAATCTAAAATAACAATAAAAAATACAGTATAGTAAATACATAAACCAGTAGCATAGTCATTTATTATCTTTAGCAAGTACTAAGTATTATAGATAATTATATGTGCTACATGTTTATATGACTGGTAGCTTAGTAGGTTTGCTTACATCAGCCTACTATGACTTCTTCTGCAATACTTCCTGAAGGACCTCTCTGAGACAGTTTGACAGTTAACATTTTAAAAAAATGTATCAGTTCTTTACATTCTTTTAAAGAAATTTAGAACACCAATTTGTGAGGACAAACACCATTTGTCAGGGCAAACACGGATTGCAGATAGCCCTGGAGCTGAGGAATAGCTTTGATTTTTGGTAAGATTTGCAAGTCCACAGCTTTCTGATCAATCTTGTGCTGCTCTGTAATCTCATATTTCTCTTTTTCTGTGTCAAAGATCTCACCCTCCTGATGCCTGGGCTTCCGCAGCTGTTTCTTCTTGAAGTAAGCATCAGTCAGATGTACGGGATTGTCACATTGCTGATATCAATTTTTTTCTGGTGTGTTCTTCTCAGATGAACTCGATTGGGGACCAGAAGTGCAGTCACAAGTAACAAGCCATTACCCAGTTACTTCAGGAAAACCACCCTATTACCTCTGTGGCACCCAGTGAGGACGATCAGGCTGGTTCTGAGAGTTATGCTGGCTCTCAGTTTTCTAGCATGCTGGCTGAACTACTTTTTGCCATGGCTTAACAGCTTTCGAGGCACATCTTCAATAGGATAGTATCTAGGCATTTTGCAAAGTTTTACCACTCGGGTACCATCATTCTTGTCACCACCGAGTGGTTTTGAAATGGTTGCAAGAACCTTCTCCTTTTTTTTCTTTTCAACCTTGGATTTAGCTGCTGAGTACTTCCTCTTGTACAAGGCCTTTCTGAAATACATAGCAGATCGGGAATATCTTCCAATTCCTCTGACAAGGACAGGATTTCGACTGCAGTGGGGCTTCCCCTTCTTTGGCTTTTTAGCCTTGAGCTTACCCTTTTTTACCTTGCCACCAGCATCAGCCTTCTTGGCTTCAAGTGTCTTCTCCTTAGTATCTGGCTTTTCAACTTTTTCACCTGCCATCTTGCAGAATGGGAAAGAGACAGTTAACATTTTTCATGAGTAGGAGTACAATCTAAAATAACAATAAAAAGTACAGTATAGTAAATACATAAACCAGTAACATAGTCATTTATTATCTTTAGCAAGTACTAAGTATTATAGATAATTATACGTGCTACATGTTTATATGACTGGTAGCTTAGTAGGTTTGCTTACATCAGTATCATCAGCCCCATTATAATCTTATGGGACCATAAGTATCTGCTGTTTGTCATTGATTGAGATGTTGTTATGTGATGAATGACCGTATTTGCTAAAGAAGATAGTGTAAATAGTGAAAAATCAGTAGATAATTTACTAAATGGTGGTAGCATAACTAGCTGTAAGAGAGAAAAATTAATGCGTATACCAATAGTACACAATATATATTTTTAAAAGCCTTTAAAATGGAGTAAGGATTTGAATGAAACAATAAAGAAGCACTTGTAATAGAATTTAGGATGCTAAAAATACAATTTAGGGGCAGGAAAGACCATCTTACCTATATCAGAAATCAACAAACCAGAAGGAAAAAAATACAGACCGACTGAACTACATATGAAAGCAAAAATTTTAGTATAGTAAAGAAATACTATAAGTATAAAGTAGTCTAAAATAATATACTTGGAAAAAATATTTGTAACATGTATGACAGCAGAGGGCTAATATCTACACTATACAATTTGTGCATTGTTATAAATTGACATACAAAACCCCAGATAATATAATACAGAAAAGTAGACAAAAGAAAGAGAAGAGCTAACCCAAATGACCAATTTGTTTGTGTATAAATACATATGAAAAATACTGAGTCAAGGAAATCTAAAATAAGAGAAAGCAGGTTATTCCTTTATACCCTTTATATTATTAGAGTGATAAAAATTTAAATATGTAATTAAACTGTTAATAAAGACTTGAAAGAAAAGTACCCTCTTTACAGAGGAAATTGTCAACTTTAATGTCCATTTTGAAAAGCCATTTAGCAATATCTATTACATTTAGACTACATGCAGATTTTGATCCTACAGTCCTCCTGGGACTCTACCTCATGATAATTAAGTAACCAATAGATAAGGACATAGACACGTAAGAGTATATTTATTGCAGCATCATTCATAATGACAAAAAATGGAAAACAAAGGGAATGTCTATAAACAGTTGAATAAATTACCACACATTCCATTTCATCACACCATTGCATATGATATAGCTATTAAACATGTAGAACTTTAAGAACTCTATGGGTTTCGAGGAGTCTCTATGAGTTACTGATGAATAAGAAAAGCAAGATGTAGCAAGCTTAATGTGATCTCAGTTTTATAAGGACAAACAATGACACGATAAGCCATGGTATCCATATACAGTGTGAAGAGGAAGATACAGAAGAACTGGGCTATTGATGTGGATTATGGGGATGGCAGGACATCACCTAGGAAGAGAGGACAGGAAGCAAAAGTGGGAGATTGAAGTCAAATAGAAAAAAGGTGCAGCATTAAAATGTATATTTAATACCATCATACATACACTTAGTGTAAAATTCTAAACGTGTACATATACATTTAAAAATATTAACAACCTTGATAAGGTAAAAAGTAAAATGATGAAAGAGACATTCCAAATGTTACACTTAGAAGAAGGAGTAAAGTGCTTCTACTCCACGATTCCTTCTGCACCTCCATCTGTATTAATAAGACTTAATTAATAATACAACCCATCCTTTCAAGTTCACATGACGTGAGTAGTGTAGTTTAAATCCGTATCCTACCATATACAAATTGGAAAACCTTAGGTAAATTATTTAACCTCTCAGAGTGTAAGTATCCTCATTAAATTGGAGCTAAAAGTATCTTCCTTACAAAAATGTGATGCAGAGTAACAGAAAATATTTATAGCAGTGCTTCCCCCAGTGCCTGGTTGGCACCTAGATACGTGAAGTCATGTTTGCAGAATTCTAAATTAGCCACTGGAAAATTTTATTGTTGACTTTTTCCTTTCCTACTCAGAGACCTCAAATTAGCTAGCAATAAGCAAATACATTATGCTTATAACAAGCCCCTAAAGGCATCAAACCTGTTTTAGAACCTTACTAAAAAGAGTCACTAATCTCATTAGTCTCACTATTGTTAAATATTTTTTTAAATACAGGATTTCAGCTCAAATTAATACTGCTTTTTTGTTCTTGGTTACTTTGTCTATTTCAAAACAAAGAGAATATGTTTTTATACAATGTGATAGACCATTAGGAAGTTAAACTGAACAGCTACAATATAGGGTGGCATAAAATTATGAAAAGTGCACATAGTAAAATAGGAAACCCAGAATTGCCACAGAAAATGATAAAAAATAAATCATCTTCCTACTGAGAGGTTTTGTAGAGATATTCTAAACATTTATAATTGTCTTATACAGCCCTGGTAAAAAACATATTTTGTTTATTTGGAAAAGCACTTCAGTCTTCTCACAAGCCTGCAGTTCACATCCCCCTTCTTTCTCCTATCAATTCCTTGCTTCATTCTTGTTTCTTTACTTTACAATCACACCTAAAGAAACATAGACTTTCTTCTTGGCACATCTCTTCCCAATGTTTACGCTACTATAGTATTGCTTTAGCTAATTATTATTAATCTTCCACTGCTACTACACGTAAGCCTTCAATACCAGCTTTGTTTTCCTTAGAAAAATCGTACAAACCATGCAGTCTTTTCTCTACTGTATTACCACTCTGGAGTCTAAAATAAATAAATTCCAGTGAAATAATAACTTCATGCGTCAATGTCCTTTTTTTCTTACTTTGTACCAACAAAATAAATTCTCAGAAATCAGGACAGTAATAATTATATGAAAAGAGAAATTTTATGAGTACAGCTTTCACCTACTAAACAACTCTCATTTTGTTAAAAGCCTGTGACTAGAGGTGAAAATAAAAGAGAACAAGGAGCAATAAAAAACCCAATGATAATTATAAAATAAGCATGTTCTTGCTATTCAAAGCTTGAAACAAAAATACAACAGAAATCTAAGATGGCAGATAAATATATATCACTTAAATACTATTTAATATACTAACTCTAGTTCAATTTTATTGGACTCTCAGAGGTCCAAATTTTATTTATTGATTTAGAAATTTTACTAAATAATTATTTTAGGCCTAATTCCATTGGTCTTTCCTTTTCTGTTGAATCCTCTCTCTACACTCTGGAAGATGATTTATCCTGAACATCACAATGCCCTCAATTACTAGTAGATTTTACATTTAAGGATAACACTGATAAATGAATGAGATGCATATTAAAACAGGTTTCTGCTTGTCCAAAGAATAGGAAAGAGTATGCCTAAATGTTGAGGTGCATCTCCCAAAAAGATATGTTCAAGCTCTCATACCTAGTATCTGTGAATATGACCTAATCTAGAAATATGGTCATTACAGATGTGATCAAGTTAAAAATGAGGTCACACTGGATTAGGGTGCGCTCTAAGCCAATAACAGGTGTATCTGTAAGAAGAGAAAATATGGACACAAAGACACACAGGAAGAACACCATGTGATGATAGAAACAGGAATTGAAATGACACATCTGCAACAAATGCCAGGGATTGCTGGAAACCACCAGAATCTAGGAGAGATGAGAAAGTAGTCCTCCTCTAGAGCCTTCAGAGCCTTGAACTTACTACAGTAAAAAAGGCAAAGCTAGCATAGTAAAATAAAGATAAAAATTTAAAAAATTTAAACAACCTCAAAGAAAAACCAAGTTACCTATAAAACCCAGATTACTAACAAAAGAATGACAAATGTCAGTTATCTGCAAGAATAGATGTCAGTTACCTGCAGAAGAGAATTGTATTATATTGCTGAGAGAAAATAGTCATCAACCTGGAATTCTATACCTATATAAACTATCAACCAAGAACAAAGGGAAAGACATTTTCAAGCAAAAAAAAAAAAAAAAAGGACTCACTCTACCTCACCAAAATAAATAAATCATGCTTTAGGAAACTCGGAACTGAAGCCAGGAAGAAGTGACATACAAGAAGCTGCAGTGATCTAAGATACTGTAAAACATAGCGTAAGTAAACATCCACTTTAAGATAATGGCAATAGTAACTCTAGTGGTGGGACATTAAGAACAAGGTGAAGCTAAAATGCTAGGTAAAAAAATATAAAATAAAGACAATAGTCGAGTAGATGGGAAAGGAAATTGCAGTAAAATATTTCTAATGTTCCTGAAGTATTCAAGAGGAGAGCATAGATACTGATTGACTTTAGACCTTTATTTAAATAAGCGTTCATGTTAAAGAATTTAAGAGTAGCTCCTAAAACTAAAAAAAACAAAAAAAACCCAAAATGGAATGTATAACTTCAAAACTAGTAGTGGGGGGAAATTTGATTATCTAATAGCACACAGGAAAGGAAAAATAAAATGCAAGGAATATACTTTCATAAAGATAAAATAAAATGAGAATATCTTGACACTTTCTACTTTCATGTACTTACCATAAATTTTACCCTTTGGTCAAAACATGTTATCATAAACACATACCATGAAGTCTACCCTGAGTTAAATTCTCTATGGCATATAGACTTTGGGTCTGGGGGACAATGGTATGGGGATCCACTATCTTGTCTCACTACTGCCAGAGACATAGCTTCTGTTCCTGTCTCTATTAAATATTTCTTTTTGAAAAACTGGAAGTATTAGCCTCTTTCTTCCACCTGTCAGATTCCTCAGCCTTTGGGGTAGTTTTTTTGTATACCTACCTGCTCACCACAAAACAACACATAAACTGAAATGTAGGGGGAATGATGAAATATAAAAAGCATGAAAAAAGCTGTACCAGGCAGCTACTAACCAAAATAAATTAGTGTATTCATACAACTATTTAGCACAATATACTTTAAAGTAAAAAGTTTTGTTGGACAGAAGCTAAGGTGTGTCCCCTTCACCCATGTTTACTGTCACCTAATGTTCACATCTTTGAGTAATTCCTTCTACTTCAATGTAGAACGGGATCTGTGGCTTGCTTCTAATGAATAGAATATGACAAAGTTATGGGACATCACTTTGTGATTACATAACATTATAGAAGACTCCATCTTGCTAGTGACTCACTCTAAAGCAACCATCTTGGGAAAGCCCACATGACAGGGATCTGTGAACAATCTCTAGGAAGTTCAGGCAGCCTATAGTCCATTACCAATCGAACAGCCAGGGTCCTCAAACTTACAACCACAGATAAATGAATTCTGCCAACAACCTGAGTGGGCTTGAAAGCATATTTTTACCTGGTCAAATCTCCAGATGAGAATGCAGCTTGGCTAACACCTTGATGGAAGCCTCATGAGATCATAAGCAGAAGACTTAAATCATGCCCAAACTCCTAACACATCGAAACTATGTTGTGAACATTTGTCTTACAGTAGTAGGAAGCTAGTATAGAGCTGAATTAGATCATCACTTCATGATAAAAGTAGCAACCTATTAGAAGAAGGAATAATTTTGAGCCAATATGATCTTAGAAACATTTAAAAAATATAAAACACAAAAATTGACAGAATTGCAATGAGAACTGACAAATCTACAAATATAATGAAAGATGTGGACAAACCTTTCTTAAAAATATATAGAGCAAAAAGGAAATAATTAGGTGGCTAATAAGTTTGATTAATAAGAGAAGACATATTCTTGCTCTCAATAAAGAATGTGTGTTCTTTTCAAACACATGTGGATTACTTATAAAAATGTACATATATAAGGCCACATAGCATTTCTCAGCAAATGCCATAGAATCAATCTGTTGCAGAACATATACTCTCACTAAACACTTCAGTAAGATTATAAATAACTAGAGAACACTAAACTAAAAATAGTTGGAAACTAAAGTTTTTCAAAGCAGAACACGTTAAGCATAGGATACATTACAAATTACAAATTTTTAGAATTGAAGGATAACAAAGGAACTCATAGTATATAAGAAAACTTGTACAATATAATAATACTCTGTTATTTTAATGAAAATATGTACTTGTAAGCCGGGCTCGGTGGCTCAGCCTGTAATCCCGCGCCTTTGGGAGGCTGAGGTGAGTGGATTGCCTGAGCCCGCGGGTTCGAGACCCGCCTGGGCAGCGAGACCTCATCTCTATAATAAATCAAAAAAAATCAGCCGGGCGTGGTAGCGCACGCCTGTAATTCCGGCTACGTGGAAGGCTGAGGCGGAAGGATCACCGGAGCCCACCAGGTCGAGGCTGCGGTGGCCGGAAGCGGCCACTGCACTCCAGTCTGGGCGACAGAGTGAGACTCCAACTCAAAAAAAAAAAAAAAAAGAAAATATGTACTTGTAATTGCATATATCAAAAAAGGAAAACTAAAAACTAACAGCTAAGTGATCAACTCAGATGTTCAGAGAAAGCAAAAGACTAATAACAGTTATTAATAAGATAGAACAAAGGTATAATAGGAAAGCTAAACCAAACTCCAAAACACTTCTTTGAAAATATGAATAGAAGAATAAGACCTCTGTTAAGTCCAACCAAAGAAAATGGGTGAGAGAGAAAACACAAATAACAAATGCAAATTATTAGAGTAAAAAAATTGAGATTTTTTTGAGTGTAAGATACTATAAACATTGAAAACCTACATAAAGTGATTAATGTTCTAGAAAAATACAAATTATCAAAATCAAATCAAGAACTAGAAAATCAATAAATCCAAAACTTTTATTTATTTATTTATTTTGTTGAGGCAGAGTCTCACTTTGTTGCTCAGGCTTAATTGCAGTGGTACAATCATAACTCACTACGCCTTGAACTTCTAGGCTCAATGTCTCTTCCTGCTTCAGCCTCCTGAGTAGCTGGGACTACAAAGCATGCACCATCATGCTCAGCTAGATGATGATGATGATGATGATGATGACTATTATTATTATTATTTTGTAGAGACAGAACCTCACTATTTTGCCCAGGGTGATCTCTAACTTCTGGGTTCAAGCAATCCTCCTGTCTTGGCCTCCCAAAGTGCTTGGATAACAGGCATGATCCACTATGCCCTGACAATAAACCCCAAACTAGTAGACTTAATTTAGTTGTCAAAAATCCAAGTACCAGCACCCGATCCCAAAACTTTCACAGATAAATTTTTGAATGTGTTACTGCAAAAGAGACAACTAACCTTAATTTAAAAGGAAACTTGAGAAACCTAGTCAGTCCCTAGTCGTGAGTGTAGTATCCAATACTGTCTTCGTTTTCCAAAGAGTAGGGCCAGTGCCAAGGAGAACAACAGACTAAGGATCTAATCCCAAAGAGAAGAACAGGACCGTAATCAAAAAAACTTGCACGCTTTCCTCAGCAGGATTTCAGAGCTGCAGTGGAACCAGTGCCTGTGTGCTTCTCATTCTTCTACTTTCCAAATTGGGGTGTTTATTGTAGACAATGTCTTTCTATTCCACCTGTCTATGTGGAGGTTAAATCATGGGTCTTCCCATTAAAAGAAGCTGTGTTAAGATGCAATATATGGACTTTGATCTTGATGTGATTGGGTAAGATTTCTGTGTTGTCTTATTTTGTAAGGGAAGTAAGTATATTTTTTCAGTGCAAGGAAGAGAGGTGAATAGTAGTGACAAAAAAAGCATGGACTGAGTACTTGGCATTATTCTTCTTGAATATTCACATCCCACTGTTTACTCCCATGAGTGGAAAATACTGCCTGATCTTGGTCTTAACGACATGACTCACTTTGGCTCACAATGAGATCAGGGGCTTTAACCACAATTGTTTTCATCTCAGAATTTCTGGCTCTTCTTCTCCGCTGTAAGAATGGGGATGTCTCACACAGGAATTGCTTCTAAAATATGGTAACAAAATGAGAAAATACACCTCATCTGTGAGCTGAGTCACTGTTAACCTATAGCCTACATTTAGCAGGAGCATGAGCTAAATATTTGAGGGCTTAAGCTACTGAGAATTTGGTGTTATTAGTAACTCAGCAAAATCTACCAGAACTTATACAATCAGTTCTGAAATCAATTTGGCAATATGTAGTAAATTTGAAGATATACAATGTTTTATGATCTACCAATTTGACTTGTAGTTATATACTCAAAAGATATACAAAAGGTTGTTACTGAAGCATTGTTTGCAAAAGCTAAAAATTGTAGAGAATCTAAATACCCATATATCTAAGTTTTGTGGGATACTATACATGGGATACTAAACAACATTCTAAGTAAATAAATTGGATCTAATCAAATTAAAGCAGAACTGTAAAATATAATATGTGAAAAAATGTTGCCAAAGTATTGGCACCATATCATTTATAGAAAAGTTATAAATGCAAGGACGTTCCAAATATTGAGAGAGATATATATATATGTGTGTGTTTGTGTGTGTGTGTGTATATATATATACATATATACATATATATAGTATATGTATGTGTATAAGAAACTATATATAAAACTATATGACTATAACATATATATACATATATGTGTGTATATATATATATGTGTGTGTGTGTGTGTGTGTGTGTATATATATATATACATATACATAGAGAGAGAGAGAGAGAGAGAGAGAGAAGGGGAGAGAGAGAGGGAGAGCAAGAGACCTCAAAAACCTGAAATTTATTTATAAAAATTTGTATATTTATTTTTACATGTTTAAACTTTAGTCACCTTCAAAGTACTCTTCGTTTGATGCAATATACCTATCAAGATGCTTTTTCCACTGCTCAGAATAGTTATTGAACTTGTCAATTTTGATGTCTTTTAGTGTTTCTGCCATTTTTTGTTTTAGCTCTTTCATATTAGCAAAACATACCCTTTTGAGGACTTTATCATCAGGGAAACAAAAAAGTCACTTGGGGAGTGAGATTGGGTGAATAGGGAGGGTGGAGCACAAGGATCATGCCATTTATGGTTGAAAACTGCTGAACACAGCGCAGTGTGGGCAGGTGCACTGGTAAACCACCCATCATGAAATGGGCAAATGTGTTGAAAGAATAGCCCCCAAAAAATCACTGAAGCTGAACACAACTGCTTACAACAATGCTAGCTGGTACACTGATGCCGATGGGTTCCCAGAACACTTACCTAGTGGGGAAAGCCTGCACTACAAGGGGCCTGCCCTCCAAAAAGATAATTCTGGAGATATATATATATATATATATATGTAGCCAAGGGTATACCAAGCTCAGGATATTAGCTGCCTTTGCAGAGGGAAGGGGAAATGAGATCAGAAAAGTATTTAAAGGAGACTTCAACTGTGTCCATTTTTTCTTTCAGAAATATGAAATCTCAGTAGGTAAAATATAAACATTTGTTAAAAACCAAGTCTTTGGTATTTATTATTTTCTGATTATTTCTGTATATTTCTTTATACAGGTCTTTGCTTAATCTGATGCCCATTTTAAATCATACGATTTTGATATACTTCTTCCCAAAATAATTATTTAGCTGATATATGTATATTTTATATTTATATATTCTAGTCTCATCATACCATTAACACAAAGACAAATCATACTGGGCAGTAAGACAACATGATTTATGAAAATATTGTGTGCTGTAGACTCAGGGAAGCCTAGGACAGACCCCAGTAGACTGCAAATATCTAAACTTTTTTTGATTTGGTTACTATCATGCAATGTCATAATTAGTTTTTACCACATCAAAAGTACTTAAAGAATGACAATGACTGGGAAGTAATAATATCTAACATATATTGAATGTTTTCCTAATGCTGGGCACTCTTTCAAGCATTTTAAATGTATTTTTAATGCCTCTCTACCCACCATTTATTCCCTTTTATACCCATTGTACGTTGCACATTGAGCAAAGAACTCAATCATCTGACTCCAGAGACTTTGCACAGTACTGTTGCATTACTTCTTGGAATACTTGAAATTTGTCTAAAACAGTTAAGAAGTGAATATACTTTCCTGCAAAAAATATTATATTATAAAAACAACCCAACTTATGCCCATTTATGTTAAATCCTGGGAACTCAGAAGACATTCATCCAAAGATGTTCTTGGCATAAATAATATGTTATCTGCTTTTTTGTGTGTATTTCCCAAGCCAATTTACAGTGCCTTATACATGTTAGTGTTTCAATAAATACAAGCAAACACACTGATTATACATTGATAAAGAATAAAAGATGAAAGTAATACCTGATAACAATATATTATTGAGGATAAAGCAGACAAGACCAAATTTCCTTGGGCTAACAAAATGAACTTTAGACTCATTGTTTTCTCTTTTATCTCGTTTTAAATCTTATTATAGCACATAGCAATGATAAAGTCCATCAAAAATTTGTCATTGCAGTACAAAAAAATCTAAGATTTTCATCTTAATTTATTTGAGCTATTTTATATTCCACTCTACTGTTTGTCTTCATACTAAGTCTGTCTAACTTTATCACATTCTTTCTTCATGGGATGTTAGATTGTAATATATTGGCTTAATTATATTAGCCTACAATTCTTTCAATAAATATTATGTTTGAAAGACAAAAATGTCTTAATTTCCTCCAAGGTTTTGAAGTTTAATGTTATTTTGTATTAACAAAACTGGGAATCTTTCAAATAATTGGTCCTTTACAAAGTGATAAAGAAATTACGCTAATCACTAAGCAAACTAGTCTTTAAACCCCTATATTCTTCAGTAAATTTTAAAACCATTTCAAACCAGATGGTGATGCCTTTATATTTCTCTTGTCCAGGATAAACCCTAAATGAATAATTTTGAGGACTTAGGCTCACTTATTTTGCTTAGAGAAGAAAAAATAAATGTAGCTCCACTATAGCAAAATGTTATTAGCATTTTCATGTGAAAGAAAAAACATCTACTGGAATATTCAATATTTATGCAGCATTTTGACACATATTCACTTGAAGATTTCATTTAGGTAAATATACTTCAGGCAAACCAGTGGTTCCAACCTAAGAAGGTTGAAAACTTTCTGCACTAAATCGTTTAATTAAGTTGGATTCCTTTTTCCCTCCTTATAGAGTATAATTTGGCAGCATTTTAATAATAGCAGAAAAACTGACCAGGATGAAATAAATGTAAAGTATTTCAGAAACTTACACAAAATAAAAACTGGAAAGTTATTATTTGCTGTTTTTAAAGCAAGGAACTTATCAGTTTAACTTGGATCCAACAAGCAACTGGTAACAGCCAACATCAATTTTATCAAAGACTACATTTCCCAATATGAATACCTTATAGTCACTAATAAAAGGAAAAAACTAGTACCCTCCAAAACCCTCATACTATCTAACCTAGAGCTTTTATTTTAATAGATGCAAATAAATAAGGACTGTACAAAACAAATTTAGAAAACTTTTATTAAAATCATGCCAAAGGGAAGCAAGACATTGAGTCATAGGGAGGATATTTCTAGATCACACGTTCTGTCTTTGAGGACTTGGGTGGAGGTGGGGAGGGAATCCAATGATAGCTGTATTCTTTCCTTAGAAATTAGCCATGTTTGGAGAACTTCACAAAATTATCAGAAGATAACTCACAGAAGAAAAGTGATGGGAAGAACCAATAGTGCCATTACCCCCAAATAAAACTCCACTGGACAATTTGAGAAAACTGAAGACAATGTCAGTTAATTTATTTCCCTAAATTCAGTAGTAACAGGCAGCAGAAAAACAACTACTCCAAATAGCCTGAATACTCCAAATAGATTCCAAATACACTGAAATTCTCCCTAGCCATTTTTTAAAATATATTTTATTCTAAGGTGGCCCCAATTTTTTTTTAATCAATATTTCTTATTATGATATTGTGGGTACAGTTAAGGGTTAGGTATACAAATATGCTCCATTCAGGCACCCTGAATAAGAGGTGTCTCCCCATCCCCAGACAGATATTTACTTCCTTTAATCCCATCTCCCTTCCCCTCCCCCCCATAGTTTCCCACCACTGTCAGTCATTTTCTTATAGTATTACGTTGGATGTTCAAGATCCACTATATGAGTGAGAACATGTGATACTCAGATCTTTGATTCTGAGAGGTCACTCAGTAGTATAGACTCTAGTTCCATCCAGGTTACTACAAAATTCATGATTCTGTTCTTTTTATGACTGCATAGTATTCCATCGTGTATATGTACCACTTTTTTTTAATCCAGTCCTCTTTTGATGGAAAGCATGGTTGCTTCCAGGTTCGTGCTATTGTGAACAATACTGCAATAAACATACATGTGCAGGTATCTTTTTTATAGAGTGATTTGAGTTCTTCAGGGTATATTTCCAGTAGAGGGGTTGCGGGGTCATATGGGAGGTCAATATTTAGAGCTTTTAGGAATCGCTATACTGTTTCCCACAGAGGTTGCACTAGTTTGCACTCCCACCAACAGTGTAGAAGTGTTCCCTTTTCGCCACACCCTCTCCAGCAACTGTTTTTTTTGAGTTACTGATAATTGCCATTCTGACTGGAGTTAGGTGGTATCTCAGTGTGGTTTTGATTTGCATCTCCCTGGTAATTAGTGAGGTTGAACATTTCTTCATGTGTCTGTTGACTGCTCGAATGTCTTCCTTTAAGAAGTGTCTGTTCATATCTTTTGTCCATTTTATAATGGGGTTGTTTGTTGTTTTTTTTTTTTCCATCACATTTGAGTTTCTTGTAGATATAAGATTTTAAGCTTTTGTCAGACCTGGTGTTGGCAAATACTTTTTCCCAGTCTGTAGGCTGTCTCCCTGCTCTCTTAATGGTTTCTTTGACTTTCCAGAAGCTTGTCAGTTTAATGAGGTCCCACTTGTCTATCTTCTCTCTTATGGCCTGTGGGTTTCAGGTTTTGTTCAGGAATTGGATGCCAGTTCCAATTTCCATGAGGGTATGTCCTTCCTTTTCTAAGGTTCTTATGGTTTGAGGTTTTATATTTAGGTCTCTGATCCATTTAGAGTTAATTTTTGTGTATGGGGATAGATAGGGGTCCTGTTTCAATCTTCTGCATGTGGTCAGCCAGTTTTCCCAGCACCATTTACTGAATAGGTTCTCCTCTCCCCAGTGGTAGGTGGTGGAGGCTTTGTCGAAGATGAGTTGGTTGAGAAATTGAGGTTTTGCTTCTGGAATCTCAATTCTATTCCATTGGTCTATATGCCTGTTCCTGTATCAATACCAAGCTGTTTTGATGATTGTAGCTTTACAGTAAAGTTTGAAGTCTGGTAATGTGATTCCACCTGCCTTGTTTTTTTTTGCTGAGGATTGTTCTGGCTATTCTTGGTCGTTTGTGTTTCCATATGAATTCCTGTATTGTTTTTTCTAGGTCTGAGAAGATTGTTACTGGTAATTTGATGGGTATTGCATTAAATCTGTAGATTGCCTTAGGTAGGATGGACATCTTCACAATGTTGATTCTTCCAATCTATGAGCATGGGATATTTTTCCACTTGTTTGTGTCATCTTTGATTTCTTTGAGCAATGTTTTGTAGTCTTCATTGTAAAGGTCTTTCACATTTCTGGTTAGGAATATGCCAAGGTATTACATTTTTTTTTGGTGCCTATTGTGAATGGAATTGTGCTTTTTATTTGGGTTTCTGTTTGTTTGTTTTAGTTGTAAAGAAATGCGATTGTCTTTTGCACATTTATTTTATATACTGAGACTTTGCCAAAGGCCTTTATCAGTGTAAGGAGGTTTTTGACAGATTCTCTTGGGTTTTCAAGGTACACAATCATGTCATCTGCAAAGAGAGATAACTTGACTTCCTCTTTTCCTTTTTGGATATCCCTGACTGCCTTCTCTTCTCTGATTGCTCTAGTCAGGACTTCCATTAATATATTGAACAGGAGGGGTGAGTGGGCATCCTTGTCTTATTCCAGTTTTCAGGGGAAATGTTTCCAATTTTTGTCCGTTTAGGAGTATGCTGGCTGTGGGTTTCTCATAGATGGCTTTTGCTATTTTGAGGTATGTTCCGCATATGCCTAGATGTTCGAGGGTTTTTATCAAGAAGGGGTGCTGGATTTTATCAAAAGCCTTTTCTGCGTCTAATGATATAATCATGTGGTTTTTGTTTTGACATCTGTTGATGTATTTAATTACATTTTTGGTTTTACGAATGTTGAACCAGCCTTGCATCCCAGGGTTGAAGCCTACTTGGTCATGATGGATGATTTTTGAGATGTGTTGCTGAATCAGGTTTGCTAGAATCTTGTTGAGAATTTTAGCATCTATGTTCATTAAAGATATTGGCCTGTAGTTCTCTTTCTTTGTTGAGTCTTTACCTGGCTTGGGTATCAATGTGATGTTAGCTTTGGAAAATGATTTGGGGAGAGTTCCAGCTTTCTCAATTGCCTGGAATACCTTCAGTAGAATTGGTATTGGCTCCTCTTTAAATGTCTTGTATAATTCTACTGGAAAGCCATCTGGTCCAGGGCTTTTTTTGTGGGTAGTTTTCTTATTACGTAGTCGATTTCCTTGATTGTTATCGGTCTATTTAGGGTCTCAATTTCTTCTTGTTTCAACCTAGGTAGGTTGTGTGATGACAGAAAGTCTTCCATTTTCTTAATGTTTTCAAGTTGGTTTCCATACAGGTGTACATAGTAGTCTCTAATGATCCTTTGTATTTCTTCAGGATCAGATGTGACTTCATCTTTTGTGTTTCTGATTGTGTTTATTTGGGCTTTTTCTTTCTTTTTCTTGGTCAGTCTAGCTAGGGGACCATCCATCTTGTTTATCCTTTTGAAGAACCAGCTTTTTGTTTCATTGATTTTTTTGTATTATCTTTTTGTCTTCTATGTCCTGATTTGGGCTTTTATTTTGGTGATCTGGATTCTTCTGCTGAAATTAGGGTTTTTGTGGTCTTGCTTTTCTTGCTTCCTTAGGTGGCTTGTTAGGTTGTTAATTTGTGATCCTTCCATTTTCTTCATGTACATTTGTAGTGATATAAATTCCCTCTTACTACATCTTTCATGGCGTCCCAGAGATTTTGGTAAGATGTTTTTTCTTTTTATTTGTTTCCAGGTATCTTTTAATCTCTGTTTTGATTTCATCATTGACCCAGGAGTTGTTTAGCATCATGCTGTTTAGTGTCCATGTCTTTGTGCGTTTTGGGGGGACCTTGTTGGTGTCAATGTTTATTTTTATTCCACTGTGGTCCAAGAAGGTGCATAGAAAAATTTCAGTCCTTTTAAATTTGTTTATGCTTGATTTATGGCCAAGTATGTGGTCGATCTTAGAGTTTGTTCCATGTGGTGATGAGAAGAATGTGTCTTCTGTGGTCATTGGATGGAGAGTTCTGTAGGTATCAATTAAGTCCATTTGATGAAGAGTCACATTGAGGTTTCGGATCTCATTGCTGATTTTTTGTCCTGATGATCTGTCTAGGGTTGTGAGTGGGGTATTAAAGTCCCCAGCTAGGATGGTATTGGAGTCAGTATCTTTTTTTAGTTTACCTAGGAGCTGCTTTATGAAAGTTGGTACTCCTATGTTTGGTGCATATATGTTTAGCATGGCTATTTCTTGTTGATGGATTGAACATTTTATCATTATGTAGTGGCTTTCAGTATCTTTTTTAATTTTTGATAGCTTAAAGTGTATTTTGTCTGAGATTAAGTTTGCGACTCCTCCATCTTTTGTGTTCCATTCACCTGAAAATTTGTTTCCCATTCTCTTACTTTGAGTCTGTGAGTGTCCTTTCTAGTAAGGTGAGTCTCTTGAAGGCAATAGATTGTTGCTTGGTGATATTTTACCCATTTTGCCATTCTATGTCTTTTCAGTGGTGCATTTAGTCCGTTTCATTCAAACTAATTATTGAAATGTGAGAGTTGATCCCTATCATAATGTTCTTACAGAGTTGTTGTTCTTCCTGTTTGTGTGTTGTCTTTCATTTGGTTTTAGAGTTGGATCATGTGTGTTTTTAATCTTTTGCCTGTACTCTTGTGAAGAACTTTGTTGTTCTTTTTTCCTTTTCTTCTGTGTTCAATACTTTCTTAAGTGTTTCTTGTAGAGGTGGTCTGGTGGCAGCGTAGGTTCTTAGGGATTGTATATCTGGAAAGATTTCAATTCTCCCTCACTGATGAAGCTTAGCTTGACTGGGTAGTTTATTCTCAGTTGAAATGGTTTATCTTTTAGAACTTTGAAGATAGGGCTCCAAGCTCTCCTAGCCTGGAGGGTTTCTGTAGATAAATCTGCTACTATTCTATTTGGTCTTCCCTGATAGGTAGTCTGACCTTTTTCTCTTGCTGCCTTTAGGATTTTTTTCTTTTATACCTACTGTGTTTAGGCAAATTATTATGTGTCTGGGAGTTGGTCTTCTCATTTGTTGTCTTGCAGGGGTTCTCTGAATCTCTTGTGTTTGAATTTTTTCATCACTGATGAGATGAAAGAAGTTTTCTTGAATGACTTCATGAAATGTTTGTTCCAGTGTGGCCTCTGTTTCTCTCTCTGCCTGAGGAAGGCCAATTACTCTTAGGTTCGGTCTCTTGAAGTGATCATTCATCTCTTGAAGGTTTTGTTCTGTCTTTTTGAGCTTCTTTTCTATGTTTTTGACAGTTTTGGTTAGTTTTGTGTTTTGGTCTTTGACAGTTTTGGTTAGTTTTGTGTTTTGGTCTTTCTTTTGCTTGGCTAATTCCGCTTTCCATGCTTATTAGTTTGTTATTTATTTCCATCACAGTATTCTTTACTGCTATTATTTATGACATCAGCTCCATCCTATTTTCCTCTTGTCTCTCCTCAATTTTTTAAATTCTGTCTATTAATGTCTTGATATCTGGGTTTGTTGCATGTGACCAGTCATTCTGAGGGCTTTTCATTGTTTGTGTTCCAGAGTCTGTTTTCTAAGTGTCTGATCTCCAGGGGTCTGTGTGAGACCTATATTCTTCTTTTGGTTTTTCTTCATTTGTGCGGTTTTTTTCCCTCCCTACTTTTTCCTTTCTTCCACGTCACCATCTTCTTTAATTCTGTTATTCACGGGTAGAGGGATTGCTTTTACTTCTGTTTGTTCAATCTCTTATTCTTCTTTATGTATGCCCTCTTACTTTGTTCAATTCTGGAGTTGCACTGTAGGTTGGGTGTGGTCGTTTTGCCGTTTTGAGATTTACTTATGGGGGGAGCTGTGATTTAAAATCGATCTGCAGGTCCTGGTATCCACCAACAGGTGTATGGATAATCTAAAGCCCACTTCCCACTTCCTTGTAATCTGTCCATGCAGTGGGACTGTAGGTTTACTCCCTGGAATAAAATGAGGTTAGCAGTGGGAAGAGAATGGAGCAGACAGTGGGTGACAGAGGGGGGTGGAGAGAGAGAGGAGTAAGGGGGAAAACAGACAAGTGTACCAACAAATGGAGAGAGAGACCTAAACTGAAACAGATTAAAACAATAGACCACAGCTACAAACTAACCAATCTCCATACAAAAAAACCTAAAACATACAATGATGCTAACATACAAGCTAACCAACCACCTTATTGGTGTGCTGTTCCTCTTTGGAAAGATATGGTTTACAGAGAGGAGAAAAGAGAAGAAGAGGAAGAGAAAAAAAAGGAACAAAACAGTAGGAATAGAATCAAGTCATTAAACTAACAGAACCAATCGATCACACTCTGAGACTTTTTGTTTAAGTCTGGTGTCCTTTCAGCTCTGATTTCTAGCTGTCTTCTCAAGCTGGTAAATTTGTTCACAGTTAGGGTCAGTTGCCCCTGGAACTGCTGTGAAGGACAGTTCAGATCACCACTCAGTTCGCCACTCAAATCTGGCCTGTGTCTGTTTTTCAAGCTTGTTTTTCCTGTTTCGGTATTGTTACCTTGAATCTCCAGCAGGTGGTGCTATCTCGCAGCCCCAGAAGGGGTGGAGCCGGACAGGAACCAGGCAGAGGCCATAGATGGTAGCCTGCCTCAGGGCACATGGGAGAAGACCCACAGCCTGGCAGGACATCTTGGTGGCAGTAGAAGTGGCAGCAATCCCAGCAGATCTTACCTGCAGGGGCCTCAAGGACTTAAGTCATGGATCACCTCAGGCATGGGTGGCACGATTCGCTATGGCTGCCACAGAGGCTGTGGCAGCACTGGCGGCTGCTGTGTTTGCAGCTGCAGTGGCTGTCCAGACTGCTGTGATGCCCCAGCAGTGGCAATGACAAGCTCCGTGTGAAGAGCAGGCTGCGATGTTGGGGTCTGCAGCCCCCGGGGAGAGAGTCAGAGACCCTCTGCATTCTCCTTTGCGGAGGGTCTCATAGATCAGGCTGTCCCATTGCCATCTTGCTGGAAGTTCCCCAAATTTTCTTAATAGTAGAAAATATTTATAAATAAGCATACTTCAAATTCATTTATTATTCTTTTGTTATTTTAGTTAAATACACCAATGGCCTTAGCTTTTAGCAGAAAAATATAGAATGTACATGGGGGAAAAGTCATTAAAAGGTTTATGGCTATTACGAACAACTTGGTTATTTAAATTGACTTCAAATCTATGTGGGAGATTTCCAGCAAGATGGTGATGGAACACTGTGAGACATTGTGAGAGTCTCTGCAAAAACAAATATCCATGAAGACTTTCTGCATGATTGGGTATGTGCTGGTGAGTGAGTGAAAGTCCATCTGAGGGGAGATTTGTGTTCAAGTATCTAGGGCTCTCCTCCGGTGGTGACTGCAATACCCCATCGCTCTGAGATTGAAGCTTCTGGCATGCAGGATGATCTGCTGTTCTTGGGGCTCTCCTGAGAAGAGGTAGCAGAAAACAACTGCTCCTCACCACTTGGCACCCAGCCCACACCCTCACCAGTGACAGCAGTGTGGCACAAGCTCCAGGATCCATGGAGAAAGCAGGCCATGGAAAGCTGGAAAGAAGCCTCACCACTGGTGATGAAATGCTGACCAGCACCATTTTCTCTGTCCCAGAACCAGGCAGAGACCTGCATTGCTCCAACCAGTTCCACCCAGTCTGCAACCTGGGACCTAGAGGTCAACTCCTCATCAAACTTGGAGAGACAGACACCCCTCCCCCATGTTGGAACAGTCAAAATTCAGATCAGAATGGGAGAATTGACAGCAGCAGCAGCAAGTCAGCAAGTCAGGTGAGTCCAGATGTGATCCATCCTCCTCCCACAGTAGTCCATGGGGCATCTAACCCATGTTGAGAGCAACCCTATCAACCTGCACTGAGAACGGAGGAAAGGAGCTGGAGATCAGAACTGAAAGGAAATTGGAGTTACAGGAACAATCAGAGAGTGAGTTTTTTGTTTGTTTTTCTTTTTTTTGTTTTTGTTTTTGTTTTTTGGCTTTCTGTTTGTTTTTTATTGTAGATTTTTTTCTCTTCTCTCTTTCTGTTTTTGATTACATTTTTGTGCTTGATTTGCTTCTGTTATTTTAATGCTTTCTTTTTTAAAAATTTTCTGTTTGTGTAAAGGCATTTTTGAGGGAGAGAACATCAGAGGGGAGGAGGTTCTCAGTTTGTGTGTCTGTATGATTGTCTGTAGGTTTTTAAAAATTCTTTTCTGTCTTTGTTTGTTGTTTCTCTGCTTATTTGTTAGTTGGTATGCCTGTCTGTTTTCCCTGTTCTTCTCTCTCTCCACCTTTCTCTCAATTTCTTCCTTCCTTTTTCCATTTTTTTCTTTGTCTTACTCCATTTTGTTTTCAGAGGACAAACATATACTCCCACTGCATGGACAGGTTGTAAGATAGTGGGAAGTGAGTTCCAGGGTCCCACACACCTGTAAGCAGATACTGGGATCTGCAGATAGTTTCTGAATCATAACTCCCTCCTCAATTAAATCTCAAAACTGCAAAAAGTACTGCCCCCACGCCCCCAGTACGGCTTCACAATTGAACAAAGCAAGAGACTGTACACAAGGTAGAATAGGATATTGAGGAAACAGAAGTAAAAGCTACCTCCATCAATAAACAATAGAATTGAAGAAGAAGTTTTTTAAAAGTGGGGGGGGCAGGGAGGAAAATCTATACAAATGAAGAAAAACCAAAGGAGGAATATAGGACTCATACAGCCTCTTGGGAGGTCAAGCACTGAGAATACAGTCTTCAGAATGCAAACAATGAAGAGCCCCAAAAATGACACGTCTCAAACCACAAACCCAGATATCAAGATATTAATAGAGATAATAAGTAGAAATGAGGGGCGACAAGAAGAAACAATAAAGGAGTTGATAACTGAGATAACAGCAATAAAGAATACAGTGAATGAAATAAATAACAAACTAATAAGCATATTTAACCAAATGGAAAGCAGATTTAACCAAATGGAAGAAAGAATCTCAGAGCTTGAGGACCAAAAATGGAGCTAACCCAAACTGTTAAAAACATAGAAAAGAAGCTTAAAAAGACAGAACAAAACCTTCAAGAGATGAACGATTATTTCAAGAGGCCAAACCTAAGATTAATTGGAATCCTTGAGATAGAGAGAAAGAGACCACCCCGGAATAAATATTTCATGAAACTATCCAAGAAAATTACCCTCATCTAATCAGTGAACATGACCATTCAAACACAAGAGTTTCAGAGAACACCTGCAAGACAGCACGAGAAGACCAACTTCTAGACACATAGTAATTTGCCTCCACAAAGTAGGTATAAAAAAAATCATAAAGGCAACAAGAGAGAAAGGTTGACTACCTACTGGGGAAGACCAATTGAAATAGCAGCAGACTTATCTACAGAAACACTTCAGGCTAGGAGAACTTGGGGCACAATCTTCAAAGTTCTCAAACACACATGATTTCAACCAAGAATTACCTACCCAGTTAAACTAAGTTTCATCAGTGATGGAGAATTAAAATCCTTCCCAGACATTCAATCCCTGAGTTTTCACTGCCTCCAGACCAGCTCTACAAGAAATGCTTAAGAAAGTATTAAGCATAGAAAAAAGAAAAAAAGAATGACAACACCCTTCCTAAGAGTGCAGGAAAAGATTGAAAACATGCATGAATCAACCCAAAAATCAAAAGAAAGAAAGCAAACAAGCAAAGCAACAACAGCAAACTCTATAAGAACACCATGACAGGGATAAGCTCTCACATCTCTATAATTATCCTGAATGTGAATGGACTAAATGCACCACTAAAAAGACAGAATGACAAAATGGAGAAAATATCATGAGGCAACAATATATTATCTCCAAGAGACTCATCTCACCAGAAATAGCACTTAAGATTGATAGTAAGAGGATGGGAAACAAAATTTCAGGTGAACAGAACACAAAAGAAAGCAGGAATTATGATCTTAATATCAGACAAAATATGCCTTAAGCTATCAAAAATTTTAAAAAGATACAGAAAGTCACTATATAATGATAAAAGGTTCAATCCATCAACAAGAAATATCCATCCTAAACATATATGCACCCAATATAGGAGCACCAACTTTCATAAAAGCAGCTTCTAGGTAAGCTAAAAAAGATATTGGCCCTAACACTATCATAGCTGGGGACTTAAATACCCCACTCGCCACCCTAGACAGATCATCAAGACAAAAAACAAACAAAGAGATCTGGAACATCAATGTTATACTTGACCAAATGGACTTATAATACCTACAGAACGTTCCACCCCAAAACCATGGAATATACATTCTACTCATCACCACATGGAACACACTCTAAGATCGACCACATCCTTGGCCATATATCAAGCATAAACAAATTCATAAGATTGAAATAATGTCATACACGTTCTTAGACCATAGCAAAATAAACATAAATATCAACACTGACCAATTTTCCCCAAAACCCACAAAGACATGGACACTAAACAACATGATGCTCAACAACTCCTGGGTCAACATGAAAATCAAAAATTCTGGGATGCTATGAAAGTAGTACTAAGAGGGGAATTCATATCACTGTGAACACACATGAAGAAAATGGAAAGATCACAGGTTAACGGCCAAACAAATCACATAAGAAAGCTGAAAATACAAGACCACCAAAACCCTAACTTCAGCAGAAGAATCCAGATCACCAAAATAAAAGCCCATATCCAGGACATAGAAGACAAAAAGATAATATAAAAAAATCAAAGAAACAAAGAGCTGGTTCTTTGAGAAGATAAACAAGATTGATGGACCACTAGCTACACTGACCAAGAAAAAGAGAGAAAAAGACTAATAAATACAATCAGAAATCCAAAAGATCAAGTCACATTCACCCTGAAGAAATACAAAAGATTATCAGAGACTACTCTGTACACGCGTATGAAAGCAAACTTGAAAACTTAAAGGAAATGAAGGACTTTCTGACATCACACAACCTCCCCAGGTTGAAGCAAGAAGAAATTGAGACCCTAAATAGACCAAAAATAATCCAGGACATCAACTATATCATAAGAAAACTACCTACCAAAAAAAAAAAAGTCCTGGAACAGATGACTTTCCAGCAGAATTCTACAAAACATACAAGGAAGAAGTGATACCAATTCTATTGAAAGTATTTCAGGCAATCAGGAAAGATGTAACTCTCCCCAAATCATTTTAGGATGCTAGCATCACATTGATACCCAAAGCAGTAAAGATTCAACAAAGAAAGAAAACTACAGGTCAACATCCTTGATGAACATAGATGCTAAAATTCTCAACAAGATCCTAGCAAACCACATCCAACAACACATCTCAAAAGTCATTCACCACGACCAAGTAGGTTTCATCCTTGGGATACCCTAAAAAATCTATACCTAGATGTTTCAGAGTTTTTATCAAGAAGGGGTGCTGGATTTTATTGAAAGCATTTTCCGATTGCTAATGCTGAACCAGCAGAATTCTACAAAACAAGGAGGAACTGATACTGTTTCAGCATTTGCAAGACCACAAGCGTAATTAAATACATCAACAGCTGTAAAAACAGAAACCAAATGATTTTATCATTAGATGTGGAAAAAGTTTTCAATAAAATCCAGCACCCCTTCTTGATAAAAACCCTCAAACATCTAGGCATAGATGGAACATACCTCAATAACCCATCTACGAAAAATCTGCAGCCAATATTCTGCTAAACAGACAGAAATTGGAACCATTTCCCCTGAAAATACGAACAAGACAAGGATGCCCACTCTCACCCCTACATTTCAACATAGTTTTGGAAGTCCTGCTAGAGCAATCAGATAAGAGAAGGAGATCAGGGGTATCCAAACAGGAAAGAGGAAGTTAAGTTATCCCTTTTTGCAAATGACATGATTCTATACCTCGAAAACCCAAGTGAAGCTTTCAAAAACCTCCTTGCATCGATAAAGGACTTTGGCAAAGTCTCAGGGTATAAAAATAAATGTGCAAAAGACAGTCACATTTCTATGCACCATCAATAAACAAACAGATACCCAAATAAAATACATGATCCCATTCACAATAGCCACCAAAATATGAAATACCTTGGCATCTTCCTAACCAGAAACATGAAAGACTTTTACAATAACAACTACAAAACACTGCTCAAATAAATCAAAGATGACACAAACAAATGGAAAAATATTCCACGATTGTGGACTGGAAGAATCGACATTGTTAAGATATCCATTTTACCCAAGGCAATTTACAGTGGGAGGTATCACACTCCCAGACTTAAACTTTATTATAAAACTACAATAATCAAAACAGCCTGGTATTGGTACAAGAACAGGCATATAGAGCAATGGAACAGAATAGAGATTTCGGAAGCAAAACCCCAACTTCTCAAGCAACTTATCTTTGACTAAGCCTCCACCAACAACCACTGGGGAGAGGAGAACCTATTCAATAAATGGTGCTGGGAAAACTGACTAACCACATGCAAAAGATTAAAACAAGCTGTCACCATACACAAAATTCAACTTTAAATGAATCAAAGACCTAAATGTACAACCTCAAACTATAAGAACCTTAGAAAATGCAGGAGACAGCCTTATGGAATTGGAACTGGCAACCAATTCCTGAACAAAACCCCAAGTTGCCATGCCATAAGAGATACAATAGAAAAGTGGGACCTCATCAAACTGACAAACTTCAGCAAAACCAAAAAATATTTGCCAAATGCATATCTGACAAGTGCCTGAAATCTAGGATCTACAAGGAATTCAAACATGCAGAAAATAAAAAAACAAACAGCCCCATTCATTACAAAGTGGCCAAAGATATAAATAGACACTTCTCAAAAGAAGACATACAAGCTGCCAACAGATACAGGAAACATGCTCAGCCTCACTAGTCATCAAACAAATGCAAATTAAAGCCACACTGAGATACTGCCTAACTCCAGTCAAGATGGCCATCACCAATAACTCAAAAAACAACAGATGCTGGAGAAGATGTAAGAAAAAGGGGATACTTCTACACTGTTGGTAGGAGTGTAAACTAGTATAGCCTCTGTGGAAAACAGTGTGGTGATTCCTAAAAGGTCTAAAAATGGACCTTCCATACAACCTGCAGTCCCTCTACTGTGAATATACCTGGAGGAACTCAACTCACTCTATGAAAAAGATACCTGCACACACATGTTTATTGCAGCATTGTTCACAAAAACATGGAACCAATCATGCTGTTCATTGAAAGAGGACTGGATTTATAAAAAGTGGTACCTATATATGATGGAATATTATGCAGCCACAAAAAAGGACAAAATTATGAATTTCACAGCAATACGAAGGGACTTAGAGGCTATAATACTGAGTGATCTATCACAGAAACAAAGAACTAAGTATCACATGTTCTCACCCCATAAGTGGACCTTGAGCAATGATCATAATACTATAAGAAAAGGATTGGCAGTAGTGGTAAACTGCCGGGGGCAGGACTGGCAGTAATGGGAAACTGCTAGGGGAGGTGGAGGCACACCTCATCAACAAGGGTACCTACATAATGAACATTTGTATACCTAACTCTGCATTATACCCTACATCTTTAAAAAAAATTAATAAAAAGTCTATGTGGAAATAGATAAGACATAAATATTATAAATTGATAATCCAAAAGTTTATAGGAATGTCAAATATACTGATTTTTCTGAAGGCTCTTTCCAAAACGAAATATTAAAATACAATCTGATATTGGTGTCTCTAGACCCTGACTACCCATCTCCTTAGACAGTTTACTTTTTAAAAAATCTTTTTCTACAGAATATGTAATTGTTTCTATCTCTTTAAATACATATAAGTGTGTGGAAAAACAAATATATTTTTACTCAAATATATTATGAATCAAAGGCCTCCAATCTGGCCAACATAATCCAGCACATTAAATGTTTTATTTTATTATTTACCTCATTAAGCATGATAAAACAGTTGAGGCAGTAATAATTTTTTTTTTTTTTTTTTTTGAGTTGGAGTCTCACTCTGTCACCCAGACTGGAGTGCAGTGGCCACTTCCGGCCACCGCAGCCTCGACCTGCTGGGCTCCAGCGATCCTTCTGCCTCAGCCTTCCAAGTAGCCGGAATTACAGGCATGCGCTACCATGCCCGGCTGATTTTTTGATTTATTGTAGAGATGAGGTCTCGCTGCCCAGGCGGGTCTCGAACCCGCGGGCTCAGGCAATTCACTCACCTCAGCCTCCCAAAGGCGCGGGATTACAGGCTGAGCCACCGAGCCCGGCTGAGGCAGTAATAATTAAATCCCCATTCCCATGACCAGGTCTTAGGAAGACATAACCAAAGGAAAGCTACACCCCTCACTTCCCATGTGCAAGGTCCACGAAGAGGTAGCAGAAAAGGCTGGTTTTCAGTGCTGGATTGCTGGTTGTGCTTCACACAGGGGAAGCTATACAAGATCTGCGGCCTCTTCACAAGATCAGGCTGCTGTGGTTGCTCCACAACCATTCTATTCTGATGATACCTTGAGCCCCAATTCTACTTCCTGCTCTTCCAATATGTAGAACTATGCCAGCAAACATGTTCAGGAGGAACACTAACTACTCATATTCATTATCCACATCCCTTCCATAGGAAAGAATATTCTGCCACGACAGTGACTCTTCCTGACTTAGTGCTAGACAAGAATTATTCTAGGTACACAGAAATATTTCATTAAATCCAAGGGTGGGGGTGCAAACAGGCTTCAAGAGCTACTCATTTAACCAAGAACTAGTAAGCCATTTGGAAACAAGAAACTTATCCTGTCTGTAGCGTTCTGAGGTGCAAGGTTTAAAGTTTCTTTCCCTCTCTCTCTTTTCTCTCTCTCCCTCCCTCCTCCCTCCTCCCTCCTTTTGTCTCTCTCTTTGTAAACTGAAATTCTCCTTTTTTCCATTCACATGCTGAATGTCTTAAATGTCTGAGATACTTAGTGTCTTTCACATTCAATTTCAAATTCACTAGAAATGGAATTAAATACAACTAATGATGGCATCAGGTGTCTATCCCTGGTCCAATCACTTATGAGCAGGGAGATAGGTTTCTGTAATTTATGGGCATATATGTAATAAATGGACAGCTGAGGCCTATTTCTGCAGGTTTGGAGTAGTTTATAGATAATGGATGTTGTGTGGGGGCAGACAACTCAATAAGTTGAGACACAGAAAACTGAGTCGTGTAATTTTTGCTAGCCATTCCTTCCTAAAGTAAAGATATTTAAAATCATACCACAATGTAGTGTTATTCTACTGGTGGTCACGCAGATAGATAAATATCTACCTGCTTTTTATATCTTTATATCTATACCTATATCTATAAATAGATCAGTTGATCTATTGACCTATGTGACTTATACTATCTATCTCCATCTATGTATCTATTGATTAATCTGTGATCTATGCTAGGTATATCAATCTTCATCTACTGGTGAATAGAAAGGTAGAAGTAGACATACTTTGTACATACGTACGTTTATTTAGTATATCTTTTTCTATATCTCTATCAGTATCTATTCATTTATAGACACTTAGGAACCTAGTTTTTTTAGACACTTAAGAGTCTTCCGTTGACAGATAGATACATCAAGTATCGATCACACTACAGTTATCAAAAGTTCAGCTCTTTTTCCAGGTAAGGCAATACTAGGAAATGTTCAGAGGAAGCTTGGTAGCAATTCTGTAGTTGGTAACTATTACCATTCTAAGTGGAAAGATAAGACAATCATATCTGCAAGGTCTGACAACAGCAGTGTCAGGCAGCCCCAAGCTCCTGACATAACCAAAAGGCTGACAACCTTGGTGCCCCCTAAGGCAGTATACCTGCCTAGCTTGAGTTATCATAGGGTACATAGCTTGAAGTAGCAGGAGCATGTTTTTTAAAGAAACTTGAAAACAACAATGGACCAGATGCTACCCAGCACAAAGAGAAACTTAACGGCCCCCTGTTAGGGGAAAGTGCATCTAACTCAGAACAAAGTCACTTAGAAGGAGCTCTCTTACATCAAGCTTCATATCATACCATATATCAGGTGAGCATATCAACTGAGAAAATAGTAAGCTATATGACCCTCTACTTGAAGGCTCCTTTGAACAACAATTACTGGAGTTCTTTAACCAGCAAATAAAACTGTTATGAAATCCATATTTTGCCTTTTGTTCACAAAAATAATTCTTCAAATAAATTTTATAAAATCTTTTGTTCAAGTTGAGATAAGCCATATGTCAAAATTAGGCAGTAATTATATTCCACATGAATGAAATAAAACTCCAAGACAGTTTGAATATAAGAGGATGGAAAATATATATCACAAAAATGTTAACAAAAGGACAGATGCTATAATCTATACTAATATCAGACTCAGTGCATAATATAAAGTATTATTAGACACAAAACGTGCACTTGAAACTGAATTGGTCAGTTCAACAAAATGACATTACAATCTTAACCTTGTATGCATCAAGTAAATTGATTCAAAAGAAAAAAATAAAGCAATTGCTACTGCAGAAGATATGTGTACACAGAAAAAATCTACATATAAGCTATTAGGATAAATACAGAAATGAATTTAGTAAGATCACTGGATATTCTGTTAATATAAAGGAGTCAATTATGAAGTGTGTGTGTGTGTGTGTGTGTGTGTGTGTGTGTGTGTGTGTGAAAATCAACACGCTGCTTCTAAAATTTATATGAAAATGAAAGGATGAAGAATAACAAAGATGATCTTCAAGGTCAAAGTTTGAGGGCTTACACTGCTGGATTTTAGTCTCATAAAGCTACAGTAATTAAAACTGTTATTTTTGAAGTAAGTTTAGACAAATTGACCAAGGAACAGCATAGAATCCAGATTATATTTACACTTACAAGGCCACCTGATCTATGACAAAGATGCCATTGTTATGCAATGAGGAAAGATTGGTCATTTTAATAAAGGATGCTTCATCAATTGAATATTCAGTCTTAACACTTATTGAGTTGACAAAAATAAAGTTCAGATAAATTAAAAATCTAAATATAAAATGTAAAGCAATAAAGCTTCTAAGAATATAGGTGGATGTCTTTAAGAAATTTTGTTTGCAAAGATATCTTAAACAAGACACAGAGAGCACTAACTGCAAGGAAAAGAGGGGGAAATTGAATTTTGTTAAAATTAGGAAATTCTGTTCATCAAAAGACACTATTCTGGGAGTGAAAAGATAAGCTAAAAAGTAGGAAATAATATATAAATAATTTTTACAAACAATAATTTGCAAAAGACTTCACAAAGTAGCATGATCAGATGGCAAGTATACAAAAAATGTTCAAAATCATTAGGTATCAGGAAGGAGCATTAAAATCACTATGAGATAATACTGCAAACCCATCACAATAAAAACCAATCAAAAGTAAAAGAACTGACATCCCCAAGTTTGGGTGAGATGTAGAGTAATTGCATTTCTCAGCTTCTGGAGGAAGTATAAAATAGTACTACTATTTGAGAAAATTGGCATTAGCAAGCTGCTGTTAATACCCAACATGGATGAATCTCACAGATACTATGTTGAGCAAAAAAAGACAGTCGCCAAAAATCACATATTATATAATTCCATGTATGTGAAGTTCAAAAACAGGCAAAAACTGAGCTCTGGTAATAGTAGTCAGGTTAGTATTTACTTTTAAGGGTAACTTACAGAAAGACAGGAAAAAGAAGCTTACTGGATAATGCTCTCCATCTTGGTCTGAGTAAAGAAAATATTCATTTTAAAAAATTCTTCAAGCTGTATCCTTAAGATTTGTGTATTTCATTGTATGTATGGTATAGTTCAATTAAAAGATTTGTAAAGGTTATCAAAGAAAAAAAATAAAGGAAAACAAAATATTAATTTACTTTGTCATTTTTATTTATTTATTTATTTTTGAGTTGGAGTCTCACTCTGTCGCCCAGACTGGAGTGCAGTGGCCGGGAGCAGTGGCCGCTCCCGGCCACCGCAGCCTCAACCTGCTGGGTTCCGGCAGCGATCCTTCCGCCTCAACCTTCCAAGTAGCTGGAACTACAGGCGTGCACTACCATGCCCAGCTAATTTTTTGATTTATTGTAGAGATGAGGTCTCGCCTGCCCAGGCGGGTCTCGAACCCGCAGGCTCAGGCAATCCACTCACCTCAGCCTCCCAAAGGTGGGGATTACAGGCTGAGCCACCGAGCCCGGCGTACTTTGTCATTTTTAAAAATAAAAATTATGTGATACTTTGATATATTAGCACATATACATAGTGTAATTATTATTATTGTCCACCTAAATGACATTATACATGTCCTCACATAGTTATCGTGTGTGTGTATGTGCATGTGTGTGTGTGGTGAGAGCATCTAAAATGTACTCTTTTAGGACATTTCCAGTGTATATTACAGTAATATTAGCAATAGTCATCGTGTTGTACATTAGATCACTAGATTTACTTCTTACTCTACAACTGCTATCTCTTCACTTCCCCACCTCTCTACCCTGATAACCACCTTTCTACTCTCTGTTTTTAATGTACTTAACTATTTCAGATTCTGTAAGTAAGTGAGATTATGTAGTATTTTTCTTTCTGTGTCTGATTTATATCATGGAGCATAAAGTCCTCCAGGTTTGTCAATGATGTCACAAATGGCAGAATCTCTTTTTTAAGGCTGACTAATATTCCCATGTGAGAGTGTGTGTGTGTGTGTGTGTGTGTGTGTGTGTGTATCTACAATTTCTTTATTCATTCATCTATCAATTAACATGTTATTTCTATATCTTGGTTATTGTGAACAACACGGCCATGAACGTTAAAGCTCATATATCTCTTCAAGATACTGAATTTCATTTCCTTTGGGTATCTACTTTAAAAAGGATTGCTGGATTATGCAGTAGTTCTACTGTTAATTTTTTGAGGAAATTCCATACTATTTTTCATAATGGTTGAACCAAATTACATTCCTTCCCATGGTGTACAAGGCTTCCTTTTTCTCCACATCCTCAACAACATTTAGCTTTTAGCTTTTTGATAGTAGCCATCTTAACAGGTGTGCAGTGATATCTCACTGTGGTTTTGGGTTGCCTTTCCCTGATGATTAGTGATATTGGGCAACTATTGGCCATTTTTTCCTCTTTTTTGAAAAATGTCTATTTCAGTATTTGCCCATTTTAAAATCAGGTTGTTTAATCATTGAGTTGTTGGTGTTTCTTATATGTTTTGAATATTCATCCCATATCAGATGTATGGTTAGTAAATATGTGCTCCCATTCCATAAGTTGCCTTTCTATTCTGTTGATTGTTTTACTTGCTGCACAGAAGCCCTTTAATTTGATGTGGTTTTACTTGTTTCTTTTTGCTTTTGTTGCCTGAGATTTGGCTGTCATATCCGTGAAGTCATTGTCAAGATCTGTGAAATCATTGCTAAAAAAAGTTATGGAGCTTTTCTCTTATGTTTTCTTCTAGGAGTTTTATGTCTTACATTTAAGTCTTTAATCCATTCTGAGTTTATTTTTGTATATGGTATAAGGGTCCAATTTTATTCTTTTGCATGTGGCTATTCAATTTTTCCAACACCATTTATTGAAGAGACTATTTTCCCCCATTGTACAAAGGGAACCCCCCCAAGATAATTATTTTTTGGAGAGCAGGACCCTTGTAGTGCAGGCTTCCCCTACTAGATTAGTGTTCCAGGAACCCATCAGTATCAGTGTACCAGTTAGCATTGTTGTGAGAAACTGCATTTGGCTTCAGTGAATTTTTTTTTTTTTTTTAGATTCTTTCAGTGCATATGCCCATCTCATAATGGGTGATTTATAAGTTTACCTGCCCACACTGCACTGAGCATTTAGCAGTTTTGACAAAAAATGACATGACCTCCATGACCTCCATGCCCCACCCTCCCTGTTCACCTGATCTTACTCCCCAAGTGACTTTTTTGTTTGTTTGTTTCCCCAGATAAAACAAGTCCTCAGAGGGAAACGTTTTGCTGATGTGGAAGAGGTGAAATGAAAAATGGCAGAAGCACTAAAAGGCATCAAAGTCGATGAGTTCAAAAACTATTTTGAGCAGTGGAAAATGCATCTCAGTAGGTATATTACATCAAATGGAGAGTACTTTGAAGGTGACTAAGTTTAAACATGTAAGAACAAATACACAATTTTTTATAAATAAATTCCATTTTGGGGGGTCCCCCCTTATATATTTTTGGCACCTTTGTTAAAAATCAGTTGACTATATAAGCTTAGGTTTATTTCTGAGCTCTCGGTTCTGTTCCATTGGTTTCTGTGTCTATTTTAATGCTCTTTTTTATTTGTGCTTTATTACTATAGCTTTGTAATATTAAATTGAAATCAGGAAGTGTGATTCTTCCAACTTTTTTCTTCTTGCTCAAGATTGCTTTGGCTATTCTGGGTCTTTTCTGATTCCATATGAATTTTAGAATTGTTTTTTCTGTTTCTATGAAATAAATGCCATTGGAATTTTAATAGGGTTTGTGTTCAATCTGCATGTTGCTGGTATAGGTCACTTTTATTATCTTCTTTCTAGTTATTTGTATTTTCAATTTTTTTCATTAAGCATATATTTATTGTGCATTAATAAAAAACAAGTTATTTATAGTAACACAAATCCAGTCTTGTATGACTAATTTTAAGTCCTTTGGCAGTAAACACAATGTGTCAATTTAAATATTAAAGCTCTTGCTCTTTATTTTAAGTAGAATCATTTTAGATCATGTTGTTATTTACTAGTTACCATAACCTAGAGATGGTCAATTCTCTTAGGTCAATATCATGATGACTACAGCATTAATTTTTTATCTTGCCATGGGCTTCTTATCTGTCTTAGGGTTCTCCTTTTACATATTATATTCATTTTGTAGGTTTTGTTGCCAGAATTTTAGTAATTTTATAATTGAGTCAGATTGTGTATATTCAGATTCTCCATCTACCACTTAATAAACACGCCCTTAGAAAAACAACAGAACATTTATGCTGTTCAGTTTCCTTACAAAGTCATGCAGAGTCTCATTTCACTGTGAATCAAGTATTTAATCTGAAAGATGCCCCGGAAGTTTGGAATGTTACAAGCCAACTTCGGTAACTGCTCAAACTCCACCATCATCCGCCTCCTCTAGGTCACACAGGCTAACTCCCAGATGTGACTTGCCATTTTAGTAAACATGCATGATTTATTTTCTAGAACATCCGAGTTTTGTCAACAGAAGCAGCTACGCTTTCAGTTATAATTAGTGGCTTTCAAAGTACTGACACAGTTTTTGTCCTGCGAGTTGATGAGTTTGGCCCCCGAGGGATGTTGCAATTCTCAGTACTGCACTGCCAGCCTGGGATTCACACGGTGGCTGGGGACGCCATGGCATCCGGATAAGGGAATGCAGTAGCGCCTGAGAACTTGGGGATGCCAACAGCTGCATAGACCCCAAGAAGTGTTACAGTCCTCTAAGTTTGGGCTCAGTGAGCCGAGCCCCAAAAAGTGTTTGCGGCTCTACAGGTTCAGCGGCCGGCAAACCAGACCCCCAAGGAGTGTTACAGCTGCATCAGTTTCTTCAGCAGTGCCAGCTCCACAGGCTCTGTCGGTTCCGTGGTTCCTTAGACTGGTTCTGGCGTGTGCCACTCTCCTAGTCAGCAGCTCTTCTAGTCCAGCAGTTCCCGGTTCTTGTCTGCACCCAGGAAGAATGAGGGACGAGGACAACTGGAGGGTGAGTAAGCAGGAATTTATTTAGAAGACAGAAAAGCTCCTGGGAGATGGAGGGGACCCGAAAGGGCTTTTCCAGCTAGGGCTAGCCCAGATGTTTATATAGTCTTAAGAGTGTGCTGATTGGTTAGCACTGGCACCAATCAGCGAAAGGCACCATGGTGTGGGATAGGAAATACATCAATCGGGAGTAGATTGGGAAGGGCAATCAGGGGAAAAGCTGCAAAAATAGAACTCTATGGACCTGGAATTGGGGTGTGCTCACTCCATTCCCAGGGACTTGCAGGGGAAGCTTTATCGGGAACCCACCCTAATCTGCCTATCTAGTGTCTTCCTTTCTCCTTTCTCACTACTGCTTCATGATGGCTTTCATTTTAAACAACACTAAGATGGTGACTAAAGTGGTATCTTAAAGATATTTTTATTTACATGTTTAAGGATATGAATTGAGTCCCTCCTGTGTTCTAGGTAATGCACTAGTCACCAAGAATTCTGCAATGAAACAGCAGACAGACTACAGGGCAATATGATTGGTGGGAGGAACATAAACACAAATAAACAAAGTGGGGGGGGAAATGTTGTGATAGAAGTGAAGGGGTTAAAATCCAAATCCAAATCTTCCAAATCTTTCTTGGAAGTCATTCCTACACTTAGATCCAGACAAGAGGGGCCCTTGTTCTGGCCCTCTGCCTCAAATGGCTCTAGGAATTAGATGACTGTGAGGCATCCACAAGTGAACCAGTGATATCGGCCAGACCCGGATCTGTTCTGCCCATGCACAGTAAATCAATTACTGTGGCATGAGTTTTGCAAAAGAAAAAAGATTCATTCACAAGTTCATCAAATGAGAATGTTGAAAAACAGCTCTCCTGTCTGCCTCCCCAGAGATAAGGCTTAGGAATATTTCTTTTTATTTATTTATTTTATTATTATTATTATTATTTTTTGAGTTGGAGTCTCACTCTGTCGCCCAGACTGGAGTGCAGTGGCCGCTCCCGGCCACCGCAGCCTCGACCTGCTGGGCTCCGGCGATCCTTCCGCCTCAGCTTTCCAAGTAGCCGGACAGGCATGCGCTACCAGCCCGGCTGATTTTTTTGATTTATTGTAGAGATGAGGTCTCACTGCCCAGGCGGGTCTCGAGACCGCGGGCTCAGGCAATCCACTCATAGCCTCCCAAAGGCACAGGATTACAGGCTGAGCCACCGAGCCCGGCTAGGGATATTTCTAACTTAGGGAAGTAGAGTGGTCTGAGGCACAGGTAAAGGTGATTGGCACTGAGGTAAAAACGAACTGGTTTGTTCTGCACAAGCATAGCCAGATTTTATGGCATTTCATAAGACATGTGAACCGAAAATGATTGTGTTAGCATACTCTGTGGGAGGGTTTGGGGGCTTCTGGCATCAAGAGGCCACCTCTCAAGCACTTGCATAGGTCAGTTGAAGTGCCCTTAGTTTAAACCTGTTTGAACTGGACAGGAGGAAACCCAAGCTCCTGGAAAAAAAAAACAAAAAACAAACAAAAAAAAAAAACTGAAGCTACCATTACAATGGTGACCTCTAAATGTTATCTATAATGTAACCAGTGAAGGTTGTTTCAGCATTCAGCAGTGTGGTCTTCAACTACTGCAGACTTGTGCTTTGTGAAAAATGAAAAAAAAAAAAAAGCAAGCAACTAAAAACAAGTAGGGCAGGCAAACCTGATCCAATTAACCTCTCTATTTCACCAATTTATTCAAAAACATTTGGACTTCTCCATCACTCAGTGTTCAGATGCAGTGTTCAGAGTGGGCACAGTGCAGCCTAACACAGATCTTCAAGACTAACCTTGGTTAGATACCAGGGGAAAGCTTATTTAGTTCTCTTGCTTTGCACCCTCAAAATAAAAAAGGTTGCTATATTCAAGGACTGAGAAGGTTTATGGGTCACGTTGCAGCTGTACTGAGAGACTGACTTTTGCTTCTGAATTTCAGAAGCACACATTTCTAGGTATGACAAGATAGCAATTACCCTGTCAAATTTTTCCTTTCTAAGAGCTTGCATATAGTAAATTCTTCTGTAATGAAGTATGAAAATAGTGCTAAGTGATCATTTTCTTCTCTTCATGACCTAATTCATGATTTTGGAGGTAGACACTAAACTAACACATAAATTAACTAAATTAACACTAAATTAACACAGTATCATAATATGTGTACTTATTGGCAAAGAAATATTTTGCATATTAAACAAATTATTTTACTCTTGAGTTTGTATCTATGTAGATCTAGGCGTAACATGGTTTGGAGTGTGATATCAAATTTTTTACACCTAGGTGGACATTGGATGGTAGAATTGAGTAGTTTTATTAAATATGTATTGAGGCTTAAGAAAAATTTTAAATTAAATCAAAAATTTTTAATTAAAATATAATATCAGCTTTATTTTTATAATTTTAACTTAAAGATATTGGTATTCACTAATTAAGATTTGCGTTTTTAGTTTTTATAAATGTTTTCAAATATTTTAGAAGATAGATAACTATTTTGGAAAGCCAAAAATAATTTAAATTATTTAATTTTTTCATTTCTTTTAGATTTTTATACACATTGAATACGGTTTTTTTTACATTTTAATCTTTTAAATCAGGAATCGGCAAACAATGGCCAATGAAACAAATTCAGCCCACTACCTGTTTTTGTTAAAGTTTTATGGGAACATAGCCAGGCCAATTTGTTTATACAGTATCTATGGACGCTTTCACTCTACAATGGTAAGGCTGAATAGTTGCAACAGAGACCTTTTGTCCTACAAAACTTAAAATATTTACTCTTTGACTCTTAGAAAATGTTTACCTACCTACTTTAGATCATTTGGAATGAAAATGAGTCCATGAGTCTACTTTTCCATGTCTAAAATCTTCTTTATAATAATTTACATCATTTTCCTATTTCATTTTGCATTTTCTCAGACCTGTCTTTCATAAACCTGAATTTTATGTTGCCTTTCATAAGGCTTTTTTTTTTTCAGTTTTTCTTTCCCTAAATTTAAGTGACTCACCTTTTATTTCCTTCTAGTGTTTTTCTTTTTTTGAGTCAGAGTCTCACTCTATTGCGCAGGCAGTGGCATGCTCATGACCACCCCAGCATCAACCCACTGGGCTCCGGCATCCTTGCGCTACCACACCCAGCTTATTATTTATTTATTTATTATAGAGATGAGATCTCACCAAGTTGCCTGGGCTGGTCTCGAATCCGCTGGTTCAGGCAATCCACTCGCCTTGGTCTCCCAAAGTGCTGGGATTGCAGGATGAGCCACTGAGCCTGGCCCTTCTAGTGTTTTATAATCTCCATTTTGTACTAGTATAACTCTTCCTTGAATTAATGTTTTTGGATACATACCCAGTAGTGAGATTGCTAGATTATATGGAAGATCTATTTTTAACTTTTTGAGGAACTTCCATACCATTTTCCATAATGGCTATATTCCTGAAAAAATGCTAAGTGAGTGCATATTAAGTATTCTCACCACAAAAGTGATAACGATTTGAGATAATGCATTTGGTAATTGGTGAGATTTAACCATTCCACAATGTCTAAGTCCTTCAAAGCATTATATTGTAAGTTATAAATACACACAATTCTATACATCAATTTTTTAAAAATAAACGCATTTGAAAATAAAAAAAGTTTATGAATTCCTTGAGTCTTATTTCTTTCTATGAAGGCAAAATAAAATTTACTACCTTTTAGTGGAGTAACATGATATATATTAGAATGAACTACTCAGTGTGTGTATGTATTTATTTTATATAAGTCCCCTCACAGATCTCTAAATGATGGTCACTGAATGTTTTTAAAGGATAAATTAAGTTGGTCAGATTTAGGAATTACTATTTTAGCTTCATCTCCATCCTTTTCTGAATTGCTTATTTATAATCTTTTTTCTGTATTTCTTATTTATAAAATCATTTTTATAGATTAGAGTCATAATTCTGAAAAGAAAAAGTAGGATGAGCAGGAGTAGGTAAAAGAAGAAAGAATGAAGTTGTCAAAGTTCTGTCAAAAAATTAATTAATTAATATAACAAGCTAAAGATATTCATTACATTTAGTAATACGGAGAGGTCATGATGAAATGGGTGAGAAAAATTTCCATGGAAGGAGGGCCAGAGGGCCAACCTGCGGTGTAGAGAGGAACACAGTCACGCATCACATAACAACAGGGAAATACTCTGAGAAATATGTCATAGGCAATTTTGTCCTTATATAACATAAAGTGTACTTACACAAACCTAGACAGTCTAACCTATTACATCTAGGCTATTTGTTGTAGCATATTGCTCCTAGGCTGCAGGCCTGTAAAGTGTGCTGCTATACTGAATACTATAGGCAATTGTAACACAATAGAAAGTATTTTAAAGATACAGTAAAGATACAGTATAAAAGATTAAAAAATGGTACACTTGTATAGGACATTAATGAAATTTGCAGGACCAGAAGTGGCTCTGGGTGAGTCGGTGAGTGAGTAGTGAAGGAATTCAGACCTAGGACATTACTGTACACAACTGTCGATTTTATAAACACTGCACCTTTAAGGTACCACATATTTGTTTTTAAAATAAAGTGTGCCAGGTGTGGTGGCCCAATCTCATAATTCCAGCACTTTGGAAGGCCAAGGCAGCAGAATCACTTGAGGCCAGGAGAGACCAGGCTGGAAAATATAGTGAGACTTCATTTCCACAAAAAAGAAAAGAATTTGCCAGATGTGGCGGCACATGCCTGTAGTCCCAGCTGAGGCACAGGGTTGAGGGGTGGGATGGTTTGCTTGAGTGAAGATGTTCGAAGCTGCAGTGAGCAAGTTTGCACCACTGCACTCCAGCCTGGGCAGCAAAGCAAGACCCTGTCCCCCACCAAAAAAATAAATAAATAACCAAAGAAACAAACAACAAACAAAATTTTTTTTGAGTCAGGGTCTCGTTCTGTTACCCAAACTAGAGTGCAGTGGCATGATCACGGCTCACTGTAGCCTCTGCCTCCTGGGCTCAGGCAGTCCTTCTACCTCAGCCTCCCAAGTAGCTGAGACTACAAGCACACACCATCACGCCCAGTTATATATTTTTATATTTTAATTTGTTGTAGATACGGGGTCTTGCTCTGTTGCCCAGGCTGGTCTCGAACTCCTGGGGTCAAGTAATCTTTCCACCTCAGCTTCTCAAAGTGCTGGGATTACAGTCAAGAACCATTGTACCCGGCCTCAAAAAATTTTTTCTAATAAAAAAATCAAAAATAAAGTAATTGTGCTATGACATTATGACAGCTATGATGTCAATAGGTGATAGTCATTTTTCAGCTCTATTATAATCTAATGGGACCATTGTCAAATATGTGGTCTGTCATTAACCAAAATTTCATTATGCAGTATGTGATTGCAAATGAAAGATGAGGAACAGAGGTCGTGGTTTAGGATGGGTTAATTCTTCACGTGTTAAGCATGAAGATATTAAATTATACCGCAGGATTTTAAAGTAAAGTTTATCTTAAACTTCTAATTTTGTGGGTTAAAAAAATCTGTTTGTATTTTTGCAATCTACTTTTAATATTGCTATACTTAATACTATTTCAACCCACTCAACCATGGTATTTAATATTCAGCAGGGTTATGACTGTCTTTCTGGAGCCTATAATTCCCTAGGCATTGTCTCATGTACATTTGTAGTGGCATTTGTATTCTTAAATCAATTTTATCATAAACTGGAGTAGTCTTTGCAATTTTCTCACTATTTGTGAAAGATTATTTCTAGTCTACATATATTCACATATGGCTATAATTTTGCCTCATTTACAAATCTAATGACTCTAAGAAAGATTATTAGAGGTCCATTTGTCATGATATTTTATTAATAGATATATCTTAATATGTAAAATGTTGAACTCATTTGTTTTTAAAAGCTCCAAATGTCTATTTAATAGTCAGTCCTATATTTAACAGAATATATATTAAGCTGGTTTATCTGAGAGAGTTTTCTATTGTGCCCTTTTGGGAAATTAGAAGAAATATCACTTGTTTTCCATCTTTCTTTTTTACATCTGTCTACATACATTTTAAATGATTTTGCCTAAGGACTATGAGATTACAATTAGCAGAATCATTGTTAATTTAAGCATTCAGATCTCTATACTGATGAAGACTAAAATAATGTTTATAAAAGTTTCACATTAATTTCACACATGTAAGAGATTTTCAGACAAATTAGGAGATATTATATATACATTGAGTCTTATAAAATCCATCTTATTTTCTGTAACTGTAATTTCTTACATCTTTCTACCTTTGTGAGTTCTAATTTTCTGATTTTCTAAAAAATATAAAAATAACACTTCATTAAAGTAATAATTATGTTTCACTGAGAATTTTTGAAATACTTCATATTTCAACAATGTTTGAAGAGTAACCAGCATAATGACAGTGTAGAAGGTAACCTGTTCATGTCCCCCCACAACCTCAAGAATTCTGCACCAATCACAGTCGAAATGTCTCTACAGGAGCCTCAGGATACAGGTGGGAGTTTGTGAAAAACCAACAGAGCTCAGGACATAGACGGGTTATTTTAAGAATGCAGACCAACATGTTGTCTGACCTGCCAAGCTTGCTCCAGGATTGAAGTCTAGAAATGGACCAGTCTCCCAGGGAGCTTGGCTACAGCCCCATTTGGTCTTGAGCCTGCAATCAAAATCTGCCACGATATCCAAAATGAATAGCCCATACTATTACCTTGGTGGAAGGACTTGTCTCCCTGCTGACATTGGTCTTGGCAGTGAACCTGAAAGTTGCCCTGTGGCACTACTCCGACCTCCTTCAGCTGAGGTCCCAACTCAGAGCTATTCACACAAGGACCCAGAATGCCCATATTTCATAGCCTTAAAGTCTGAGCCTCCTTGATGGGATCACCAACCTCCATCCCACCACAGACTGTAAGGGGTCCAATTTCAGCTAACTGCTGGGCCCTACTGCTATACTCAGGAAACTACCCCATCTGTGCAAGGACTCATTGAGAGATATACACCCTTCTGAGTCAACGAAACAGGCTTTCCAGCCTATGTCCCACAACAGATCTCAAGAGGACCCAATCTCAGGCTCCTCCTGCTGCAGTAAGAGAATTATCTCATCTGTGCAGGGACCTCCTGGGAGACATCTGTGCATCTGAGCTGATGTGATAGACACACCAGCTTTCATCCCAAGCAAATCCTAAGGAGACACAGTCTCAGTTCCAGCCCCTCCTGCTACAATTGAGAAACTATCCATCTGTTCAGAAACTTTCTGGGTAATGTGCACCTCTCTGAGGTGAGAACAAGCTCTCTAGCCTCTATCCCACATAAGAACACAAAGTGGGCCAAGTCTCAGTTGCAGCCCTTTCAACTGCAATCAAAGAACTATCTTGCCAGAGTCCAGCTCCTGCCAGGTCTAGGGTACCCTGAAGGTGTGAACAGCGTAGGCGAAAGAATGCATTTTGGACACCTGACTCTGTTGCAGGACAGATGCCATTTATTGTTAATTAACAAAGAGCTTTTATACCATTCATATAAGGGAAAGGACAAAGAAAATTCCTTCACACACATCATCCTTTAGAAGTTATGCCATCTAGTGGTCTTAAAATCAACAGACAGGCCCAAAACACTAACTACTTTCAGTTAATGAGTCTTAAGATAAGTTTAAAAGGAGTTTTACTTCAACTAAATATAAAGCATCACTTAATCTACAAGGCTTACTTTGACTTCTGTTATATATCACTTGTCTAATTTAAAAAGCCTTAGAATCACCAAAATAAAACTATAGATTGTACCTAGTGATAGTAGGAATATGAGACCTATTAACTTGACCAAAAACAGTGGCTAACATTCAAAGAATAACTATGAAAGTGGCTTACTGTGAAAATACATACACTAATCTTTACTCTGAATAAACATATAAAGTGAACTAAACATAATGAAATAAAACTAACACAACTGAAATTATTATGGTTGTATAATTTCTAATGAGCTTTAAAGTTTAGGTTAATGATGGTTTGGGGGATGGTTTGGTGGACGTGTTTTCCTTTATGCTTGGCAACCTCCTGGAAAATATCTTTGTCTTAAGATAGACACTAAAGAAATTATTATTATCTTTAAGGCGCCAACTTTATCATCATGTGAACTTAAACTTATGAACCTAAAACAATCTTCAAAGTAATTATAAAACATTAAACTACAGCATTAAGACTTAATTAATGATTCAGAGTAAAACCTTGTTAAACAAAGTCAAAGCCTAATAATTTTTGGCAACCCTTATATATATGTATATTGATTATATAAACTTGCATGATTTTACATTTACCAATTATATTTAATACACAGATAATACAATTATCATGTCTAGAATAGTACTACCAGCAACTCTTTTCAAAACAGACCCAAATTACAGTCCTTGAAGTGCTTCAAGAAAGTTTTCAGGTGCACATTTCTCCATGTATCAGGAGTTTTCTCTGGGGTTTCTATGATCTTCAAAGCTTCGTAATCGCCTTTCCTGTCCAGGTGAATTCATTGCTTTTCTCTTGTCTTGCAGTATATATTCCTAAAGAAAACTCAAAAGAAGCTTTTAATGATGTTTCCCAGACCCCCAAGGTTGCTTTCTGTATTCGGTTAATTTATCATAAAAGTATCCAATTAATATATCATGAATTCAGTGAAAATCTATTCTATACATGTTAACTCAAAATCTTAACTATTGAATTAAGTAAAAAACCTTAATGATTAATCTTTGCCCTAAGTCCATAGAAACAATGTTATAAATCACCTACATAACTCCTAGGTATGTGTCAGAACTTATAATGAATTTCTAATGAACTTACTATGAACTTGTGCTTCTAAAAAATCTTATGTCTAAATACTAAACTACATAATTCTAAATCAAATAAGGAGTGAATATACTTATATCATTTTTTACTCAAGCAATATCTAGTAACTTATAATCAAGTGAAAGAAAGCATTTTTGATGTGCTTCAGAGTTTAACCATTGCATATGTTAGAAAAGGCCACATGGCATGGTGGAAATGGAAAAATGAACCATGACATTCCTAGGTTAGCTGTGAGTACTTCACATAAACATATTATTTTCTTCATGCTCAGCTGCACAGAATTCTTCAGCCGTATCAACAGCAAAGACGGAAGACAGAAGGGCCTCAGCTGCTCGGACTCACTTTGTGGCCGGGGGTCCTCAGTGTACCTGGACTTTGTCAACCAGGTGGGCCTCCAAGGCTGGCTCTCAACACTATCTCATCTGCACAGAGACATTTAGGAGATGCACACCACCAGTCTGAGTCAACATGGGAAGCATACCAGCTTCCAGCCCACACAAATCCTGAGGGATCCAGTGTCAACTTTAGCTCTTTTTATTGCAGCTGGGCACCCGTCTCACCTATGTTGAGATCTTTTGGGAGCAAAGACTGCCTGGGCCACCAGGACAGTCTTCTGGATTTAAGTTCCTGGCCAGCATTCCTGTACTGCCTCATTTATAAAATGAATGACTCATCTTGGTCACTATATGAGTGATTAGTGCAATAACTAAAAAAAACCTCTAAGTATTTTAAACAAAAATAGATTTAATATGAGAATTTGGGCTTAACAATGGGAATTAGGTTTTACAAACACCAAATTCCCATTACCGGGTTTTCACAAAAGGGATTTACAATTGGAGTCCCAGGTGTGGGCTGGGATTCCAAGTTTCCAAGAGTGAGTCCCCAGAACCCTACAGAAATGGCCTGCCTCTAGGTAAACAATTAAAAATCGATCTATGAAAAACTGAATTTAAGAATGCATTACCATAAGCTGCAATAAAACAGAATGAGTAAGCCTTTACTGCTCCAATAGCAAGTGTCTCTTGACAACCACATAACTATTGGGGGCTAGAGGAGACACTCTACTACTACTGCAGGAAAACCCACATCTCCATAACTCTGCTTGCCAGCAAAGAACTACTAAGTTAAAAGTAGCAAGCAGATGGCTTCCACTCTCTTCTACCTCCCAAATCACATTTAAGTTCATTTAATCATGAAACCCCAAGTGCATCACCTTTTAAAGAACTTATAAAGTATGAGTTTATAGCTTTCTGGCCCTTGCAGTCTAGCAAGTTGTTGAGAATAGATGCTGATTTATCCGTTGACATGTTAAAGACAGTCAGTTTAGTTGCTGCTGAGTCCACACTTCGGTTGCTTATATAGGGAAAACTGAGGAATTAAATAGAAGCTCAAGCATCTTGAGAACCAGCAGTAAACACAGCTTAGCAACCTGATCAGGGAGCAGTCTTAGAAACAAACACACTTAGGAGGTCAGTAGTACTGATAAGTATAAGTGCCTTTGTACCTGCCAAATATAATATTATGCCTTACCCTTCCTCATCTCCAAAGGCACATAATTGTGGCCATAATTTTAAGAAATTCTCAATGTATGTTTCATTGAGTTATTTTTGTTAATGATAACAGTAATGAAAAATAGCGTTTTAACTCTATGGTTCTCTATCTTGATTTTACTCATTCCTTGAACTCTATCTCCCCTGATTTTCACCTTATCACTACTTGCTGAGTTCTCTCTTGCTTATTAAAATGTTTACTTTGAATTTAGAGTCAATCATACTCAGTAATCTATCACAGAAACAAAGAACTGAGTACCACATGTTCTCACTCATAAGCAGACCCTGAAAATTAATCATAATACTATAAGAAAGGGACTGGCTGTAGTGAGACACTGCCAGGGGAGGTGGGGCACATAACATCAGTGAGGGTACCTGATCTCAAACCAGGCAAAGTGGGGACCAAAGGGAAACCCAATCTTTACCTGTATGATGATCACTTATCTACCTAATCCTGAATTATGCTCCACATCTTTACAATTAAAAATAAATAACTGCAATGTGAGTCTTAGTACTGTTATGTAGGAGACCATCTGTGAACACTTGTGCCAAGGGCATAATACAAAAGTAATTTGTGGAGAAGCAATACAAAGCTCCTAAGAGCCAGTCTGTGATCTTCTTCTCAGGAATCATGATGCATCATTTACCTGCCTTTGCTCCTGATGCAATTTGCTCCTGATGCAATACAGTTTGTTATTGAATCTGTTCTACTAAACTTACAGAACATGTTTGTAGAATAAGAAGCGACAGTTGGCACTTTCTCCTGTCAGCAAGCTTGCCTTGTAATGAGCAAAATTTTCCATATTGTGCAACTTTCTATAAATATTCCATTTTCTTCTGTTTGTATACATTGAGCTTATGTGTAGATGGCCAGATTTTCCCATGTTGCTTTGGCAGATGTTACATATGCTTTCCAAATGCACTAACCTCCCACCCCACCCCCCACACACAAAACCCCCCCAAAACCCCAAAAAGTTGTAGTTTTGAAAATGTTGCTTCATTTTCTCCAGAAATTAACATAGTCTGGAGTCACTATTAGAATTTACTTTGTAGAGGTTTAAAGTAGCTATGATGGTTGGAAATTATTTTTAATATTGAACTGCAAACTTCATTTAAAATTTTCTGAATATCAGATGGAGTGTTTTTGACAGTGGAATTATGCTGATTTGTTTCTTTTACTGGTTTCTCTATCCCACTGGGATTGAATTATTTTATAAGAAATAACAGAACATCAAATTTTTTATTTAATTTAATTTTTTTTAAAGATGTGAGGTACAATTCAGCATTAGGTATACAAATGTTTGTTATGCATATATCCTTGTTGATGAGGTGTGCCCCCCACTACCCTGACAGTTTACCACTATGGTCAATCACAACTCCCTACCCCGGCAGTTTCCCACTACTGCCACTTCTTTCCTTATAGTAGTACCATAATTGTTCAAGGTCCACTTATGAGTGAGAACATGTGATACCCAGTTCTTTGTTATGTGATAGATCACTCAGTGTTATAGACACTAAGTCCATCCAAGTTGCTATGAAGTTCATAATTTTGTCCTTCTTTATGGCTATATAATATTCCATTGTGTATATATACTACATTTTTTTCATCCTGTCCTCTTTTGGTGGACATCACGGTTGGTTCCATGTTTTTGCTATTGTGAATAATGCTACAATAAACATGCATGTGCAGGTATCTTTTTCATAGAGTGATTTGAGTTCCCCCGGGTATATTCCCACAGGGAGACTGCAGGGTTGTATGGAAGGTCAATTTTTAGATCTTTTAGAAATCTCCACACTGTTTTTCACAGAGATTGTACTAGCTTACACTCCCATCAACAGTGTAGAAGTGTCCCCTTTTCCCTGCATCCTCTCCAGCATCTGTTGTGTTTTGAGTTATTGATGATGGCCATCTTGACTGGAGTTAGGCGGTATCTCAGTGTGGTTTTAATTTGCATTTCTCTGATGACTAGTGAAGCTGAGCATTTTTTCATGTATCTGTTGGCAGCATGAATGTCTTCTTTTGAGAAGTGTCTATTCATATCATCTTTTGCCCACTTTGTAATGGGGCTGTTTGTTTTTTTCATTTCTGCACACTTGAGTTCCTTGTAGATCATAGATGTCAGGCCTTTGTCAGAAATACACTTGGCAAATATTTTTTCCCAGTCTGTGGGCTCTCTCCCTGCTCTTTTGATGCTTTCTCTGGCTTTGCAGAAACTTGTCAGTTTGATGAGGTCCCACTTGTCTGTCTTATCTCTTATGGCATGGCCACTTGGGATTTTGTTCAGGAATTGGTTGCCAGTGCCAATTTCCATAAGTATGTCTCCTGCATTTTCTAAGGTTCTTATAGTTTGAGGTTTGACATTTAGGTCTTTGATCCATTTAGAGGTGGTTTTTATGTATGGTGATAAGTAGGAGTCTTGTTTTAATTTTCTGCATGCCAGTTTTCTCAGCACCATTTACTGAATAGGTTCACCCCTCCACAGTGGTTGGTGGTGGAGACTTTGTCAAAGATGAGTTGGTTGAGAAATGGAAGTTTTGCTTCTGGAATCTCAATCCCATTCTATTGGTCTATATGCCTGTTCTTTTACCAATACCTGGCTGTTTTAATTATTGTAGCTTTATAATACAGTTTAAAATCTGGGAGTGTGATACTTCCCACTTTGTTTTTTTGTTTGTTTTTGTTTTTTGCTGAGGACTGTTTTGGCTATTTGTGGTCATTTATGTTTCCATATGAATTCCTGTATGTCGTTTCCAGGTCTGAGAAGAATGCTGCTGGTAGTATAATGGGTATTGCATTAAATCGGTAGATTGCCTTGGGTAGGATAGACATTTTAACAATGTTGATTCTTCCAATCCATGAACATGGAAGATTTTTCCATTTGTTTGTATTACCTTTGATTTCTTTGAGCAGTGTTTTATAACTTTTGTTGTAAAGGTCTTTGACTTCTCTAGTTAGAAAGATGCCACGGCTTTTCATTTTTTGTGGCTATTGTGAATGGGATTGTGCTTTTTATTTGGGTTTCTGTTTGTTTATTCTTCGTATATAGAAGTGCAACTGTGTTTTGCACATTTGTTTTATACCCTGAGACTTTGCCAAAATCCTTTATCAGTGCAAGGAGATTTGTGACAAATTCTCTTGGGTTTTTGTGGTATAGAATCATGTCATCTTCAAAGAGGGATAACTTGCCTTCCTCTTTTCCTATCTGGATACCCCTGATCTCCTTCTCTTGTCTGCTCTAGTTAGGACTTCCAAAACTGTGTTGAAAAGGAGGGGTGAGAGTGGGCATCCTTGTCTTGTTCATGTTTTCAGGGGAAATGATTCCAATTTTCATCTGTTTAGTAGTATGTTGGTTATATGTGGGTTTTTCATGGATGGCTCTTACTATTTTAAGCTATGTTCTATCTATACCTAGATGTTCAAGCATTTTTATCAAGAAGGGATGCTGGATTTTATCAAAAGTTTTTTTCTGAATTGAATGTTATAATCATGTGGTTTTTGTTCTTACATCTGTTGATGAATTTAATTATGTTATGGTCTTCCAGATGTTGAACCAGCCCTGCATCCTGGGGATGAAGCCTACTTGGTCATAGTAGATGATTTTTGAGATGTGTTGTTGGATCCAGTTTGCTAGGATTTTGTTGAGAATTTTAGCATCCATGCTCATCAAGGATATTGCCCTGCAGTTCTCTTTTTTTGTCAAATCTTTACCTGGTTTGGGTATCAATGTGAAGTTAGCTTCATAAAATGATTTGGGGAGAATTCCATTGCTGCGGCCCACACGGCCACCTTAGGGGCCCAAGGAAGAGCAGCAAGAGATTAAGAAAGACACAGACATGAAGACATAAAGAAAAGCTGGGGCCAGATGGGACACTTTCCTCTGATGGAGAAGTGACCCTGAACTAGCTCAGCATGTTTATTTTATAATCAAACACAAAGGAAGTTGGGAGGGTTCAAGGTATATGAAGGAGCTATAACAGAATTTTGTTGCTACCTAAATAGCAAGCTGTTCTGCGGTTATCTTGTTGTTTCAAGACTTTATTTGTACTATCTGTACCAGGGTATGTGGACTCTGAGATGCCATTCTGTGTAGCAGGCTACACCCCTTGCTCTTTGGCTAGGGTGCAGAGCAACCAAGTGGGGCCTTACCTCCACTTGGCGTCTTGCCTTTTTCTCAAGGTCTGCTGTCCAGACAGCACCCATCCGCTCCCCACATTCCATCTTTCCTGATTGCCTGGAATACTTTCAATAGGTCTGGTATCAGTTCCTCCTTGTATGTTTCGTAGAATTCTGCTGGAAAGGCATCTGGTACAGGGTTTTTTGTTGTTGTTGTTTTTTGGGGGGGGGATTTTGTTTGTTTTTGGTAGGTAGTTTTTTTATGACATAGTCAATTTCCTGGGTTGTTATTGATCTATTTAGGGTCTTGATTTCTTCTTGCTTCAACATGGGGAGGTTGAGTGATGTCAGAAAGTCCTCCATTTCCTTTAGGTTTTCAAGTTATTTTTCATACAAGTGTACAGAGTAGTCTCTGATAATCTTTTGTATTTCTTCAGGTTCAGTTGTAACTTGATATCTTGCATTTCTGATTGTGCTTATTTGGACATTTTCTCTCTTTTTATTGATCAATCTAGCTAGAGGTCCATTTATCTTGTTTATCCTTTCAAAGAACCAGCTTTTTGTTTCACTGATTTTTTTGCATTATCTTTTTGTCTTCTATGTCCCAAATTTGGGCTTTTATTTTGGTGATCTGAATTCTTCTGCTGAAGTTAAGGTTTCGGCCATCTTGCTTTTCCAGGTTCCTCACGTGATTTGTTAGGCTGTTAACCTGTGATCTTTCCATTTTCTTCATGTGTGTTCATAGAGATATGAATTCTCCTCTTAATACTGTTCTCATGGCATCCCAGAGGTTTTGGTAAGATGTTTCTTCATTTTCATTTGTTTCTAGGAATCTTTTAATTTTTGTTTTGATTTCTGTGTTGACCTAGAAATTTTTTAGCATCATACTATTTAGTGTCCATGCCTTTGTGGGTTTTGGGGGAACTTTGTTTTTATTGATATTTATGTTTATTCCACTGTGGTTGAGAAGGTGCATGGTAGTATTACAATCTTATGAAATTTGCTTGTGCTTGATTTGTAATCAAGGATGTGGCTGATCTTAGAGTACATTCCATGTGTTGATGAGTAGAATGTATATTCCATGGTTGTTGTGTGGAGTGTACTGTAGGTATCAATTAAATCCATTTGGTCAAGTGTCACGATGAAGTTCTGGATCTTCTTGTTGATTTTTTATCTTGATGATCTGTCTAGGGTTGTGAGTGGTGTATTTAATTCCCTAGCTATGACAGTGTTAGAGTCAGTATCTTCTTTTAGTTTACCTAGAAGCTGTTTTATGAAAGTTGGTGCTTCTATGTTGGTGCATATATTTTTAGGATGGATATTCCTTGTTGATAGATTGAACCTTTTATCATTGTGTAGTTATCTTTTGTGTCTTTTTAAATTTTTGATAACTTAAAGGGTATTTTGTCTGATATTAAGATCATGACTCCTAATTTCTTTTATGTTCCATTTGCCTGAAAAATTGTTTTCCATCCTCTTACTTTGAGTCAGTGAGTATCCTCCCTGGTGAGGTGAATCTCTTGGAGACAACATATTGTTGAATCATGATATTTTATTCAATTTTCCATTCTATGTCTTTTCAATGGTGCATTTAGTCCATTCACATTCAGGCTAATTATAGAGATGTGAGAGTTTATCCCTGTCATGAGATTCTTATAGGGTTTTTTGTTGTTGCTGCTATTTGTTTGTTTATTTGTTTGTTGTCTTTCTTTTGATTTTGGGGTTGATTTCTGTGTGTTTTTCATCTTTTTCCTACATTCTTGGGAAGAGCATTGTCATTCTTTTTTTCCTTTCTTCTATGTTTGATACTTTCTTAAATGTTTCTTGTAGAGTTGGTCTGGAGGTGGCAAAAACTCTTAGAGATTGAATGTCTGGGGAGGATTTTAATTCTCCATTGCTAATGAAACTTTGCTTAGCTGGGTAGGTGACTCTTGGCTGAAATTGTTTATCTTTGAGAACTTTGAGAATTGGACTCCAATCTCTCCTAGCCTGAGTGTTTCTGTAGATAAGTCTGCTACTATTCTGGTTAGTCTTCCCCTGTAGGTAGTCTGACCTTTGTCTCTTGCTGCTTTATGATTTATTCTTTTATACCTACTTTGTGTAGGTGAATTACTATGTGTCTACGAGTTGGTATTCTCATTTGTTGTCTTGCAGGTGGTTTCTGGATCTTTTGTGTTTGAATGTTCGTGTCACTGATGAGATGAGGAAAGTATTCTTAGATAATTTCATGGAATGTTTTTTACAGGGTGGTCTCTGCCTATCTGCCTCAGGGATTCCAATTAAACTTACATTTGTCCTCTTAAATTAATCACTCATCTCTTGGAGGTTTTGTTCTTTCTTTTTAAGTTTCTTTTCTATGTTTTTAACAGTTTGGATTACTTCCATATTTTGGTCCTCAAGCTCTGAGATTCTTTCCTCTGCTTGGTTAATTCTGCTTTCCATGCTTATCAGTTTGTTATTTATTTCATTTACTGTATTCTTTATTGCTGTTATCTCAGTTATCAACTTCTTCATTCTTTCCTCTTATCGCTCCTTATTTCTATTTATTCTCTCTATTAATGTCTTGGTATCTGGGTTTGTTGTTTGAGATCAGTCATTCTTGGACTCTTCACTGTTTGCATTCTGAAGTCTGTATTCTCAGTGGTTGACCTCCCAGGAGTCTTTGTTGGACCCATATTCTTCCTTAGGTTTTTCTTCATTTGTGTACTTTCCTCCCCCCCTTTTAACCTCTTCTTTAATTCTGTTGTTCAGCGATGGTGGGGGGGGAGTATAGCTTTTACTTCTGTTTGCTCAAACTCCTATTCTTCCTTAGGTAGATCCTCTGGCTTTGTTGAATTCTGAGGCTGGAATTCTGAAACTGGGTGGGAGGCTGTGCTTTTTGCAGTTTTGAGATTTAGTTGAGGGTGAAGCTGTTATTCAGAAATTATCTACAGATTCCAGTATCCGCTGACTGGTGTGTGGGCCCCTTGGAACCCACTTCCCAATATCTTACAACTGTTCATGCAGTGGGAGTATATGTTTGCCTCCTAAAAGCAAAATGAGGTACAAAAAAGAAAAAAGGAAAAGAATGGAAAAAGGAGGGAGGAAGATGAAAGGTAGATGGAGAGAGAAAAGAAGAAGAGGGATAATAGGCAGGCATACCAACCAACAACTAAACAGAGAAACAAAGACAGCAAAGACAAAAATAGCAAAAACATACAGACAATCATACAAACAAACTGAACAAAAGCTCCCTGTTGATGTACTCTCCCTCAAAAATACCCATATAAAACCAGAAAATCTTTTAACAAAAAGCATTAAATAACAGAAACAAAGAAAGCATGAAAAGGTAATCAAAAATAGAAAGAGAGAAGAGAAAAAAATGAATACAAAATTAGCAACAACAAAAAAACTCACTCTGTGGGTGTTTTTGTAACTCCAATTTTCTTTCAGCTGCCACCACTGTGTTAAGGAGTAGGGTGGATCAGATCTGGACTCCCTGGCTTACTATCACTGCTGTCTACTCTCTCACTCAGATCTGACATGTCTGTGCCTGTTGCAGAATGGGGGAGGGGCATCTGTCTCTATGAGTTTGATGAGAAGATAACCTCTAGGTCCCAGGTTGGAGGCTGGGCAGAGCTGAGCAGGGAAATGCTGGTCTCTGCCTGGTCCAGGGACAGAGAAAATGGTGCTGGTTGACATTTTCTCAACAGTTGGGGGGTTCCTTTCCAGCTTTCCACAACATGCTTTCTCCTCAGATCCTGGGGCTCATGCCACTCTGCTGTCACAGTTGAGGGTATGGGTCAGCTGCCAGGTGGTGAGGAGAAACTGTTTTCCAATGCCTCTTCTCAGGAGATTCCTGAGAACAGAAGATGATCCTGAGTGCCAGGAGCTCCAATCTCAGGGCAGTGGGGGGTTGCAATCATCTCCAGAGGAGAACCCTGGGTACATGAACCTGAGTCACCCCTCACACGGGCTTTCACTCACCCACCGGCACATACCCACTCATGCAGAGTCTCTTTATGAACATTTGGTTTTGCAGAGACTCTCACAGTCTGACCTGTTCCATTGCAATCTTGCTAGAAATCCCAAAATATTAACCTTTTAAAGAGAGTAAGTAGAACTTGTCTGGTATTTCAGAATCCTTCTTTCATGGAGTCTAAAGCCATAGTTGTTTGGTTGGGGAGAAACAAGTAACACTATTCAAGTCTGCTGAGCCACAATTGCACCTGTATTCCAAGTCTTAATATCTACATTTTAGGGAGTTCCGGTAAGATGGCAATGGCATAGGTGGATTTGTGAGATTCTCCAAATGTGAGTTCCCCAAAAGACTCTTACTTTTCTTCCCCCAACCCCCTGCCCACCGCCAGCTGCACTGGTCCGAGGCCAGGGGGCCTTCGGTCCCATGCAGGGCCTGATACTGTGGCCCCGGCTGCTGCTGCTCTACTATATGTAACTTCTGCCACACGGGAGTCCTGGGTCTTGGCTCCCTCCCTGGCTACATCATCTCGCCCAGCATCCAGCACCAAGCTGCTGGTCACCCAGGAGGTTCTGGGCACCCGCCCCTCAGAGATACCAGTCCCATTTCTGGCTGAAGTACCCTGTGGGGGACCCAGGGCCACTCTCACTGCCCATCGCCTGCCCTTTGGAGCTTTGGAGCTCAGGAGCTCTGGGCCCACCCTGGCTGAGGCACTCAGCGCAGCAACCCCATGCTGGTGTAAGGGAACAGCCTGTCTAAGGAGGTGCTGATCAGAGGCTCTCAGCTCCAGAGGAGGGAATTCCCAACACCCTCCTACACCCCAGCCTGCTGGTGGCACCCCGGATCCAGCACCCAACTGTGCAGCTGATCCCTGGTGCCTCCCACTCCAGCATAGTCCATCACAGTGGATTGCACAAGGACCCAGATGGGACCCAGATGAGTGGAGAGAAAAGATCTTCAAAAAGTGAAACTGCCACCTCAGCCATCCCCCAGGCAGAGATTTGCATTGCCCCACCTACCTATAAGCTGCCTCCACCTTGGTTCCTAAGGTAATGTCACTAAACAGGAGACAAAGCCCCTCTCCTGCTGAATCAGACTAAGACAACATAGCAGACTCGCAAGCTGCGAGTAAATCTAGCTGCCTGCAAGGAAAACAAAGGGGAGAGGCTGGTGATCAGATCTCCTATTTTGACTTTTGATTTTATCATTTTGACTGTTAGTTTTGCTCACTTTTGTTCACTTCCTGATTTACACTCTGTTTCATGATTTTATTGGTCTGTCTCTGTGTAGCTACCAGTACTCTTTACGGAATTTTGCTCACATGTTTTTTTTCACTTCTCTCCAGCCTTGTGTCTCCTTTTCACCTGTTAGTTGGTACGTATGTCTGTTTTCCTTCTCACTCTCCTCTCTTTCTAACTTCCTATTGACCCCCCTTCCTCCATTATTTTCTTCTTCTGTATCACCTTTTGCTCCAAGGAACAAACTTACATACTGCTGCAGACAGATTATAAGGCAGTGGGAAATAGGTTCCAGTGTGCTCATACACCTGTTGGTGGATGCTGGAACCAGCATATAGATTCTGAATCACAGCTTCCCCCTCAATTAAACCTCAGAACTGCAAAAAGTACAGCCTGCAGCCCACACTTCAACCTCAAAAGTGAACAAAACCAGAGGACCCTCATAAGGAAGAAGGAGACTGCACAAGTGAACAAAAGCAACTCCACCTTCCCTGAAAAACAGAATTAAAGAAGGGGAGGGAAAAGGGGAGAGAGAGAAAAATCTACATAAATGAAGAAAAACCAAAAGAAGAATATGGGTCCCTCCCAGACCCCTGGGAGGGCAGACACTGAGAAAACTGACTTCGGAATGCAAACAACGAAGAACCCCCAGAATAACTGGTCCCAAACTACAAACCTAGATATCAAGACATTAATGGAGAGATTAAAAAGAATTGAGGAGAGACAAGAAGAAACTAGGAAGGAGCTGATATCTGAGATGACAGTAATAAAGAATACTGTGAATGAAATAAATAATAAACTGATAAGCATGGAAAGCAGAATTACCCAAGCAGAAGAAAGAATCTCAGAGCTTGAGGACCAAACTATAGAACTACCCCAAACTCTTAAAAACACAGAAAACAAGCTCAAAAAGAAAGAACAAAACCTTCAAGAGATGAGCAATTACTTCAAGAGACCGAACCTATGAGTAATTGGCCTTCCTGAGGCAGAAAGAGAGACAGAGACCACACTGAAACAAACTTTCCATGAGATCATTCAAGAAAACTTCCTTTATCTAATCAGTGATGCAAAAATTCAAACACAAGAGATTCAGAGAACCCCCACAAGACAACAAATGAGAAGACCAACTCCTAGACACATAATAATTCACCTAAACAAGGTAGGCATAAAAGAAAATATCCTAAAAGCAGCAAGAGAAAAAGGCCAGATCACCTACCATGGAAGACCAATTAGAATAGCAGCAGATTTATCTACAGAAATCCTGCAGGCTAAGAGAGCTTGGATCCCTATCTTCAAAGTCCTAAAAGATAAACAATTTCAACCAAGAATAACCTATCTGGCCAAGTTAAGCTTAATCAGTGAGGGAGAATTAAAATCTTTCCCAGATATTCAATCCCTAAGAACTTATGCTACCACCAAATCACCTCTACATGAAATACTTAAGTACTAAACACAGAAGAAAAGGAGAAAAGAACAACAACGTTCTTCACAAGAGTATAGGGAAAAGAATAAAATACACACGAACCAACCCCAAAACCAAGAGAAAGACAAAAAACCAAGTGGAAGAACAACAACTCTATAAGAACTAGGATAGGGATGAACTCTCACATTTCAATAATTAGCCTGAATGCGAATGGACTAAATGCACCACTGAAAAGACATAGAATGGCAAAAGGGATAAAATATCACCAGGCAACAATATACTGCCTTCAAGAGACCCATCTCAATAGAAAAGACAGGCACAGACTCAAAGTAAGAGAATGGGAAACAAATTTTCAGGTGAATGGAACACAAAAGAAAGGAGGAGTCACGATCATAATTTCAGACAAAATACCATTTAAGCTATCAAAAATTAAAAAAGATACAGAGGGCCACTACATAATGATAAAAGGTTCACTCCATCAACAAGAAATATCTATCCTAAACGTATATGTACCCAACATAGGTGTGCCAAGTTCATAAAGCAGCTTCTAGGAAAAATAAAGAAAGATATTGGCTCTAACACCATCATAACTGGGGACTTTAATACCCCACTCACAACCCTAGACAGATCATCAGGACATAAAAGCAGCAAGGAGATCCGGAACCTGAATGTGACTCTTGACCAAATGGACTTAATTGATACCTACAGAACACTCCATCCAAAGACCACAGAATACACATTCTACTCATCACCACATGGAACATATTCTAGATTGACCACATAATGGCCATAAATCAAGCATAAGCAAATTTAAAAGGACCGAAATTTTACCATGCACCTTCTTGGATCACAATGGAATAAAAATAAGCATTTGTACCAACAAGGTCCCCCCAAAACCCACAAAGACATGGACACTAAACAGCATGATGCTAAACAATTCCTGGGTCAATGATGAAATCAAAACAGAGATCAAAAAATACCTGGAAACAAATGAAAATGAAGAAACATCTTACCAAAATCTCTGGGATGCCTTGAAAGCTGTAGTAAGAGGGCAATTTATATCCCTACAAACACACATGAAGAAAATGGAAGGAACACAAATTAACAGCCTAACAACCCACCTAAGGAAGCTGGAAAAGCAAGACCACAAAAACCCTAACTTCAGCAGAAGAATCCAGATTACCAAAATTAAAGCCCAAATACAGGACATAGAAGACAAAAAGATAATACAAAAAATCAATGACACAAAAAGCTGGTTCTTCGAAAGGATAAACAAGATCGATGGTCTCCTAACTGGACTGACCAAGAAAAAGGAGAAAAAACCCAAATAAGCACAATCAGAAACACAAAAGATAAAGTCACATCTGATCTTGAAGAAATACAAAAGGTCATTAGAGACCACTATGTACACCTGTATGGAAACAAACTTGAAAACCTTAAGGAAATGGAGGACTTTCTGTCCTCACACAACCTGCCTTAGTTGAAACAAGAAGAAATTGAGACCCTAAATAGACCAATCAAGGAAATTGACTACGTAATAAGAAAACTACCTACAAAAAAAAGCCCTGGACCAGATGGCTTTCCAGCAGAATTCTATAAGACATTTAAGGAGGAGCTGATCCCAATCCTACTGAAGGTGTTTCAGGTAATAGAGAAAGATGGAACTCTCCCCAAATTATTTTACGAAGCTAAGATCACATTGATACCCAAGCCAGGTAAAGACCCAACAAGGAAAGGGAACTACAGGCCAATATCTTTGATGAACATAGATGCTAAAATTCTCAACAAGATTCTAGCAAACCGGATTCAACAACACATCTTAAAAATCATCCATAATGACCAAGTAGGCTTCATCCCTGGGATGCAAGGCTGGTGCAACATTCGTAAAACCATAAATGTAATTAAATATATCAACAGATGTCAAAACAAAAACCACATGATTATATCATTAGATGCAGAAAAAGCTTTTGATAAAATCCAGCACCCCTTCTTGATAAAAACCCTCGAAGCATCTAGGCATACGGGGAACATGCCTCAAAATAGTAAAAGCCATCTACCAGAAACCCACAGCCAGCATACTCCTAAATGGACAAAAATTGGAACCATTTCCCCTGAAAACTGGAACAAGACAAGGATGCCCACTCTCACCCCTCCTGTTCAATATAGTATTGGAAGTCCTGGCTAGAGCAATCAGAGAAGAGAAGGCAATCAGGTGTATCCAAATAGGAAAAGAGGAAGTCATGTTATCTCTTTGCAGATGACATGATTGTATACCTTGAAAACCCAAGGGAATCTGTCAGAAACCTCCTTACTGATAAAGGCCTTTGGTAAAGTCTCAGGATATAAAATAAATGTGCAAAAGAAAATTGCATTTCTTTACACCAATAATAAACAAACAGAAACCCAAATAAAAAGCACAATTCCATTCAAAATAGCCACAAAAAAAGTGAAATACCTTGGCATCTTCCTAACCAGAAACGTGAAAGAACTTCACAATGAAAACTATAAAACTCTGCTCAAAGAAATCAAAGATGACACAAACAAGTGGAAAAATATCCCATGCTCATGGGTTGGAAGAATCAACATTGTGAAGATGTCCCTCTTACCTAAGGCAATTTACAGATTCAGTGCAAGACCCATCAAATTACCAGCAACATTCTTCTCAGACCTAGAAAAAACAACACAGGAATTCATATGGAAACACAAACGACCAAGAATAGCCAGAACAATCCTCAGCAAAAAAAACAAAGCAGGCGGTATCACATAACCAGACTTCAAACTTTACTATAAAGCTATAATAATCAAAACAGCTTGGAACTGGTATAGAAGCAGGCATATAGACCAATGGAATAGAATTGAGATTCCAGACGCAAAACCTCAATTTCTCAACCAACTCATCTTCAACAAAGCCTCCACCACCTACCACTGGGGAGAGGAGAACCTATTTAGTAAATGGTGCTGGGAAAACTGGCTGACCACATGCAGAAGATTGAAACAGGACTCCTATCTATCCCCATACACAAACATGAACTCCAAAAGAATCAGAGACCTAAATGTAAAACTTCAGACCATAAGAACCTTAGAAAAGGAAGGACATACCCTCATGAAAATTGGAATTGGCATCCAATTCCTGAACAAAACCCAAAACCCACAGGCCATAAGAGATAAGATAGACAAGTGGGACCTCATTAAACCAACAAGCTTCTGCAAAACCAAAGAAACCATCAAGAGAGCAGGGAGACAGCCTACAGAGTTGAAAAAAGTATTTGCCAACTCCAGGTCTGACAAAGGCCTTAACATCATTGATCTACAAGGAACTCAAACGTGCTGAAAAGAAAAAAACAAACAATCCCATTATAAAATGGGCAAAAGATGTGAACAGACACTTCACAAAGGAAGATATTCGAGCAGCCAACAGACACATGAAGAAATGCTCAACCTCACTAATCATCCAGGAGATGCAAATCAAAACCACACTGAGATACCACCTAACTCCAGTCAGAATGGCAATTATCAATAACTCAAAAATAACAGTTGCTGGAGAGGGTATGGCGAAAAGGGAACACTTCTACACTGTTGGTGGGAGAGCAAACTGGTGCAACCTCTGTGGAAAGCAGTGTGGCGATTCTTAAAAGCTCTAAATATCAACCTTCCATATGACCCTGCAATCCCCCTACTGGGAATATACCCTGAAGAACTCAAATCACTCTATAAAAAAGATACCTACACATGAATGTTTATCGCAGCATTGTTCACAATAGCAAGAACCTGGAACCAACCATACTGTCCATCAAAAGAGGACTGGATTAAAAAATGTGGTACATATACACAATGGAATACTATGCAGTCATAAAAAAGAACAAAATCATGAATTTCGCAGCAACCTGGATGGAACTAGAGTCTATAATACTGAGTGACCTCTCACAGAAACAAAGATCTGAGTATCACATGTTCTCACTCATATAGTGGACCTTGATCATCCAATGTACTAACATAAGAAAATGACTGACAGTGGTGGGAAACGATGAGGGGGGAGAAGGGAGATGGGATTAATGGTAGTAAACATCTGTCAGGGGACGGGAAGACACCTCTTATCAACAAGGGTGCCTGAACAAAGCATATTTGTATACCTAACTCTTAACTGTATCCCACAATATTATGATAAAAAATATTGATTATATTAAAAAAAAGTTATCCCCTCTTAAAAAAAATTTAGTCACAGTATAAAATATAATCAAAAAGGTCCATAAAGCCAGAGTCTATAATTAAAGTATGGGTATTGACCATTTGGAGAAAAAAACAAAAAATCCACATTTTAAAAATAATGGTTTTACTGAGGTTTAATTTATATACCATAAAATGTATCCTTTTAAAATTAAATAATTCAGTGGCTTTCAGCATATTTACAGTTGTGCAACCATCATCACAACTTAAGAGCATTCTAAAAACACCACTGCCATTAACAGTCACTTCCCATATCTCCTTCATCCTACTCCTGGCAAGCACTAATCTACTTCTGCCTCCATCGATTTGCCTATTTTGAGCATCTCAGATAAATGGATGTGGTCTTCTGTGACTATCATCTTTCATTTTGCATAATGTTTTCAAGATTCATCCAGTTGTAGCATGTATTAATAGTTCATTCCTTTTTGTTGGTGAATAATATTCCTTTATATAGATACACCACAATTTGTGTATCCATTTGAGTTGTTTTTAGGCTATTATGAATAGTGCCACCATGACCATTCATGTGAATCAAAGAAGATGACACAGAAATTTTGTTATCAAAAGTTATCCTTAATATCAGGTGAAGAATCATCATCCTTTTTTGTATGTTTCCTGCTCACTCCTTACCCGTAATCTCTTTTCTTTCCTTCTTTTTTTTTTCAAGTTGGAGTCTCACTTTGTTGTCCAGACTGGAGTGCAGTGGCTGCTCCTGGCCACCGCAGCCTCGACCTGCTGGGCTCCAGCGATCCTTCCGCCTCAGTCTTCCAAGTAGTTGGAACTACAGGCGCACACTACCACACCCAGCAATTTTTGATTTATTGTAGAGATGAGGTCTTGCCAAGTTGCCCAGGCAGGTCTCGAACCTACAGGCTCAGACAATCCACTCACCTCAGCCTCCCAAAGCACGGGATTACAGGTTGAGCCACTGAGCCCAGCTTCTTTCCTTGTTTTTAAACTTTCTACCTTCATTCCTTCAATAAACATGTTTGAGCATCTACTCCAGTTCCACAAACTATGCTAGAGACTAGAGATACAAAGCTGAGTAAGGCAGAGAGCACACCCTAGCTCTTATAAAATTTTAATTCAAGTAGAGGTTAAAGAAAACAAATGTGCATTTCCCATATAGTAGGTGCTACAGGAGTATTTGAGGGTGTCATGAAGCATAGATGGGGAGTGTATAACCCCAAGTAGAGAACTCGTTCTGGGAAAGTGGCCTCAAAGATGAGACTTTAACAGTGAGTAGAAATTAGCTAAGATAAGACAGAAAGAAAAAGAATGTCCAGGCAGAGGCAACAGCACTCAAAAAGGCCAGTTGGTAAAAGAGTCAGATGCATTTAAAGGACTGGAACAGATGTCATGGGATTGGCTTATAGAGTTTGAAGATGGCAGAAGGAGGAGGAAGAAGTAAGTAGTGTCTTTATTATGCAGGATTGAGAATTTGTCATTATCCTAAGGCAACAGGAGTCATTGCTGGACTGCTCTAGTTTTGCCATGTGAGTAATCCTGTGGATTTCTACTTCTATCCTCTAATACAGCTACTCTAGGCCACTTCATGCCTAACCGGTTATTTTGTACAGGTGCAAGAGTGATTCATGCTCTGAAATAAACTCACTCATGTGTCTGGCAGCCTCCAAGGCTTCCATCTACTCCATCCCCCACCTTTAGGTGCACTGTGTTCCCCAGAACATTGCTCAGCCTCTGTATGGGTTGCTCCCAAGTTTTCTCTGATTCTCAAAGTATTGAACTCAAGCTGTGTCTTTCAAAAAAGAGAGAATACTCACTTCCCAATGTTTTGTGAAAGAGAGAATACCCACTTCACAATGTTTTGTTTCCTAAGCTTTAACTTAAACCATTATGTTTATGTTCCAATGTCTCACAGAATGTTTCTTTTTTTAATTTTTATTTTAAAGATGTGGGGTATAATTCAGGGTTACGTATACTCACAGAATATTTCTAAAGTCCCAGCGCCCAACCGACGCCCACTCTCTCCCAGATCTCTCTCTTTCTCGCTTCCTCCTCCCCCCTTTCTAACTTCTCCATGACTTTCCTTCTGTCCCAAATCCCAAATCCCTCACTCATATAAATTCATGCCAATCTATTTCTGGTAAATTCACCGTCTAACATTTCTTCCCATGCCCTCTCCATACTAGTTGACCTTACTGACTTGAAATCCAACCAATAAGCATAAGTTAGGGACTAATTGTTAATAATTTTTTCAGTATTGAGTCCCCTGCTCTTATTTCTTTTTTTTTTTTTTTTTTTTTTTGAGTTGGAGTCTCACTCTGTTGCTCTGACTGGAATGCAGTGGCTGCTCCCGGCCACCGCAGCCTCTGCCTGCTGGGCTCCGGCGATCCTTCCGCCTCAGCCTTCCCAGTAGCCGAAATTACAGGAATGCGCTACTACGCCCGGCTGATTTTTTGATTCATTGTAGAGATGACGTCTCGCTGCTCAGGTGGGTCTTGAACTCGCGGGCTCAGGCAATCCACTCACCTCAGCCTCCCAAAGGCACAGGATTACAGGCTGAGCCACCGAGCCTGGCTCTTATTTCTTTAAAGAACATCCAGGATCCGGGATGTTCTCTAATCTCTACAATAAATAAAAAATTAGCCAGGCATGGTAGCACATGCCTGTAATTCTGGCTACTCGGAAGGCTGAGGCGGAAGGATCGCTGGAGCCCAGCAGGGGAGTCTGCGGTGGCCAGAAGCGGCCACTGTACTCCAGTCTGGGCGACAGAGTGAAATTCCGACTCAAAAAAAAAAGAACATCCAGGGTGACTAAAATCAAAACAACAACAAAAATACAACAGATCAAATCATGTCATTCTTAGAAAAGTTTCCAATGATTTTCCATTGTATTTAGAATAATGTTCAAACTCAGAGTGGCCTATAAATTCACCACAATCTGGGATCTGCCTACATTTCTAAGTTAATCTTGTGTTCAACCACACTGATCAATCATGCTTATTCCCCAGGGCCTCTGCCCTTGCCATTCCCTCTGCTTAGATCACATTTTTCCTAGATCAACACCTGACAAGTTTCTTTCTTGTCATTAAATTCTTTACTTAAATATGACTACCTTTTCAAGTGATACCTTCCCAATTCCCCTAAGCACCTTTTCTCTTTGCTTTATTTCTTACAAAGAATTCATCATTTTCTGATGTTAAACTATTTTATTTTTATGATCTTTCTCTTTTCCACTGAATAGCAGTGGGACCTTTGTCTGTTTGGTCCCCAAAACCCAGAACAGCACCTGGCACATGCTAGTAACAGAATAAATATGTGTTGCATGAATGCATGCATGAATGAGTCAAGTCATAAATTAATAACAGTGGGATCTTGTATAGAAACTTCTAGAAAGTCTGGTATGCTTAGAAGATCAATTTTTCAACTTCAGAAACTCAGAAGTAAAATTATCAGCATTAAATTATAACGTCGAATACCTCTTGCATATCTACTGTCTCTGGGGTCTTGGGCCAGTTTCCCCAGTCACCATTATCTCAACTTCACTGCAACACAGCCTGACAGCACCTCACTTCTGTCTGTGCCCCGAGTCTCTTGCTTCCTACCCTGGCACTTCCCTGCTCCAACTGAAGGAGGATGCACTCAGTTTCCATGCAAGCACAAATAGTGATGAATGGGAGTTAATTCCCACTGGGAAACTTTGACCCATGGGACATGGGAGATGGAGGATAGATTCTTCTCCCTTCATCCCCCAAGATAAATTGTTCTGAGATGAATTGCATATGAGTTCTTGGAAAAGAGTAACTTGAGAACAAGCATTCAATTACATTCAAGACTAAGCAGTGGACAGCTTGGGACACACCCTGGGGTTTGTTCTCCTTCTTTCCCTGCCTCACATCCTTTTCACTCTTGATTCCCAAACAGTCTAGAATATGAAGTGACTGAAACTCTCATCAGCCACTGCTAGGGATGTAAAATGATACAACTACTCTCTATAATTGCCTGCTGTCTACTCCTCCTGTTTGCCTTATGTCTTATCTTTATTAACGTCTAATGTGATTATACCCTGTGGCATCTTGTGAGTCCCTTCATGTAACTGACCCTATGAATTCAGTGCTGCAGTGAAACCAGAATCTGAAACCCTGTAATCCAGGCTCAAAATCCATGATCTTAGCCTGACAGTATGTGGCCTTCTGTCGTCTGGAAAGAAAATAAAATGGAAAATATGGAAGGGGTAGCTGGCAATGTTTCAGAAAGAGAGATAACAGAGAAAAGGCAATAGTCAAAGAAATAAAATTTTCCAGAACTGAAAAAAAAGATATTGGTTCTCAGATTTTAAAAGTACATCAAGTCTTGATCAGAATAAAGGGTGCAACAATTTTTAATTTATTGCCTCACAGCTCCACATTCACATATTTGTTCTGCAATAATGAATGGAATTTGTTAAACATTTCTTTATGGTGAGTATGACTCTAAGTTTTCTCAGTAAAGCATGCTGGAGGGACATTTCAGGGATTCTCCTGCTGCAACTTTGGTAGTGGTATAGGTGTGAGGACATCGTGATGGTGCTCTACCAAGTCATTTGCCCAGAACACATCGCCCCTTGCTGACCTTGCAACTCCAGTCTTGCCTGGGGATAACATAGATACTGTATGGTCCTGGCCTTCCGCCTGCTCCAGCATCATACTCATTCCCGACATTAGTGAACCCATCCTCCAGGAAAACTAGTGAATTCCTCTACCATCCAGTGGGCTGTAGCTACTCTTTCTCTAACCAAGTCTGAACCTCAGCCTTGGAAATCAAGCTGTCCCTCCAAATTTGTCCTTCTTTAGATATTCTCTGCTATGGTCTAAATGTTTGTGTTCCCAACATTCATATGCTGAAATCTTAGCCCCTAATGTGATGATCCCAGAGTAACTCATGCTCAGAAACAAACTCAGTCATGTGTCTGGTATCTGTTGTGTCTGGTGGTACTTTATGGGTGATTGGGTGGAACCTTGTGAATGGAACTAGTGCCTTGGAAAAGAGGTTACAGAGAGAACTCTCACTCTTCCACTGTGTGAGGACACAGCAAGAAGATGGCCATGTGTGATCCAGGGAGCTGGACTTTACCAGACATTGAATACACTGATGCCTTGATCTTGGACTTCTCAGCCTCTGGAACTATGAGAAATAAGCCACTAACATTTGTTGGGTTTTTTTTTGTTTGTTTGTTTTTTGAGTTGTAGTCTCACTGTGTCACCCAGACTGGAGTGACACCGGCCACCGCAGCCTTGACCTGCTGGGCTCTGGCGATCCTTCTGCCTCAGCCTTCCAAGTAGCCGGAATTACAGGCATGCACTACCATGCCTGGCTGATTTTTTGATTTATTGTAGAGATGAAGTCTTGCTGCCCAGGCAGGTCTCGAACCCGCGGGCTCAGGCAATCCACTCACCTCAGCCTCCCAAAGGCACAGGATTATAGGATGAGCCGCCGAGCCCGGCGCCACTAACATTTGTAAGCCATACAGCATATGGTACTTTTGTTATATCGGCCTGAACAGACTAAGATACTCTCCCTCAGTCACAGGGTACTTTATGATCTTTTCTTAGATATTAGAATTAGTCTTATTTTGGTTTTATAATTCTTTATATTATATCCCCCCTGTTTAATTCATCGGAAAACTTTATTTCCTGATTGTAAACAGGAGATACAGGAAGGAAGACAGTTAAAAAAATAGTTTTGTCATAAGGGAAGAAGGTAAATGAAGCAGTAGTAATGAGAATATTTGAAGTCAAGTGATGAATTCTTAATGACAGACACTAGAACAAGTTTATAGTTGAATGGAAATTTATTTAGTAGGGAAGGAGAAATCTTTCTTTTTTTTAAGTTTTCAAACAAAGTTTATTTGAGAAAGAAGAGAAGAAAGAAAGGAAGACATGCCAGAGCTGGCACGGGCAAAAGAAACCACCAAGGAGAAAACTTATAATAATGAAGGTATGAGGAAGATAATTTCAGGAGAGAGGTCCATGAGCAAGTGAGAGGGAACAAAATCCTGACCAGCAATGGAAGAATTAGCTATAAAAGAAGGAGGGACAGTTACTTTCATTTCCAAAGGGGGAAAACATAAACTAAGTTAAGATTTGTGGCATTATGCACCTTTGGCAATGGGGACACATGGAAGCACCTTCTACATACTTTAATTTTTTTTCAGAGACTAGCAGCAAGAGCCATTAACTGAGAGTTCTGGGGAGAGTAAAGGTCATTTATAGGTGTGAGAATAGAGAAGTAGATGCAAATGTTTGTCACAGAAAATGTAAAAGAAAATGAACTAGGTGAGTTTAATTAAAATTGAAAGATGGTGTTAAATGTCCTCTTTGGTTTGTGGGCCTTATTCAAAGTGAGAAGAATCTGAAGAGCTATACAGTCTTCTCCAAGAATTCTGTGCTCAGGCACAGAGAAGGCAGATACTAAGGTTTAACCAAGGTTGATGTTTTTTCCCCTAGAGTATCTTCCTGGTGTCATTTAAAATGAGGACCATAAGGAAGCAGCGGATCGGAAGTTACTAATGTTATCTGAAAGCTTAGATGTTGCTGAAACTTAGATGGAAGCAAGGATTTATTGACAATATGGAAATAAGCATTCAGAGTCAAAATTGAGAAAGTAAGGAAGTTTGCTTAAATTCCACAAAACTCAAAGGAAGAATTGGAGGAGGCACATCAAAGGGAGTGATCCACAACTCAGGACGTATAAAGTGGGACAAGAGCCAGGTGATAACAGTTGGCCCAAAAGTCTAGAACCTGCAGTGATAACTGAGATGACATGGCTGTGAGGCCTGACAAGGTCAGACTTGATGACCTCATGGAAAAAGTATGGTCACTAAAGGAATTCAAATGCCAAATTTTCACACACTGCTCCTCCGAAAAGTAGTATCCTCCTCAACTTTTTCCACCAGTTTGGGTATGAGACATTTTTGTTGTCACTGTTTTGTTGTCATTGTTTAGGCTGTGTGTACAAGTGTGTGGGAGAGTGTCACATCTGTAGCAGTAGTTCACTTTTCTATCTATTGATTATTTTGCTGCCTTTTGTATTTACAAAGCAGAATACACAGTTACCTTGAATCTTACAGATCGCTGATTCCAGTTTTTAAAGTTAGCACTATTCCTATTGGAACAACAAAGCAGAAAGACAGTCAGTAATAATGTTGCCTTTACTTATCCCCACTCACTCTGATGCTTAAGTAGCAAGACATTTGCCCCTGATCTGCCATGATTTCAACACTACCTTATACAAAGATGCATACTTTGTACAAGTCCTAGTGAAGATAGCATGTGCTTTAGTTTAACTGCTTTAAGTGAAAAATCTAAGATGTGTATATCAGAAGAAGGTCTCTGAGGTTCTTTGGGAAAATACCTCGAAATGTCCAGCACCCACCTTTATTTCACTCTCAGTGAGGTAGGTTAGAATGTCCAAAAACAATCCTTTTTCTACCCATGACAACCCACAGTAATTAACATGACTCCATGTCTTTACTTGGGTTCTCCCAGAAACAGACCTTAGGATAAAAATTCAAGTGAATTTGGGAGGTGCATAGATCAGTAAGAGTGGAGTAAGTGACACAGGAAAAAGAAAGCAACCAATGAATGATACTTAAGTCAGCCACTGCAATGAATGATTCCAGCTGTATCCTATTGGGGAAATTCTAACAGCACCAAGTCCACAGAGCAAGGTTGTTGGAATATTTATAGACTAAGTCCTGTCAGTCAGTTATTGAGAGTTGCTGGGGTAAGGATGTTAATTTTCAAGCATTTCGAGTCTATCTCTCACAGAGAGATGCAGATACTGGCAGATGGAAGCTATCTGGAGCTATCTGGAGCATTGAAATGAGAGGGTCTAAGGAACATGAACAGGGTCTTGACAGCGTCTGTTACTCATGGTAATACACAGTGTTTGTCAACAGAAGATTTAGGAGGAGTCAAGTGAGCAGTCTCCTCTTTCCTAACATTAGTATCATTGGATTAAATGATGTTAAATGTCAGAGACTAAGGCTGAGCTAGAATAAAGGGTAGAGGCCGGGCTTGGTGACTCAGCCTGTAATCCCAGCACTTTGGGAGGCCGAAGTGAGTGGATGAGCCTGCAAGTTCGAGACCGGCTCAGGCAACTTGGCGAGACCTCATCTCTATAACAAAAAAATAAATAAAAATAAAAACTTAGCCAGGCATGGTAGCATGCACCTGTAGTTGTGGGTTCTTAGAAGGCTGAGGCAGAAGGATCTCCAGAGCCAAGCAGGTCAACACTGGGGAGGCCATGAGTGTGCCACTGCACTCCGGCCTAGGCAACACAGTGAGACTCCAACTCAAAAAAAAGAAAGAAAGAAAAATAGGTTAAAAGAGGAGTGAGCAATAACAATACTAGTTACAATTACTCAGTGTCTACTTTGACCAAAGCTAGGCTTGGGTCTTAATATGTGTTATCGCCCTCATTCTAATACTCTATAACTAAGATGACTGTCTGTTCCAGTTTGCCCAGGTAACAGTTTACACCTAGTATTATGAATTTGACAATAAATTATATGGTCATTTTACAAACAACCTATTTTAAAAAGAAGAAAAATAACAGCCAGAGATGCTAGACAAAATGGCTATATTTATCTAGGCATAAGGACCAAAGTTGGAATTCAAATCTGAGTCTAACTGATTACAAAGCCCCCTCCTTTTTATATAGGTACGAAGTCATGTTCATTCAGCTTTAAGCTCATTAATTAAAAGTGACCCTCTTCTCTCAACACCTAGATTGTGATATATTAAATCCCATTCCCATTTTTAAAAATGAAAGCTTCTTGGAAAAGTGGCTGATTCTGAGTCTAGGCAAGGAAGGCAAAAGATAAATCTGGAACATCAAGAAAACTACCACAACTAGTTGACTTATATCAGACTCAGGTGCCAACCTACAAAAGTTTCCACTGGATAAAGATAGACAATTCAAGCACAGATGACAATAAGAAAACAATATCTTAAAACATATTAAGTATTTCTAGAAATTGATTTTAAAATTTTAATTGTATTATAAAGTCATCTCCCTTGCTTTGGGAACAAGTGTAGAAAGGGAAAGAATCAACATATTATATATATATATACAATCTACATGTCAGAGTATATATGGACTGTATATCATACGCAGTCTGTATATCAGAGTAAACAAAAAGTTAATAGAAGTTTCTCTTCCAGCTGATAAAGATAAAATCATAGAATTAGAATACTTCAGTTCTTTAACCTTTAGTGAATTGATGAATCTAAGAAATGACCATCAATAACTGATAACATCACAAAGGGTGGTAAAGAAAAACTGTACTTTCTGAAGGAAGTACAGAATACCACCTATGAGGTAGCCTTACAAAAAAAACCAAAAAACAAGAAATAGAGCCTGAATCTGTCAGACCTCTGGATCTCATTGCCAGTTTACATAAATTTAAGGGACCAAGAAATATGTTCAAGTAAACCCAATGGATAAAACCAGCAAACTCAAACCTATGGATAACGTCTCAGAACAAAAAACTTACTTCAACAACAACAAATATAATAAAAGGAGATAGAGGAAAATCATATAGATTAAAAGATACAACATATATATCAATAAATCACTGTACTTGGATACTACTTGGATCCCGATTCAAATATGAGCACACACACATACATATATTTATAAGGCAATTGGGGAAATATGAACACTGACTGGTTATTTGATAATATTAAGAAATTAATATTCGGGGTTTTAAAAACAAATGTTTATAACTAAAATTATATCCTGTCTTAAATTTGCTTCAGAATAATTTGGAAAGGTTGTGGGGATAAAACTGAAACCAGGGTGTCCATTTATCGGTAACTGTGGAAGCAGATGATGAGTAAATCAGTTCGTTATACTGTTCCGTCTTCTGTATGTGTTTGAAACTATCCATACTAAAAGTTAGTTATCAAAAAAGAAGCAATTATCATCTGACAATGGAATATGAGGGAACACAATGCACAATTGACTCAGTTTTCTAGATGTTCAAACTAGTGCCAGAACAAGTGTCTAAATGGAGACTACTACTGTGAAAAAAGAATGAGAAAGTCAACCATGTAGGACCATCTAAACTGTTAAATGTAGCACGATATGCACCAAGCAGAAAACCTAAAGCTGGCTACCACAGGACTGAGCAAGATGTCCAAAATTCCTTGGAATAAATGAGTGAGACTTTGGTAAACAGAACTTTTTATGGAAAGCCGGGTGTGGTAGCGTGCACCTGTAATTCCGGCTACTTGGAAGGCTGAGGCAGAAGGATCACTGGAGCCCGGCAGGTTGAGGCTCCGGTGGCCAGGAGCAGCCACTGCACTCCAGTCTGGGCGACAGAGTGAGACTCCAACTCAAAAAAAAAAAAAGGAAAGAGGCCTATATAAGGAAAAAACCTCATAATTGGCCTCCTCCCCTACCTTGGAGAGGCAAATCTTCTCTTTCTTTCTTTCTCACTCTCTAATTTACTTTTAAATAAACTGTATTCTCTTATCTAAAAAGAAAGAAAAAACCTCACATCCTTTCAACATTCAGTGATGAATCACCTTTTAGGTCATTTTTGTATCAGGTGCTTGGAAAAACAAGATGAAGGAATGAATAACTAAAATTATATCATGTCTTAAATTTGCTTCAGAATAATTTGGAAAGGCTGTGCTTACAGACTGGGGAAGAGACACACATAAAAACAACTTTAAAAGATGTACAAATGTGTACAAAGCACCACACCAACTCAGAAAATAAAACAATGAAGTCTGACCAGGAGAGTGAAGAGTGGTTCACAGTGATATTTGAACTTCTCTAATGAAGTAACAGAAATTCACCAGAATGACGGAGATAAAGAATTATGTTTAGTTGAAATCCTACTGGAATATAATAAACTCTAAATATGATGACTTGTGTCCTTTGGGGGCCATGTGAAGACACAGATACACAGAGAGAACACCATGTAACAGAGGCAGGGAATGGAGTAATGAGTATACAAGTCAAGGAACACCAAAGATAGCCAGCAACCACCAGAGTGGGAAATGATAAGGAAGGATTCTCTCCCAGAGCCTTCAGAGAGAGCATGGCCCTGTTGACACATTGATTTCAGATTTCTGGCCGCCAAAACTGTGGAATAATAAATTTCTGTTGTCTTACACCATCCAGTTAATGGCAATTTGCTACAGGAAATTAATGCATTCCCTAACTCCAGATGTTTTAACTTCATGAAACATCTTAGGAGGTAGTCTTCTGTGGATTAAATAAAATCCTAAGACTTTCACCATAGCCACTCCCTCTCCCGAGCACCATGTGGCTACTGAAATCTTTGCTCAGGTCTTTAGTCTCTCAGCTATTGCTTTCTTCCACTCTTCCTTGATATGTCCTTCACATGCACAACATAGGAGTTGGCAGATACACTTGAGAGGAGATTGGACACATATATATTTGGGGTTCCCTTCCCTGTGGTTTTATCCTCTTCGGGATTTTACTCCTCAAGTCATAGTACTTTGACAGTTCCAAACTAACCTCTTCCTCCATACCCCCACGGGATCGAAGCTATCTGTTAGGATTCTATTTCCATGCTGCCAAGAGGCAAATATCCCAGGGAAAACCTTTCAAGTATATAATATAAATATGTTATATTATATATATTGTATATATTATATAAAATATAATATATTTTAATTTGGAGTATCGTCTTAATTTCCAAAAATACATTCCCTTTTTCTGATTGATCTTTCCTCATAGCAGGCTGTTAGTATTTTGCTTCTCAACTGTCTCTGAGGCATAATTCTGAAAGGATAAATAAGATACAGGTCATTGTGATCATCTCTGAGAAGAACTGGGGCCTAGGCACACAAGGGGAACTACTATATGATCTGAATTTTTTACTATGCATATATATGTATTACTTAATTTTTTAATTAACTGGTAAATATCTCTCTGAAGATGGATGAATTCACATTATTTATTTTCCCTTTGATTTTTCTCTTTTGGTGCTGGAACCAAGCAATTGTTTGTTTATCTTGGTCTCTGTCTTTTGAGGCTCCCAACTCTCCTCAAACACTGGATATTCCTTGGTAGTTTGGTAATAGGTATAAGTGAGAACTAGGCTAATTAAGACACATACATGATTATGTGTTTCCTTTGTCATTACTTAAACTTATTTTCCCCTACAGTACCCTCTGTGCATGGGGGTGGTTCTGTGTGCTCTGAACACATGGGAAGGACTTCCGTTTTGGATAGAATAATCATGGAATAATAGGCATAGATATACTAGGCATAATAACAGGCATAGACATAGAATAATAGGCATAGAATAATCAGGGGAAATAGAGACACTTCTATGGTAGATTATTTGCAAAAATCATTGCAAACATCCTTCTCTCTGTATATATATTCCCTTGCACTATGACATAATTTCTCCCACTGAAAATAGAGTTAATTTCCTTACATTATGAATCTTGGAAGACTTTGTAATTTGCTTTGACCAATAAAATGCTATAAATGAGCCGGGCTCAGGGCTCAGCCTGTAATCCCGCGCCTTTGAGAGGCTGAGGTGAGTGGATTGCCTGAGCCCGCGGGTTTGAGACCCGCCTGGGCAGGCAAGACATCATCTCTACAATAAATCAAAAAAATCAGCTGGGTGTGGTAGCACATGCCTTTAATTCCGGCTACTCAGAAGGCTGAGGCGGAAGGATCGCCGGAGCCCAGCACGTCGAGGCTGTTGTGGCTGGGAGCGGCCACTGTACTCCAGTCTGGGTGACAGAGTGAGACTCCAACTCAAAAAAAAAAATGCTATAAATGTGCTGATGCCCCAGCTCCAACCTAGACTTCAAGAGGCCTTGCAAGTTTTTGCTGTTTCTCTTGGAAGCCTAGCCAACTGCCACGTGGATATTTCCAGAACAGCCTAACTGAGGAAGAGTAATTGTAAGGAGCAGAGATGAGGCATCCAGTCTAAGCCATCCTAGTTTATCCACCCCCAGTTGACCTAGCAACGAGACCAACCAAGAGCAAGAAACCATTCGGCTGAGCCTACCTCAAATTGCCAGCCCACAGAATCATATGCTTAAAAAATAGTTACTATTAAACTACAAAATTTGGGAGCAGTTTGCTACACAACATTTTCTGGCTGATACACTCTTTCACCCCTCTCTAAATGCCAAATAAAAAGAACATTATTATTCTGGGGTGCTAATGCCCATGCCAAGAGACATAGATCCCAGCAGACTTATGTTTCAACTTTTTAGAAATTAGTTTTCTTGTCATACTATCAGTTGTCTCTATATTCCAAGGAGGAGCAGAAGATGCACTTTTTGAATTTACCACCCCATTTTTCCACCCCATGCTTCACTCCTACTGTTTCTACCTGCTGATCCAGATTTGGCAACCTTTACTTGAACTCCGCTGGGAGGACAGCAGCCTTGGCTATATCCAAGCAGCCCTTGGAATTCTGTAAGCACAGCAACTCCAGCCATGTGTATTCACAGTGGAAATCTCCCTCCACCCTTCATTAGTTTCTCAGCTCTACTAGGAATTTATTCTCTTTTGTGTTTCTCTTTTCAGGTCATTTAAAATGTAATCATTATAGTAAAATATATCTTGCATGGAAAAGAGAGTATAACATATTTATTTACAGTTAAAGAATGACAGAATGAACACTCATGGTTCTATCACCCAAGTAAAGAAATAGAAGATTACTAATGCCTTAGACGTTCCCTATGTGCCTCTCAAAATATTTACAATTTACTTCATGCTAGCCTCAGTGGCTTTTTTGCAGTTCCTTGAACATACTAGTATACTAGACACACTCGCACCTAAGGCATTTCTCTAGGTATCCCTTCAGCCAAGATCATTTCTACCCCAAATATCTACTTGTCCAAATTCTCACCTAACTCAAGTCAATGCTCAAATCTCCTTCTCAATGAGTCCTACCCAGATTACCCTACTTAATATTGCAAACTGTGCCTTCCTCCTACCCCCACACACTCAATTCCCTTACACATCCTATCTTTTTAAAAAAATTTTCCAGAGCACCAAGCACCAAGCACCTTCTAACACATCGTGTAATTTACTTTCTTGTTGCACATTGTTTCTTTTCCATCCCTTTCAATAGAACATACTCTCACAGAGAGAGACATCTTTGTCTGCTTTGTTCACTGATGCATGCTAAGTGCCTAGAAGAGCATCTGTAGGATCTCAGTATAGAGCTGGTGAATAAACAGATGAGCACATCCATCTTCTGAATCACTCTTCTCCAATTTGGACTGGTTGCTCTGTATGTCTGGTCCACAGCAATACACACGAGCTCTTCCTTCAGGATCCCCCTGGAGATTCATTTTGCCTCTTTTCAAAAGTAAAGCACCTATTTCTGGTATCCTCTTTCATAGTTTACTCTTTCATTTAGATCCTCCTGTAGCTTCTTAATAATGGGTATGGGAAAGATATTTTTTGAAAAATTGCATATATGAAAATGTCTTCATTTTGTCCTCATATGATATGGCAGTTTGACTTGTTATACAATCCTGTGTTGGAAATAATATCTTTTCAGAATTTTGCCTGCTTGCTTCCAGTGTTTCTGTTGAAAAATCCAAATGATTATGAGACCTCTTTCAAATGTGACTTGCTTCTTTTTCTGGAAGTTACTAGAATCTTTTTTCTGTCCCCACTTTTCTGATATTTTACAACCAGGAGCCTCAGTATGAATATATTTTCATCCACTTCTCTGGGACTTCAGTGGACTCTTTCACTCTGGCAATTCACATCTTTCAGTCATGGGCAGATTCTTCTTAAATTACTTTCTTACTGGACTCTTTATTATTTACGTTTTAAACTTTCTATTTTGGTTTCTACTTTTTGTTGTCTTTTATGCCCAAATTACCATCTGATTATCTTTTTCTTCTCAATCCTTGGAGATATCCTAAACACGGTCCTTAGTCTTTTATTGAGTTTTCATTTCTTCCATGATATTTTTACTTTCTAAGAGTTCTTTTTGTTTTCTGAATTTTTCTTTTTTATTTCACTCTGTTCTTATTTACTTGTTTCTTGGTTTTATTTAGTTGCTATGGTTTTTATCTTCTAAATTAAAAACCTTCTCCCAGAGATCTGGTACTCTCTGACAATCAGTTTAAGGTAGAGTGCAGAACTAAAATGCTGATTGGAATTTCAGAGCCTGTGGGTAAGGTTTGTACACTTGGGATGTTATTGTAAAATAACCTTTTAAGGGTCTTCTTGGAGAAAAATTTCAGTGTCAGTATTATGAAATCATTTCTCTTGGTCTGGTCAAATTCCCAGAGAAGAATCTTTCATCTCCTTCCCAGAGGGTAGAACTCTTGCTACTAACTTTCTGGCAGAGGTGTTGATTAGTGTAAGGTAATTAATCCACTGTCTTGTGTCAGATACCCACACCTCCTCCACTAGAAGGTCTTCTGCCCGGAATAAAATCCCAGACTTTTGCCCAGTGGGAAAGGGCTGTTGCTAGTAGCATGTAGTGGGTGAAGGAATCTAGGGATCTGAATGTCACCTATAAAAATATTTATATACTTAGGAGGCACAAGTGCAGATTTCTTATATACATATATTGCTTAGTGGTAAAATCTGAGCTTTTAGCGTACCCATCACCTGAATAGTGAACTTTTCATAGATAATTTTTCAAACCTCCCCCCTCAACTTCCCACCTTTTGTAGTCTTCAATGTCTGTTCTTTAATGTTGTATGTCTGTGTGTACACATTGTTTAACTCCCACTTATAAGTGAGAACATGTAGTATTTGACTTCCCGTTTCTCAGTTATTTCAGTTAGGATAATGGGCTTCCAGTTTTATCTATGATGCTGCAAAAGACATGATTTCACTCTTTTGTATAACTGAGTATTATTCCATGTGTGTGTGTGTGTGTGTGTGTGTGTGTGTGTGTGTGTGTGACATTTTCTTTAGCCAATCCTCTGTTGATGGACACTTAGGTTAATGGCATAGCTTTGCTGTTGTGAATAGTGCTGCAATAAACATAAAAGTACAGGCACATTTTTGATATAATGATTTCATTCCCTTTGAATGTATAGCCAGTAGTAAATTTCTGGATCAAATGGTAGTTCTATTTTTAGTTATTTCAGAAATATCCATACTCTTTTTCATAAAGGTTGTACTAATTTACATCCCCACCCACATTGTATAAGTGTTCTCTTTTCTTGGCATCCTCACTAACATCCATTGTTTTTTGATTTTTTTAATAGTAGTCATTCTAACTGGCAAAAGATGACATCATATTGTGATTGTAATTTGCATTTCCCCAGTGATTAGTGATACTGAGAATTTTTTATATGTGTATTCACCACTTGTATGTCTTCTTTTGAAAAATGTCGTTTGTGTCCTTTGGCCAATTTTTTTTTTTTTTTTGAGTTGGAGTCTCACTCTGTCGCCCAGACTGGAGTGCAGTGGCCGCTCCCAGCCACCGCAGCCTCACCTGCTGGGCTCCAGCGATCCTTCCGCTTCAGCCTTCCAAGTAGCCGGAATTACAGGCATGCGCTACCACACCCGGCTGATTTTTTGATTTATTGTAGAGATGAGGTCTTGCTGCCCAGGCGGGTCTCGAACCCGCGGGCTCAGGCAATCCACTCACCTCAGCCTCCCAAAGGCGCGGGATTACAGGCTGAGCCACCGAGCCCGGCTTGGCCATTTCTTAATGGGGTTATTTACAGGTTTGTTTTTTGCTTGTTGAGCTATTTGAATTCCTTATGGATTCCAGATATTAGCTCTTTGTTGAATGCACAGTTTGCAAATAATTTTCTCCCTCCTGTATGTTGCCTGTTTATTTTGTTCTTTTGTTATGCAGAAGCTGTTTAATTAAGTCCCATTGGTCTATTTTTGTTTTTGTTGCATTTGTTTTTGAAGACTTAGTCATAAATTATTTATCTAGCCAATGTCCAGAAGAGTTTTTCTAGTTTTCTTCTAGAATTGTTATAGTTTCAGGTCCTAATGTTTAAGTTTGAAATCTGTTTTGAGTCAATTTTTGTATATGGTGAAAGATATGGGAACCAGTTTCATTCTTCTGCACACAGCTATTCAATTTTCCCAGCACTATTTATTGAATAGGATGTCCCTTCCTCAGTGTATATTTTTGTTGACTTTGTTGAAAATCAGCTGATTGTATGTATGTGGCTTTACTATAACTAGCAAAGATGGACAACAATCTCATGAAGTTTCTAGTCCACAGGCTTCCAAATGGTGGTCTGTGTTCTGTTGTGTGTGTTTTTTGTTATTGTCTGGTTTACACTGGAATACCTTTGACAGTGCCTTGTGCACCCTGGTTTGCCCACAGTACCTGCTACTTCCTTTATATCATACAAAAAAGTGTTCTATGGTCATGTTCTCTGGCTAAATCCTGTAGGCATTAGGCTTTGTGGCCTCTGATCTTGTAAGGCAGACCAATCTGGGTTTAAACCCCAATTCTGTTACACATTATGTGACTTTGAGCAAGTTAGTTTATCAGTCTGAGCCTTAATTATCTTCTCTTAAAATGGGAATAATAACAGCACCAAGTTCAAAGAGTTATTGAGGGTAAAAATAAGATAATATATAAAGCATTTTGCACAGTGACTGGCACATAGACCCCTAGTATTATTATACATAATAAATTCCTAGTTCAATCATGAACAGAGCAGTACATCATCTTTTTAAAATAAAGATGATTCTATTTTTTAAAAATTCAAGTAATGTCTAAACACAATGCCTCATCTTTCATTGCTATTTTTCCTAATTATATGGTAAAGGGACTATCTTACCTAAAACATTTGGCAATGATCTGAAAAAGTTCAGGAAAACTCTTAAGACATTTAACATTACATGCTATTTGTGCTTATTAACTAAATTTATTTCTTCTAGAATAACCCAGTAACTGCTACCCGTGCTCCCTAAGATGACCCGTCAAGCTGTAAAACATTTTTCCAGAGAATCATGACTGAGCAGATAGAAAGTACTTACGTAGTGTCTGGTTTATAGTGAGTTTTGTCAAAGAGGTCTACAAAAATTATTTTATTTCACCCTTACGTCATTCCTTACAAATAAGGAAGTGAGGACTTCAAACTTAAATCACAAGTCACAGAGAGGCTAACTGGCATTAAGTGTGCTTGAAAATAATAGGCAGAGCTTGATCTCCATCACCATCACCACCCCATGTATTAGATTAGGCCATCTCCACTGACAGCAGAGAAAATGGCCGATTCTGGAATGCAAAGATGCAATCACTACCTAACATTAATTCAGTTATTCATTCACTGGATAAGTATTTACTGAAAATTTACTATATGCCAGGCACAAAGAAGCTTGAGACATAAGGGTCAAAAAGATTTTAAAAGTCTCTGCTCTTATGGTATTATGGTAAATGCTCAAGGTCCACTTATGAGTGAGAACATGTTCTTTGCTTCTGTAATAGATCACTCAATATTATAGACTCTAAATCCATCCAAGTTGCTGTGAAGTCCATAATTTTGTCCTTCTTTATAGCTGTGAAATATTCCATCATGTATATGTACCACAATTTTTTTATCCAGTCCAGAAAGAGATTGGCAGTAGCTGGAAGCTGCCTGAAAGAGGGGGCACATAACATCCATAAGTGTTCCTGATCTCAAACTAGGCGAAGTGGGGACCAAAGAGAAGTTCAAATGTTGTCTGTACAATGACCACTTGTATACCTAATCCTGAATTGTACCTCACATCTTTAAAATAAAAATATATATAAAAGAAATTGATATCTATTTCTCTCTGCCAATGTGCCAATGTGTGAAAATCTGGAGAATATTACAATAAGAATAAAGACAAAAACAGTCTCTGCTCTAATAGAACGTATAACTTGTTAGTGAAGACAGAGAGAAATAATCAAGTGCATTAGTACATGCACAGGTTAATTACAAATGTTGATAAGAGCTTTGAACAAAACAAAAACTCAGAAAAGTGTGGCTGACTGGAGAAAATAAATATTAGATACAGTCAAGAAAGGCTTCTCTGCAAAACCGATGCTCGAGCCTGGTGAGATCTGAATGAAGAGCAGAGGCGGCAGAGGGGCTCTCTGAGTGCAGAACATCTAAGGCAAAGGTCCATGGCTTAAAAAGATTTTGACATGTTCAAAGATGTTTTTTTAAAAATGGTGAAAAAGCTGGTGTGGCCTTTTCACTGAATTTCGCTGAATAGGTAAGTGGCCAAATCAAAACCCTGGCAATAAAAACAGCTTTATTTGGAGCACTCCAGTTAAAGCAGACAGTCCAGAGAGGACAGGTGGCATTGACGCAAGCAAGAGCTGGTCTGAGTCAACATTAGGGCAAATGCTTTGATATGAAGGAGACTTACATCAGATATAACCATAACCAGGTTTAGCAACAAATTAGAGGCACTGAGTGAGGAACATTGGGTAAGACCCTTTTTTGGTTTACTAAGTCACTCATTTTTTGGCCTACTCTTCAGAGGATATAGTTGTGGCAGAAAAGAAAAGCAATATTACATACTGTTTGCTTATTTTTATTTTTGATAGTGATGATATGTCTAGTATAAAATGTTATAAATTATGTTAGGTGGGTCAGAATGAGAAGAAAAATGCAGGAGGTGATGTTTGTGTGTTCCCTGCTCATGGAATATGTTTCATCAAACACATTTTGTGGTCAGGAATTCTATCATGAAGAGAAGAACCTAGGGATATAGCCCTCAAAGTGAAAGTACTCCAGAGGAGTACTCCAGGGGAGACAAGGTAAAAGAGACCAGGAGAGGACAATGACTCATGGCCAAGGTCAGAAAAGCTCATTCATGGGTGATCATGATTTTCAAGCTCTCCAACCAGGAAGAAAAAAATACTCCATTTGCTTCACCCTGCCTAATGGATCCATGGATGGGAGAGAAGAGGGGCCTTTGCTAACTCTGGCTCTTGTGAGCGAACAATGTATCTTTCTTCCTCCAGGTTTCCTTCTTTTTCTTTGTATATTTATCATTGTCTTTTCTTGTCATATGATGACTCTATACAACATAAAAAATAAATTGAAACTTTCTATATACTTATTCTCCATTCTGAACAATTTTTCACTGGAGGAATGCTTCAAGAACAAAGAAAAGTTTCACATTCCTAGGAAAAGATTGATTGGCCTATAACCATGATAATAAATAACCAGTAGGGCTGGTGTAACCTGTCTAACCCATCAATGACAATTTGCTTCAGTGAACATGCCTCTGAAAGCTAGCCAATCAGTGACATCCTCATACTTTGAAAGCCAGCCAGTCAGCAGCCACCTTACTCCAGGGAATATGCTTCTAAGGCTGGAGTCAAACCCTTTTGCAACACATTCTCTTTAGTAAGCAGCACAACCTTGCCTCTTGCCTCAACCCACTCCTGCTCCTGAAACCAACACATTTTAAATAAACTCTTCACCAAAATCCTATATGCAAACAACAATTTGCTTTGCTTAGTGGCTTTTGCCTAACCAGTTCAGTTCCTCCTTACTTAAATAATAAATTCAGCTTTGCTTTTTCTTTCATATTTAAAGCGGTACTCTCATCCATTTGCAGCCTTTGTGTGAAATGTTTCTGTGTTATATTTGATGATTGATTGATTCAAGATTCTAGAATTGACTGTGCCAATGATTTTTTGTATGATTTTGGACAAGTCTCTTTTCCCTAATAGATTCTATTTCTTCACCTGTAAAGTAAGAGGCATGACTAGATGGCTCTCAATTTCCTTTTATTTTAAATATTGCATTTTCAGCTTCTTGTAGCGTCCTATATGATTTGATTGTTTTTCTTGGCCCTACATGTTTGTTTATAAAAACATGTTTCTGATATCTTAACATCAACATAAATCAACAGGTGACATCTGAAAGCAACAATAATAGCTCACATGTATTGAGCACTTACCATGTGTCAGATACTGTTTTAATTAAATACTTTGAATATAATAATTAATTTAGTTGTCATCGAAAGCTTGAAAGGGAATCATTATTATTATTTCCACTTGATAGATTGAAAAACAACAGTACATCTAGGTTAAGAAACTTGCCCAAAACACGCAGGTTGAACCAGGATTCAAACCAGACTGTCTAGATTCAGAGCCAGGTTTTTTGTTAAAATAACCTAAAATATAGAAAAAGAAAATGGTGCTTAAATATTTATATTCTACAGCAACATATATTTAATTTCACAATTTCTTCCAGTTTTAAATCTTTTCATCTGTTATTCCCACCTTCCTTCCTGAGAAATCAATTTAGTTAATATCTATGTGTATTGCACATAGATTTATTATTTTATATAATCTATTTTTATCCTTTAAGTAGCTGATTAATTTAATTAAAGCATTCTTACATTAAGTAAGATTCATTCTCTACATGTGTGTATAATTCCAAGTCTAGTAAAAAAGAGCAAATAAGGAAATATTAATATTTCTAAATTGCATTTTTCAAGCTCTCAAACAATAGTTTAATGTATTATGCAATTCATTTCGAAATAGCTGCACTTTCCAGTCTTTCTGTACTGCAGGAATATGAAATATAGTCATATTTCTTTTAATAAACAGCCCTGATAACACTGGGGAGGAAGTCAGCTCTGTCCAATAAAATTTCAATTTATGTTCAGAACACAGTACTCTTCTAGCCTGCACCATTTTTCAATCAAGAGGGATTTTTGAAAGTAGCTTTAGAAGTTCAGTAAGATCAGAGCATTCTGTCCCCACTCTTCCTCCAGCTGTATATATAAATTTAGCTTGCTGCCTCTATTATTTCAGAGAAATCTTTTGGCAGACTTATTAACAAATTTTCTCAAATAAATTATATAACAGGTCAGTGCCATTCACAGAAACATCACCGTTTATTCATTACTGGAGAGGGAAATCAAATCCTAGCATAATAACTAGAGTTTTGTTTACCTTTACAAAACTATTTTCAGTTTTCTGCTGCCTCACCTGTACTTATTCTTTTAAATTCCAAATAAGGCTATTATATAGTACTGCCCCAGATTTTTTCTTTCCTGTAGCCTTAAATATGTCAGCTAAATTCAGAAGCCTACTAAACAAGCATTGAAGATAGATAAATATATAACATACATTCAAAAACCAAATAGAAATTATTTTTACTTTGGAAAACATAAATTTACTATGATATGCCTCTGCAGAAGTATTCCAGATGATTTATTTGTCTTAAACATTTTTAAATGCTGAGGTTTTCACATAATGAAAAGCCAGATTTGTGTGTAACAAAATACCTTCTGGGTTTCTGAGTGAAATTCACTCCAAATGAAGTAGCATATTTCACAGAAACTAAGAAGTCATCGATTGTGAGATGCATTCTGTCTTAGTTCATTTGCGATGCCACAAAGGAGTCCCTGAGGATAGGTAATTTTTTTTTTTTTGAGTTGGAGTCTCACTCTGTCCCCAGACTGGAGTGCAGTGGCCGCTCCCGGCCACCACAGCCTCGACCTGCTGGGCTCCGGCGATCCTTCCACCTCAGCCTTCCAAGTAGCCGGAATTACAGGTATGCGCTACCACGCCTGGCTGATTTTTTGATTTATTGTAGAGATGAGGTCTCGCTGTCCAGGTGGGTCTCGAACCCGCGGGCTCAGGCAATCCACTCACCTCAGCCTCCCAAAGGCGTGGGATTACAGGCTGAGCCACCGAGCCCGGCCCCGGATAGGTAATTTATAATGAAAAAACACTAATTTGATTCTAATGTTCAGAGAAATTCAAAAGTCAGCTTCTGCATCTAGTGAGGCTCACAGGCTGCTTCCGCTCATGGTAGAAAGCAAATGGTACCCAGCATGTGCAGAGATGACAAAGTGAGGGAAGAAGAAAGAGAGAGCAAGAGGTGAGGTGCCACACTTTTTTTTACAACCAGCTCTTAAGAATTCATCTCCCACCCCCAGGAAAGACATTCCTCTATTCATGAGAGATCCACTCCCATGACACAAACACCTACCGTTAGGTCTCATCTTTGACGTTGGGGATCAAATTTCAATATGAGGTTTGGGAAAACAAACATCCAAACAATAGCATCAACTTCAGGGATGTTAAAATACATTTTTGAGTGCTATTAAAATCTATGAAGCATGTTACTAAAATTTTCAAAAAACAATATGGATCTTTCAGAGGTCTAGGACAAATGTTCAACTTACTATATATTTTTATCAGACAGGTCACAACGGAGGTAACTACTAGAGCTTTTAGAAAATTATTCCATGACTCTCTGTATTTAAAAGAGCTGTGCATTTTCTAGGCAATAATAATTTTATTACTATCATTTTTATGAATAACAAATGATATGGCTTGCACCTCTGACTTTGCATTGGTTCTGAAAAAGAAAGGCAAGAACATTACATGTGCCCCAGTCTGTTGAACACCTTAGTAACTTAACATGTGCCTTGTCGACTAAATCACCTATAGCTTCTTCCTTTTGGCCCAGACCCCCATTTCCTATCCTGGTTTTTTTTTTCTTTTCCTCTTTTAATTTTTATTTTAAAATGGTGGGGTACAATTGAGGGTTAGGTATACAAACATTCATTGTGCAGGTACCCTTGTTGATGAGGTGTGCTCCTCCTTCCCCAGGCAGATATCGACTACTGTCAATCCCACCTCCTGCCCCACCACCTCCTGCAGTTTCCCACTACTGTCATTCCTTTTCTTATAGTATTATGATAGTTGTTCAAGGTCCACTTATGAGTGAGAACGTGATACTCAGCTCTTTGTTTCTGTGAGAGATCACTCAGTATTATGAACTCTAATTCCATCCAGTTTGCTGCGAAATTCATGATTTTGTTCTTCTTTCTGGCTACATAATATTTCATTGTGTATATGTACCACATTTTTTTATTCAGTCCTCTTTTGATGGGCAGCACAGTTGGTTCCATGTTCTTGCTATTGTGAACAATGCTGCGATAAACATATGTGTGCAGGTATCTTTTTTATAGAGTGATTTGAGTTCTTCTGGATATATTCCCAGTAGGGGGATTGCAAGGGTCATATGGAAGGTCGATTTTTAGAATCGCCACACTGATTTCCACAGAGGCTGTACTAGTTTACACTCCCACCAACAGTGTAGAAGTGTTCCCTTTTTGCCACATCCTCTCCAGCATCAGTTATTTTTTGAGTTATTGATGATGGCCATTCTGACTAGAGTTAGGTGGTATCTCAGTGTAGTTTTAATTTGCATCTCCTCGATGACTAGTGAGGCTGAACATTTTTTCATGTATCTGGTGGCTGCTCGTATGTCTTCTTTTGAGACGTGTCTATTCATATCTTTTGCCCACTTTGTTTTTTTTTTGTTGTTGTTGTTGTTGTTTTTGAGTTGGAGTCTAACACTGTCGCTCAGACTGGAGTGCAGTGGCCACTCCCAGCCACCGCAGCCTCGACCTGTTGGGCTCTGGAGATCCTTCTGCCTCAGCCTTCCAAGTAGCTGGAACTACAGGCGCTTGCTACCATGTCTGGCTAACTTTTTGATTTATTGTAGAGATGAAGTCTCACCAAGTGACCCAGGCGGGTCTCGAACCCACGGGCTCAGGTAATTCACTCACCTCAGCCTCCCAAGGCGCGGGATTACAGGCTGAGCCACCGAGCCCGGCTTGCCCACTTTGTAATGGGGCTATTTGTTTTTTTTCTTTTCAGCATGTTTCAGTTCTTTGTAGATCCTTGATGTTAGGCCTTTGTCAGACATGGAGTTGGCAAATATTTTTTCCCAGTCTGTGGGCTGTCTCCCAGCTCTCTTGATGGTTTCTTTGGCTTTGCAAAAGCTTGTCAGTTTAATGAGGTCCCACTTGTCTATCTCGTCTCTTATGGCCTGGGCACTTCAGGTTTTGATCAGGAACTGGTTGCCAGTTCCAACTTCCATAAAGGTGTCTCCTGCATTTTCTAAGGTTCTTACAGTTTGAGGTTTTGCATTTAGGTCTGTGATCCATTTAGAGTTAATTTTTGTGTATGGGGATAGGTAGGGGGCCTATTTCAATCTTCTGCATTTGGTCAGCCAGTCTTTCCAGCACCATTTACTGAATAGGTTCTTCTCTCTCCAGTAGTGGGTGGTGGAGGTTTTGTTGAAGATGAGTTGGTTGAGAAATTGAGGTTTCCATTGGTCTATATGCCTGTTCTTGTACCAATGCCAGGCTGTTTTGATTATTGAAGCTTTATAATAAAGTTTAAAGTCTGAGAGTGTGATACCTCATGCTTTGCTTTATTTGCTGAGGATTGTTTTAGCTATTCTTGGTCATTTATGTTTCCTTATGAATTCCTGTATTGTTTTTTCTAGGTCTGAAAAGAATGTTGCTGGTAGCGGGGCTTGGTGGCTCAGCCTGTAATCCCGTACCTTTGGGAGGCTGAGGTGAGTTTATTGCCTGAGCCTGCGGGTTCAAGATCTGCCTGGGCAGGTGAGACCCCATCTCTACAATAAATCAAAAAAGTAGCTGGATGTGGTAGTGCGTGCCTGTAGTTCCAGCTACTTGGAAGGCTGGGGCGGAAGGATCACTGGAGTCCAGCAGGTCGAGGCTGCGGTGGCTGGAAGCAGCCACTGCACTCCAGTCTGGGCGACAGTGAGACTCCAACTCAAAAAAAAAAAAAAAGAATGCTGCTGGTAACTTGATTGGTATTGTGTTAAATCTGTAGATTGCCTTAAGTAGAATGGACATCTTAACAATGTTGGTTCTTCCAATCCATGAGCATGGAATATTTTTCCACTTGTTTGTGTCATCTTTGATTTCTTTGAGCAGTGTTTTGTAATTTTCGTTGTAAAGGTCTTTCACATCTCTGGTTAGGAAGATGCCAAGGTATTTCATTTTTTGTGTGGCTATTGTGTATGGGATTGTGTTTTTTATTTGGGTTTCTGTTTGTTTATTATTGGTGTAAAGAAATGTGATTGCCTTTTGCACATTCATTTTATATCCTGAGACTTTGCCAAAGGTTTTTATCAATGCAAGCAGGTTTTTGGCAGATTCTCTTGGATTTTCAAGGTATACAATCATGTCATCTGCAAAGAGAGATAACTTGACTTCCTCTTTTCCTATTTGGATACCCTGATCACCTTCTCTTCTCTGATTGCTAAAACTAGGACTTCCAAAACTGTCGAACAGGAGGGGTTAGAATGGGTATACTTGTCTTGTTGAAAACTGTTTCAGGGGAAATGGTTACAGTTTTTGTCTGTTTATGAGTATCCTGGCTTTGGGTTCTCATAGATGGCTTTTACTATTTTGAGGTATGTTCCACATATGCCTAGGTGTTCAAGGATTTTCATCAAGAAGGGGTGCTGGATTTTTTTATTTATTTTTTTTTTTGAGTTGGAGTCTCACTCTGTCGCCCAGACTGGAGTGCAGTGGCTGCTCCCAGCCACCGTAGCCTCGACCTGCTGGGCTCCAGCGATCCTTCCACCTTGGCCTTCCAAGTAGCCGGAATTACAGTCATGTGCTACCACACCCGGCTGATTTTTTTGATTTATTATAGATATGAGGTCTCGCTGCCCAGGTAGGTCTCGAACCCGCGGGCTCAGGCAATCCATTCACCTCAGCCTCCCAAAGGCGCAGGATTATAGGCTAAGCTATCGAGCCCGGCTGGGGTGCTGGATTTTATCAAAAACTTTTTCTGCATCTGATGATATAATCATGTGGTTTTTGTTTTGACATCTGTTGATGTATTTAATTACATTTATGGTCTTACAAATGTTGAACCAGCCTTACATCCCAGGAATGAAGCCTACTTGGTCGTGATGGATGATTTTTGAGATGTGTTGTTGAGTCCAGTTTGCTAGGATCTTGTTGAGAATTTTAGCATCTATGTTCATCAAAGATATTGGTCTGTAGTTCTCCTTGTTGGGTCTTTACCTGGTTTGGATATCAATATGATGTTAGATTTATAAAATTATTTGGGGAGAATTTCATCTTTCTCAATCACCTGGAATACTTTCAATAGGATTTATATCATTCCTCTTGTATGTTTTGTAGAATTCTGCTGGAAAGCCATCTGGTCTAGGGCTTTTCTTTGTTGTTGTTGTAGGTAGTTTTCTTATGACATAGTCAATTTTCTTGATTGTTATTGGTCTATTTATGGTCTTCTTGTTTCAACTTAGGGAGATTGTGTGATGTCAGAAAGTCCTCCATTTCCTTTAGGTTTTCAAGTTTGTTTTGATACAATTGGAAAGTGTCGTCTCTGATAATCTTTTGTATTTCTTCAGGGTCAGTTGTGACTTCATCTTTTGTGTTTCTGATTGAGTTTATTTATTTTCTTGGTCAGTCTGGCTAGGGGATCATCTATCTTGTTTATCCTTTCAAAAAACCAGCTTTTTGTTTTGTTGATTTTTTTATATTATCTTTTTGTCTCCTATATCCTGGATTTGGGCTTTTATTTTAGTGAACTGGATTCTTCTTCTGAATTTAGGGTTTTGGCGGTCTTGCTTTTCCAGCTTCCTTAGGTGATCTGTTAGGCTGTTAACTTGTGATCTTTCCATTTTCTTCACGTGTGTTTGTAAAGATATGAATTCCCCTCTTACTACTGTTTTCATGGTATCCCAGAGGTTTTGGTAGGATGTTTCTTCCTTTTTATTTGTTTCCAGGAAACTTTTAATCTCTGTTTTGATTTCATTGTTGACCCAGGAGTTGCTTAGCATCATACTGTTTATTGTCCATGTCTTTGTGGGTTTGGGGGGAACTTTGTTGCTGCTGATATTTATTTTTATTCCACTGTGGTCTGAGAAGGTGCATGGCAAAATTTCACGCATGGCAAAATTTTATGAAATTTGTTTATGTTTTACTTATGGACAATGATGTGGTCAATCTTGGAGTACGTTCCATATGATGATGAGTAGAATGTATATTCTGTGGTCATTGCATGGAGTGTTCTGTAGCTATCAATTAAGTCCATTTGTTCAAGAGTTTCACTGAGATTGCAGATCTCCTTGCTAATTTTTTATCTTGATGATCTGTCCAGAGTTGTGAGTGGGGTATTAAAGTCCCCAGCTATGATAGTGTTCGAGTCAATCTCTTTTTTAAGTTTGCCTAGAAGCTGCTTTATGAACATTGGTGCTCCTATGTTGGGTGCATGTATGTTTAGGTTGGATATTTCTTGTTAATGGATTGAGCCCTTTATCATTATATAGTGATCTTCATCTTTTTAAATTTTTTATAGCTTAAAGAGTATTTTGTCTGAGATTAAGATTGAAACTCCAGCTTTCTTTTGTGTTTCATTTGCCTGAAATTTTGTTTCCCAATCTCTTACTTTGAGTCTGAGTGTCCTTTGTGGTGAGATGAGTCTCTTGGAGACAATGTATTGTTGCCTCATGACATTTTATCCATTTTGCCATTCTATTTCTTTTCAGTGATGCATTTAGTCCATTCACATTCAGCCTAATTATTGAAATATGAGAGTTTATTCCTGTTATGAGGTTCTTATAGAGGTGTTGTTATTCCTGTTTGTTGTGTTTCTTTTGATTTTGGGGTTGATTCATGTGTGTTTTCTATCTTTTTCCTGCACTCTTGTGAAGAATGTTGTTCTTTTTTCCCTTTCTTCTCAGTTTAGTACTTTCTTAAGTCTTTTTTGTACAGCTGGTCTAGAGGCAATGTAGGTTCTTAGGGATTGAATGTCTGGGAAAGATGGAATTCTCCATCACTGATAAAGCTTAGTTTAGCTGGGTAGTTATTCTTGGTTGAAATGGATTATCTTTGAGAACTTTGAAGATTAGGCTCCATGCTTTCCTAGCCTGAAGTGTTTTTATAGATAAATCTACTGCTATTCGAATTGGTCTTTCCCACTAGTAGTTTAACCTTTATCTCTTGCTGCCTTTAGGTTTTTTTCTTTTATACCTACTTTGTGTAGGTGAATTGTTCTGTGTCTAGGAGTTGGTCCTCTCATTTGTTGTCTTGCAGGGGTTCTCTGAATCTCTTGTGTTTGAATGGTTACATCATTGATGAGATGAGGGGAGTTTTCTTGAATGATTTCATAGAATGTTCCAGGGTGGCCTCTGTCTCCCTTTCTGCCTCAGGAAGTCCAATTACTCTTAGGTTTGGTCTCTTGAAGTAATTGCTCATCTCTTAAAGGTTTTGTTCTGTCTTTTAAAGCTTCTTTTCTATGTTTTTGACAGTTTGGGTTAGTTCTATATTTGGGTCATCAAGCCCTGAGAATCTTTCTTCTGCTTAGCTAATTCTGCTTTCTATGCCTATCAATTATTTATTTATTTATTTATTTATTTATTTATTTATTTCACAGTATTCTTTACTGTTGTTATCTCAGTTATCAACTCCTTCCTACTTTCCTCTTATCTTTTCTCAATTATTTTTTATCTCTCTATTAATGTCTTGATATATGGGTTTGTAGTTTGAGACCAGTTATTCTAGGGGTTCTCCATTGTTTGCATTCTGAAAGCTATTTTCTCAGTGTCTGACCTTCCAGGGATCTACGAGAGACCCATATTATTCTTTTGATTTTTCTTCATTTGTGTAGATTTTGCTCTCCCCCACTTCTTCCCCCCTCTTCTTTAATTCTGTTTTTCAGGGATGATGGGATTGCTTTTACTTCTTTTTCTCAGTCTCCTAGTCTTCCCTATGTGGATCCTCTGGTTTTGTTCACTTCTGAAGCTGGACTGTGGGTTGGGGGCTGTACCTTTTGCAGTTTCGAGCTTTAGTTGAGGAGGTAGCTATGATTCAAAATCTATCTGCAGATGCCAGTATCCACCAACAAGTGAATGGGCACCCTGGAACCCACTTCCTACTGCCTTACAATCTATTCATGCAGTGGGAGTTTAGGTTTGCTTCCTGGAACAAAATGAGGTAAGAAAAAGGAAAATAATGGAAGAAGGAAGGGGGGGTCAAGAGGAAGTTGGAGTGAGAGAAGAGTAAGAGGGAAAACAGACAGACATACCAACTAACAAATGAAAAGAGACACAAAGACAGAAATGAGAAAAAAGCAAAAAACCCTAGAGCATACAGGTTTTTATCACACCATACACAGTCCAACAAAATCCTGTCTATTGATGTACTCTTCCCCTATACAAACAGGGAGTCTAAAGAATAGAAAGAAGAAAGAAAAAAATCAGTAAAATAACACAAACAAAGCAAGTATGAAAATGTTATCAAGCCGGGCTCGGTGGCTCAGCCTGTAATCCCGTGCCTTTGGGAGGCTGAGGTGAGTGGATTGCCTGAGCCCACGGGTTCGAGACCCGCCTGGGCAAGTTGGCGAGACCTTATGTCTACAATAAATCAAAAATTAGCCAGGTGTGGTAGCATATGCCTGTAGTTCCAGTTACCTGGAAGGCTGAGGTGGAAGGATCATCAGCGTCTAGCAGGCAAGGCTGCAGTGGCCAGGAGCAGCTTCTGCACTCTAGTCTGGGTGACAGAGTGAGACTCCAACTCAAAAAAAAAAAAGAAAATGTTATCAAAACCAGAATGAAAGAGAAACAAAAAGCTAAAACAAAAATCAAACAAAAGTGAGCAAAACAGTCAAAATAAAAATAAAAACATGGAATCAGACTGGCTCTGAGGTCCTTCCTGTATGTCCAAAGTCCCTTCAGCTCTAATCGCTAGTACCCCCCATTCCACCGCTCTCAGTTGTTGCAGTGAGGGGGGTGAGTCAGATCTGAGTTCACTCAGCTTGCTGCCTGTCAGGTCTGCCACACAGATGTGAGTTGTCAGTGTCTGATTCAGCCTGGGGGAGGGGCTTCTGTATCTCCCAGTTTGATGAGATTACCTTAGGCAACAAGCTGCAGGCTACAGAGAGCTGGGTGGGGCAATGCAAATCTCTACCTGGGTCAAAGGAAATGGATGGGGTGGGCGGCTCCTCACCCGACATGGATTCCTCCCCGGCTTTCCCGATCCTCTCTCTCCACTGATCAGATCCAGAGCTCCAGCTGATCTGTTATGACAGGTGATGGTGTGGGCCAGGTGCCAGGCAATGGGAATCAGCTGGATTCAGCAGGCTTTTCTCAGACATGTTCCCATGAGCAGCAGAGGATCCTGCATGTGATCTTGCCAGCCACACTCCAATCTCAGGGCGATGGGGGCTTGCAGTCACCCTCAGAGGGGGGAGATGGGTGCATGCATCCGAGTATCCCCTCAGATGGACTTTCACACTAGCACCCGCTCACTCACTCAGAGAGTCTTTATGAACACTCGCCTCCACCAAGACTCTTATAGTCTGACCTGTAGGTTGCCATCTTAAGCTCCATCTGTTGTTGTTTGTTTGTTTGTTTGTTTTCTTATAGCATTTTGTCCTTGATAAACCTTCTTAAACATGCTTTGGTACATGAGCCAAATAAAGACAGAATACTTCAAGAGTGGCATCAGCAAGGCGGCACAACAGGACTCTCCAGTTCTCATTTTCTCACAAAAACATAAATTTGAACAAATCTTCATGCATAAAAATAACTTCATAAGAACCAAGGAATCTACATAAGAGATCACAGTATCTAAGTAAAGCACAGAAATAAGAAAAGATACATCAAAGATTTTAAGGAGGGCAGTTTCACATGTCACCCTTCCCTTAATCCCAGGCAGCACAGCACAGCAAGAGATAATCTCTAAGTATGGGAAGGAGAGTGAAATGAACATGGTGGACCCTGGTGCTGGGCCAGTCTCCATAACCCCACACACTAGGCCAAATTCAGCATAGTCTGACCCATGGACCCCGGTACCAGATGGAATTTGCAGATTCAGTCACCAGGCTGTCTGCCAGAGACCCAGGCCAGCACCACAAACTCAGGCTCTAGGACAGCTCCCACAAACCAAGACATTAGGCCAGCTCCTGTGACCTCAGGCTCAGTAGACCTGGTTCCAGGTCAGCCCACAGATCTAGGACCCAGGCCTACTCCTGCAGACACAAGCTCCAGGCTTGCCTCAGTGCCAGGCCAGCCCCAATGGTCTGAAGACCTTGGCCCACATCCATTGTCCCAGATGCAAAGCCTATCCCTATGGGCCCTGGCATCACATTGGCTCCTGAGAACTCAGGACCAGGTCCATAACTTGAACTGAATGTCAGGTCTTCCCCAGTGTCAGGCCCATGAGACAAGGTTCCAAAACAATCCCATTGGATCCAGGCTCCAGACCAACCATCAAAAATTCAGAAACCAGGCCTCTCAATAGACCCAGGCACCAGGTCCAATTCCCTTGCACCACCAACCCAGGCATCAAGTCAGTTCACCCAAAGAATTCAGCAGAAAACCTGCCCACTGACTTTGCCAGACACTACATCCGGTATCTCTGGATGGGCTAACAAATGCTTTTTCCTGCCAAAGCCAATCTGTAAAGACTAAATTAAATGCCTACTTCTTTAAATGCAGAGAAACCAATGCAAGTCCACCTGGATTACAAATATCAGGAAAACATGACAACATCAAAGGAACAAAATAAGGCACTAGTAACCAATCCCAAAGAAATGGAGATCTTCAAACTGCCTGATAGATGATTCAAAATAATTGCCTTAAAGAAGTTCTGTGAGCTACAAGGAAACACAGATAGATAACTAAATAAAATCAGGAAAAAAACAAATGAATAAAAAGAGAAGTTCAACAAAGAGACAGAAATAATAAAAAGAACCAAACAGAAGTTCTAAAAACAAACTACAAAATGACGGAACTAAAAAATTGAATCTTGAAAAGAAAGAACACTTCCAAACTCACTTTACAAGGCCAGCATTACCCTACTACCAAAAGCAGACAAGGATACCATGAAAAAAAATTACAAGTCCCTGATGAATATATGTGCAGAATTCTCAACAAATTCTAGCAAACTGAATTCAACAGCACATTAAAGGAATCATACATTGTGATCCTTTGGATGCAATGATGGTTCAACATACACAAATCCATAAATGTGCTATACCACATTAACAGAATAAAAATCACCTCAACAGACAAAGAAAAGACATTTTATAAAATCCAAATTCTTTCTTGATAAAAATTCACATGTTAAGTATAGAAGAAATTTACTTCATCATAAATAAGTGCCATACATGGTAAGCCCAAGCTCACATAACATATAGTGGTGAAAAACGGAAAGCTTTTCCTCTAAGACCAAGAATAAGACAACGATGCCCACTCTCACCATTTCTATTCAGTATAGTACTAGAAGCCATAGCCAGAGACATTAGGCCAAAAAAGGAAGAAAGAGAGAAAAGACAACCAAACTGGAAAGGAAAAAGTAAAATAGTTTCTTTTTACAGATGATCCCATGTTATAGATAGAAAACCCTAAAGCCCCTACCAAAAATTGTTAGAACTGTCAGCAAATTCAGTAAAGTTGCAGGATACAAAAGCAACATACACAAATCACTTGTATTTCTGTACACTAACAACAAAGTATCTAAAAATAGATCAAGAAAAAATCTCCTTTAATAGCATTAAAAACATTAGGTATAAATTTAACCATGGAGGTGAAAGATATATATACACTAAAAGCTATAAAACTTTGATAAAAGAAAGTGAAGAAAATACAAATAAATATACTCATGGATTAGAAGAATTAATATTTTAACAATGTCCATATAATCCAAAGGAACTTACAGATGATTCAGTGCAATCCCCATCAAAATTTCAATGGCATATTTCACAGAAATAGAAAAAAATAATCTTAAAATTCAAATAGAACCACAAAAGATCTTAAATAGCTAAATAAATCTTGAGCAAAAAGTACAAAGCCTAGAGACATTACACTACCAATTTCAAACTGTATTACAAAACTATAGCTTGGTACTTTATTAAAAACAGTCATACAGACCAATAGAACAGAATCTCAGAAATATACCCAGCTGGGCTCGGTGGCTCAGCCTGTAACCCAGCACTTTGGGAGGCTGAGGCGAGTGGATTGCCTGAGCCTGTGGGTTCGAGACCCACCTGAGCAACTTGGCGAGACCTCGTCTCTACAATAAATCAAAAATTAGCTGGGCATGATAGCATGTGCCTATAGTTCCAGCTATTTGAAAGGCTGAGGTGGAAGGATCGCCTGAGCCCAGCAGGTCAAGGCCATGGTGGCCGGGAGCATGCCACTGCACTCCAGTTGGGGTGACAGAGTGAGACTCCAACTCAAAAAAAAAAGAAAGAAAGAAAGAAAAGAAAAGAAATATACCCGAGATTTACAGTCAATTGACCTTCTACAAATACACCAAAAATACAAAATGTAGAAACAAGAGTTTCTTTAAAAAATAGTGTTGGGCCAACTGGATACTCACATACAGAAGGAGAACATTGGTCTCATTTCACATCACATAGAAAAATAAACTAAAAACGAATTAACACCCTAATCCACTTACATTGATAATGAAAGTGTGAAAATGTTACAGGAAAACATAGGGCAAATGCTTCTTAACGTTATCCTTGGAATCACTTTAGGATATGACCCCAAAAGCACAAGCGATAAAAGCAAAAATAGACAAATCATATTGCATCAAACAAAAAAGTTTCTGTCCAGGAAAAAAAAACTACTCACTATACAATGGAAAAAAATTGCAAATCATACACTTGATGAAGGCTTAATATCCAAAATTTTTAAGGAACTCAACTCAATAACAAAAATATCTGATTTTTTAAAATGGACTAAGGATCTGAATAGAAATTTCTCAAAAGAAGACATACAAATGACCAGCAGTTATATGAGAACAAAAAAATAATGCTCAACTACATTAATCATTAGGGAAATGTAAACTAAAAACAGTGAGAAGAGAGGTTCAAGATGGTTGATTAGAAGCACCTCGCTCACAAAGAACCAAAATAGGAACAGAATTTCAACACTCCAAGCAGGAGTCCAAGAATACACCTCTGGAATTCTCTGGAGAAGTAATAGGACACACAAAAAGCAGAGAGGTGTGAAATCAGACAACCAGCTCAGCTAGACCCAGTGCAGAGTCAGGAGACCACCCCCAACACACTGAGGGTGTGAGTTAGTGAGAAACACTCAGGAACCCACACCACCACCACAGACCCTTCTAATCTGAGTCATGAGAGAGCTTCTGCAACCCCCCCAGATGCCCAGACCACCATAGTGTACTACTGGTGACTATATAAAGGCATTGTCCAACCCCACATGGAACACCAGAAACCACTGATCTCCTTGTGCAGCTCAGCACCCACTTTCACCACCTGCCAAAGAGAGAGGCTCAGCATTCATCTGAAAAGGGAAAATACTTTATAGCTGCTGCAGCCACTTATGCTGTTGCCCCAGGGCAGGGAGAGAGCAGTGGAGCACAGCAATATTATGCATCCCCAGCACAGACTCCATAGCTGCAGTAGGCAAGTGCAGCAAGGAGTCTGGGTGCCTTTCCCACCCCTTCTCATCGGCTTACCCCTGGACATGAATTGCCTACTACCACCCCACAGAGAGTGTAGGGTCACCTCACCTGCCCAAATGCTATAGCAGAAATCCACCAGCTGTCATGGAGAATAGCTGCCAGACCCATTAAGCAGCCCCTCTACAGCAATGCAGACGCCGCAGTTGAAATAAACAGCAAACTGCGGGGATGCCCCTCACCCTGGATCCATCTCAGCTGCTTTCGCCCAGATGTGTATCACCTGCTCTAGACCTGTAGAGTGCACAGGGATTTGTAACCATCTGAATGCTGAGGCAGAGTCCCACCGCCTGGCAGGTAAGCCAGCCATATCCATTAGGCACACCCTTTGTGGTATTTGCATGTGCCCCCCTTCTAACACAGACTCCACAGCCAAATAAGTGGATGTGACAAGCTGTCAGGGTACCCCCTTCATCCTCCCCAACTTGTCTGCTTTCCCCAGATGCAAATTGCCTGCTACCAGCCTGCAAAGTGCATGGGGACACCACAGTCACATGAAAACTACAACAGAAACCCACCACCCCTCAGAAAATCCAGCTGCCAGAACCATTAGGCAGGCCCTCTGCAGTGTTTGTGTGCAGCCCCTCCCAACACAAACTGGGGAGCTTCACATCTTGTTCCATTCTGGCTGCTTCTCCTCAGATGGGGATAACCTGCTCCAGGCCCCCAGGAGCTGCCTGATTACTGTGGCTAAGAGCCAGTGGTCCTCTGAAATTCTAACTGTAGCACAGCCAGAGTTATCAGTTCTCACTTTTAAACACCATTTAGAAGTCTACAGTCTGAACTACACCATCTAACAAAAAACACCACTACAAATAGTAACCTATTAACCAACTAGTAACTATATGGGGCAGACAATGAAATCAAGATGAACATTTTTTTTTCTTTTGAGTTGGAGTCTCACTCTGTCACCCAGACTGGAGTGCAGTGGCCGCTCCCAGCCACCGCAGCCTCGACCTGATGGGCTCCGGTAATCCTTCCACCTCAGCCTTCCAAGTAGCTGGAACTCAGGCGCGTTACCACGCCCAGCTAATTTTTTGACTTATTGTAGAGATGAGGTCTCACCAAGTTGCCCAGGCGGGTCTCAAACCCGCAGGCTCAGGCAATCCACTCACCTCAGCCTCCCAAGGCGTGGGATTACAGGCTGAGCCACCGAGTCCGGCTAGGATGAACATTTTATAAATTCTTTGAAACAAATTAAAACAAAGACATAACATACTAAAAACCTTTGGGATGCCACAAAATCAGTGCTAAGAGGAAAATTAATTGCTCTATATACCCACATCAAGAAGACAGAATTATCTCCAATGAGCACTCCATCATTCCACCTAAGGGAACTAGAAAAACAAGAACAAACTACACCTAAAGCTATCAGAAGAAATTATCACAATTAGAGGAGAATTAAATGAAATTGAGACCAAAAGAATAATAACAAAGGATCAATGAATTGAAAATCTGGTTCTTTGAAAGGATAAGCAAGATTGACAGACCACTAGCCAAATTAACAAAGAGTGAGAAAGAGACTGAGTGAGAGAGAGAGAAAGAGAGAGAGAGATAATTCAAATCAATACAAACAGAAATGAAAAAGGCAACATTACAACTGATCCCAAAGAAATACAAAAGATTCTCCAAGATTATTATAAACACCTGTATGCACATAAACTAGAATATCTAAAGGAAATGGATAAATTCCTAAAAACACAAAAACTCCTAACATTGAAACAGGGGGAAATTGAAACCCTGAATAGACCAATAATGGGTCTAAAATTAAATTAGAAATAAAGACTTACCTACCTGATCTCAAACCAGGCAAAGTGGGGACCAAAGGGAGGTCCAAACTTTACCTGTATGATGACCACTTGTATATCTAATCCTGAATTGTACCCACATCTTTAAAATAAAATTTAAATTAAAAAAATAAATTGAATTAAAAAAGAAATAAAAGACCTACTGAGAAGAGTCCTGGACCAGATGGATTCACGGTCTAACTACCAGACATACAAGGAAGAGCTGAAACCAATCCTTCTGAAATTATTCCAAAAAATCGAGAAGAAGGGACTCCTACCTAACTTATTCTGAAATGCCAATATCATCTACAGTATTTGTGTGCAGCTCTTCCCAACACAGTTTCTGCAGCTGAGATAAATAAACATAGCAGGCCTTGGGGAGCCTCACATCTGGTAAAGACACAGCAAAGAAGAAAAACTACAGGCCAACATCCTTGATGAACATAGATGCAAAAATCCTCAAGCAAATACTAAAAAACTTGTTGGCTATGGTGGCTCACACCTGTAATACTAGCACTTTGAGAGGCTGAGGCAGGAGAATTGTTTGAGCCCAGGATTTCGAGACCAGCCTGGGCAACACAAAGAGACCTTGTCACCAAGAAAATAAAGCAAAACAAAACAAAAAACTAACAAACTGCATCTAGCAGCACATAAAGAAGATCATTCACCCATGGGCTATATCCCAGGGACAGAAGTTTGGTTCCACAGATGCAAATCAATAAATGTAATCCACAAATAAACAGAATTGAAAAGAAGAACCACATGATCACCCAAATAGATGCAAAAAAGTATTCACTAAAATCCAATATCCCTTTATAATAAAAATCCTTAACTATCTATGCATCAAAGGAACATACCTCAAAATAATAAGAGCCAGCTATGATAAACCCATAGCCAATATCATACTGAATGGGCAGAAGATAAAGCATTATGACTAAAAAAACAGATCAAGACAAGATGTCCACTATCACCACTCTTATTTAACATAGTACTGGAAGTCCTAGCCAGAGCAATCAGGCAAGAGAAAGAAATAAAAGACATCCAAATAGGAAAAGAAAAAGTTAAATTATCCATCTTTTCAGATGATATGATGCTATATCTAGAAAACCTTCATGATTCTTTGACCTGATAAGGGACAGTAAAACCTAATGATACAAAATCATTGTTCAAAAATCAGTAGCCTTTCTACACACTAATAGCATTCAGGCCAAGATCCAAATGAAGAACACAATCCCACTTACAATAACCACATGCAAAAAAATAAAATAAAATAAAACACCTGGGAAGACATCTAACCAAGGAGGTGAAAGGTCTTTACAACAAGAACAACAAAACACTGCTTAAGGAAATCAGACAAGACGTGAACAAGTAGAAAGGCATATGGAAGAAGCAATACTGTTAAAATGTTTATACTTACCAAAACAATGTACAGATTCAATGCAATCCTATTAAACTACCAGCATAATTTTTCCCAGATCTAGAAAGAGTAATATTTAAATTCATTGGTAGAAAAAAGAGCCCAAATAACCAAAGCAATCCTAAGCAAAAAGAACAAAGCTGGAGGCATCGCATTGCCAGACTTCAAACATTACAAGACTACAGTTACCAAAACAGCATACTACTGGAACAAAATTAGGTACATAGACAAATTGAATATAACAGAGATTCCAGAAATAAAGCTGTGGACCTACAATCAATTGATCTTTGACAAAGTTGAAAAAATAAACAGTGGGGAAATGACAGTATATTCAATAAATGATGCTGGGAAAACTAACGATATGCAAAAGAATGAAACTGAATCCCTTCCTCTCACCTCACCATACATAAAAATTGGCCCTAAATGGATTAAAGACTTAGATGTAAGACCTCAAACTATAAAACTTATAAGAGAAAGCCTTAGGAAACATACTTCTGGACATCTGCCTAGGCAACCAATTTATAATGCTGTCATCAAAAGCAAATGCAGAAAAAATAAAAATTAACAAATGAGACCTAATTAAAGAGCTTCTGCATAGCCAAAAGCAACTATCAATAGAGTAAATAAACAGCCTACAGAATGAAAGAAAATGTTTTCAAATTGTGCTTCTGACAAAGGCCTAATATCCAGAATCTATGAGGAAGTTAAGCAAATTGACAGGGAAAAAAATAGCCCCATTAAAAAGTGGGCAAAGGGCATGAGCAGACATTTCTCAAAAGAAGGCATGCAAGTGGCCAATAAACATATGGAATAATGTTTAATATCACTAATCATCAGAGAAATGCAAATCAAAACCACAAATGAGAAACTACCTCACACCTGTCAGAATGACTATTATTAAAAAGTCAAAACACAACAGATGCTGGCAAAATTACAGAGAAAATGAAATGTTCATACATTGTTGGTGGGACCGTAAGCTAGTTTAGTTCCGGTGAAAAGCAGTTTGTACAGTGTAAATTTCCTAAAGAACTAAAAATAGATTCACCACTCAATGCAGCAATTCCACTACTGCGTACATCATACCCAATGAGCAATTTTTCAACCCTTGTCCTCCTCCTTTCCTCCCCAAGAAGAGTCCCCAGTGTCTGTTGTTTCCATTTTTATGTTCATGTGTACCCAGTATTTAGCCCCTCATTTATAAGTGAGAACATGTAGTATTTGGTTTTTCTGTTTTTGTGTTAATTCTCTTGAAATAATGACTTCCAGCTGCATCCCTGTTACTGCAAGGGATATGATTTCATTCTGCTTGATGGCTGTATAGAATCGCACGATATACCTGTACAATCTTTTCTTTATCTAGCCTACTGTTGACGGGCAGCTAGGTTGGTTCCACGTTTTTTCTGTTGTGGATAGTGCTGTGATAAACATGAAAAACTGTTGGGGACCGACCGCAAAGGTCTGCCTTCTGACATGGTCGAGGAGACTGATGACCCCGGACAGCAAGGTACGTCTGGGAAAGCGGTGGCTCTGCTTCTCCTGCTTTGCTTAAGTCATGCTGCCGGTGGAAACCCTAGAGGCTTAGAAATTATGGTTAACTCATCAACCACAGAAAAAGGACTCTGGAATATTGCAGGGAATTTTATCTACTCACCCCATGGTTATAGCACAGAGAAGAAAAATCATAGTCCATCCTGTAGTGTCATGTCCAGAAATCCCCATTAGATTACTAGACAAAATTTTACCCCCTTAAGGGGAACCCCCAACATTATGTTAAGAAACAGGGGCTGGCATTATAGGGGCCCTGAAGTTCGGCCTGCAAATGTACAAGCAGAAACCCACTTCCCCTGCCAAGGAATTGTAGATGAAAATTATAGCTATCATGTGCTCCTTAGAAACAAACTGGAACCATTTGGTCTTGATTGGAGGCGAGTCAAGAGATATGGGGTTGCTGCTAGTGGCCTAACAATTGCAAATTGTTGTGCCAGCTTTACTGGCAGGACCCCAGAAATGTCGTTGTTTTGGAAATTGGTTTTTTTATAGTTACATGAATAAAAGTTTAGTTTCTTGTGGCAGAAAACATTTGCTAGAGTGTACTTGGCCATAGTTAAATATATAACTGGTTAATTTTTGTTGTTACATGATTTTTAGGAAAAGATTAAATATTAGTTTTAATATATAGATTGTGCTTAATTTTGAAAGGTTATGGGTATTTAAGTATAGGGTAATGGTGTTTTTGCATTATAAGTGTGTTTAGTTTTAAAGGAATAATCGTATAAGCTTTTTGTTTCATAGCTTTAAGGAGAGTGACTGTATCTAGTTTTAAAGTATGAGAAGAGTATGTGAAAGGTTTCATATGACTGTCCACCTAACCATAAAAATATGAGGAAAACACTCGGAAAGTTGCACATAACCATCATTAATGTTTTTAGAAACTTGTTTTGGAGAATTTGAGTAATGTCAAGAAAAGATTTCTCATGTATGTCACCCAAAAGGCTATATAACAAAAAGGTATATAAATCACAGATTTGTTAGCAATAAACGAGCAGTCCCACACAAGCACCGGGTCTGTGTCCATCCCATTCATTCGCCAATGTCGCTCATCCTTCGGGAAACCCTGAACCTGCTGGAGCTGGACTCCAGCAAAAAACCATGCATACCATTTGTATGATGGGCTTAATAGAAGCCCAAACCTCACTATTATGCAATATACCCATGTAACAAGCCTGCACATCTAATCCTTGAAACTAAAATTAAAAATAAGAAAAAAACCAAGCACAATGAGATATCAATTCACAACTGTTAGAATGATTATTATCAAAAGCAAAAAAAAAACAGTGTTGGTAAAGGTGAAAAAAGTGGACCCTTGTATACTGTCGGTGAGGATGTAAATTAGTATAGTCATTATGAAAAACAGTATTAAATATTAAAAATAGAATATACTTGGAGGAGCTCAAATCCATTCTACAAAAAGCCCTATTCTCAATAGCAAAAACATAGAACCAACCATGCTTCCCATCAAAACTGGACTGGATTTTTAAAATGTGGTACATATACATTATGGAATATTACACAGCCACAAAGAAGGACACATGTATGTACTTCACAGCAACTTGGAGAGATTTGAAGTCTATCATACTCAGTGATCTATCACAGAAACAAAGAACTGAGTACCACATGTTGTCACTCATGAGTTACACTTACCATAATGCTACAAAAAAGGGATTGGAAATAACAGGACACTGCCCACTGCAAGGGGATGGGGCATGCACATAATATTAATAAAAGTATCTGATCCTAATCCAGGCAAAGTGAGGTCCAATTGGAGACCCAAAACTTTGTCTGTACCTAAACCACTTATGTATGCAATCATGACTTGCACCCCACAACTTTAAAATAAAATTAAATAACATTTTTTAAAAAGAAAAATAAATTAAAAATAAAACTACCATATTATCCAGCAATCACACTACTGGATGTATATATACAAAGGATATAAAATCAGTGTCCCAAAAAGATATTTGTGCTCCCGTGTTATTACAGCACTAGTCACAATAGCCAAGATCTAAAACAACCCAAGTGTCCATTAATGGATAAATAGGTAAAAAAATTGTGAAATATCATTCAGCATTTAAAAAGGGAAAACTTATTCATATGAACCTTGAGTACATTATGCTAAGTGAAATAAGCCAGGCACAAAAAGATGAATATTGCATGATCTTATTTTTATATGTGGAACTAAAAATGTCAAATTCATACAAGTAGAGAGTAGAATAGTAGTTGCTAGGGCCTGAGGAGTGGAAAAAATGGAAAACATGTTGGCCAAAGAGTACAAGGTTTAGTTACATAGGATGCATAACTTCTGAAGATTTAGTATTAATTATGGTAACAACAACTAAAACTGGTGTATTGCTTGCTTGAAATTTACTAAGAGAAGAAATCTTAAATGTTCTCACCACCCCCCCCAAAATATATGATGGATTTGCTAATTAGCTACATTGTGGTAATCATTTCACAATGTACACATATATTTTAAAAAATCACTTTGTGTATCTTAAATATGTACATTTTTAAAATTTTCAATTTAACTGAAATAATGCTAGGAAGCACAAACACATACAATCTAAGAAAGTATTTTACTTATAATGAATTGCTTTATGAGGAAGACTTCAGCTCAGAACACCAGAAATGAATGGGGTAACATCAGTCATCATGAAAATAGAAACAAATGTTCTCTTTCATTTTCTATTGCATGTCATTCTGTTTACCCTCCCCCATACACATTTTTAAATAGTTGTAAAAGTCAATCAGAAAATTCCGTCCTTGGGATGTTAATAAATGCCATAGAAAAGTTACCTGAATTTCTTTCAAAAATTAGAGAATTAAAAGCAGTTTAAATTGCTTAAAATGCTTTCCACCAAAAAAGAAGTCCTTAAAGCACCAAGAAACTAACACTACATTCAGAGAACAACTTTTTTTTTCTCTCTCTCTTTTAATTTTTATTTTGAAATTGTGGGGTGTAATTCAGGGTCAGGTATACAAATGTTCATTGTGCAGGTACCCTTATTGATGAGGTGTGCCCCTCCTTCCCCAGGCCGATATCAACTGCTGTCAATCCCAGCTACCCATCCCCCACCCTCTTCCCCGCAGTTTCCCGCTACTTTCGATCTCTTTCCTACAGTAATATGGTAGTTGTTTAAGGTTCACTTGTGAGTGAGAACATGTGATACTCAGCTCTTTGTTTCTGTGAAAGATCACTCAGTATTATAAGCTCTAATTCCATCCACACTGCTGTGAAGTTCATGATTTTGTTCTTCTTTATGGCTGCATAATATTCCATTGCATATATGTACCACATTTTTTTAATCTAGTTCTCTTTTGATGGGCAGCATGGTTGGTTCCATGTTCTTGCTATTGTGAACAACGCTGCGATAAACATACCTGTGCAGGTATCTTTTTATAGACTGACCTACGTTCTTCCGGGTATATTCCCAGTAGAGGGATTGCAGAATCATATGGAAGGTCAATTTTTAGAAGTTTTAGGAATCACCACACTGATTTACACAGAGGCTGTACTAAGTTTACACTCCCACCAACAGCGTAGAAGTGTTCCCTTTTTGCCACATCCTCTCCAGCATGTTATTTTTTGAGTTATTGATGATGGCCATTCTGACTGGAGTTAGGTGGTATCTCAGTACAGTTTTAATTTGCATCTCCTTGATGACTAGTGAGATTGACCATTTCTTCATGTGTCTGTTGGCTGCTTGCATGTTTTCTTTTGAGAAGTGTCTATTCATATCTTTTGCCCACTTTGTAATGGGGCTGTTTATTTGTGTTTTTTTTTTCAGCACATTTGAGTTCCTTGTAGATTCTTAATGTTAGGCCTCTGTCAGACATGGAGTTGGCAAATTTTTTTCCCAGTCTGTAGACTGTCTCCCTGCTCTCTTGATGGTTTCTTTGGCTTTGCAGATGCTTGTCAGTTTAATGAGGTCCCACTTGTCTATCGTATCTCTTATGGCCTGGGCATTTCGGGTTTTGATCAGGAATCGGTTGCCAGTTCCAACTTCCATAAAGGTGTCTCCTGCATTTTCTAAGGTTCTTACAGTTTGAGGTTTTGCATTTAGGTCTGTGATCCATTTAGAGTTAATTTTTGTATATGGGGATAGGTAGCGGTCCTGTTTCAGTCTTCTGCATTTGATCAGCTAGTTTTTCCAGCACCATTTACTGAATAGGTTCTCCTCTCCCCAGTAGTGAGTGTTGGAGGATTTGTCGAAAATGAATTGGTTGAGAAATTGAGGTTTTGCTTCTGGAATCTCAATTCTGTTCCATTGGTCTATATGCCTGTTCTTGTACCAATACCAGGCTGTTTTGATTATTGTAGCTTTATAGTATAGTTTAAAGGTAGACAACTTTCTTACCATGCAACCTATGGAGCTGTAGAAATATTTTGTTTTGTTTTTTCCATTTCATCCTGATTTAATTTTTAATAACTGAGAACTACATAACTGCTGGTTCCTGTAGTGATGCACATTGGCATCTTCGTAGAAATTATTTCTATGTGAAGATTCATAAACAAGTCTTTATAATAACTTTTTATTCCATGTTGATTTGAAAAATCCATGGAATCAAATAGTATAACACATAACTAACAATTATTAGATGTCTAGGTGCTTTATATTCATGATTTAATTTAATCCTCACATCAAATTTATAAAATTATTATTGTCCTTTTTTCACACATAGGGAAATAGAAGCTTTGAGATTAAGCAAAATGCCCCAAGGTGATATAATTAATGAATGATGTAACAAAAGTTCAAGCCCAGAAATGTTTAACCTAAAATCTGCATTCTTTGTTCTTCATCATATGGATAGCCAACACAATAATGGTGCTATGACTTCCAGGACACATGTCCACTTTGCACTGTTTTTCTTTGAGAAATGTACATTAAGGCATAAACTATAGTTGGCTGGCAAATCTTAGGAGATTCTGTTGATAACATAGTACTCATACTACTAACAAACCTCCTGGGTAATATTCCCAAGCCCAACTCAGAAACTAAAAAATTCTTAAAAGTCTATGGTATGAATTTTGCTAGTATTCTTCCTGCTATAATCACAAAGATTAATGACAAGAATACATAGGAGAGGAGGAGAAGGGAGGTAGAGCTACCAGGAAAGACCAGGTACCTTAAATTTTAACATATCTTTGGCCTCTGTCCTGAGTGGCTCACCACATGACTATGCAGGAAAAAGAAAAAAAACAATTTTATTTCTCTTTTAAAAATGTTTTGGGAGGCTGAGGTGAGTGGATTGCCTGGACCCGCGGGTTCGAGACCCGCCTGGGCAGGCGAGACCTTATCTCTACAATAAAATCAAAAGATTCCCCGGGCGTGGTAGCGCATGCCTGTAATTCCAGCTACTCGGAAGGCTGAAGCGGAAGGATCGCAGGAGCCCAGCAGGTCGAGGCTGCGGTGGCCGGGAGCAGCCACTGCACTCCAGTCTGGGCGACCCACTGAGACTCAAACTCAAACTCAAACTCAAAAAAAAAAATGTTTTAGAATGAAATATCTTATACGCACATAAAAACACAAAGATGATACAATAAATCTCTTATGTAGTTACTTCATAGGTGAAGAAATAGAATGCTACAAATACAGTCACAGATACTGTTGAAATCTGTATGGAGAATTAGGATCCCTTTTTACCCTTTACAACGGTATCATCTTTCTTATTGCCTCCGAAGTAATAACTGTCCTGAATTTTGTGCTTTCCTTCATAATCTCACACAATAAATAAATAAGCCTTAATAATGTGTAGTACACTGCTACATGCTTTTCAAATTTACATAAAACTTTGTGTAAATTTTGTATATACTCTTGATATAGGCAACTTCTAACATGGTTACCAATGACCCTCATCTCTTGATATTTACAACCTTGTGAAACCTCCTTCTCTTGAAAGTGGATTTGACCTAGTGACTTGATTCTAACAGAATACAGAAATGGTGATGGTATTATCACTTCCATAATAAAGTTACAAAAAATGGTGACTTCCTTTTTAAAAAAATTTTTATATTATATTTATTTTAAAGATGTGGCATACAATTTAGTGTTAGATACGTAAGTGGTCATCATACAGGTAAAGTTTGGGTACTCATATTGACACTATGTTCCCCCCTCCCTCCTAGCAGTGTCCCACTACTGCTAATCCCTTTCTTACAGTATTATGATAAATGTTCAGGGTCTGCTTATGAGTGAGAACATGTAGTACTCAGAAATTTGTTTCTATGATAAACCACTGAGTATTAGAGACTCTAAATCCACCCAAGTTGCTGTGAAGTCTATAATCTTGTTTTTCTTTATGATTGGGTAATATTCCATTGTGTATATGTACCACATTTTCTTTATCCAGCACTCTTTTGATGGGCAGCACAGTTGGTTCCGTGTTTTTGCTATTGTGATTAATGCTGCAATAAATATGCATGTCCAGGTATCTTTTTGGTAGAGTGATTTGAGTTCCTCCAGGTATATTCCCAGAAGGGGGATTGCTGAGTTTTACGGAAGGTTGGTTTTTAGTTCTTTTGGAAATTGCCACGCTGTTTTCCTCAGAGTCTGTACTAGTATACACTCCCACCAACAGTTGTAGAAGTGTTCCCTTTTCCCCACATCCTCTCCAGCATCTGTTGTTTTTTGAATTATTATTATTTTTTGGGGGAAAAAAGTCCATTCATTGCTCATGAAGTTTTGAGATATCTTTTATAGATTATAATTCAAACGATGCCAGATAAGTATATGTGCTATTAGACTACAAGCCTAAGTTTCCAAATTGGTAAGATTACCCAACAAAAAGATCTAGGAAAAATAGGTTGCATCTCTGATTACAAGTCTAAACTTTGGCTAAATTCAGAAATATTTGTACATATTGCTTACTAACGTAAATGTTTAGGGTAAGAATTAGTGCATTGTTGATTTTCATAAAAAAATAGGACTCTATGAAAATAGTGACTTCCAACAGGAACTTTCTTTCATGCTGGCACTTTCTGTTGCCTTCTTGCTTGCTTGTTCTGATAAAGCAATGTGCCACTTTGTTAGCTTCTCTGTGAAGGGAACAATTTAGCAACAAAAGCTCCCTGGAGTTTAAAGGTTCAGAATCATCAAGTCATCTTAATGTCCCCCAGTGTCTCTATTCCAATTGTTATGGCCTCTCTCTTTTCCTAGCAACTTCTTACCGCTCACATATGGGCCCTCACAAGCCTATAGCTCAGGAGCCCTCAAGATCAGTCTTGTTGGATTTTTGGCTATGCCAGCCCAATAGCTACAAAAAACCAGAGATTCTTTTAAGTCAATCATAGTGACTCCTTGGTCCTCTGAGTATCTCCTCAACAAAGAATTTTAAACTTTTAGCCTGTCTTAAGTGCTGCCAGAAATAGCCAATGCATCTAGTTTTGTACTCTTCATTCCTATTGAAATGCAACAGTCTCTAGGATTGCCAAATTCCAAGTGGCCATAGGTAATAATTTAAGTAAATATTTGGCACTGCATGTCACAGTTACTGGTCTCTTATTTTCCAATGCTGTTGAGTCATCGCTGCTTTCAAACCCAACCAGGTCACATAAACAACAAATACACCGGTTTTTGAGGGTATATTTCTTGCTATTTGTTCTGATACCAAATAGTATATCAGTCAGAAGTCAGCACAGAAAACAGAAATAACTGGAGGTTCTTCAAGCAGAAATATTTTACTATAGAGAATTTTTTGTTAGCATGAAGAACTAGAGGAGCAGAAGTTAGGGAGTGGCATTTTTCTGATTTCTGGAGCATGCCACTGTGAACTGTAATCCAGTAATCAGAAAGCTACTGCTTATTCTGCCACTTCGGCTGTCTCTATAACCAGTTCTTATTTTACACAGCTTGTTGATAGACGTTTGGATGGTTCTCTCCTTCAAATCTCATGTTGCAATGGCATCTCCAATGTTGGAGGTGGGGCCTGGTGGAAAGTGACTGGATCATGGGGACGGGTCCCTCATGAAGGGCTTGGTGCTGTTCTCAAGGTAATGAGTGAGTGCTAGCTCTATTAGTTCATATGAGGTCTGATGTTTAAAAGACCTGGAACCATCTCCTTTTTCTCTCTTTCTCCCCTTCTCACTGTGTAACTTGCCTGCTCCTTCTTCACCATCCACCATGATTGTAGTTTCCTGTGGCCTCACCAGAAGGCCAGTCAATGCTGGTGCCATGCAGAACTGTAAGCCAAAATCAGTCTTTTTTTCTTTATCAATTACCCAGCCTCACGTATTTCTATTCTTTTTCCCATGGTAAACTATAATTTTTTTATTTTTTTAAATAAATTTTTTATTTTAACTATGTGGGGTACAATTCAGGGTTAGGGATACAAATGTTCATTATGCAGGTGCCATTGTTGATGAGGTGTGCCCCCCTCCCCTGCAGTTTCCCACTAACTGCCACTCCTGCCCCTACCCTACCCTGGCATTTTCCCATTGCTGCCAATCTCTTTCTTTTTTTTTTTTTTTTTGAGTTGGAGTCTCACTCTGTCACCCAGACTGGAGTGCAGTGGCCGCTCCTGGCCACCACAGCCTCGCCTGCTGGACTCCGGCGATCCTTCCGCCTCACCCTTCCGAGTAGCCGGAATTACAGGCACACGCTACCACGCCCGGCTGATTTTTTGATCTGCTGTAGAGATGAGGTCTCGCTGCCCAGGCGGGTCTCGAACCCGCGGGCTCAGGCAATCCACTCACCTCAGCCTCCCAAAGGCGGGGGATTACAGGCTGAGCCACCGAGCCCACGTGCCAATCTCTTTCTTATAGTATTATGATAGTTGTTTAAGTTCTGTTTATGAGCGAGAACATGTGAGACTCAGTTCTTTGTTTCTGTGATAAATCACTCAGTATTATAGCCTCTAAGTCCATCCAAGTTCCTGCGAAGTTCATAATTTTGTCCTTTTTTATGGCTATGTAATATTCCATCATGTACCATGATTTTAAATCCAGTCCTCTTTCAATGAACAGCACGGTTCCATGTTTTTGATATTGTAAATAATGCTGCAATAAACATGCTTGTGCAGGTATCTTTTTCATAGAGTGATTTGAGTTACTCTGGGTATATTCCCAGTAGGGGGATTGCAGGGTCGAATGGGAGGTCTATTTTTAGATCTTTTAAGAATCGCCACATTGTTTTCCACAGAGGTGATTGTGTTGGTGTAAGTGAAAATTAGTAAACTAGTACCAACAGTGTGAAAGTGTTTCCTCTTCATTGCACCCTCTCTAGCATCTGTTGTTTTCTGAGTTATTGATGATGGCCATCCTGACTGGAGTTAGGTGTATCTCAGTGTGGTCTAATTGCTCTAGCTAGGACTTCCAATACTATGTTGAACTGGAGGGGTGAGAGTGGACATCCTTGTCTTGTTCTGGTTTTCAGGGGGAATGGTTCCAATTTCTGTCTGTTTAGCAGTATTTTGGCTCTGTGTTTCTTGTAGATGGCTCTTACTATTTTGAAGTATGTTCCATCTATGCCTAGATGTTTGAGGGTTTTTATCAAGAAAGTGTGCTGGATTTTATCAAAAGCTTTTTCCATGTCTAATGATATCATCATGTGGTTTTTATCTTTACATCTGTTGATGTATTTAATTATGTTTATGGTCTTGCTGATGTTGAAACAGCCCTATATCCTGAGGATGAAGACTACTTGGTCATGGTGGATGATTTTTGAGATGTGTTGTTGGATCTGGTTTACTAGAATTTTGTTGAGACTTTTAGCATCTATTTTCATCAAGGATATTGGCCTGTAGTTTTCTTTCCTTGTTGGATATTTACCTGGTTTGGGTATTAATGTGATGTTGGCTTCAAAATATGGTTTGAGGAGAGTGCTATCTTTCTCGATTGCCTAGAATACTTTCAATAGAATTGGTATCAGCTCTTCCTTGCATGTTTTGTAGAATTCTGCTGGAAATCCAGTCCAGGACTTTCTTTTGTAGGTAGTTTTCTTTTTGTAAGTAGTTTTCTTATGACATAGTCAATTTCCTGGGTTGTTGTTGGTCTATTTAGGGTCTCGATGTCTTCTTGTTTCAAACCAAGGAGGTTGTGTGATGTCAGAAAGTCCTCCATTTCGTTTAGGTTTTCAAGTTTGCTTCCATACAAGTGTACATAGTAATCTCTGGTAATCTTTTGTACTTCTTTAGGGTCAGTTGTGACTTGATCTTTTGCACTTCTGATTGTGTTTATTTGGAGTTTTTCTCTCTCTTTTTTTGGCCAGTCTAGCTAGAGGTTTGTCAATCTTGTTTATCCATTCAAAAAACCAACTTTCAGTTTCATTAATTTTTTTGTATTATATTTTTGTCTTTTACGTCTTGAATTTGGGCTTTTATTTTGGTGATCTAAATTCTTCTGCTAAAGTTTGAGTTTCGGTGGTCTTGCTTTTTCCAGCTTCCTTAGGTGAGTTGTTAGGCTGTTAACTTGTGATCTTTCCATTTTCTTCATGTGTGCTCATAGAGATATGAATTTCTCTCTTAGGACTGATTTCATGGCATCCCAGAGGTTTTGGTAAAATGTTTCTTCATTTTCTTTTGTTTCCAGGCATCCTTTAATCTGTTTTGATTTCAATGTTGGCCCAGGAGTTGTTTAGCATCATGCTGTTTAGTGTCCATGTCTTTGTGGGTTTTGGGGAAACTTTGGTATTGATATTTATTATTATTCCACTGTGGTCTGAGAAGGTGCATGGCAGAATTTCAATCATATGAAATTTGTTTATGCTTGATTTATGGCCAAGGATGTGGTCGATCTTAGAGTACATTCCATGTGGTGATAAATAGAATGTATATTCTGTGGTTGTTGGGTGGAGTGACTGTAGGATCAATTAACTCCATTTGGTCAAGCGTCACATTGAGGTTCCAGATCTCCTTGTTGACTTTTTGTCTTGATGATCTGTCTAGGCTGTGAATGGGGTGTTTAAGTCCTCAACTGTGATAGTGCTCGAGTCAGTATCTTTTTTTAGCTTACCTAGAAGCTGCTTTGTGAAAGTTGGTGCTCCTATGTTGGGTGCATATATATTTAGGATGGATATTTCTTGTTGATAGATTGAACCCTTTATTATTATGTAGTGACCTTTTGTATCTTTTTAATTTTTGATAGGTTAACGTGTATTTTGCCTGAGTACAATTCAGGGTTAGGTACATATGTGGTCATCATATAGGTAAAGTGTGGATACCCTTATCCTTATTGATGTTATGTGCACCCCTCCCACAATGTCCCACTAATGCCAATCCCTTTCTTATAGTATTATGATAAATGTTCAGGGTCTACTTTGAGTAAATACATACTCAGATCTTTGTTTCTGTGATAAGTCACTGAGTATTATAGACTCTAATTCCATCCAGGTTGCTGTGAGGTTCATAATTTTGTTTTTCTTTATGGCTGCATAATATTCCATTGTGTTCATGTACCACATTTTCTTTTTTTTTTTAATTTTTAATTTTAAAGATGTGGGATGCAATTCAGGGTTAGATATATAAATGTTCATTATGCAGGTACCCTTATTGATGAAGTGTGCCCCCTGTTCCCTGGTGGATTCCCACTACTGCCAATCTGGCCCCCTCCCAGCAGTTTTCAATCATTTTCTTGCATTCTTGGGAAGGGTGTTGATGGTTTTTTTTTCCATTCTTCTGTGTTTAATACTTTCTTAAGTGTTTCTTGTAGAGCTGGTTTGGAGGCAGCATAAATTTTTAGGGATTGAATGTCTGGGAAGGATTTTAATTCTTCATCACTAATGAAACTTAACTTAGCTGGGTAGGTAATTCTTGGTTGAAATTGTTTATCTTTGAGAACTTTGAAGATTTAGCTCCAAGCTCTCCTAGCCTGAAGTGTTTCTGTAGATAAGTCTGCTGCTATTCTAATTGGTCTTCCCCAGTAGATAATCTGACCTTTCTTGCTTGTTGCCTTCAGAATTTTTTCTTTTATACCTACTTTGTGTAGGTGAATTACTATGTGTCTAGGAGTTGGTTTTCTCATTTGTTGTTTTACTTGGGTTCTCTGAATCTCTTGTGTTTGAATGGTCGCATCACTGATGAGATGAGGAAAATTTTCTTGAATTATTTCATGGAATGTTTGTTCCAGGGTGGTCTCTGTCTCTCTAGATGCCTCAGGAATTCCAATTAATCTTAGGTTCAGTCTCTTGAAATCATTGCTCATCTCTTGGAGATTTTGTTCTTTCTTTTTAAGCTTCTTTTCTATGTTTTTAACAGTTTTGGTTAGTTCCATCCACAAGCTCTGAGATTCATTCTTCTGCTTGGTTAATTCTGCTTTCCATGCTTATCAATCTGTTGTTTATTTCATTTTCTGTATTCTTTATTGTGGTTATCTTGGTTATCAGCTCCTTCATTCTTTTCTCATTTATATTTATTCTCTCTGTTAATGTCTTGATATCTGGGTTTGTGGTTTTAGACCAGTCATTATGGAGGCTCCTCATTGTTTGCATTCAAAAGTTTGTATTCTCAGTGGCTGAACTCCCAGATGTCTGTGTGAGACTCATATTCTTCCTTTGGTTTTTCTTCATTTGTGTAGATTTTCTTCCCCCCCTTCCCTCTTCTTTAATTCTGTTGTTCAGTGATGGGGGATAGCTTTTATTTCTGTTTGCTCAATCTCCTATACTTCCTTATATAGATTCTTCCTTATATAGATTGTTGAATTCTAAAGCTGGACTTGGGGTGCCAGCCTGTGCTTTTTGCAGTTTTTAGATTTAATTGAGGGAAACTGTGATTCAGAAACTATCTGCATAGCCCAGTATCTGCTGACAGGTGTGTGGGCCCCCTGGAACCCACTTCACACTGACTTACAATGTGTCCATGTAGTGGGGGTGTCTGTTTGCCCCCTGATTCAAAATGAGATAAGAGAAAGGGAAAGAATGGGAAAAGGAAAGAGGAAGATGAAAGGGAGGTGGAGAGAGAGAAGAAGAAGAGGGAAAACAGACACCACTGAAAAAACATAGAGGCCAGGCTCAGTGGCTCAGCCTGTAATCCTGTGCTTTGGGAGGCCAAGGTGAGTGAATTGCCTGAGCCTGCGGGTTGGAGACCCACCTGGGCAACTTGGCGAGACCTCATCTCTATAATAAATCAAAAAATCAGCCGGGCATGGTAGCGCGTGCCTGTAATTCCAGCTACTCAGAAGGCTGAGGTGGAAGGATCGCCGGAGCCCAGCAGATCAGGGCTGCGGTGGCTGGGAACAGCCACTGCACTCTAGTCTGGGTGACAGAGTGAGACTCTAACTCAAAAAAAAAAAAAAAAAGAAAAAAGACATAGAATGGCAAAATGGATAAAATATCACCAGGCAACCAAGAGACTCATCTCACTAGAAAGGGCATTCACAGGCTCAAAGTAAGAGGATGGGAAATAAAATTTCAGGTGGATGAAAAACAAAAGAAAGGAGGAGTTGTGATCTTAATCTCAGACAAAATACCCTTTAAGCTATAAAAAAATTTAAAAAGAGACAGAGGGTCACTACATAATAATAAAAGGTTCAATCCATCAACAAAGAAATATCCATTCTAAACATATATGCACCCCAACATAGGAACACCAACTTTCATAAAGCAGCTTCTAGGTAAACTCAAAAAAGATATTGACTCTAACACTGTCAAAGCTGGGGACTTTAATACCTCACTCACAACCCTAGACAGATTGTCAAGACAAAAAATCAGCAATGAGATCCGGAACCTCAATGTGACTCTTGACCAAATGGACTTGATACCTACAGAACACTCCACCCAACGACCACAGAATATACATTCTACTCATCACCTCATGGAATTTACTAAGATTGATCACATGCTTGGCCGTGAATCAAGCATAAACAAATATCAAAAGATCAGAATTTTGCCATGCACATTCTCGGACCACAGTGGATTAAAATAATCATTAACACCACAATGTTCCCCCCAAACCCACAAAGACATGGACACTAAACAGCATGATGTTAAACAACTCCTGGGTCAATGATGAAATCAAAACAGAGATTAAAAGATACCTTGAAACAAATGAAAATGAAGAAACATCTTACCAAAATCTCTGGGATGCCATGAAAGATGTAGAAAGAGGGGAATTCATATCTCTACCTACACACATGAAGAAAATGGAAGGATCACAAATGAACAGCCTAACAAGTCACCTAAGGAAGCTGGAAAAGCAAGACCACCAAAACACTAACTTCAAAAGAAGAATCCAGATCACCAAAATAAATCCGGGACACAGAAGACAAAAAGATAATACAAAAAACAAAACAAAACAAAAAGTTGGTTCTTTGAAAGGATAAACAAGATTGATGGTCCCTTAGCTAGACTGACCAAGAAAAAGAGAGAAAAAGCCCAAATAACCACAATCAGAAATACAAAAGATGAAGTCTCAAATGACCCTGAAGAAATACAAAAGATCATTAGAGACTATGATGTACACATGTATGGAAACAAACTTGAAAACATCAAAGAAATGGAGGACTTTCTGATATCACACAACCTGCCTAGGTTGAAACAAGAAGAAATCAAGATCCTAAATAGACCAATAACAAGCAAGGAAACTGACTATGTAATAAGAAAACCACCTACAAAAAAAAGCCATGGACCAGATGGCTTTCCAGCAGAATTCTATAAGACATTTAAGGAGGAAGGGATACCAATCCCACTGAAATTATTCCAGATGATTGAGAAAGATGGAACTCTCCCTAAATCATTTTATGAAGCTAACATCACATTGATACCCAAGTCAGGTAAAGACCCAACAAAGAAAGAGAACTACAGGCCAATATCTTTGATGAACATAGATGCTAAGATTCTCAACAAGATCCTAGCAAACTGGATTCAACAACACATCTCAAAAATCATCCATCATGACCAAGTAGGCTTCATCCTTGGGACACAAGGCTGGTTCAACATTCGTGAGACCATAAATGTAATTAAATACATCAACAGATGTCAAAATAAAAACCACATGATTATATCATTAGATGCAGAAAAAGGTTTTGATAAAGTCCAGGACCCCTTCTTGCTAAAAACCCTCAAACATCTAGGCATACATGGAACATACCTCAAAATAGTAAACGCCATCTATGAGAAACTCACAGCCAGCATACTCCTAAACAGACAAAAATTGGAACCATTTCCCCTGAAAACTGGAACACGACAAGGATGCCCACTCTCACCCCTCCTGTTCAATATATTATTGGGAGTCCTAGCTATAGCAATCAGAAAAGAGAAAGTGATCAGGGGTATCCAAATAGGAAAAGAGGAAGTCAAGTTATCTCTTTGCAGATGACATGACTGTATACCTTGAAAACTCAAGAGAATCTGTCAAAAATCTCCTTCGACTGATAAAGGACTTTGGCAAAGTCTCAGGGTATAAAATAAATGTGCAAAAGGCAATCGCATTTCTTTACACCAATAATAAACAAACAGAAACCCAAATAAAAAGCACAATTCCATTCGCAATAGCCACAAAAAAAAAAAAAAAGAAATACCTTGGTATCTTCCTAACCAGAGATGTGAAAGACCTTTATAATGAAAACTACAAAACACTGCTCAAAGAAATCAAAGATGACACAAACAAGTGGAAAAATATCCCATGCTTATGGATTGGAAGAATTAACATTGTGAAGATGTTCATCTTACCTAAGGCAATCTATAGATTTAATGGAATACCTATCAAATTACCAGCAACATTCTTGTCAGATCTAGAAAAACAATACAGGAATTCGTATGGAAACACAAATGATCAAGAATAGCCAGAACAATCCTCAGCAAACAAAAAACAAAAAACAAAAAAAACAAAGCAGGAGGTATCACACCACCAGACTTTACTATAAAGCTACAATAATCAAAACAGACTGGTATTGGTACAAGAACAGACCTATAGACCAATGGAATAGAATTGAGATTCCAGAAACAAAACCTCAATTTCTCAACTAACTCATCTTCAATGAAGCCTCCACCACCCACCACTGGGGAGAGAAGAACCTATTCAGTAAATGGTTCTGGAAAAACTGGCTGGCCACATGCAGAAGATTGAAACAGGACCCCTATCTATACCGATGCATAAAAATTAACTCAAAATGGATCAGAGACCTAAATGTAAAGCCTCAAACCATAAGAGCTTTAGAAAATGCAGGACACACCCTTATAGAAGTTGGAACTGGCATTCAATTCCTGAGCAAAACCCGAAGTGCCCAGGCCATAAGAGATAAGATAGACAAGTGGGACCTCATTAAACTGGCAAGCTTCTTCAAAGCCAAAGAAACCATCAAGAGAGCAGGGAGACATCCCACAGACTGGGCAAAAGTATTTGCCAACTCCATGTCTGACAAAGGCCTAACATCAAGGCTCTACAAGGAACTCAAACATGCTGAAAAGAAAAAAAAAAACAAGCCAGGCTCAGTGGCTCAGCCTGTAATCTCGCACCTTTGGGAGGCTGAGGTGAGTGAATTGCCTGAGCCCGCGGGTTCGAGACCTGCCTGGGCAACTTGGCGAGACCTCATCTCTACAATAAATCAAAAATGAGCCGGGCGTGGTAGTGCGCGCCTGTAGTTCCAGCTACTTGGAAGGCTGAGGTGGAAGGATCGCTGGAGCCCAGCAGGTCGAGGCTGCGGTGGCCGGGAGCTGCCACTGCACTCCAGTCTGGGTGACAGAGTGAGACTCCAACTCAAAAAGAAAAAGAAAAGAAAAACAAACCACCCCATTACAAAGTGGGCAAAAATATGAACAGACACTTCTCAAAAGACACTTCTCAAAAGAAGACATATGAGCAGCCAACAGATACATAAAGACATATGAGTGGCCAACAGATACATGAAGACATACAAGCAGCCAACAGATACTAGTCATAAAGGAGATTCAAATCAAAATTAACTGAGATACTACCTAACTCCTGTCAAAATGGCCATTATCAATAACTCAAAAAATAACAGATGCTGGAGAGGATATGGTGAAAAGGGAACACTTCTGCACATGATGGGAGTGTAAACGAGTGCAGTCTCTGTGGAAATCAGTGTGGCAATTCCTAAAAGCTCTAAAAATCGACCTTCCATATGACCCCGCAATCCTCCTACTGGGAATATACCCTGAAGACCTCAAATCACTCTATAAAATAGATACCTGCACACGTATGTTTATCGCAGCATTGTTCACAATAGCAAGACCATGGAATCAACTATGCTGTCTACTAAAAGAGGACTGGATTTTTAAAAATGAGGTATATATACACAATGGAATATTATGCAGCCATAAAAAAGAACAAAATCATGAATTTCATAGCAACCTGGATGGAATTAGAGTTTATAATACTGAGTGATCTCTCACAGAAACAAAGATCTGAGCATCACATGTTCTCACTCATACCATAATACTATAAGAAAAGGACTGACAGTGGCGGGAAACTATGTGGGGGGACAGGGAGGAGAAGGGAGGTGGGATTAACGGTAGTCAATATCTTTCTGGGGAAAGGGAAAGAGGGCATACCTCATCAACAAGGGTACTTGCACAATGAATATTTGTATACCTAACCCTTAACCGTACCCCACAACTTTAAAATAAAAAATATATATTTTAAAAAAACATGCCACTATCTTTACAAAAGTATGTAAACTTAGAAAAGTCTCAGAAAAACATTTTATTTTGGTAACATCACTAGCATTCACCAATATCTACTTCTCCTCTACTTCTGCACAGAGTAGTACAAATTCTACCCCCTTAAAGACAGACGATCACATGGTTAGGATTCCCCTGTGAAATATGACATGGCACTTTCAGACTGAAGCATTTAATTGACAATACTTGGTTTTCCATTTCTCTCATCAATTGCAGAAGCACAGATTAAGACCCGAGGTTACTATAGTGAGCAGAAGCCACTGCCACCCTGAGTTTAAATTCTAATAGGAATACAAAACTGAACATTGTTGTTTCAAGTCCCTGAAATTCAAGAATTGTTTGCTGTCACTTTCTAACCCATGTTGCCCAGACTCATATAGTCCCATAAAAAGTCGAAGACATTGAATCATCAGTTAGACATTTCCCCATTGAGCAAACATCGCATTCAACATATTTTACAGGCAAGTCCTTCCAATGTCCAAAAGGAATAGATCATTTCAATAAAATACAAACTTCTTCAAAGCACAACAAATTGGGCAGTACTCCTCAATTTCTCAATATATGCTATGAGATATTTCCAACTCCATACCAAAACCAAGTAGAACTAACTTCTCATCTCTCCAACATCTACCCCAAACTCTTTACTGTCTTAGTAAATGATATCTCCCTTTTTTAGTTGCTCCAGCCATGAAAACTTTGGTGTCACGCTTGACTATTTTTTTCACCAATAGTCCTTCAGAAAATGTCATAAGTTTCACTTTCAAATTACATCAGAGTCCAATTTGTCACCACCTGTACTATGACCATGGTCCAAGAAACCATAATCTCTTACCTGGATCACTGTATTAGTCTCTTAAGTGTCTCCCTACTTTCAACCTTGTCCCACTTCCTTCTATTCTAAACAGAGTAGCCAGAGTGATCCTGTTAAAATATGTTAGATCCATCAATTCTGTGTCAAAAGTGTCCAGTAAGCTTATTCAAGGTAAAAGCTTGCCTCATTGCAGTGGTTTGCCAGGCACAACACTATTGGTCCTCCCAGCAAGCCTCACTTCCCATTCTTACATTGAACTAACTCAGCTCTTGACCTTTGAATATGCTTTGCCTCAAGCCCTTTGAATTGGCTGAACTTTTAGATATATATGCCCCTAACTTCTCAGACTTTTACTCAATTTTCTTTTCAGTGAGGACATTCTTATTTAAATTGCAAGCTTTCCATATCCCACTTCACTGTGTATGTTTCCCTCAGCACTTACTAGCATCTGGTATAATATATTTCTTTCTTGTTTATTGTTTTTCTTCTACCACAAGATTATATGCTTCATGAAGACAGGGATACATGAGCTTTTTGTTCACTTTATTGCTCTATCTATAGCATCTAGAAGACTGCCCACCATGGATAGTGTCAAATAATTTTTGATAGTTATATGAATAAAGAAAGCACAGATAAGAAAATTATATGTCAGTCTCTCTCCTAAACAAAAATAAAAATATTATAAACAAAACTTTAGTAAAGAAAATTCAGTACTGTATAAAATTTGGGGTTTTTTCCTGCAGTGTAAAGGAATTTTGTCCTTACAAAACACATAAATATAATTCACCGCACTAAAGAAATTTTTAAAGATGAGAAATTATATGATTACATAGTAGTATTAAAGGATAAAGTTAAGCAATTTTTATAATACAAACAAACAAAAAAGTCTGGGAGTGGTGGCTCATGCCTTTAATTCGAGTGCTTCAGGGGGGCCAATGTGGAAGTATTTCTTTATCCCAGGAGTTCAAAAAAAGTCTGGGCAACATAGAAAGACCTTGTATTTACAAAAATTAAAAAAAATAGCTAGGCATGGTGGCACATGCCTGTAGTCCTAGCTATTTGGGACGCTGAGCTGGGAGGATATCTTGAACCCAGAAGTTCAAGGCTGCAGTGAGCAGTGATCAGGTCGCTGCACACTATCCTGGGTTATAGAGTGAGTCCTTGACTCCAAAAAAAAAAATGCTCTTAGAAAGCTAAGAATGTAAGGGAACTTAGTTAACCTTATTACAAATAAAACAAAAGCATACAATGCTCTTAACAACTAAAAGTAATAATCAAGCCCTATTCACTACTTTTATTCAACACTGTCCTGAAGACCCCAGACTATTAAGAAAAGAAAAAACATATGTAATATATTACATATGTTGCATGTATATAAAAATATTGGAAAGAAAGAAAGCTCATTGTTTGGGGATGACTATGTCTACTCATTAGTGTTTCTCAAACTATTCATAAAGAGTCAGTTTTCTTTCTAATCTTTCACAGAATACTTTTGAAAAATATAATAGAAATAAATTAATAGAAAATGAAAATTTATGATATGGGCTATTGGGGTTTTGATCAGAAATTGATTGCCTATTCCAATGTCTATAAGAGTGCCTCCAGCATTTTCTAAGATTCTTATAGTTTAAGGTTTTACATTAAGGTCTTTGATCCATTTAGAGTCCATTTTTGCATATGGTGATAGGTAGGGATCCTGTTCCTTTTTCTGCATGTGGTCAGTCAGTTTCCAAGCACCATTTACAAAATAGGTTCTCCTCTCCCAGTGGTTGTTATTGGAGGCTTTGTCGAAGATGAGTTGGTTGAGAAATTGAGGTTTTGCTTCCAGAATCTCTATCCTGTTCCATTGGTCTATATGCCTGTTCTGGTACCAATATCAGGCTGTTTTGATTATTGTAGCCTTATAGTGAAGCCTGGAAGTGTGATATCTCCTGCTTTGTTTCTTTTACTGAGAATTGTTTTGGGAATTTGTGGTTGTTTATGTTTCCATATGAATTTCTGTATTGTCATTTCCAGGTCTGAGAAGAATGATGTTGGTAATTTAATAGGAATTGCGTTGAATCTTGCCTTGGATAAGATGGACATCTTAACAATGCTGATTCTTTCAGTCCATGAGCATGGAGTGTTTTTCCATTTGTTTGTGTCTTCTTGGATTTCTTTGAGCAGTGCTTTGTAGTTTCTGTTGTAAAGGTCTTTCACTTCTCTGATGCCAAGGAAGATGCCAAGGTATTTGTGTGTGTGTGTGTGTGTGTGTGTGTGTGTGTGTGTGTCTACTGTGAATAGGATTGTGCTTTTTATTTGGTTCTCTGCCTGTTTGTTGTTATACAAAAATGCGACTGTCTCTTGCATGTTGATTTTGTATTCTGAGAATTTGTATCATTCTCAGTGAACTATCATAGAAACAACTGAGCACCACATGTTCTTACTCATAAGTGGACCCTGAACATTTAACATAATACCACATGAAAGGGATTGGCAGTATCAGGACACTGCCAGGAAAGGGAGGAAGACCGGCAGCACATAACACCAATAAGAGTAACTGATTCCAAACCAGGTATAGTGAGGACCTACAGGAGACCCAAACTTCACCTGTACGATGACTGCTTATGTACCTAATCCTGAATTGTACCCCACATCTTTAAAATAAAAAAATTTAAAAAGTGAAAAAAAAAGAAAATGTAAAAACATGCAACATACAAATCAGAATTTTTGTTGTTAGATTCAGCACATATATACTTACTCTATCAATTTGCTCAAAACGTTTCTAATCTTTTAATCTCAATTTATCTTATTGAGGACCAGGAGCAAAAAGTTCAGGAACTAGCACTGATTTATGGAACAAAATTTGTATAACATTGGTCTACATGAAAAAAAAACCCTTCCTCAAAAAAATCTTTGTCAAATTCTAAGAATTCATAAGACAGCTTAGCAAAGTGGCTGTGTTTTAGGATTATATTACAAAAATTAGTTATATTTATGTATACTAGCAACAAACAAAATATATTTAAAGACTTTTACAAATAAGCATAATGATGTATATCTAGGGAAAATCTTGAATCTTCACTGAAATATATTAAAGAAGAGCTAAGTGAAATGGAAAAATAAGCTCAATTCACATAGAAATAATACATTTAATTTTGATGTTAATTCTTCACAGATTGATTTATAAATTCAGTGCAGTAATAATCAAACCTGCTTTTATTTAAGGAGGAATAAATAGTTTTGGGGTACATAATTGCATTATATAGTGGCAAAGTCTGAGTTTAAAGTGGACTAGCCACTCCTAACTATGCACATTGTACCTGATAGGTAGTTTTTGTTCCTTCACCTCTTCCCCCTTTCTTCAAATCTCTAATGTTCATTATACCATTCTCTGTATCTTTGCAGATTGTTAGTTTAGCTCCCACCTATAGGTGAGAACATGCAGTGCTTGGTTTTCTGTTCCCGCATTAGTTCACTTAGGATGATGTTCTCCAGGTCCACCCAAGTTGCTGCAAATGACATTACTTCATTCCTTTTAATGGTTGAATAGTATCCCATTGTGTGTGTGTGTGTGTGTGTGTGTGTGTGTGTGTGTGTGTGTGTGTGTGACACATGCTACATTTTCATTATCCCATTATAAGTTGATATCATTTAGGTGGATTCCAAATCTTTGAAATTGTGAATTGTGCTGCAATGAACATGTGAGTGCAGGTGTCTTTTTTATGTAAAGATCTCAGTTTCTTTGGGTAGACACTTGGTAGTGGGATTGCTGGATCAAATAGTAGATCAACTTTTGATTCTATGAGAAATCACCATACCAATTTCCAAACAAGTACTAATTTAAACTCCCTCCAACAGTGTATAAGCATTCATTTTCAATACATTCATGCTAGCCTCCATGGTTTTTTTTTTTAAACAATGGCCATTCTGACTGAGGTAAGGCGCTAGCTCATAATGGTTTTAATTTGCATTTCCCTAATGATGAGTGATGTTGAGCATTTTTTCATACATCTGTTGGCTATTTGAATATCTTCTTTTGAGAGAAGTCTGTTCATGTCATTTGCCCACTTTTTAATGAAGTCATTTATTTATTTTATTCTTGCTGATTTATTTGAGTTTTTTGTAGATTCTGTATATTAGTTATTTGTCAGATATATAGTTTGCCAACATATTTTCTCATTCTGTAGTTTGTTTATTTTTTCCATTGATTATTTCTTTTGCTATGAAGAAGATTTTTAGTTTAATTGCATCCCACTTGTTTATTTTTGGTTTTGTTGCATTTGCTTTGGGATTTTGGTCGTAAATTATTTGCCTAAGCCAATGTCTAGAAAAGTTTTTCCTAGGTTTTCTTCTAGAATTTTTATGGTTTCAGGTCTGACATTCAGGTGTTTAACCCATCTGGAGTTAATTTTTGTATGTAGTAAAAACTGTGGTTCAAGCTTTGTGTTTCTGCATGTTGCTATACAATTTTCCCAGCACCATTTGCTGAATAGGATGTCATTACCCCAGTGTATGTTTTTGACTGCTTTGTTAAAGATCAGTTGATTGTAGGTTTTTGAGTTTATTTCTAAATGCTCTATTTTGTTCCATTGTTCCGTATGTCTTCTCTTGTACCAGTAGCATGCTGTTTTGGTTACTACAGTCTTGGAATTTGAAGTCAAGGAATGTGACACCTTCACCTTTGTTCTTTCTGCTTAAGATTGCTTTGGCTATTCTGGCTCTTCTTTTGTTTCATATAAATTTTAGCACTGTTTTTCTAATTCTGTAATAAATGATATTGGTAGTTTGATAGGAGTTGTGTTGAATCTGTAGATTAATGTGGTCTTTTTTCATATCTTAATGTGATCATTTTAACAATGTGGATTCTTCTAATCCATGAGCATGAGATGTTTCTCCATTGATTTTGTGTCCTCTACCACTTTTTTCATCAATGTTTTGTAGTTTTACTTGTAGAGATCTTTCATTTTCTTGGTTAAATATATTGCTAGGTATTTTACCTTTCTGGTTGCTATTGTAAATGAAATTGAGTTTTTTATTTGATTCTCAGCTTAGTTACTATTGGTGTATAGCAGTGCTACTGATTTGTATGTGTTGATTTTATTCTGAAACTTTACCAGATTCATTTTTCAAGTCCAGGAGTCTTTTGGAGTAGTCTTTAGGAGTCTCTAGGTGTAAGATCATATCAACGTACAGAAAGAGTTTGATTTCTTTTTTACCAAATTAGATGCACTTTATTTCTTTATCTTGCTTGATTGCCCCCTCTAGTACTTCTGGTACTATGTTGAATTGGTGCAGTGAAAGTGTCATCTATTCAGGATGACATTGACTGTAGATTTGTCATATATGGCTTTTATTACTTGAGGAAGGTTCCTTTTATCCCTATTTTGCTGAGCATTTTTTTCATGAAGGGATATTGGAGTTTATCAGATGCTTTTTTTTGTCTATTGAAATAGTAATGATTTTTGTTTTTAATTCTGTTTATGTAATTGATTATGTTTATTAACCTGTGTATGTTGAACCATACTTTCATCCTCAGATAAAACATACTTGATTGTGGTAGGATTTTTTTTTTTAATGTGCTGTTGAATGTGGTCTACTAGAATTTTGTTGAGGATTGTTGAATCTATGTTTATAAGGTATATTGGTCTGTAGTTCTCTTTTTTTGTTGTGTCTTTTCCTGGCTTTGATATCAGGGTGATACTGGTTTAGTCAAATGAGTTAGGAGAATTTTCTCCTCTTCAGTGTTATGGAATAGCTTCAGTAAAATTGGTACCAGTTCTTCTTTGAAAGTATGGTAGAATTCAGCTGTAAGTACATTAGGTCCTGCCCTTTTGTTGTTGTTGCTGGAAGACTTTTGATTGCTGTTTCAATGTTGCTACTCATTATTGGTCTGTTCAAGGCTTCCTGAGTCTTCCTGATTCACGGATGGTGGGGGTTGTGTGTTTCCAAGAATTTACCCATTTCCTCTAGATTGTCCACTTTGTTTGCATGGAGATGTTTATAATAATCTTGGATTATCATTTGTATTTTTTCATGTCATTTGTAATGTCTCCATTTCATTTCTGATCGAGCTTATTTGAATCTTCTCTCTTCATTTCTTAATTAATCTAGCTAGTGTTCTATCTTTTTATCGTTTCTAAGAAACAACTTTTTTTCATTTATCCTTTGTATTTTTTATTTCAGTTTCATTTAGTTCATTTACATAATCCCATATTTCTTGGACACTGTTCATTTTCTCGATTCTTTTTCTTTATTGTTGTCTGACTGAGTTAATTCAAATGGTTTGTCTTCAAGTTCTGAGATTCCTTCTTCTACTTCTTCTAGTCTAGTGTTAAAATTTTCCACAGCATTTTGTACTTCCCTAAATGATTCTTTCATTTTCAGAATTTCAACTTTTTTTAAAGGTGTTTTTCTCTTTAGAGAATTATTCATTCATGTCTTGAATTGTTGTTTGTTTGTTTTTTAATTTCTTTATAGTACTTTTCAACTTTCTCCTGAATTTCACAGAGCAATTTTATAAGCAATCTTTTGAATTCTATCTCTGGAATTTCAAACATTTTATTTTGGTTAGGGTCCATTGCTGAAGAGATCATGTGGTCTTTTGAGGGTATTAAAGAACTCTGTATTTTCATATTGTTAGAACTGTTTTTCTGTTTCTTCTCTTTTGGGTAGATTATTTTTTCTTATTTGAGATTGACGAGGTCCAATGTAGGCATTACAGGGTTCCCTTGGTTATATACAGCTTTGGTGTGGTGAGTTTCTCAATTGCCTGCTTGGCAGTCTTGTGCTGGGTACCTGCATAAGCTCAAGGCATCCTGAGTGACTGGGGTGACTTGGATACCAGTGTTAGCTGGGGTTTGGGATCAGACTATCTCCAAAGCTATACTTTCAAAAAAAGTGTTATGCCTGATATAATGGGCTGTGTTGCTGACCTCCTGACAGAAGGTGGCATTGCAGGAAAGAGCCAACTGCAATGGTGGCTATGGGCTTTCTGTTTGCCCTGTATTGCTCCAGGGAAATGCCAAGTCAACCAAGGCAGTGTGTGAGGCTTTGGGAATTACCCAAGTTATCTGTCTGATTTGAGTCTTCATGGGGAAACTGGAAGAAGAGAGTTCCCCACTTGTGTTCACTTCTGGCTACCCCTGTGGGGATTGGGAGGCAGTCCCCAGACACTGGGATAATGCTGTTGTGCCTAGGCTGCCCAAAAGAGTTTATCTCAAGAGTGAAAGGTTGCTAAGGCCCATCCAGTTATCCCACCTTAGCTTCAGACAGTCTGCTTTCAAAATGTCAAAATGCAGCCAGCCTCAGATGTTCTCATGGCAACCTTCCCCTACCAGGAACTGTCTGCCACCTTGACATTTGTCCTTGGGACCCATCTCCTCCCAGGCTGGCTAGAAAGTAGTTACCAGCAAGAGTTGAGCTCCTGAATTATAGTGACTGGAAATGCTCATAGTTTGTTTTTGTTTTTGTTTTTTGTTTTTTGTTTTCCAGTACCACTCCATATGGGTTTCAGTGGAGGGGATGTGGGGAAGGCAGTTTACCATGAGAGAATGGAGTCCCATAAGGCTCAGGGGGACTTCCAAGTCTGGCAGGAGCACAGAATTCTTTGATTCCCCTCACTCACCTTCGCCACCAAATCCAGAGGCTGCTCATGGTTTGTGTTGTGATTCGGTGAGGGACTTGTTAGTTCTAATCCAGGTTGGTTGATTTTTCTTTTCTTTGCACTGTGTGGTTATTATCACTTCTTTGATGAACCATAAAGTATGCTGCTGGTCTCTTTCCTCCCTGAGTGCTGAGGAAACTCTATTTTGGTTTACTTTTGAGGAGAAGCAATCTAGCTGCTTCATGTTGGCCATTTTAATCCCTTCAAACAATATCTCTCTCTCTTTCTCTCTCTCAATCAAACAATCATCCTACTAGGAACAATTTTGTTGATCTTTTCAAAGAACCAGATTTGGCTTTTAAAATTTCCTCTTTGTATGTTCTATTGCAACTGACGTCTTTATAATAATATAAATAAATTTTAAAATTCTCTATTGTAAGGCCAGAGGCACCAGAGGGCGGGGCGGACCTCAACAAGATGGCTCCAACCCAGACCAGGAGAACAATGGGTGAAAGTGAGCCAGCAAAAATGAGTGACTGGAACTAAGACTCTAGCCACAAAGCCAGCCAGTACCTGTTACAGCGACTCTAGCAACCCCATTCAGCCAATCGCCAGCAGATGTGACAGCTGTCCCAACCAGTGATTGCTCTTCCCAATACCCCTCACAGCTTTAACAGTGTGCCCTTTATAAACCCATCGCCCATCTTGCTGGGTGCAACTTTTCCGGCCCACAGCTACGTGGACCAGTGAACCTCGCCCAGGACTGCGTTAATAAATTTTTCTTGGCTCCTTTGTTGCCATTTCGCCTGGTCTGGTTTCGTTTACCTTACATTTGGTGCCAAAACCCGGGAGGAAGGTGCGGGGCCCCAGCGGGCTCCCCCCTCCTCTCCCGATCCGGGACCTCTCTCAGGAACAGGACCTGGCCCCAGGATCTCAGACAACATGGTGAGTCCCTCGCTTTCCCTGACTTCTCCTCTTACCCTCTGGGGTGCCCAGTCTGAAATCGCAGGTGCGTCTGGGCTCACCCCTCTGGCACGGTGCCTTTGGCTCTGCTGTAGTGGAAAATCCCTATCTCCAGATCACCAACCCTATAAACAGAAGTGGATCTTCCTTTCCGTCCCTATTCTGAATGGGTCTGGGACGCTGGACTCGCTTGTTTAGGGACCCGGGAATGGAGGTTGCAGCTATGGGAAACCAGCCTTCTAAAACTGAGGCTCAGACCCCCTTGTGGTGTCTCATATCTAATCTGGCTACTCTGGGGTTGTCCGAGGATATCCAGAAACGGAAGCTAATCTTCCTTTCCTCCCAGGCTTGGCCCCAATATCCTCTGGATAATCAGTCTCACTGGCCCCTCGAGGGAACTTTCAATTTTCTCCTCCTCACTGATCTCAGTAATTATTGTCACCGGACTGGGAAATGGTCCAAGGTCCCCTATATCCAGGCCTTTTGGGCATTGCGCTCCTGCCCAGACCTCTGCGTCAGATGTTCCTCAGGCCAGGTCCTCCTGGCCAAATCCCCTGGTAGGGGCTATCAGCCTCTCCCTGTGTTGGAATCTTCCTTTGTAGATCCGCCGGAGGACCTTGGCCTTCCTCCTTCTCCTCCCCTCCCGTCTGCCTCTTCTCAACTGTCTGCTCTTTCCCAACCCCCTCCTTATCCGACCTCCTGTGCCCAGACCTCCTCCACTCAGGCCCCTGCGGTGTCTGCTCCTGTCTCACCTCCCATCTCACCCCTCCTATATCTGACTCTTCCTCCCAGCCCACCATCTCTAATTCCTTTGTCCTCAGCTCCAGTTGTTCCGTATCCAGTCGGCTCCCCTCCCCCATTCACTACTGTCCCTGCTGCCACGGAGGGACCACCTTCCTCCTCCGGTCCTATTGACATCACACCTGACTCCTCTGTTTCTGGCTCTGCCCCAGTCACCCACAAGTTGTGTCCTCCTCTTCTATCGTCACCGCCATCTTGCCCTCCTCCCACCTCATTCCCTACTCTCACCCAGCCGCCATCTTACAATCTACGCCACCCTCTAAATGGACCTCTGGTTACCAGGTCCCGGGCCCAGTTACTAGCCCCTCTCCGGGAAGTGGCAGGTGCTGAGGGACTGGTTCGGGTACATATTCCCTTCTCCCTGGGGGACCTGTCCCAGATTGAAAAGCACCTAGGCTCCTACTCTGCCAACCCGACTGCCTACACCAAGGAGTTTCAATACCTCACTCAGGCATACGAGCTCACGTGACACGACCTCCACGTGATTTTAACTTCCACCCCCACTCCCGAGGAATGAGATTGCGTCACCTCAGCAGCTCAGGACTACGCTGATCAGGTACATAACTCTGATCATTCTTTGCCGGTTGGGGCCACAGCGGTGCCTGCCAAGGACCCACAATGGAGCTATCAGGATGGTGCCACAGATAGAACTACAAGGGATCAGATGGCCTGCTGCCTTATTGTGGGGATGGAAAAGACAGCTCAAAAAGTCATTAACTATGACAAACTGAGGGAAATCACACAGGAGCCTAAAGAAAACCCAGCCTCTTTCCTTAATCATTTAACAGAGGCTCTTACCCTTCACACTTGTTTAGACCCTTCCTCACCGCCGGGTTCCACAGTCTTAGCTACCCATTTTATCACCCAGTCTGCTCCAGACATCTGGCGCAAGCTTAAAAAGGCAGAGGAGGGCCCCCAGACTCCACTCCGAGACCTGGTGAATATGGCCTTTAAAGTTTATAATGCCCGAGAGGAGGAAGCCGAGGCCGTATGGGCTCAGAGGCTAAAACAGAAGGTGTCCCTTCAAACCCAAGTCCTAGTTGCTGCCCTGCAGCTGGCACAAAAGGGGTCTTAGAGCCCCTGTCTCAGGAAACAGTCCTAAACCCGAACACCTCTGGGAGCCTGCTTCAGGTATGACCAAGAAGGCCACTGGGTAAGGCAATGCCCCAACCCCAGACCACCGACTTGACCTTGCCTGATCTGCAAACAAAAGGGACATTGGAAATTTGAGTGCCCCCTAGGGGAAAACCATCCCCCTGTGATAGAGTTTCGTGGGGGACTGGCTCCCCCAATGGGCCCCTCACCAGAGCTCCTGGTCCTCCTGGATGACTGAAGCCACCTGGACTCGAACACCCCAATCACCCTTGCTGAGCCCAGGGCCACGCTATGGGTAGCGGGTAAGTCCATCTCCCTTTTGGTGGACACGGGGGCTACCTATTCTGTTTTACTCTCCTTCCACGGGCCTCTACATCCTTCTCAGGTCTCAGTTGTGGGCATCTCGGGGGTACGCTGCAAGCCGCTGGAAATGGGTTCAGTGTCCTGCCTTTTAAAGGCTGTGCCTTCACCCATTCATTCTTAATTATCCCATCCTGCCCAGCCCCTTTGCTGGGACGAGACCTTCTATATAAGCTCAGGGCATCTATTTGCCTCACCTCACACTGAGTTCCCCCAAATCTGCTCCTGGCCCTTGCCTGTGCTGTCTTCTCCCTGGAGCCTTTGTCCGATTTCCCCATTTCCCCCAAAAAAGTTAATCCAGTAGTCTGGGACACTTCCACTCCTGTGGTGGCCAATCACCACCCCAGTCCTCATTCGCCTTAAAAATCCCTCTTGCTTCCCTTCCAGGCCTCAATTTCCTATCTCACATGCCCATCACAAGGGCCTCCAGCCCATTGTTAACCGGCTGCTCACCCAGGGTCTTCTGGTTCCTACCAACTTCCCTTGTAATACTCCCATCCTCCCAGTAAAAAAGCCATCTGGTGCTTATCGACTAGTGCAAGATCTGCGTATAATCAACTCTGCCATAGTACCACTACATCCAGTGGTCCCTAACCCATATACTCTCCTATCTCAAATATCCCCTAGTACCACTCATTTCACAGTCCTGGACCTTAAAGATGCCTTCTTCACCACCCTCCTACATCCAGACTCCCAGCCACTCTTTGCCTTTACTTGGGAGGATCCAGACACCCACAGGGCCCAATAATTAACCTGGACGGTGCTGCCTCAGGGATTCCGTGATAGTCCCCATCTTTTTGGCCAGGCATTGACTGAGGACCTGTCCTCTTATGACTCTGGGGATAGCATTCTCCTCCAGTATATAGATGACCTCCTCCTGTGCAGCCCCTCCAGAGAGGTCTCTCTCCAAGATACGGCCTCCCTCCTTCACTTTCTAGCACAGCGGGGATGAAATCTTGTCATTTCTCGGGTTGGTGGGCTTCTTTAGGCATTGGGTCCCCAATTTCGCCATACTTGCCAAACCACTATATGCTACAGCTAAGGAAACTCCCACTGGCCCCCTCACTTCTCCCTCAGCTGTAACCGCGCCCTTCAAAACTTTGCGAGACACGCTCCTAACTTCCCCGCCACTTATGCTTCCTGACTTCCACAAGCCTTTCCTTCTGTTCACTGAGGAAAGAACTGGGACAGCAACCGGAGTTCTGGCTCAACCAGTGGGACCCTCTCACCGACCGGTCACCTTCCTGTCCAAACAGTTGGACACCACTGCCCAAAGATGGCAGCCTTGCCTTCGGGCACTGGCAGTGGTGGCTTGCTTAACCAAGGAGGCTCTAAAGCTTACCCTTCAACAGCCAGTTACGGTCTACTCCCCCCACAGACTCCAGGAACTCTTGAGTCATAAGTCATTATCCCTATTAAGCCCTTCTAGAGTCCAGGAGTTCCACCTTTTGTTCATAGAACACCCCCAAGAAGCACTCATCGCTGCTTCTAAATCCAGCTACTCTCCTTCCCTCTGCTAGCTCCTCAGTTTTGCCTGAACACTCTTGTGTGGAGCTGGTAGAGGCCCTCAGCCCCCCTCGCATGGGACTCTCTGACCAACCTCTGTCTAACCCTGATCTCACATTCTTCATAGATGAAAGCTCAACTAGGGGGCCGGACAGAGGCCACAGGGCAGCCTATGCAGTGGTCTCTCCTCCCACCATGGTGGAAGCTGCCTCACTACCACGAGGGACTTCTTCCCAAAAGGCAGAGCTGGTGACACTCACCCGAGCATTACAGCTGGCAAAGGGCCACAGGGCCACTATATATACTGATTCTAAGTATGCTTTCCTTATCGCTCATAGTCATGTGGCAATCTGGAAAGAAAGGGGGTTCTTAACTACCCGGGGAACTCCAGTGGTCAATGGTAAGGCCATTCAACATTTACTCCAGGCCCTACAAGAACCCAAGGAGGTAGCCATCATCCACTGTCGAGGCCATCAGATGGGCACAGAGCTGGTCATCCAGGGAAACACCCTGGCTGACACCACAGCCCGCCAACTTACCTCCACCCAGGATGCCACCCCTCTCCTGTTTCTTTCTCCCTCCCTAACTCCCAGGTACTGGGAGAGCGAACAACAGCGGCTCCTCAGCCAGGGCACCATGGCTGGGCAACAAGGGTGGATGTACCTCAGAGACAGGATAATCCTTCCCCAGACACAAGCAAAGGAAATCATGGCCACAATTCACCAGTCTTTACACATTGGTCCCGAGGCCATGCACAGGTTTCTTTCCCCAATTTTCTCACCACAGGGTCTCCGAGAAGCTATCAACCACGTCCATATGGTCTGTCAAACCTGTGCATATGTTTCCTCTCAAGGAGCCCTCCAGCGCTGGATGGTGGCCCACCAGCTGCGAGGGTGTCTCCCTGGACAGGACTGGCAGGTGGACTTCACTCATATGCCAACACACAAAAAGTGCCGATCTACTAGTAATGGTAGATACCTTTTCAGGTTGAATCGAGGCCTTTCCCACGAGCCAGGAGACAGCCTCAGTTGTGGCTGAGACCTTGGTGGAGCACATCATCCCCTGCTTCGGCCTCCCAATGTCCATTCAGTCAGACAATGGCCCAGCATTCATTTCCAAAATTACTCAGCTGGTGGCCGAAGCCCTCAACATCATCTGGAAACTTCACATCCCCTACCGCCCTCAGTCCTCGGGTAAGGTGGAATGGGCAAATGGCCTCCTGAAGGACCAACTAACCAAACTTTCCCTGGAGGTAAAACTTTCCTGGCCCACTCTGCTCCCTGTTGCCCTCACTAGGGTGCATGCGGCTCCCCGGGGGCCAGTCGGCCTTAGCCCGTTTGAATTGATGTATGGTAGGCCTTTTCTCATTAACACCGGCCTTCCTACAACTCTTCCGCCACTAGTCTCCTACCTGCCCTACCTCTCACTCCTCAGGCACCTCCTACGAGAACACGCCAACCAAGCCCTACCCCAGGCTAACTCCACATCTGACCCACGGGCAGCCATCATTCTACAGCCTGGTGATGAGGTTCTCCTTCGAGAGCTCCAACCCCGGTCCCTTCAACCTTGCTGGATGGGACCTTACACAGTAGTCCTTACAACTCCTACCGTGGCTAAACGGTTAGGGCACCCCTCGTGGTACAACATTTCTCGACTCAAGCGGGCCCCCCCAACAATGAAGTGTGGAAATCTAATGAGGTGGGACCCCTCCAGTTACGGTTTAACCATATTGATGTTAATAAGCCTAGCCAATAATTTTACGATGACATGGGGAATGACTGATTGGACTTGCAACCGATGCGTCTCTGCAAGAAACCCAAACTCTACCAGCTGGTTCCCCATACGTACTATCATCAAAAATTTTCATGCCAACTAGGAAAACAAAAGTACTGGGCTGCAATAATGTTAAGAGATTTCCAAGTGGGCTGCCCAGGCGGCAGTGGCACAGTCCGCTGCTGGGAGCAAGACCTCCCACCAAATCCCCAAGGGAAGATACCCCCTTGCCCCACTGAATGTTCAACCTTCCATTCTTTTGTCCAGGCACCTTGCTACAAGCAAGCCTCGGTCTGCCTCAGACCAACAAAACACTGTTGTTGGCCTGGATGGAACGGAGCATGGGACAGTGTGCTGGGTATTCTTGTCCCGGGCACCAGGGACAAGAGATCTGCTGGAACCTCAGACCTCCTGTGGGTAAATCAGATGGGGGAGGGGTGCAGGATTATGCTGAACAGCATAACACCAAGTGGGTCATGGAAGAACTCGTTCAGCATTTCAATGGACAAGTATTGGTGCACCCCAACCTCCCAAAACCCCGGGACTCCTTCCTGTCCTTAAAAAAAACCCATACCCTGCTTAACTTTACTAACCCCAGCCTAGCAAAGGACTGCTGGCTATGCCTCAAGTCCGGTCAGTCCTGGGTCTCCCCTGTCCCAGTCACAGGAGATTGGATTCTCCCTATGCCTCCAACCCAATGTCCACCTTCACTACCACGTTCTGGCATCCCTCTCCCACATGACTTGCCTGCTGCCCAGTGTATAACATGAAACGGCACCCTGGGGGTTGGATGGGCCCCCCTCCCCCTCTGCTCACAATCACTTGTGGTCCAATCAAATAACATCCTCTGCCCCCCACTTAACAGGACTGCCTTTCTATGCGGCACTACCATCTACCCGGTCTTGCCCCCCAACTGGTCAGGGTCCTGCATTCTTGTCATCCTCCTCCCCACCATTGTAATAGCACCCGCTAACCAAAGCCTGCCTGTCCCCTTGGTCGGCTCCTCAACGTCACGGGTAAAGCGGGCAGTTGAGCTCATACCTCTGCTGGCGGAGCTGGGTATTACCGTGGCCATGGAAACGCGGGCAGCAGGGCTGGGATCCTCACTTCACTTTTACAAACAGCTCTCCTCCCAACTAATCAAGGACATACAACAGGTGGCAGACACGGTCCTAGACTTACAAACACAACTAGATTCCCTGGCTGACATGGTCCTCCAAAATCAATGGGGACTAGACCTGCTAACAGCAAAAGAGGGAGGGATATGCCTATTTCTTAGGGAGGAATGCTGCTTCTATGCCAATAAATCAGGGATAGTCAAGGACGGAATTAAACAATTACAAAAACACCTCCAAAAATGGAGAGACCTGACTGGAGGCCCATTCTCAGGGTGGTGGCAACCCCAGCTCCTAACGTGGCTTCCTCCTGTTCTGACTCCACTGATTGTTGTATTTATCCTCTTGTCAATGGCCCCATGTGTTTTTAGGTTTCTCCAACAGCACCTGGCAGAGCTCTCTCGAATAACGGTCAACCAACTACTGTTACATTCATACTCGTCCCTTCCGTCCGAACCACCTCCGGCCCCATACCAGCCTTAATACCCCCCCACACTGCCCCTCCCCAACAGGAAATAGCTAGAACGAGCCAGTGCCCCTATGACAAAAAGGCTGGAATGTAAGGCTGGAGGCACCAGAGGATAGGGCGGGCCTCAACAAGATGGCTCCAACCCAGACCAGGAGAACAATGGGTGAAAGTGAGCCAGCAAAAATGAGTGACCGGAACTAAGAGTCCAGTCACAAAGCCAGCCAGTACCTGTTACAGCGACTCTAGCAACCCCGTTCGGCCAGCAGATGTGACAGCTGTCCCAACCAGTGATTGCTCTCCCCGACCCCCTCACAGCTTTAACAGTGTGCCCTTTATAAACCCATCACCCATCTTGCTGGGTGCGACTTCTCCGGCCCACAGCTACATGGACTGGTGAACTTTGCCCAGGATTGCACTAATAAATTTTTCTTGGCTTCTTTGTTGCCATTTCGCCTGGTCTGGTTTCATTTACCTTACATCAATTGTTTATCTTCTATTTCAATAATTTCTGCATTTTTTCTTTGTATTTGCTTTGGATTATTTTGATCTTTTTTGCTAGCTTCTTAAGGTAGCTTATTTTATGGATTTTTAAACTTTTTAAAAATCCCTAATATAACATTTAAAGATATAAATTGTCTTCTAAGCATTGCTGTGACTTGTTTACATAATATTTTAATTACTGTATTTTTATTATCTTTTAGTTCAAAGCATTTCCAATTTCCTGTAAAATTTTTTCTTTGATTCATAAATTATTTCTGACATCACACAACCTCCTCAGGTTAAAACAAGAAGACAGACACTAAATAGACTAATAACAATCCAGGAAATTGACTCTGTCATACAAAAACTACCAAAAAAAGCAGTGGACCAGATGGCTTTCCAGCAGAATTCTACAAAAATACAAGGAGGAGCTGATACCAATCCTACTGAAAGTATTCCAGGCAATTGAGAAAGAAAGAATTCTCCACAAATTATTTTACAAAGCTAACATTACACTGATACTCAAACTGAGTAAAGATCCAACAAAGAAAGAGAACTACAGGCCAATATCCCTTATGAACATAGATGCAAAAATCCTCAACAAGATTCTAGCAACTCGGATCCAAAAACACATCTCAAATATCATCCACCATGACCAGGTAAGCTTCATCCCCAGGATGCAGGGCTGGTTCAACATTCACAAGACCATAAATGTCATTAAATACATCAACAGATGTAAAAGCAAGGATTATCTCATTAGATGCAGAAAAAACTTTTGATAAAATCCAGCATCTCTTCTTGATAAAAACCCTCAAACATCTAGGTATAGAAGGAACATACCTCAAAATGGTATGTGCCATCTATGACAAACCCACAGTTAGCATATTGCTAAATGGTCAGCAACGAGAATCATTTCCCCTGAAAACTGGAACAAGACAAGGCTGCCCACTCTCACCACTCTTGTTCAACATTGTGTTGGAAGTCCTAGCTCAGGCAATTAGACTAGAGAAGGAAATCAGGGGGAACCAAATAGGAAAAGAGGAAGTCAAGTTATCCCTCTTTGTTGATGATATGATCCTATACCTTTAAAATCCAAGAGAATCTGTCAAAAATCTGCTTGCACTGATAAAGGACTTTGGGAAGGTCTCAGGATACAAAATAAATGTGCAAAAGACAATTGCATTCCTCTACACCAACAACAAGCATGCAGAGAACCAAATAAAAAGAACAATCTCATTCACAATAGCCACCAGAAAAATGAAATACCTTGGCATCTTCCTAACTAGAGAAGTGAAAGACATTTACAATGAAAATTACAAAACACTGCTTAAAGAAATCCAAGAAGACACAAACAAATGGAAAAATATTCCATGCTCATAGATAGGAAGAATAAACATTGTTAAGATGTTCATCCTACTAAAGGCAATCTACAGATTCAACGCAATACCTATTAAGCTACCAACATCATTCTTCTCAAACCTGGAAATGACAATACAGAAATTCATATGGAAACATAAACGACCACGAATAGCTAAACAATCCTTAGCAAAAGAAACAAAGCAGGAGGTATCACACTTCCAGACTTCAAACTTTACTATAAGGCTACAGTAATCAAAACAGCCTGGGATTGGTATAAGAACAGGCACATGGACCAATAGAACAGGATAGAAATTCCAGAAGCAAAGCCTCAATTCCTCAACCAACTCATCTTTGACAAAGCCTCTAACAACAACCACTGGGGAGAGGAGAACCTATTCAGTAAATGGTGCTGGGAAAACTGACTGACCACATGCATAAAATTGAAACAGGACCCCTACCCATCAACAGACACAAAAATTAAGTCTAAATGGATCAAAGACCTGAATGTAAAACCTCAAATTATAAGAATCTTAGAAAGCGCAGGAGACACCCTTATGGAAATTGGAACTGGCAACCAATTCCTATTCAGATCCCTAAAGACCAATACCTTAAGAAATAAGACAAGTGGGACCTCATCAAGCTAACGAGCTTCTGCAAAGTAAAAGAAACCATCAAGAGCGTAGGGAGACAGCCCACAGAATGCGAAAAATTATTTGCCAACTGTATATCTGACAAAGGCCTAACATGTAGGATCTACAAGGAACTCAAACACGCCGAAAGGAATAAAACAAACAGCCCCATTAAAAAGTAGGCAAAAGACATGAATAGACACTTCTCGGAAGAAGATATATGGGCAACCAACAGACACATGAAAAAGTGCTCAGGCTCACTCATCATCAGAGAAATGCAAATCAAAACCACATTGTGATACCACCTAACCCCAGTAAGAATGGCCATCATTCATAAAACAAACAAAAACAGATGCTGGCTAGGATGTGAAGAAAAAGGAACACTTTTACACTGCAGGTGGGAATGCAAACTGGTGCAGCATCTTTGGAAGACAGTGTGGTGATTCCTAAAAGAACTAGAAATTGATCTTCCCTATGATCCAGCAATTCCTCTATTGGAAATATACCTGGAGGAACTCAAATCATTCTACAAAAATGATACCTGCACACGTATGTTTGTTGCAGCTCTATTCACAATAGCAAAAACATGGAACCAACCGTGTTGCGCAACGAAGTTGGACTGGATAAAAAAAAAATGTGGTACATATACACAATGGAATATTATGCAGTCATAAAGAAGGACAAATATATGAACTTTGCAACAACTTGGATGGTTTTGGAGTCGATCATACTCAGTGATTTATCACAGAAACAAAGAACAGAGTTCCATATGTTCTCACTCATAAGCAGACCTTGAACAAATATAATGCTATTAAAAAAAGCAACTGGCAGTAGTGGGAAACTGTCAGTGGAGGGGGGGTTGACAGTTGAGGAAACTACTAGGGGAGGGAGGGGCTTACCTCATCAAGAAGGGTATCTGCCTGATCAACGTTTGTATACCTAAACCTGAAGTGTACCCCACATCTTTATAATAAAAATTAAAATTAAAAAAATAAATAGCTAAATAAAAAATATTGTCTTCTAAGCATTGCTGTAGCCTCATTACATAATTTTTTAATTATTGTTTTTATTTTCTTTTAGTTCAAAGCATTTCCAATTTCCTTTAAGATTTTTTTCTTTGATTCATAAATTATTTTTAAAATATGTTAATTTCCAAGTATTGGGAGTTTTAAAAAATATTTTAAAGTTATTGATATTTTTTCTAATTCAAAAGTTGCCAGAAAAAAATATTCTGTACAATTTTTTAAAATTTATTGAGACTATTTCATGGCCTTGAATATGGTTTTCTTGAATAATGCACCATATGCACTTAAAAGAATATGTACCTTGTAATTACTGAATGCAATGCTTTATAAATACTAATAAGGTCAAGGTAGTTGATTGTGTTGTTCAGACCCTTTGTGCCTTTACTAATTTTTGCCCTCTGCAGAGAGGGACATTTGGTGGACACTTACACAGGGCACAAATGTTCTCCCAGTCTGTGCCCATTCTAAGAGGTCCATACACATTATAATCGTCCCCAAATTCTTTGTCATGAATCTTCCAATTTTATTATTTCTACCAAAGTGTTAGCCATAGCTCAATTAGTGTGACCCAAGCCTCTACTCTCCCTCCCACCATAGCAGTAAATCAAATGTACTTCTGGAAGCTTTGCCCAATGGGAGAGAGGAATTTTTTTTCTCTAGAATCTTTCAAAGCCACACCCTGAATGGAACTGAAATGCTAACACAATTCACTTTTGGATGATAGGTGAGAATATCCAAAAATTGTACTCAAACTGTTCTTTCTCAGCCAGTTGTTCACATGGAATTAGGCTATATGTATAGGTTGATAATGAGATTAAAAATATAGCAGAAGTTGGTGTACTGAAAGTATCAGTTACATGATTATGTAACTAAGTTGTGTGTTAAGTCCAGCTCAGGTCCCATACTGATGCTTTCACCTAATGACAGAACACTGCTGAGCAGACCCAAATTTAAAATTTCATGAATAAAATAATCCCATTTTGTGATGATCAGTTCAGTTCACATGGTAACTTCAGGTCTCACAATAAGAAGTTCTGGTGTACAGCCAGCCAGAAGCTGTTTCTCCATAACAACAACAACTAAAAGATTTCTTTGATAAAGGAGGCATATCTTTCCTCCAAAACCCTAGGGAACTTCACTTCAATTTTCCTCTTAGGTCATACCCAGACACAATAAAGCATTTGTGATCTACCACAAACATTTCAAGAACAATGGAAAACACTGGATCATTAAAGTCAAGTGGCAGGGCTTCCTAAAACCATAGCAACATAAATAGCCTAAAGAAACTTTTATTGTTCTAAGTGTCATTTAAAGCTGGAAACCTTATAAGTTATGTTATAACCAGTTAAACAAAACACTCAAATGTGGTAAATATTGCCTAAAAACATTCAAAAGAACCAAAAAGCTTTAGATGTCTCTCTTAGTGATAGCGGGGTTCAAAGTGCAGCAATCTGTCTTTCACTTTGGACAAAATAATACAACTTACACCAGAATATGGGATGTCCAGAAATTTTATTGATATGAAAGGCTGTTAAATATTCTCACTCTAGCAAATGTTTTACTAAAGCATATAGAATCCTTGCTACTTCTCAATCATCAAGCTATCTTCAATATATTGGACCATAATAATGTTCTTTGGGACACTGATATAAACAATATCTTGTAGACCAAATAACTGAGAACTGAGAGTTGGCATAATCCTGAGCAAGACAGTGAAGATATGCTGCTATCTTTTCCAAGAAAAAGCAAAATGCTTCTGGTGTTCTTTACTCATTAGAACAGAGGGAAAAAAGGTGGGCTAGATTAATAGTTACATGCAAGTCCCAGGAATTACAGTGATCTGTTTTGATAGGAAACCTCATCTGACACAACAGATACAATGGTAATCACCCCATGACTAAATTTATAATAATTTATATTTTTCAAGGATCCATATGTATTTTTCTCTCTTTATTTATTTATTTATTTATTTAATTTTTTTTTTTGAGTTGGAGTCTCACTCTGTCACCCAGACTGGAGTGCAGTGGCCGCTCCCAGCCACCGCAGCCTCAACCCACTGGGCTCCGTTGATCCTTCTGCCTCAGCCTTCCAAGTAGCTGGGACTGTAGGCGTGCGCTACCACGCCCGGCTAATTTTTGATTTATTGTAGAGATGAGGTCTCGCCAGTTTGCCCAGGCGGGTCCCGAACCCGCAGGCTCAGGCAATCCACTCACCTAGGCCTCCCAAGGTGCGGGATGACAGGCTGAGCCACCGAGCCTGGCCTCTTTTTTTATTTCAATAACTTTGAGCATATGTATTCTTTATAAGACAAACTAATATGGATGTGACAAGAATAACCACCTCTGTATCTTCACTTTCATGATTTTTTTATAGTGACACTAATTTCTGTGAATTTCCCTGAATTTTTTTGATTTATTGTTTTGACAGGTAAGGAATTTCAGAGGCTGTCACTGAGTTCTTTCTATCAAAATAATTCTTGCTCCACGGTCAGGAAGCAAATGGAGAAATTCTGGTGGTTGCCACATTATGTCTAATCCAGTTGTATATTCTGGAAATGGAGAAGCTGGAAATAGTACCACAGACTTACTGGGTCATCTGTGAAAATAATCAAGCCAAAGAATTTTATTAGTCCAGGTGCAGTGGCACACCCATAATCCCAACAGTTTGTGATGAAGTTTATAACCTCATCTTCCCCAGGCCTTCTTAGGCCAAGACCAAAAGTTAAGCAAGGAGTTTGAGCAGAGAGAAGAAGAAATACCTTCCCATTTGTTCCTTACCTTTCCAGTCTGAAAGAAAAACAAAGAGAAGCAACATTATACACACACATAACTTTCAGCCCCTTTGAGGTGTTTGCCTTAGAAAATGTGGCCTCCTCAGTGTTTTGGAACTTGGGTAACTCTCCTGCTTGTGGAATGAAGCTTCTTCCCATTGCTAAAGATTTATTTGTAAAAATGGTAAGACTGAGGAAATGGGTGGGAAACAAGGAAGGTCTTGGAGTTTCATCAAGAGATGAATATATCATTTCAATAATGAAGTACTAATGTAGACTTTGAGTACACACAGAAGCGTTTAGTTAGAGTTTTAAGGCACAGTCTAAAAATTAACCTTCAAAGACTCTGCACTGACATGTCACAGTCAACAACAATACTTGGGGGGGGAGAAGAATCTGCCTATGAAGTGACAGGCAGTGTGTCTGGAGGTATCTATGGCCCTGTGGGGTCTAGAGTTATTATACTCCATGTTACAGATAGAAAAAGAGCTCAGAAAAATGTGCTGCCCAATAGAAACAAGGTAGCAGAGTCAGGATTCATCCCAAGCTCACCTGACTCCAATATTCATGTTTTTCACACTATAACATTGGCCTCATTTCAAAGCTGAGATACTAGAATTAGGGCAGAATATGTGAAAATACCCAAGATCCAGAAATTACCTATTCCATCTAAAGAAAAGAGCCAAAAACAACCCAAGCCAGAGCCAATCAGAATGATATTCTCTCAAGTCCAGCAATCTCCTCTTGCAGAAGAGAATGGCAAGAGTATTGGCAGTTCAGTTGCCATATGTTTCCACCTGGAAGTAATCGATCTGCAACATAGAAACCAGAAAGAAAGAGTAATTTAGAAAAATACATCAGATGAAATATATTTAATTGGAAAAGAAAGCAGTTTGATACAAAAACATGAATGGATGTTCTTTCATTACATCACCTGCATCTTAGTCACCCTCAGGAGCACGCGGTCAAAACGTCAACTTTTTATTAGAAGGATAATTCATGTTTCACATTCTAGAACTTGCTAGACCTAAAAACTTTTAGAGATAGACAAGCCCACCAGTGCTTCTGATAATTATGATTCACTCAACATACACATGTTGTACATCTTGTAGCAGACTTGGGAGCACTCAGCTGCCCACTTTCTCTTCAAAGTTCTGCCCTTATCAAAGTTATTCTTAAATTCCTCTCACTACATCAGGGTGACACTTTAAGCATCTACTAATTGCCTTTAACAGCTACCTTTAGCATTTGATAATTTCTTTTTTAATGAGAACATTATGCTTGAGACCGAGCACAAACTACAGGCAATTGCAGAAGCAGACGGCTAGAGGTATAAGAAAGGGTAGAAGTGCACCCCTGGGATAGGAGGAAGGGCATAAACAAACACATGGAGCCATAAATAAAGAACGGTTCCTATAGATGAAGGAAAGCACTTGAAGAAAGAAGAGCAGATAACTCATTAACCAGCACAGAAGAGAAATCAAAGAGATTTTCTGAAACTCAGGTTCATCTATTCCATATTCCCCTGGAGAGTGTTGGCTACCCAGAGCAGAGTTTGAAAACGATTTGTACAAGGCCTGTACCTTGTTTGACCTTAGCTGAACCCTCAAGGGCCCCTCCACATGTGAGATTTCAAGAGTAGAGGATAATTCTTTCCATTCCAAACCTGTGACATGTTGTTACATACTGAAAATTCATTGTAATGATACTGTTAGAAAGTTATGCAGATTAAGTCTTACGTGAGAAGTGTTGCTGTATGGCGCTATGTCACTTTGAAAGAAATTTTATTCAGGTCCTTTGCTTTACCACTCCCACAGCACTGCAGATAAATTTCTCAAAGGACTACAACATGTAAAGTTCTCTTTATTCATTCCAGAGAGTGTAGCACAGACCCCCCCACCCCGCCTCAGTTATTTTTCAAGACAAGACACTCTGTTCATAAGCCACAGAGGTCAATGTTAGGTTCCCCTACTTTGTTATCTAGGGCCTTTGGTAGCCCCACATTTTAAAATTGTTTGTCAGAAGCAAATGGAAGCATTAAAATAAACTTTAGGGGTTCCACAGGATTCTCAGTAAGCACATGTCATTCCTGCAAATTGATTACCATTTGCATCTAGGAAAAAGATGAGATGGGAAAACCAGAAGGAATCCTACAAACATCATACAATTCCACAAGACCCTAGCAGATAAGTCCAAGGTCTTCATCATCAATCAAATGCCCTCAGGACAATTCACAATTATTTCCAAACAAAGGCTCCAGATCCTTCTACAGCTTCATACCTGATAACTCCACCTGAATGACCACTAGTACTTCAAATTTAACAAGATCAAAACTGACCGATTACCTTCTTACCAACTTTCTCTGCCTCTGTCATAAGTAGTGTTCTCATCATCTACCCAGTTTTCTAATCTAGAAGATTCAGCAAATCTCCACTTCTTCCTCTTTCAGCGTGATCAACTCTGCTTTTGACACCCTTAGCCTGTACTCTTATTCTCTCTCACTTGAACTGTTCCAATAGTCATGGAGCCAAGTGGCCTCCCTAACTGCTCTCTGCCTCCTCCAATCCATCCTTGCAGAAACTTAAAGGCATCTTTCAAAAACACGATCTGATTATACACCTGCATACATCAAAGCTTTGGCAGATTTCCATTTTGTTCAGGATGAAGACCAGTTCCCGAGCATGACTCGAGAGCCCTTTACAAGATGGTATCAACCTGCATTTCTGGGCTCTTTCCCCAGAGCGCCAATACTGTATGCCTTATGCTTCAATACACAAAACTTACTATTCCTCCAATGTATCTATGTTTTTGTGGGTGCTGCGATATCTGTCTAAAATTATCTTCTCTTGTTTATTATGTGGTAAATATCTACTTATCTTTTTATAACCTTTTAAAAGATCTGGCTCTTGCATCACTTTCCCTAAAAAAAAATCTTCCCTCCTCCCCCAAGTTACTAGTTGCTCCTTTCTCTATATACCTATCATGCTCTCTGCATGCCTCCTTGGAGTTGAATTATGCTCCCCAAAAATATGTGTTCACATTTTAACCCACAGTACCTGCATATATGATCTTTTTGGAACTAGAACCTCTACAGATGTAATTAAGCTGAGGTAAGAATTAGAGTGGGCTCCAGTCCCATGACTAGTATCCTTATAAGAAGGAAATTTGGACACAAACACACACAAGAGTGAATACCATGTGAGACAGAATATAGATTTGGGTGAGACATCTCCTAGTCAAGGAACACCAAAAATCACTGGCAGCAACCAGAAACTAGGAGAGAGGCATGAAATGGATTCTCCTTGAGAGCCTCCAGAAAGAACCAACCTGGCTGGCACTTTGATTTTGGACTTCTGGCCTCTAGAACTGTGGGAGAATAAATTTCTGTTGTTTCAAGCTACCAGTCTAAGTTAATGCACTGACCAAACTAATACAGCAAACTAGTGCAGCTGTCTTGCACTGTATCACAGTTCTTGGCTTTACATCTGTCTTTCCACTAGACTACAAAGTCCTGTATAACAAGGTTTGTACCTTGATTGTCTTTGTACTTCACTTCTGTTCCCAACCCTTCTCTTTCTGGTTAACACACCCTGGCAAGTTTCTTGACAGTTTGCAGGGTCAGTGATTTCGGTGAGCCACTGGCCTTGGCTGAGAACATTCTGAGTTCCTTTGAGAAACTGTATATGTTCAAGGCACCAATAATCATAGAATAAAAGGGAAAATAAGAGGAAGTTTAGGAGAGAGGCTGAGAGAAGGCATTGTTACCACAGCAGATGCACTGAAGGAAACAGCATATCTTACTATTTCATCAAATGCTTTCTTTTCTTCCCCATGTATTTTCTTCTAATTTGTTTAAATTATGATCAAAACAAAACTAATATATTACATTTGCTTTCTGATGCTGTCATCATTAAACATTAAAATGTTCCAGTTTAAGTCTCTGCTTACAGAGAACAAGTGTGGACTGTGTATTTATGATGAAAATTGATAGCTCATGTTTGGGATTCTGCCTGCAAATATAATCTCTTTATACTCCAGAGTATTTGGCCCACCAAATGTTAAAAGAGAAATTTCCATTAGTTGCTAACCTTTTAAAATCAATAAACTTTACAAAAAATCCAAAATTGGAGTTTCTCAGGTAAAAAATCACTATCAGACAATGGACTCCTGGTCAGATGATGTTCACTCTCTTCTGTTCTTCACAGGCCCCAGCACACTGTCACAACTTTTTCTAGATTATGTCATTTATTTATATTATCCACCTGGAGTCTGCAGCCCATAAACTGCCATAGGGATTAAGATGGTAAATGTGCCCAAAATATTGTCAATGAGGCATTTAATCTAAAATGTTATTCATGTATTCAAATAATAATTGTAAAGGAAATGCAAGCATAAGTGTGTGCATTAGGATAAGCAAATTCCTAGATTTTTGTCCAGGAGATTCAGAGTTGGGATTCTCATTAGTGAAACTGTCTATCACCCCAGAGGGTGTGACCCTTAGCCTTATTTCTTCACACTTTGTAACAGCTATCAAACACTTTCGGACGAAGGAAAGGACACAGATATTACCTTTGCTATTTTGATAACCCAAATGACTTCACACTTGGGTTCACAATAAATGTCCTTGTGGTATTTATCATTTTGAAAATAAGTTCAATAAGAAAAATGTATAACTCTGAAATGCCCTTTACATCACATTAGCTCACAAGCACCCAAAAAGAAATAGAATGTTAGTTACAGTTGACATGTACTTTCCTTGACTTGCCCTTCTCCTCAACATTTCATTTTCCCCTGGAGAAACTGCAAGCTGAACTAAAAGCTCAGATCAGAAATTAAGGGAAAGATAAATCTTTAGTTAGAGAAAAAAAAAAGAATGTCTCCAGTTTTAGTTCCTAATGGCATAATATTTTTCTGCAACCGAACAGCACTGGCTTTACCAACTTAAGATTCTTTATGTTGAGATGGTTATCTCCACAAATATTCACCACTGATATATGGGGTCCCCTCTTCATTTATCCTTTTTTAAATGAGTTTTTGTGAGTGAAAAAAAAATCTCCTGAGAAATCATCCTGTGACTAATCTGCTCCTGAGGGAGTAACCTTGGAATCAGAATTTCAAAATCCCTTCATAGCAGGTGTGGCTGCTAAAGAGAGTATTACTTGAGCTCATTGGAAATGACTGGAATGTTTTCCAAGGACTCTTACCTTGTTTGCACAGCTGTTATATTGCATTGTGGACATTTTTGAGATTTTTCATTTCTTCAGCGAGAAAGAGTGATAAGGAAAAGGGTGAATCATAAGAAGGAGCAAATACAGATTTTCAAAGTTTTTCAGATGTTTTGACAAAGGATAATTTGTGTGTGCCATTCTTTACCTAAGATCTTCCTAATTTACAGAATTCTGGTCTTTTAAAAGTATCTTTCCTCATAAGAAATGGTCCTGCATTGTAAACAGTTTCTACTTATTGAATTTTCCAAACTGAAATACCTAGTAGAGGTCAAGTTAAAAATTTCCTCTCAATTATATAAGTAAGAAAGAAATAGAAAAATATAGAAAATCTCAACCTAAATTATTTAGAAGCTTTCGGTAGCAACAGAATAATTGAATTCCAAGGTAAGGGGCAATTACGTGAAAAAAAGCAATTAAAGTATGTCTACAAAGACACAACTGACGTACTCAGAAAATAGGCCACGAGTGGTGTATATAGATGTGTGCTTCTGGTTTCTCTTCAGTTTATATCAAGAATAAAGTACTTTTCTACCTATATGGAGAGTGGTTCGTCTAGAGGAGACAGGTGGAAGATGGAGAGAATAATTTTCCATTCTCAAAGAACTTAATACACAGATAGTTTCAAATCATGTCATCTGTGTCATGGACCTCAACAGAACAGCAGGACAGCCTGGGCATGAGCTAAGGGGGACAGAGCGGGTGAGATTTAGTCTGTGATCTAAGAGAATCAGAAGCAAACAAGGTCCAGCACAAGGGTTTTGTGAAAGATTTGTGGGATGAGCAAGAGGATATCACATACATGACTGACATTGGACAATAAAGATCAGCTAGTGACCAAAAGTAGCAGGCAAGCAGAGACCAAAAAGCATGAAAGAACAGTGGCCAGAGGCTATGTGGACCAAAGAGCAGGAAACTCCAAAATTAGCACTGACTTCTAAGAAACTTTAGACTTCCTTGATAATTTGTAACATCTGTGATTTTAACAAGCAACTTGTCTTGGTGGACACAACATTCAGCGTCATGTATTGGGACATACGTGTTAAAGAATTCAACATCCAGATGCATTTTATACAAATATGTTGATTCACCTATCACTACTAATGCCATCAACACTATTTGATTATTTTAGCCTTATAAAACATTTTATTTTAATAGTCTCCCCTATTATTATTTTATTTTTTAATTTCTTAGGGATTCTCACTCATCTATCTGTTCAATGATATTTAGAATCATTTTGTTGCTTCCCAAAAAAAGTTTACTGGAAATTTGCTTGGAATAGCATTCCATTTACCAATAATATGGAAGAAATCAGCATATTTACAATAGTCCTTCAATAACTCAAATTTTGTTTGTGTCCCTTATTAAAGTGTTGTGTTTTTCACAATTCTTATGAAAAGTATTACAAAGTATTTATATTGTATATTCCTTGTTGAACAGGGTCAATTTTTTTCACTTTCCTCTCTAATTGGTTTTAGCAGATTTGAAAGAAAATAATTGATTTTAAATATTCATTTTATATTTAACGACTTTATGAATTCCTCTGTTCATTCCATAGGATTTTCAGTCAAGTCTAAGCTTTCTATATGAACTATTTTGTTTACAGATCATGACAATCTCCTTGTATTCAATAGCTGTACCTCTTACTACAGTTCCAACTCATTGAAATTTTCTCTTTGTGTTGTGAAGACACTGCTCTTCCTACCTGGTCTGTTTCTCACTCCTTTGTTCTTCTTTATGCTCTTTCCCTTAACCAGGTGAATTGTAAGCACATTCTTTACTTACTATTGTGAGTCCCTCCATTTCTATACTGGATTTTTTTTTTTTTTTTGAGATGGAGTCTCACTCGGTCGCCCAGACTGGAGTGCAGTGGCCACTCCCGGCCACCGCAGCCTCGACCTGCTGGGCTCCAGTGATCCTTCCGCCTCAGTCTTCCGAGTAGCCGGAATTACAGGCATGCACTACCACACCCGGCTGATTTTTTGATTTATTGTAGAGATGAGGTCTCGCTGCCCAGGCGGGTCTCAAACCCGCGGGCTCAGGCAATCCACTCACCTCAGCCTCCCAAAGGCGCGGGATATTTTTTTAAGTCTTTATTTCCAGCCCCAATCTCTCACCAATGCCATAGATTCGTGTTTCTAGAACTTTTAAGACATAGATAGGTAGGTGCCCTGCCACTGTCTCAAACCCAACATGTTGGGAGCCGGCTGTGGAGGCCTGCCTGAGTGTTAGGGATCCAGGCAGGCTGAGGATCCTGAGACCACCAGAATGAGTTCAGGAGCTGAAGGCCCATTCCCTCTTCCCTTCTTTGCTGTTTGGCATGTTCCACTAGCAGGGACTTTGATGATCTAAGCATGAAGTTCTGAGAGTACGACAGGCATGGCTTACTTTAGGAGTCCATTGTTCCCGTTTCTCACAGACTGCGGTTTTGGCTTTAAACGTAACATAATTCAAACTCAGGTCACATTTGGGAGCCTTTAATATGGTACAAGCTTCTTTTAAGATTTAATAGTATATTTGTAGAATTAGTATATACATACAAAGTGCTGTTTCAACCTTAATAATACAGATAAATATCTAGAGCTACTAGAAACAGCCCAGCACAAACTTTGGGCTGGGCCACATTCCTAAAGGCCCAGCACGAACTTTGGGCTGGGCCACGTTCCTAAGGGCCCAGTGTGTACTTTGGACTAGGCTGCTTTCTTTTAAACTGGTTTTTAGCTACAGTTAGTATAGGGTTTTTTTCTACTTATTATAGAAATTGAATTTATTTTATTCATAGAAAGTATTGTAGAATAGGTTATGCTACATCAGTGAATTATGTCAGTTCAAGCATGATCAAACATGGTATTTTGAGGTTTAATAAGAATACAGCTAACTTTAGAAATTACATCGTTTCCATTTTCTACATTTGCGATTTTGGCTTTAATACAATTTACAGTTTATATTTGGGTTTTTAGAAGCTTTATTGCTAATGATCAGGATTAGGAATTAGAAACTTTTATAAAAGTTAAAATAGATTTATAGGATTTCAGAACAGCCATTTTGTTAAGAGATTGTAATCTATTGTTCCCAGAAACAGCCCAGCGTGATCTTTTGACTGGGCCACATTCCCTAGGAATTGGTTTGGGTTATAATTAAGAGTTTCTATAGTGTAGGTCGAATTAGCGTAAAATAGAGAGGAATTGGGATTTAGGTTGGTTATTAGATGTTGTCTATGCATAGGTTTTAAAAGTTATTGATTATTAGAATATTATGATATTAGAATTGTTGTATTGTTTTTAAGAAATATTAACCAAGCATGAGGAACAGTGAGATAGTTTTGGGATCCTCATTCATCATGCTTGGGGAAACATTTGGTGGGTGGGAGACGCCCCCTCATCCACCTGGCTCTATGTTCATGTAAATGTCTTGTGATTTAATTGGGATTGCCCTTCCTCATACTCCAGGAAACACCTGGTGGGTGAAGGATGCCCTCATTCACCTGGCTTTGTGTTCATGTAAAAGTTTTGTGATTTAATTGGGATTGTTCTTCTTCATGCCTGAGGAAACACCTGGTGGGTGGGAGGGGCGCTCCTTCTGCACCTGGCTTTGTGAAAGACTTGTAAGACTGCCTGTGTAAAATTTGGGGATAAATACCCGCTGTAAGTTCCAGTAAATGGCTTCTGCTCAATTCGTTGAACAGTTGTCCACTTTCTTTCTTTCTCTTTCTTTCTCTTGATATGTATCCCTCCATCTTTCTTTCTTTTAATATCTATCCCTCCTACAGAATCAGCTTCTGCACTAGACAGAGTCCAGTTTCTTTCTTTCTACCCCGGTCTCTTTCTTTTAATATCAATCTGGTGCCATCTTTCTTTTCAATATCAATCTGGTGCCATCTCCAATTGCCAATGCCACCACACCTTCCAAGGGACCCCCTAAATCTCTTTGCAGGGGCTGGCCCCCCACACCAACACATTCAATATAATTTTACTTTCTCAATTATCTTTACTATGTTTATTGTTGACAACACCCATTCTTTTCTTCTCCCAGACTAGATCCATTGCAATTATCTTCAATTCCTCATTCTTCTTTATCTACTCTTTCCAGCCTCACATACAGTCTGGATTTTATTCATTGAACATGACTCTCAGACTTCCTTTGTTCTCTCAAGGTTACCAGCCTAATGAAGCCTTCACTCATGGATCTTGGGCTGTCTTTCCTCCTTCTTAAAGTACCACTTTCAACCTTTTGAAGAAGCTTGAGATGTATTATAGGTCTCTACTTTCACTAATATCAATCCCAAATACCCCCATGGGGCCCCTTTTAGGTCTATAAAATATGCACATAGTATCTGACTTACAGGGTTGTATGAGGATTAAATGAAGCAGCTTGCTAGAAGACCACTTCAACAAATGCTTCTTTAAAAAATAAAAAGAGCCCACTCTACTTTTCCCATCACCCATCCCTCACATTTCAATTTCCTTACTGGCTACTGACCATCACCAGCTGCTAGGATTCTCTTTTTAAACACAAAATAAATGACTCTTTATTTTTCATGGCCACTTCTTCCTTGAAGTGTTCTGAAGTTAGTCTAGCCCATATAGACTTCCATTAATTCCAACTCATTAAACCACAAAATGAATATATTATTTTTCTCTATTTAATAAGTATTCATTTTGTTCTCTTGATCATTTCAGACATAGTAGGTTCTCAAAATTTTATATTCACAATCATTAGAATTATTATTGAAGATCATTCTGTATGCTTGTCTTGTATTCTTTTATCCCTCTCAGCACCTAACACAGAGCAACAAACAATAATAGGTTAATCTTTTAATTTTATTCACTCATTCTCATGTCTCTTTGTTCGATAGTGAAAATTTTAAATGTTGTTTACCAAGCTTTTCAACTTTTCAATAACTCAATTTGTTTTCATAATAATAATCAATGACAATTTATGGTCAGTTATTATATGCCATGAATGTAATGTGTTTGTACATTTATAAACTCTTTCAATCCACAAATTCATGAATAACTATTATTATTTTCATTTTATAATTAAGAAAACAGAGCATCAGAGATGTAAAGTAATTGCTCAACTGGGACACAGAACTGTCTCTAAAATTCTTGACCTTAATCACTCTTCTATTCTGCCTTAGTAAAATAATTTGCAGATACGACCCAAGTTTACTTTAAAGCAATATTTCAATAAAATATCAGAACCTTCAGAACAGAGATATAGAATGGCTTCTTCATGAATCTTGCTAAGATGTGAAATTTTTAAAATACAGAAGAAAGAATTATACTATCCTAAGATAGAGTAGAAAGATAAAGTGGCATAAAGTGTTTGTTTGATTAATAAAAATTAGTTTATATTTATTAAATTTATTTGCCTGCCACTATGAGGAGTTTGATAAAAAATAGTTATATTTATAAAGTACATACATCCCCTCTTCACTGCTCTCCGCTCCATTCTTGAAAGCACTTTCCCCCCACTGCCTCTCCTCCCTGTATATCACTCATCACTGTTGTACTTACCTGGGGTTGCACTTATTACTCTTAATATCATATTCGATGCACTCAGTTTTCCAGCCCTGCACAAAGGAAAAACTATTTCCTAAGAAAAGAGCGGATATTTCTCTCTGTCCTCCATTCCAAATTCTGAAGCCAACATGAATTGAGTCAAGTTTCTCAACTCAACTTCTGATCTGAGGAAGCATAGCTAAATACAAACTGTCTCTGCTGCCCATCTTGTTCAGAGAAATTACAGGGGAGAGAATTTTTTCCTCAACTTCATGAGTTCTTAATTGGAGCAGACTTCTATAACAAAAGACAGATAACAAGAGAAAAGCAGATGTTTACTAGCATGTATATTTCATATATGCATGGAAGATGCCCAAGGAATGAATAATTCTCAAGAAATGACTTTGAAGACCAGTTTTTATAGCATCTTCAACAAAGAGCAGTAAATTTTTTAAAAAGTGACAAGACAAAGGAACTTTAAGTCATTAAGAACAACAGCTGTGTGAAGGTAGAAAAGCAAATAAAAGCTTGTTAATGTAGATTCTTCTGGTGCCATCTCCAAGCTATAAGGGTCTAAGTTGTCCTCAATAGTTAACCTTTGTTATCTCTGGTATTGGGTAGATGAGGGAAGGGAAGTAAACCTTCGCCTTTATATATTTATATCCTGTTTTTTAGGCAAATGAAGGGCAGAAAGCTTTCCTGCTGAAGGAGACCAGAGCATAAGCTGACAAGATCTTTGTGTTTTTGGCTTGTGTTCAAGGAACCAAGCCTATATCCCCTCATCTTGGAACAGATGTGATGTGGGGAGCAGACAAACACTGTCACTGTAACAGGCCTTGAGTATCCCAGGTTCATAGACAACGATCTTGCCTGGAAGCTCTGCATTCTAGCCAAAGGCAGGTGAGGGATGCAGCCTGTTATATAAAACATAGCAGGCCTTAAGTACCCCACACTCATAGACAAGGTCTCGCTTGGAAACTCTGCATCCCAGCCAGAGACAGGCTGTGAAAAATGCAGCCTGACTACACGAAACAGAGTCTTAAATGCCCACACATCCGGGTATACATAGTACAGATAAAGTCTTAGCTACAATAAAGCCCTAGATACAAAAGGATAAATGCAGAACAGCTCGCCTTCTAATAGCAACATAATTTTGCTGTGGCTTCTTCATCTCCCCTAACCTTGATTTGTTATTTTATAATAAAGCAAAGCGACGTAACGTCAATCACACCTGGTCCGGATGCCTGACCCAGATGCTGATGCTGCTTGTTTTTATAATAGTCCCTTGTACAGTTTTGCCCTAGTTTTGCCCTATATAAGAGGCATGCTAAATATTAAACTTACTCTCACCAATTAAGGAGAGAGGCCTCCCAATCCTACTGTCTCTTGTCTTTCTTTTTCATTCCCTCCCCGCACCTCAGGCCCTGCTCTGTGGAGGCTGGACCTCCGCATCCTGCTTCTGCTTTTTAATTACCTTCAGCTCAAAACAATTAAAAGTGGCATAATTTGAGGTGGCATATTCTGGTCTCCCATGATCCCAAGGGTTTCAAATCACACAAGAAATATTTTCTGGTGTACTCATTCCAAGCACTCTGTTAGGGTCCAGGGACAGAAAAAGGGTAAACATACTTCATCCTCTCAATAAACTCTTTTCTACTGAGTAATTTTTTTGTTTTTGTTTTTCTTTTTTTTAGTCAGAGTCTCACTCTGTCTCCCAGGCTGGAGTGCAGTGGCATGCTAATGGCCACCACAGCCTCGAACTGCTGGGCTTAGGTGATCTTTCCACTTCAGCCTTCCAAGTAGTTGGAACTACAGGCCCACTACCCCCAGCTTATACAGAGTTGTTTTTAACCTTACAGGCCAGAGAAGGCTTGAAATATGTTTAAGCTTCCCTTTTACTCTATATTTTATATGCAGTATTGTGTTTCTATGTGGTTTGCCTGTTTTAGATCTTTTGACTCTTGAAAGTAAAGATGCGGATTGTGGATTTACTCTGTATTCTTCATACATAGCCAAAAGCATGTATGAAAATAACTAAATATTTTCAAAGTTATTGATGAGTTCCATCTTAGAAACACATACAAACACATGCATATATACATAAATGCAGGGTAATACACACACCAAACACAAAGCATTTTAATTTTTTAATTTTTTAATTTTAAAAATGTGGGGTACAATTCAAGGTCAGGAATACAAATGTTCATTATGCAGGTACCCTTGCTGATGAGGTGTACTTCTCCGCGCCCCCAGCAGTTTCCCACTACTGTCAATCCTTTTTTTATAGTGTTATGATCATTGTTCAGGTCTGCTTTTTAGTGAGAACATGTGGTACTCAGTTCTTTGTTTCTGTGATAAATCACTCAGTATTAGGGACTCTAAGTCCAACCAAGTTGCTGCAAAGTTCATAATTCTGTCCTTTATTATGACTGTATAATATTCCATCATCTATATATACCCCTTTTTTAATCCAGTCCTCTTTCAGTGGGCAGCATGGTTGGTTCCGTGTTTTTGCTACTGTGAATAATGCTGCAATAAACGTGTGTACAGGTATCTTTTTCATAATGTGATTTGAGTTCCTCCAGGTATTTTCCCAGAAGGAGGATTGTAGGGTCATATGAAAGGTCAATTTTTAGATCTTTTAGGAATCTCCATGCTGTTTTCCACGGAGGTCATACTAGTTTGCACTCTCAACAACAGTGTAAAAGTATTCTCTTTTCCCTGCATCCTTTCTAGCATCTGTTTTTGTTTTTGTTTTTTTGAGTTATTTATAATGGCCATCCTGGAGTTAAGTGGTATCTCAGTGTGGTTTTCATTTGCATTTCTTTGATGATTAGTGAGGCTGAGCATTTTTTCATGTACCTGTCAGGTGCTCATATGTCTTCTTTTGAGAAGTGTCTGTTCATATCTTTTGCCCAAAATAGGGCTGTTTGTTTTTCTCTTTTTGGCATGTTTAAATTCCCCATAGATCCTGGATATTAGGACTTTTTCAGATATACAGCTGGCAAATATTTTTTTCCAATTTTTTGGGTGGTCTCCTCACTCTCTTGATGGTTTCTTTTGCTTTTGTAGAAGCTTTTCAATTTGATGAGGTCCCACTTGTCTATCTTATCTCTTGTGGCATGGGCATTTGGGATTTTGATCAGGAATTGGCTGTCAGTTCCAATTTCCATAAGGGTGTCACCTTCATTTTCTAAGGTTATTGCTTGAGGTTTTACATTTAGGTCTTTGATCCATTTAGAGTTGATTTTTGTGTATGGTTATAGCTAGGGGTCTTGTTTTAATCTTCTGCATGTGGTCAGCCAGTTTTCCCCACACCATTTACTGAATAGGTTCTCCTCTCCCCAGTGGTCATTGGTGGAGGCTTTGTCAAAGATGAGTTGTTTGAGGAATTGAGGTTTTGCTTCTGGAATCTCTATCCTGTTCCATTGGTCTATATGCCTGTTCTTATACAAATACCAGGCTGTGTTGATTATTGTAACCTTGTACTAAAGTTTAAAATGTGGAAGTATGATACCTCCTACTTTGTTTCTTTTGCTGAGGATTATTTTGGCCATCCGTGATCATTTATGTTTTCGTATGAATTTCTGTATTGTTGTTTCCAGGTCTGAGAAAAATGGTGCTGGTAATTTAATGGGTATTGTGTTAATTCTGTAGATTGCCATGGATAGAATGGTCATCTTAACAATGCTGATTCTTCCAATCCATGGGCATGGAATATTTTTCCATTTGTTTGTATTATCTTTAATTTCTTTGAGCAGTGTTTTGTAGTTTTCATTGTAAAAGTGTTTCATTTCTCTGGTTAGGAAGATGCCAAGGTATTTCATTTTTTTTGTGGCTATTGTGAATGAGATTGTGCTTTTTATTTGGGTTTCAAAGTATTTTATTTTAAATTGAAGGAAAAAATAATAAAGGAAATAGTGAATCCTGAAGATTATTAATATAAGAACACCATCTAAAAAATTCAAAATATACAAATGCAAGGCATAACTGAATAATTTTCTAACCTGCAATTTCTTTCACATTCCAAATTTTCTTTTCTATTTTGTTTTTTTAAATTTTTTCAAACTGAAAGCTTCCAATCATTTACATTTACATCATCCAAATACTATTTCATGAAAGCTTTTTGATGTTAGAATTTTTTTGTCATAAATATTTTTAAAACTTCCTCACCTCATTTCCCGTCCCTAGAGAAAGAATGACAAATGTCAAAATGTTCCAATTTCATTTGAAGTTGAAAAATAGAAGTTTGGAAATTGTCTCACCTTGGAGAAAGGTTATTGTGCATTCCTCACAGGGATTGACAGAAGGTTTGAACACTCACTTGTGGACAGTTTTCAAGTCTGGGCAGGCCACCACCTTTTCTGTCCTGAAAGGTGATTCATGATCTCCGTGAGGGGATCTCAGGCTTGTCTCTGCTTTGCACTGGTGGCTTTCTCCACTATTCCAGTAGCCCCCTGGTAATTCCAAGTAAGAAGAGGAGGTTGGGGAGGGAGCCTGTATTCTGTGGAGTCCCCATAAGATGACTACAAGAAGTCCCTGCAGACCTCCTGCCTCCTAGATTAGTACACACAGAACATGAAAGAGGCGCACAAAGTACTTTACCTAAGGATTAGCACACAGGATAAAGGGTTAAGGTAAAGATAGGTTATAGCTTTATGTAACTTAGTACCTCCTTAATAGCATGCAAGCATTCAAGAGGAGGTAGCCTGTGTGGCACTTCCCAGTTCCCTCTCCTCTTTACACAGCCCACTCTTTCAAGTCCTTTGACCAATCCTCTCTCCCTGTTCCAAGGAAACGCTAACCTCATCACAGGAAGAAAAGGTTTTACACTCATGTTTTACCTCATTTCCTTCCTGAACCTTGGGAAAAAACCATTCTCTTGGGTATTTGGATGTTCATTGGTAATCTATTGGTTTAGCTGAAAATGAAAATTGTTCTTCAACTGCAGCTGGTTTCCTGGGTAATAAGTTTACCTGCTGATATAGGCTGAATTATTTAGAGACTTTGGAGAATTATTTGAGCTATATTTGGAGATAGGGTCTTCACAGAGGTAATCAAGTTAAAATGAGGTCATCTTAACTTGGGCCTAATCCAGTATGACTGCTATCCTTATTTTTAAAAGGGAAATTTAAGCTCAGAGACAGGCACACAAAGAGTATGCCATGTGTAGGTGAAGACAGAGGTCAGGGTAATGCCGCAGAAGCCAAAGACAGCAAACCACCAGAAGCTAAGAGAGACACAAAGAGCAAATCCTCTCTCTTCCCCCACAAGGAGCCAACACTGATGATACCTTGATGTCAGAATTTTAGTCTCCAGAACTCTGAAACAAATATTTCTGTTGCTTAAGCCATTCAGTTCGTGGTTCTTTCTTACAGCAGCCCTAGCAAACTCCATTGTCTTTCTGAGAGGCAGCTCAATCTGATTCAATCTGATCTGCTAGCCTGGTCCTGCCAAAGAGTCCTCAAAGACTCTGTGGGCCTGGCATACCATAGAGAGGCCTCCTTATAGGCTGCAGAGGGTTCCTTTGTTTTCTGAGAAGGTTGGTGCCGGCTCTGAATTATTTATTCCAAAGCTTCTTTTATTCCATCAGCCCCTGGACTCAAAATGTGGCCTTTCCCCGCTCCAAGTGTTTCTCATCTGGGGCTCCACCAGGAGAGCAAGGAACACATCCTCCTTGCTCCAGACTCACAGCTGGTCTGCAGCGCCCCTCGATTTCCACCTCCCAGTTGGGAGGGGTAGGAGGGGATATTTTCTAAACTCTGGGAAATCTTTCTTTCATGTCTAGACAAGACATTTTATCTGCTCCTGAGACTCTTCTCCCATGCTGGGATTGAACTTCAGGGCAGAAAACAGTCAGGTAGGGTTTTCTTTATCCCTGCTTTTCTCCCTAGCACAACCATTCCAAGCATTGAGCACAGAGCAGGCTGAAATTTGAACATAAGGAATAAAAAGATAAAGTGATGGGAAAAAAATGGATTAAACCTTAAAATCTTATCCCACCTTTCAAAAAATTACCAAACAAGCAAACAAACAAACAAAAAAGAACCCTTTGACAAATGCTGCAATCAGTAGTATAGCCATGAGCCAGGTGCAGTTACTTGGGAAGGTAAGGCAGGAGGATGCCTTGAACCCAGGGGTTTGAGTCTAGCTTGGGCAACATAGTGAGATTCTCCCCTACTGCAAAAAATAAAATATGCTATCATGAAAAAGAAGTACAGCCATGAAAGCATAAAATAGAGAGATGAACCATGTCAGGGGTCAGGAAGACCCCACTCAGGAACTACCTTTAACAGAGATGGCTGCTTCTCCCTCAGGGGCAGAAAACAAGAAATTGGAGTCTGCTGTGGAAGGCCAGACACAATAACCCAGCAGAGCCACCACCTCCAGTTCATCAACTTTTCTGTTTAGGTTCCTTTCAGGACACTGAGATGTTTCTTCAAACCACTGCAGCATGACATTCCAACTGTGTGCTCACATATCTCTTTACAGTAATTGTGTGGATAAGAAACAGGCATCGGGAGCGCAGCGCCGCCGCCATGTCTTCCGGGGCCAGCATGAGCGCCCTGCAGCGCCTAGTGGAGCAGCTCAAGCTGGAGGCCGGCGTGGAGAGGATCAAGGTCTCGCAGGTGGCAGCAGAGCTCCAGCAGTACAGCATGCAGAACGCCTGCAAGGACGCACTGCTGGTCGGGGTCCCAGCTGGGAGCAACCCCTTCCGAGAGCCCAGATCCTGCGCTCTACTCTGAAGACTTGGAAGAAGCTTGCTAAGGAGCACCTTCCAGCACAAAGTGACGAATGACAGCCTCCAAGTCCCAAGAAAACCCTTTCCCCTAGCCAAATGACTTTTAGGTATTTCAGACCTTTCCTGTGGCCTGGTCCTGTAGCCAAAATTCTGCAGAAATTGATGAGTTTCTACTCAAATAAGGAAACAGGCTGAAAGAGTAGTATTTTAAATAATAATGGCCTTTTCGTGTGTGTGAAGTGCTTTATACCTGAAAACAAACAAAAACCTTACCACCACATATACCAGAATGCACCTCTTTCATAAGTGAGTTACTGATGTTGCAATACCTGGAATATTGTGTATGTTTTATTTACTGAATGTTTACATTTTAGGAAGAAAAACTGTTTTGTTTATGGAAAAACTGAATATTTGTAACTTATTCCTGACAAAAATTTTTATACCACAACAAAATTTGTTCTTTTCTCATGAATTTACAATTTCTAAATGAAAACAAGAAAGTAAAAATTGGGAGGGAAGAATAGGGTTTACTAATCAAATAATGTTTTGATTTTCTAAAGAGAAGATTGTCATTTTTAACACTAAACTTGGGAGCTGTTTCTTAGCAAACTTGTTTGGAAAGATTAATGTTATATTGTGTATTGGGTTGCCCCATCCTGTCTATGAATGGAGCAGATTCAATTTTTATAACCTTAAGTTCCTCTGCTATGTAGTCGTGGTTGTACCTAAAAAAATATTAATTATTTTGTGTCTTTTAAAAAGTTAAAAATGTGACCCACAGAACATTGTAATGGTGGAAAACCAAGTAATGCGAAAATATTACAACCAGAAATAATTCTTAATGTCACAAGTGTTTTACTTTGGTGATGTGCCTTTGGTTTAATTTGGGACACTTTTAGAAGGATACTTAATTTGTATTTGTAATAATCTTTGAAGAGCTTGGAAATAAAACTTCTGCTAAATTCATAAAAAAAAAAGAAACAGGCATCATGAGGTAACAACTGTGGGAGAGAGGAAACTTGTGTCTCTTCTGCCTGTTCTCCTTTCCTTCCCCTTCCAAATCATGTCTCTTGGCTCACTCTTCTGGCATCCTTCTGGACTCTTTCCCCCATAGTCTCTCAGACATTTATCTAGCCTGGATCTCAGCTGTATACTTTAGTCTTTTTCATCTCCTCATCCATCCTCCACCAAGCTTAGTGTTGGAGGAATCTTGGGAAGAAAACGGTCCTGCTTCCCACACACCTCCACAATGTCCCAAAGTAACTTATCAGGATGCTAAAGGAAGAGACATTCAAAAGTCATATGGAATTGTCAAAGGTACACTAAAATCAGCTACAAAAACTGTGAAGCACAAGTAGGGTTATATCTCTGCTCTAGGATTGTGCAAACACATCTCAATATTTTTAAAGATATATAATAAAACAGACTATGCACATTATCTCTGAGAGAGACTGCCATCACCATGTCAAAGAACCTGATCCCTCTTGTTCAAGTCATTTTGTCTGCACTAGGCTATGCTCATCTTCATAAAACAGTGACTCCCCAAGAGCCTAGTCAAAGATTCCTGGTCCCCAGCCAAGAAACACTAAATCTGAATCTCTGTATTTAAACTTCCCTTGTGACTCTGATTATCAATCGGGTTTGAAAACCACTGCCTGAAAGTCATCGTGGGAAACACTAATTAATCACACTACTTTTTTCTGTCATAAATAATTTCTAACACTCTATGAGCCACTCTATACCCAAGACCACCATTCAAAATTACAGAAGGACATTATGGGACTCTAATAGGCAGTAGCCTGCTTCTTTGGCCAGAGGCAACCTAGTCCCCAGTATGACAGTCTGACTATGACACTGCTCTCTGGCTCCACACCAGTTGCATCTACAGTATTAGTAGTCCAGGCAGGAAGCCCATCGCCCAGGGTACAGGCATTTCCCAAAGACTAACTGTTAGTCATCACAATGAAGAGAGAGCTTGTGGGTAAGAGAGAAATGGCAGCCATGCATTTTCTGTTTATTTAGAAAGCAGCCCAACTTGTACCAGAACATAATTCATTAGATCTCCCTGTCTCTAATTTCCTCACTGGCATCTATAAGCAGTTGCTGAGATGCCTCCAGGCATAGACCTGGGCCAGTACAGACCTGCCAAGTGGCTTATTTTCAGTCAGAGTTGTTCCTGGGCCATCTCCAAGGATGACTGAAAGGAAACACACTTTCTTTACTCCAACATTGTCAGATGCATGGGATGGCCCAGGGCAAAATGTAAAACAGTTATCTGTGATATGTGGGTTTAATCATTCTGTACCCAAAAAAGTGTGAATAACTCACCAGTAGTTGAAGCATAAGGATATCTGGTAGGCCAGTTTACAGCTTAATAGTGCCCCATTGATAGTTGGAGCTATTAAAGCAAATGTGGTCATGGCTTCAGAGTACTGAGACAGCAATCTCCATATTTCATATGGTCTTGAACTTAAAACCACGATGCATTCAGAAACATCACAAGAGAAATAGAATGTTCTTGACCATTCCAGTGAATAGCTTGAAATAGTGTTGCATTTATCCCAGGGAGGCTCTAACTGGTTCTGCCAGAAAAGCAAATTTACTTCCTTCTCCAAGGAACATACCTCAGGGAGGGAGTTGTAGTGATCACAGAGGAATTTTAATTCAAGTATTTATGATTTTATAAAAATGACCCATATTCTACCTTCAAACCACTTTAAGAATATGCGTGAAAAGCTGAAGACATATGTTATATCTACTGGTATCCCTTTCTACACCTCCTTTAGTATCAGCTCCCACGCCCTTTCAACACTTCAAAGAATATGGTGAATGAAAGCTTTTAATAACTTAATTTCTGTAGCAATAAAAAATTACCTTCTCAAAAAGAAATTACTTTTCAGAAAATAGAGACTTAATTCTCATGAATCTTTTATGCTTAAAATTAACCAATCTCATCTTGTAATAGATAGGCCCTTCAATGGCCCAATAGAAAATGATGACTCTCAATACTCATTAGTATTTCTAAAATCTGTGCTTGGCTGACAAAATCAAGCACTTCTTATATCAACACTCTTAAGAAGAAATCATTTATCAGAGCAAAATTCACAATGGCAACACAAGTTATCTATTATCTTCCCTTCTTCCCAATACTTGGCCCCTGGGATTGGGACTTTTGAGAAATGTGGCTATCTACTCTTGGGAGTCACTTTGCCACAGAAATAGTGAGTATGTCAAAGAAATCCAAGAAGACACAAACAAATGAAAAAAATATTCCATGCTCATGGATAGGAAGAATGAACATTGTTAAAATGTCCATCCTACCAAAGACAATCTACAGATTCAACGCAATACCCATTAAGTTACCAACATCATTCTTCTCAGACCCGGAAATGACAATAAAGAAATTCATATGGAAGCATAAATGACCACCAATAGCCAAAACAATCCTTAGCAAAAGAAACAAAGCAGGAGGTATCACACTTTCAGACTCAAACTTGACTATAAGCCTTCAGTAATCAAAACAGCCTCGTATTGGTACAAGAACAGGCACATAGACCAATGGAACAGGACAGAGATTCCAGAAGCAAAGCCTCAATTCCTCAGCCAACTCATCTCTGACAAAGACTCCAACAACAACCACTGGAGAGAGGAGAACCTATTCAGTAAATGGTGCTGGGAAAACTGACTGACCACATGCAGAAGATTGAAATAGGACCCCTACCTATCACCATACACAAAAATTAACTCTAAATGGATCAAAGATGTAAACGTAAAACCTCAAACTATAAGAATCTCAGAAAATGCAGGAGACACCCTTATGGAAATTGGAACTGGCAACCAATTCCTACTCAGATCCCTAAAGGTCAATACCTTAAGAAATAAGATGAGTGGGACCTCAACAAACTTACGAGCTTCTGCAAAGCAAAAGAAGCCATCAAGAAAGCAGGGAGACAGCCCACAGAATGGGAAAAAATATTTGCCAACTGTATATTTGACAAAGGCCTAACATCTAGGATCTACAAGGAACTCAAACATGCAGAAAGGAAGAAAACAAACAGCCCCAATAAAAAGTGGGCAAAAGACATGAATAGACACTTCTCAGAAGATATATGGGCAGCCAAGAGACACATGAAAAAGTGTTCAGGTTCACTCATCATCAGAGAAATGCAAATCAAAACCACATTGAGATACCACCTAACCCCAGTAAGAATGGCCATCATTAATAAAACAAACAAGCCGGGCTCGGTGGCTCAGCCTGTAATCCCGTGCCTTTGGGAGGCTGAGGTGAGTGGATTGCCTGAGCCCGCGGGTTCGAAACCCGCCTGGGCAGCGAGACCTCATCTCTACAATAAATCAAAAAATCAACCGGGCATGGTAGCGCATGCCTGTAATTCCGGCTACTCGGAAGGCGGAGGCAGAAGGATCGCCGGAGCCCAGCAGGCGAGGCTGCGGTGGCCGGAAGCGGCCACTGCACTCCAGTCTGGGTGACAGAGTGAGACTCCAACTCAAAAAATAAATAAATAAATAAATAAATAAATAAATAAATAAAACAAACAAAAACAGATACTGGTAAGGATGTGGAGAAAAATGAATGCTTCTACATTGCTGGCGAGAATGCAAACTAGTGCAACCTCTTTGGAAGACAGTGTGGCGATTTCTGAAAGAACTAGAAATTGACCTTCCATATGATCCAGCAAATCCCCTATTGGGAATATACCCAAAGGAACCCAAAACATTCACGTATGTCTGTTGCAGCTCTATTCACAGTAGCAAAAACCTGGAACCAACCATGTTGCCCAACGAAGCTGGACTGGATAAAGAAAATGGGGCACATGTACACAAAGGAACATTATGCAACCATAAAGAAAGAAAAATATACGGACTTTGCATCAACTTGGATGGATTTGGAGTTGCTCATATTCAGTGATCTATCACAAAAACAAAGAACAGAGTACCATATGTTTTCACTCATAAGCGGACCCTCGAACAACTATAATACTATAAGAAAGTGTCTGGTGGTAATAGAAAACTGTCGGGGAGGAGGGGTGGGATTGGCAGCTGAGGAAAACTGCTAGGGGAGGGAGGGGCATATCTCATTAACAAGAGTACCTGCATAATCAGTGTTTGTGTACCTAACCCTGAATTGTACCCCACATCTGTATAATAAAATAAAATAAAAAGAAATCGTGAATATGATAAAATGAGTCTTCTCAGACTAATATTGAATTTCTGGCCTGTTGCTAGAACTTCATAGTTATTTTTCCAGGGAAGGCACCTAGAGGTACATCTTGGCAGACATCCAAGATGGTCACAAAGCTCCCATCCCAATAACCACCCCCAACCCCCAGCCTGGCTTGGCCAAAGAACTTAGCTCACAGTGTTCTTGACACCAGTGTTGGGAGAGTTGGTCCCTTGCAACATATGCAGAGATGGAGGATGACCCTTCTGACTCTGTAATCTCTTTGTTCCACTGCTGTGTCCACTAGTAGCTGTGGATTGAATGTTTAATCATTCTCATGTACAACTAACAGTCATTTTAGAGATCTTCCAAGTGTTCCACACAAACAGTTAACCACCTCCCAACACCTCTTTCCTCACCTATCTTTTCCTTCACTTTTTTCCTCAGCAGGAAAGTAAATTTCTCTCTATGTTTTAAACAGAGCAGTGTATCCATCTTCTATACCTGCCCTGGCACATGCCCAACATCTGTTTTTTTAGGTCTCACTTCTAACACTGGGCAGTTTATCAAGATATTTTTCCAAATAATACCCTCCTTTAAATTAAAAGCTATTAAGGTAACAAAATGTTCACTTCATGAGCAGAGGATTCCCTTGCCATCCTTCAGGGTTGGGTAATCAGAGACATTTGCCTCCAGTTAAAATAGTTTCAACTGTCTTGCCCTTAACTAGATACTGACACTCTGCTATTGAGGAAGCAGAGGAGGAGACTGGGGGTCAGAAAGATGTGTGTGTGTGATTTGTCCACAGATATGGAACTGTGAGATAAAGGGTAGAGCTCAAAGCCCCAATACCAAATTAGTGAACCTTTGGTGAAGGTAACATTGGAGAAGAGTAGACAGATTTAAGAATAATTTTGTAAAACAATTGGTAGCATTTGGGGTTGAATCAACTGTGGAGAATGAAAAAGAAGGGCAAATCTAGCCGGGTTCGGTGGCTCAGCCTGTAATCCCGCGTCTTTGGGAGGCTGAGGTGAGTGGATTGCCTGAGCCGGCGGGTTCGAGACCCGCCTGGGCAGCAAGACCTCATCTCTACAATAAATCAAAAATCAGCCGGGCATGGTAGCGCATGCCTGTAATTCCAGCTACTCGGAAGGCTGAGGCGGAAGGATCGCCAGAGCCCAGCAGGCGAGGCTGTGGTGGCCGGGAGCGGCCACTGCACTCCAGTCTGAGTGACAGAGTGAGACCCCAACTCAAAAAAAAAAAAAAAGAAGGGCGAATCTAGAATGATTTTGTATCTGAACTGAGCAAGTAAGCGAAAGTATCTTTTACTAAGAAGGAAAATTAGAGTAATTTTGAGGCAAAAATCCAATATGTAAGTTTTGGGCACCTCATGTTTGAGATGTCCACAAGCTATCAAGTAAACAATTGGAACTAAAACAGCTTGAAGCTGAAAGAGGAGACCTGGCCTGAAACACAGATTTGGGGTTCCTTAGAATAAAAGCAGGATTTATAGTAAAGGAAAGAGGAAAGATCATCTAAAAATAAGTGTGATAAAAAAAGAGCACAAAAGATTAAATTTTGGATACTCCCTCAATTAGAAGGTTAGAAAAGGAGGAGGAATCAACAAAAGAAACCAAAAAACAGGTACTAAAAAGATAGGAGTAAAGTCAAGAGCAGCTAACTGTTCCAGTTACTATTACAGTACCACATACCATTCTAAACTTAGTGGCCTTAAACAATAGCCATTTTACTATGCTCTGTAGGTCAAGAATTCAAAAAAAGTACAACAGGACTTCTCTGTATACTATCTGGGTTTTATCTGGACAGACGTGAAGACTGGGGTAAGTAGGAAATAAATAATTTTAGTATTACTAATAATTTTAATTCTAAAACAACACGGTGCCTGACATACAGAAGTTCAAGAGATGTTTGCTAAATAGATGACTCTAAACTTTTCTTACCTGTCTCACAGACCCATAATTCCATCTATTATAGGACAACACTGGTAGGACTCTCAGTCATCTTCTTAAACTCAAACAAATTAAACTCATGTTATCATACCATGCTGAGCTGGTTAATATTAGGCCTGTCTGCATATCACAGGGGGAAAATCCAACAAACAACAAAAATTTGAGTTATATAAAAGAATTCCAGAGGTAAGGTGGTGATTTTACACTGACATCAGGGGATCAGGCTTCTATTTTTCTGTTCTGCCACCCTTAATACTTAGCTTTCATCCATAAAGCCACCTTATGGTCCAAGGTGGATGGACATATTCTAAATTAGCCTATTCTGAAGCACCAGAGAATTTTTCCATTTAAATTGTTTGGGCCCCTATTTAGCCAATGGTCTAGTTAAAAATAAGTATGAAATATATCTTCATTCTGTACAAATAAAATAGCACCCAATTAAAACGTAGTGTTCTGTTACTAGGTACAAAGTAAAAAATGGGGACAGTGTATTTCATATCCAGTATTTTTATTTCTGTTTATGCCATCAAAAATTTAATTTTGTGACTCCATTCAATCTTTATTTGCACTTTAGGAAAATAACTCTGGTAGCTGAAAGGAGAATGAATTGGTAGTGGAACAGACTGTGTACAGAAACCAGTAAGCTACAAGGGTATTGCTGAGATCCAAGAGAGAGAAGCAAAGTCCTAAACCAAGACAATAACTGTAGGGATAAAGAGGAGAGGATGTGAAAAAGCATAAAAGGAACAAAAATTTACAAGACTTATATCATGTCCACTAGGAGTATTTCTACCAACATGAAATGTATTCGCAAGAAGCCAATTAGTAAATAGATTATTCAGGAATAAGCAGGCAGAGAAACTTTTGAAAATATCTTGGAATTTATTAAGGAGACTTAAAACATACCTGCGTGTATTCTGTATTTACTTGTACTAAATTTGCTCTATTAACAGAGTTAATTTTTCTGAATGGATTCAATGACTCTGAATTATGTGTGTGTGACATGGTATTTGGGTGTTATTGTTACCATGTAAGTGTGCAAAACATTGTGATTCAACAATATGTATCAAATGGCACTTTTTATCACACTTTTCTCCATGGTGTTGCATGAACTTTAAAAATTACATTTCATTTCTGTTCTTCTATCTGGTGCAAACAAAATATAGGGATAGGAGGGACAAGTAGAAAGATTAGGATAAAGAAGAAATAAGAGTTTCTCTGCCTTTCTTTGTGGTCATCTTCTCAACTTCAGAGTAAATCTACTTTGTGTAGGAAAGTGAAAAATCCTTAGTGATGTAAGATTTCTATTCTGTGAAAATAGAAGGTACTTTAAATTAGGACCATCCATTTCATTTGTCATCTAATATAAAAAAACAATATCTTCTTGTTTAAACATATTAAGGGTAGAACAAAATTGAAGACAAAAATATTTCTAATACTAGTTTCCAATTCAGCAGATACCATCAGAGCTCATTGCAGTATCTAAGCAAAGGTTCATCTTGCCATGGTTTCTAAATTAATTCATTTGTTTATTTACTATTTCAAAAAAAAATTTTTTTTTTGAGTTGGAGTCTCACTCTGCTGCTCAGACTGGAATGCAGTGGCATGCTCACGGCCACCCCAGCATTGACCTGCTGGACTCTGGTGATCCTTCCACCCCAGTCTCCCAAGTATCCAGAACTACAGGCGCTCACTACCATGTCCAGCTAATTTTTGGTCTCACCAAGTTGCCCGGGCTGGTCTTAAACTCGCAGAAGTAGGCAATCTACCCGCCTCGGCCTCCCAAAGTACTGGGATTACAGGCTGAGCCACCAATCCCAGCCTCCACAAATATTTACTTAGTGTCTACTGTGTGCCAAGCACTATTTGAAGAAAGTGCTTGAAATAGACATTTCTTCTGGCACAAATTTTATTTCATTTGAAAATCTGAAACATTTCTTGTTTCTCCTGCAATAAGTGAGACGAGATCAATTTCTCACCTACAAAATGTCCTGCAAAAAACTCTTTCACTATCTCTCATGCTTTTTTTTTTTTAAATTTCTCTAGCCATAGGTTGAATAGAGAAGAGTGCAAGGATCCAGGGGCAAGGGAGGACCAAAGGATGATAGGTGGCAGCAGGCAGCAGACACTCTCACGGCTGTCCTGCCTGTTGTGCCCTTCACAATGTAGCTCTCTTTTCATAAATTTACCTTTCTTAATTGAAAACAAGGATGTTAGGGGTCTCTGTCCCAAATGACAATGAGGAACAAAGCCAATGTTCTCCACATCCCCCATCACAGAACCACAGTAGATTGTGAACTGCATGAGAAATAAACTTTCATTGTGTTTAAATGCCATTGCCATTGACATTTTGGAGATGTTTGTTATTGGACTCTGCCTATACAGACCTTGAGACGACAGATATTTGGCATATTCATAGAACAAACAGGTCAGCATGACTGTAGCTCAGTTACCAAATAAGGAAATGGCAGGAGATGATGTCAGAGAGGTACTCAGAGTCAGATATGAAAGCTTCATATAAACTGTGGGAAAGTCTTGAATTCTATTCTAACTGAGGTGAGGGAGCTGCTGAAATTTTTGAAAAGAGTAACAGGATTTGATTTAGAATTTTAAAGTGTCACTTTTTATGCCATGTTGAAAATAAACAGAAGAGGGTCAAAAAATTAAGAGGCCAGTGTAGTGACTGAGTGAAAGACACTGACTGATAAAGGTGGTAGCAGTGACAATGTTTTTTTCTTAAGTCAGACTTTGGTTACATTCTGAAGGTACAGCCAGGATTGCTAAGGAATCATTATTATTTTCATCCCAAATATCCAACTGGAAATACAGAATGCATAATTCGGTTGAGTCAGTTGTTCCAAACAAAGGTCAAGGTTGGAACTATAAAGTTTAGTGTTGTCAGCATACAGATAACACTGAAAGTATGTAGATAAAACTGAAAGTTTAGTGAATTAGATAAGACCACCAATAAATAAGAATAAGGAGAAAAATAAATCCTAAGATTGAGCCTTGAGATACACCAACATTAAGCAGATGAGAAATCAAAAGGAACCAGCAGAAAAGGATAAGGAGGAGGAAAAAGCAAATAAGGTAGGAAAATTTAAAAAAGAAGGTGGACCTCTTAAATTAAGCAAAGAAAGCATTTCAAAGAGAAGAAACTAAACACCAATGTCAACTTCCCCTTAGAGACCAAGAGAGTAAAGGACTGAGAACTGACTACATGACAATAGAGGTCATTGGAGGTTTCTTGTTGGGGGAGAGCTGGGCTGGCATCTTTAATTATTTTTATTTTCAAATTGTGGGTCTGTATAAGAACAGTTTTAGTACTCAGCACCCAGAGAAGAATGAATCCAGCAGCATGCCCCCACAAGTCTCCAAAGAAGTGATAATAAACACTTAGAGCAAAAAAGAAGAAAAAATCCACTAATCTGGGCTGGAACTGGCCAGACTCTTGCCTGCACCAACACAGTCTACCCTAGTCTCTGGACACAGTAGGGAAGATGAATGTGGGAGTTCAGGAGTTCTGTGCTACTGCCATGAACTTGCCCTGAACCTTGTGGGACCCCAGTCCCTCATGGGAAACTGCCTTTCCCCAGGAACTCAACCCTTGCAGGGTAAAGTGGCTGCTTTCTAGATGCTTTGGGATAGAATAGGCCCCAAGGGCAAACTCCACAGCTGCAGACAGTTCCTGGCTGAGTGGAGTGCCTGAGAACACCTGAGGCCCTGAGGCCAGCTGAACCCTGACATGCAGATTGCAGACTGCTTAAGGCCAAGGTGGGGGCTAAGTGGAATGTGTTACCATAGCAACCTGTCCCCTTATGAACTCTTCTGCACTCTGCATAACAATGTTGCCCCAGTGGCCTGAAACATCCCCTAATCCCCACTGGGGCAGAGAAGAATGCATCTGGAGCTGCTTTCCCCTGCACTACACCTCCAAAGGCTCAAAACAGACAGAGAATCTGGGAAATCCCCAGAGACCCACCCTTGGCCTAGGTTGATTGACTGAATCCTTGGAGAAACACTCACCAAGGAGAAACACTGCATCTACCATTGCAGCTGGCATTCTTCCACAAGTATCACCTCCTGGCTGGAGGTCAATAGTACAACCCACAAAATGGAACACAATACCTCAGTTTGGGGAAGGCCTAATCCCAAACACCATCTAACACTTTCCAAGTCACTCTGGCCACTCAGGATGCCATGACCCAGTACACAAAACAGGACTTCCATAGCTAGCAATCGGATAACTCACCACATCAAGGCTATATATAACCAAGGGAACCCTATAACACCTATGTCAGTGCTCTGGCAAACTGAAACAAGAAGAAATCATCTGCCCAAATGAGAAGAAACCAAAACAATAATTCTGACAACATGAAAAAACAGTCTCCAACACCCCCCAAAGACCACACCAACTCTTCAGCAACAAACTTTAACCAAAATGAAATTTTTGAAATTCCAGGCATAGTACTCAAAAGGCTAATTATAAAATTAATGTGAGCTTCAAGAGGAAATTGAAAACCAACATAAAGAAATTTTAAAACTATTCAAAACATGAATAAAAAATTCTATTAAGAAGATAGACACACACACACACACACACACACACACACACACACACACTCACACAAAGCTGAAATTCTAGAAATGAAAGAAGCATTTAGGGAAGTACAAAATGCAGTGGAAAAATTTAACAGTAGACTAGAATAAACAAAATAAAGGATCTCAGAACTTGAAGACAAAGTTTTTAAATCAACCCAGTCAGACAAAAATAAAGAAAAAAATCAAGAGAATGGAACAAAGTATCCAAGAAGTGTGGAATTATGTAAAATGCTCAAACATAAGTATCATAGGTGTTCCTGAGGAAGAAGAGAAAGCAACCGGCTTGGAAAACCTATTTGAGGGCATAAAGGAGGAAAACTTCCCTGGCCCTGCCAGAGATTTATACATCCACACATGAAAAGTCCAAGGAATCTGCAGAGGATTCATTGTAAAAAGTTTATCTCCAAGGTCTATAATCATCCAGCTTTGCAAAGTTAATGTGAAGGAGATAATTTTAAGAGAAGTGAGACAAAAGCATCAAATGACTTACAAAGGCAAAACTATCAGACTAACAGCAGAAGCCATACAAGCCAGAAGGGATTCAGGTTCCATCATCAATCTCCTCAAACAGAATAATTGTCAACCAAGGATTTTTTTATCCCACAAAACTAAGGCTCACAGATGAGGGAAAAATGAAGTCCTTCACAGACAAGCAAATGCTGAGGGAATTTGTCACATTAGACCAGCTCTACAAGAAATGCACAAAAAAACTTCAAAATACTAAAACAAAAGATCAAAATGCAATAGTAGAAAAATACTGGAAATCATGAAGTTTGCAGGCCTTATGGAACACTAACAAGAGAGATGAAATAAATAAATAAAGCAACCAGATATTAACCAGTATGATTAATAGAATAGTACCTTACATATAATTATTAACTCTGGATGTAAATGGCCTCAATGCCTCACTCCAAAGATACCAACTGGCATAAAGGATTGAAATAAACACAACCCAAATATGTGCTGCCTTCAAGAGACTGATTTAACTCACAAAGATGCTTATAGACTCAAAGTAAAGAGATGGAGAAAATATTCCATGCAAATGGAAACAAAAAACAAGCAGGAATAGATAAAATAGATTTTAACAATAGTTTTTAGCCAGGCTTGGTGGCTTAGCTTGTAATCCCGTGCCTTTGGGAGGCTGAGGTGAGTGGATTGCCTGAGCCCATGGTTTCGAGACCCGTCAGGGCCGCGAGACCTCACCTCTACAATAAATCAAAAAATCAGCGGGGCGTGGTAGTGCATGGCTGTAATTCCGGCTACTTGGAAGGCTGAGGTGGAAGGATCGCCGGAGCCCAGCAGGTCGAGGCTGCGGTGGCCGGGAGCGGCCACTGCACTCCAGTCTGGATGAAAGTGAGACTCCAACTAAAAAAAAAAAAAAAAAAGAAATAATGAAGATCAGATCAGAACTAAATGAAATTTAAATTAAACACAAAGGTTCAATAAAACAAAAAGTTGGTTTTTTGAGAAGATAAACTAAATTGATAGACCACTAGCTAAATTAATTAAGAAATGAGGAGAGAAGACTCAAATTAGCTCAATCAGAAAGAGAGACATAGCAACTGATATGATGAAAATTCAAAAGATCGCCTGACACTATTATATACACTTCTATGCAAACAAACTAGACAATCTAGAAAAAATGGATACATTCTGGGAAACATATGACCCACCAATCTTGAATCATTAAGAAACAGAAACCCTGAACACACCAATAATGAGCAACGAGATTGAAACAGTAATTAGAAGTCTTCCAACACAAAAAAAGTCCAGGACCTGATGAACTCATAGCTGAATTCTACCCGATCTTCAGAGAAGAATTAGTATCAATTTTCTGAAGTTATCTTATAAGATTGAAGTGAAGGGAATCCTTCCTAACTTATTCTACAAGGCCAGTATCACTCTGATACCAAAGTCAGGAAAAGACACAACAAAAAAAGAAAACTGCAGAAAATGTCCCTTATGAAAATAGATATATATTTAGACCCTCAACAAAATATTAGCAAACCAAATTTAACAGCACATTAAAATATATATATGTGTATATATATATATATATACACATATATATATAGCCGCGCTCGGTGGCTCAGCCTGTAATCCCATACTTTGGGAGGCTGAGGTGAGTGGATTGCCTGAGCCCGCGGGTTCGAGACCTGCCTGGGCAACTTGGCATGACCTCACCTCTACAATAAAAATTTTTTTAAAAAAATTAGCCAGGCGTGGTAGCGCATGCCTGTAATTCCAGCTACTTGGAAGGCTGAGGCGGAAGGATCACCGGAGCCCAGCAGGTCGAGGCTGCGGTGGCCAGGAGCGGCCACTGCACTCCAGTCTGGGCGACAGAGTGAGACACCAACTCAAAAAAAATAAAAATACATCACGACCAAGTGAGTTATATCCCAGGGATGCAAGAGTGGTTAGGCATATGCAAGTCAATAATAATGCTATCCTTATCAAACAACCAATGTCATTTTTCACAGAATCTAAAAAAATCCTAAAATTCATATGGAATTTTAAAAAAGCTAGAATAGCAAAAGCAATCCTAAGCAAAAAGAATAAAACTGGAGGCATCACATTACCTGACTTCAAGTTATACTACAAGACTGTAGTAACTAAAACAGCATGGTACTGGTATAAGAGCAGACACGTGGACAAATGGAACAGAATAGAGAACCCAGAAATAAGCCGAAATACCTACAACCAACTGATCTTTGACAAAGCAGACAAAAAGCATATCTGGGGAAAGGACACCCTATTCTACAAATAGGAAAGGACACCCTTTTCTACAAACGGTGCTGAGAAAATTGGATAACTACGTGCAAAAAAAAATGAAACTTGATCTGTGTCTCTCCCCATATACAAAAATTAACTCAAGATGGATTAAAGACTTAAATGTTAGACCTGAAACTATAAAAATTCTAAAAGAAAACTAGGAAAAACTCTTACAGATATCAGCCTAGGCAAAGAATTTATGACTAAAACCCCAAAAGCAAATGAAACTAAAACAATAATAAGTAAGTAGGACCTAATTAAACTAAAAAACTTCTGTATAGCAAAGAAGTAATCAACAGAAAAAAACAGACAACCTACAGAATGGTAGAAAATATTTACAAACTATACATCTGACTAAAGACTAATATCCGGAATCTACAAAGGACTCAAACAGATCAGCAAGAAAAAAGCAAATATTCTGTTAAAGTGGACAAATGACATGACCAGACCTTTCTCAAAGAAGATATACAAGTGACCAACTAACATATGAAAAAATGCTCAATCATCAGGGAAATGTAAATTAAAACCACAATGAGATACCACCTTACACCAGTCAGAATGACCATTATTGAAAAATCAAAAAGCACAAGATGCCAGTGCAGATGCAGAGAAAGGAAACACTTATACTGTTGGTGGGACTGTAAAGTAGCACAACCTCCATGGAAAGTTGTAGGGAGATTACTCAAAAAACTATAAGTAGAACTACCATTTGATCCAGCAATCCCACTACTAGGTATCTACCCTAAGGAACAGAGATTGTTGTATTAAAAAAAGACACCTGCAGCTGCATGTTTATTACAGCAGAATTCATAATTGCAAAGACGTGGAATCAACATAAATGTCCATCAACCAATCAGTGGATAATAAAAATGTGGTATATATATATATATATATATATACACCATGGAATACTACACAGTCATAAAAAAGAATGAAATCATGTCCTTTGCAGCAACATGGATGGAGCTGGAGATCATCATTGTAAGTGAACTGAGTTAGAAACAGAAAACCAAACATCGTACATTCTCCACATATATGTCTGAGCTAAATGGTCACAACGATGGAAATAATAGACACTGGGGACATCAATGGGGAGGGGGCAAGGCTCAGAAACTGCCTATGGGGCACAATGTTCACTATCTGGGGAATAAGCCAACTGAGACCCAATCCCCACCATTACACAATATGTCCATGGAGCTAACAAACATGTGTGCCCTCTGAATCTAAAATTTAATAAAAGGACCAGTCTCAGTGGTGGGAAAGAAAGACTGACAATAAGAAAGCTTTAAAAAAATAAGTGTAGTGAAAGTGGGAGCAGAGAACAGAGAGTCTGCTTCTAAGGAATATTATTGTAAAGGCTTTTCAGAGCTTGGGGCAAGGGTTCAAATGGAGGCTCCAGACCTGTGGCCCACCTTCTTCCCACTCTTGCCTTACTGTTCCTTCTCCTTACACCATACAAACACATTGACTCATATCCTACCCACATGCCTCGCCACAGAGTTGCCTTTTAAACACTGTATCAAGAGGACTGACCAAGGAAAAGGCTCATGGAAGAAAGATCAGGGCCATTGTGGGAAGGAAATTCTGAGTAACTGGAGTGTAGGTCAAGAGAAGAGAACCATAAACAAGGGAATGGGTGGAGAAAGACCAGACCAGGACCCTCTAAAAGTGCAGGAGCTTCAGTCGCACATGTGTAAGAGCGGTCTTCATTCAGCAGAGTGGTACAGGACTATAAAAATGAGCATGCAATAAAAAAGAATGAAGTCAAGTCTCCTGGAGCAACATAGATGGAGCTGGGATCATCATCCTAAGTAACTGACTTAGAAACAGAAAACCATATGCCACATGTTCTCACTCATATGTAGGAGCTAAATGGTCACAAAGATGGAAATAATAGACACTAGGGACACCAATAAAGAGATAGGTAGGGAGGGTTAGGGTTCAGAAACTTCTTATGGGCAAAATGTTCACTATCTGGGAGAATAGGCCATCTAAGACTCAATCCCCACCACTATACAAAATATTCATGAAATGAACATGCATGTGTAGCCCCGAATCTGAAATTTAAAAAGCAAAATGAACATGCAAGCCAAAATCATATGGTGATTTTAATAATCATAAGGAAAATTATGATTTTTCATGAACTTTAAAAATCTTTTGTCATTCAAAACATCACATTGTACACCTTAATATATTCAATTTTACTTGACAATTATACCTCAATAAAGCCAAAAAAAGATCATTTTAAAAATTAAAATAAATAAATGATAAAATAGTACACAGCTCATATATACATGTAAGAAAATACACACTGTTACCTTATTCTGACTTATTTTTTCAATAACAGCTAACACATATATTGGGTTTATTTATTGCCTGCCTATCCCTACTAGAATATAAGTTCCATGAGGACAAGTGATTTTGCCTGTTTGGGTTATAACTGAACTCTCAGAACCCAGAACACTTTTTGGATCACAGAACTGCTCACCAATTATTTGGTGGTTGAATACTAATTTTTTTTCCTATATTTGGTGGGGGTAGCAGATGAAACCAACCAAGAACCTTAAAGTACTGGAAGCTTCTCAGACCAGCCAAGGTTGCTCTTCAACAGTCTTGATGAGGATTTATAACACCTCCTTTCATACTTCTAGGTCTCAGCTCATGGGCCTTTGCCTTCTGACACTCTCCTCTCCTCAACAAGACGAAGTACCCTTGCTATCTGTTCCCAGAGTCCCCTACAGTTCTCATTTCAAGGTATTCATCACACCATATTGTAATTGCTTTTTTAATTGTCTTCCTTATAACACTGGATATTTTCTGGGGATGTACATGAAATTCTTGATAAACGCCTATTGAATAAATTTTTTAAATCTTTGTCAAAATCTTTTAAAAAATTTTTGCTGTTGGTTGTAAATACATAGTGAGATAAAAAATTGAACTAATATATATTTAGTGTATTGTATTCTAAAACATTAGAAACATTGAGAATTAAATTTTTTTTTTTATAAAAAAAACTTACCAAGAGTGATCGATACCAGGCATCCCAACACTTTGGGAGGTCAAGGAAATAGGATTGTCTGAGCACAAGAGTTCAAGACCAGCCTAGGCAACACAGCAAGACCTTAATTCCACAAAAATAATAATAATATTAATTAGCTGGGCATGGCGGCATGCACCTGTGGTCCAAACTACTTAAGAAACTGAGATGGAAGAATCTCCTGAACCCAGGAGGTCAAAGCTGCAGTGAGCAATCATCACGACACTGCATTCCAGCCTGGGCTACAGAGACCTCAACTCAGAAAAAAAAATGTAGATTGAACAGTGCTTTCCTTCTTCCTGTATAACCTACTATACGAGATGAACTTTTTTTCTCTGCCTTGGCAAATTGTCATACCCAATTTCTCAGTTTGGATCACCTCCCAATATTTTATCTTTTGTACTTTTAATGTCATGAAATATCTCCAATAATTCCTTTACTGTGACTTTTTTTGCCAGCATCACTTCACTTCCTCTGGAACTTCTTCATTCACAACCACATTCCTAATTTATGTGGTTGAATTCGCCCTCACAGCTTCCCCAGCAGCATACCTGAAGTCTCCCAAACAGCAGACATGTCAATATTTCCATAGTCAGCTATTTCTTCTATAACTCCATTTATATTCTATTTGAATTACACTTGAAGCATTATTACTTATTGTTTCTTTGATGCTATTTCATCTTTGTTGACAAATTTCCACTTTAAAGTATCCATTTTTGTAAAATGCCACATGATTTTACACCTGGAAGGCAAGAAGACAACACAATGACACACTTTGCTGTCTATGTGTGAACTGAATAACAAATGTGTGCACGTTTGTAATAAGACAAATTTGGTCCCTGACCATGTGCACATCTAGTATGTAGGTAGCGATTTGTGGATTTAAGGGCTTGTGGCCAAGTTTGTGTTTTATGCAGTATGTATTCAGTTAATATGACTTGGTAATGGAAAAATGAACTTTTGGGAGACTGATGTTATTAAACCGCACTGTGGCAACTATAATTCATGCATATTGAAAGTATGAAATGTCAAGACTGCCTTATTGCCCTGAAGAATTGCAAAGAATGTAAGTGGCAGATACAGAAGACAGTTAAAGTCAGAGGAGGATTTTTTTAAATTTTAAGGTTGTGGGGGACATGTGAGGGTTTGCTACATATTAAATTGCATGAAGATGAGGTTTGGGTTTCTAGCGAGCCCACTCTCCCTCTGGTAGTGAACATGATACTCAGTGAGTGGCTGTGTGTTCTTTATTTACCCTCTCTTGCTCCCTTCCTTTTTTAGCAGTGCTCAGTGTGCATTGTTCCTGCCTTTGTGCTCATGTGCCCAATGTTTAGAGCCCAAGTGTGGGCGACAAAATGCAATATTGTTTTTTGTTTCTGTGATAGTTCACTTAGAATGATGGCCTCTAGCTGCATGCATGTTGCTGCAAAGAGCATAATTTTGTCTTTTTTATGACTGCATAGTATTCCATCATGCATATGCAACATATTTTTTTTTATCCAGTTTACATTTGATAATGTTTTTGCATTGTGAATAGTGTTGCAATGAACGTATATGTGTAGGGGTCCTTTTGGTAGAGCAATTTAATGTTCCTCCGGGTATATTTCCAGAAGTGGGATTGCTGGATCATATAGGAGCTCAATTTTTAGTTCTTTTAGAAATCACCACACTGCCCTCCACAAAGGCTGAATTAACTTGCATTCCCAGCAACAATGTAGGTGTTCCTTTTTCTCCACAGTCTCGGCAACAACTGTTGTATCATGACTTTTTAATGATAGCTATCCTGACAGGTGTGAGGTAGTATCTCATTGTAGATATGATTTGCATTTCTCAGATAGTTTGTGAAGCAGAGCATTTTTCTATATGTCTGTTGGCTTGTTAAATGTCACTTTGAGAAGTGTCAGTTTATGTCCTTTGCCCACTTTTTAATGGGATTATTAGTTTTGTTTGTTCTTTTCCTGTCACTTGGTTTGAGTTCCTTATACAGGGAATGCCAAAAAATGTATACACATTTTAAGTGTGATATTCCCTCAAAAGATGGCATTAATCAAATGAGTGCTAGCATCACTATGCCACAGGCAGGACAGTCAAAGAAAATGGTGGAAGCACGGTTGAGCAAACGTCATACTACACATTGCTACCATAATTCGATTCAAATTCAAAAAGTAACATGTAGATAATCTCTCTTAAAATGTGTGTACAGGGGAGGAGACTGGAGGCTAGCACAGGGGAAAAAAATGTGTGTACATGTTTTAGCAATCCCCTACTGATAGCAGATGTTCAGCTTTTGTCAGATATATAGTTTGCAAATATTTACTTACCATCCATGGGTTGACTTTATACTCTCTTGACAGTTTGTTTTGCTGTTTTCTTGTTTCTTTTTAGCTTGATAAGCTTCCACCTGTCAATTTTATATTTTGCTGCATTTGCTTTAGAGGGCCTAGCCATGAATTCATCACCTAGGACAATGTTCAGGAGAATGTTCCCTGAGTTTCCTTCAAAGATTCTTATAGTATGAGGCTTCTGCACTGAAGTCTTTTGATAGATATGGGTCCATTTTTATACTTCTGTATGTGGTTAGCCAGTTTTCCCAGCACTTTTTGCTAAATATGGTTTCCTTTCTCCCATGTTTGTTTTTGTCAGTTTTGTCAAAGATGAGTTGGTTGAAGGTGTATAGTTTTATTTCTGAATTCTCTGTCCTGTGCCATTGATTTTTGTGCCGATTTTTGTACCAGTACCTTGCTGTATTGGTTATTGTAGACTGGTAGTGAAGTTTGAAGTCTAGGAGTGTGATACCTCTAGCTTTACTCTTTTTGATGAGTATTTATTTAGCTATTTGGGCTCTTTTTTGCTTTCATATAAATTTTTGTATTGTCTTTTCTATGTCTGTGAAATATGCTGCTAATCTGATAGGGATTGTGCTGAATCTGTAGATTGCCTTGGGTAGAATGAATATCTTGATGAAATTGATTTTTCCAATCCATGAGCATGGGATGTTAGTTTAGTTTGTGTTATTAGTTTGTGTCATCCTTGATTTTATTGAGCAATATTTTGTGAATATCACAGAGTCTTTCAACTCGTTTGTTAGGGGATCCTGAGATATTTTATTTGTGTGTGTGTGTATGTGTGTGTTTATTGTGAATGAGATTGTGTTTATTATTTGGGTCTCTGCTTACCTGTTGTCTGTGTATAAAAATATAAATGTTTTTTGAACATTGATTTTGTTTCTGAAACTTTACCAAAGCCATTTACCAGTGAGAGGGGTTTTTTGACAGACTCTCTAGAGTTTTCTAGGTATAGAATCATATCAACTGCAAAGAGGAATAAATTAACTTCTTCTTATTTGGATACCCCTCATTTCTTTATACTGCCTGATTACTCTGACCAGGACTTCTGTTATATGTTAAATAGGAGAAGTGAGAGGGCATCCTTGCCTTGTTCTAGTTCTTAGAGTGAATGCTTCCAGCTTCTGCCTATTAAGTATGGTGTTGACTGCACATTTGTCATGTATGGCTCTCACTATTTTGAGGAATGTTCCTTCAATGCCTAGTGTTTGAGGGTTTTTATCAAGAAGGAATGTTAAATTGTATTGAATAATTATTCTGCATCTATTGAGATAATCATGTGGTTCTTGGTTTTATACCTGTTTAAATGGTGGATTACATTTATTAAATTGTGTATGTTGAACCCACTTTGAAATCTGGGAATGAAGCCAACATGTTCATGATGGGTAATCCTGTAATGTGTTGTCAGATGCATTTCACTAGACTCATATTAAGAATTTTTGCAGGTTTTCCTGGTACAGCGGCTCATGACACAGCTGCTCAGCTTGGACCCTAGAGATTCCCAGGATGCAGAAGTCAAGCGCCATTTTTTAAAAAACAAAAAAACTCTTCCTGGGAAGAAAATACTGGGAGAGACTGACTAAGTGAGGGCTCATAAGCAAGTGGCCAGGGCCCTCATGGTGAAGCAGCTGGTGCTGCAGCTTCTCTGCTCAGTCCCTAGCACTTCCCAGGTTGCAGAAGCCAAGTGCCATTTTTTTAAAGGACATAAGTTTTCCTGTGAAGAAGCAGTGGGGAGAGAGTACCAGAGCCCGACTCTGCTGCACCACTGCAGCAAGTGACTGCCAGCTCCAGGCTTTGCCTCACCTCTTGAGCACCTGGCTGGACACTGGCAGCAAGGGCTGCAGAGGGAACCCAGAGGCACAGTCCCACTGGAGAAGATGAAAGAAGCACCCTGCCAACATCTTGAAAATGGGACAAGAAAGGGCTCTGACTTGCTCATCATGAAGCAACAGACCCAATCTCTGTGACTGGCGATCAACTACTAAGGGGATGATCATGGCCCAGAGGGAATATCCTGAAAGCATAAACTTTGGAGGGAACTGATGAGTGCTGAGTCTCAGGTGCCCCACCCCCTACCCTGATCTAGCCATAGGACAAAGGGTGTGGCCAGAAAAGGACAAGCAAGAACTCCAAAGAGATCAGTGGTGAGTCCAGGGCTGACCCAACCCTCCTCCTCCCCAGCAATCCTCTGCATGTCAGAACCACACAACTGGGGCACAACTGAGAGGGACAAACCCAGGAGGAGCCTGGATGTCAGTCACAATAGGAGAACTCCATTCCAGGATTGACCTGGCTGGGGCACCCTCGTGAGTAGTGAGTACATACCTGGTGAAGAGACAATCCCACACCTCCCCACGAGAGGGGATCTCCCTGACCATGCAACAGTGGGAGGAGAGGACTGCAACTCCACCCATCCCTACTGCTCCTCCTCCTTCCCTGCTTCAGACACTGGGGAGAGAGTGAAAGAGGTGAAAACTCTGTAGGGGATAGCAGAGCAGACAAGAGAGACAATTACAGAGTCTGCCACAAGAGGGCAGGTTTTTTCTTTTTTTTTTTCTTTTTAATTTTTTCAAAAAATTAAAAAATTTTGCCTGTTTGCTTGTTAGTTCATCTATTTAAAATATTTTGCCTTTATGCATGAATGTGTGTGAGGGGTTTGATCTACATCCCCCCTCTTTTTTTTTCTTTTCTTTTCTTTTTCTATCTTCCTTTTTTCGTTGTTTTCTGCTTACGTGTGTATGTGCATGAGTGAGTGTCCATCTTTTATTTTTATGTTGTTGTTGGGGTTTTTTTGCTCTTTTCTTCTCCTTTTTTATTTTTTTTTTTAGTTTAAGATGTGTGTCAATATATTTGTGAGGGTTTAATCTGAATTCCTTTGTTTTGCTTTGTTTTGTTTTTTCCAGTTTTTCTATTTTGTCTCATTCATTTTGTGCTAGGCGTGTGTGTATTTAGTTTTCCTGAGTTTTTGTTGTTGCTGTTGTTTGTTTTGTTTCACTTTGCTTTGGGGGGAGTTGTTTGTTTGTTTTTAAGTGGGCGTCTCACTCTGTCACCCAGAGTGGAGTACAGTGGCATGCTCCCAGTCACCGCAGCCTCAAACTGCTGGGCTCCAGTGATCCTCCCACCTCAGCTTACCAAGTAGTTATAGCTACAGGCATGCGCTACCACACCTTGCTAATTTTTTGATTTATTGTAGAGATGAAGACTCGCCAATTTGCCCAGGTGGGTCTCAAACCCATGGACTCAGGTTATCCACTCACCTCGGCCTCCCAAAGTGCTGGGATTACAGGCTGAGGCACTGAGCCCAGCCTCAATTTGTTGTTATTCCAGTTTGGTTCTGGGGTGTGTGTGTTCAATTGTTTTTTCCTTTGGTTTCTGCTTTCATTGTTCTGTTTGTTGTTGTTATTGTTGTTGTTGTTGTTTTAATTCTTGCCCATCTTATTTTATTATTATTCTCTGTGCTACTCATTGCTGTCACTGTATCTTGGACTCAGGGGGAATACACATGTACCCATTGCATCATCATATAGAATTGTGTGGGGTGTGAGTCTCAGGGAACACATACCACAATCAGTGAACATTGTAATTTGCAAGTCGTTTCTGAATCCTAGCTCCCCATCCCCTACCTTATTTGACTTTCAAAACTACAAGAGATAGCAAAGCTTCTCACCCACAGTCCTGTTTTAAAATAGAACAAATCCAGAGCCCAGATCAGGGAAAAATAGAAGGCTGAGCAAACATCAGAAGGGAAACCCTCTCACACAAATATTGAATAATGGAACTAAAGAGAAAAGCAAAAGATCTGTTACAAATAAGGAAAAACCAAAGGAAGACCACAGGTAATTTCAAGTGTAACAAAAAGAAAACTCCTGAAAAATCAGACCTCAGAACCCAAACAATGGAAGTTACCAATGACTGGCTCCAGAATGTGACAGGGATTGGGGAATGGATGGAAAGAGGGATAAGACTCAAGAAAGACAAGATGCAACACTGAAAGAAGTTGTAACAGAGATTCTGGCAATAAAAAATTTTATCCAGGAAATAAATAACAAGATGACAAGCATGGACAACAGAACTAATCTAGCTAAAGAAAGAATCTCAGAACTTGAAGAACAGAACATGGAATTAACCCTATCTGTAAAAAAACATAGAAAGAAAACTCAGAAAGAAAGAGCAAAGCCTACAAGAGATGTGTGATTAGATCAAGAGGCCAAACCTACACCTGATTGGTATCCCTGAAGAAGAAAGGAAAGGGGGAATACCTTGGAGCAAGTTTTCCAAGAGGTAATCAAAGAAAACTTTTCCCATCTCTCCAGAGATGTGAGGATCTAACCACAGGAGATACAGAGAACCCCAAAATACATCAAATGAAAAGACCAATCCCTAGACACATAGCAATTCACCTACACAAAGTAGGCACAAAAAAATCCTAGGCGAGAGAGAAAGGTCAGACTACCTACTGGGATAAACCAATCAGAATAGCAGCAGACCTATCACCAGAAACACTACAAGCAAGATGGGACTGGAGTCCAATATTCAAAGTCTTCAATGATAAACAATTTCAACCAAGATTTCCTACCTTCATCAGTGATGGAGAATTAAAATTCTTCCCAGATATCCAATTCCTAAGAGATTATGCAGCTTCCAGACCAGCTCTAGAGGAGACATTTAAAAAGGAATTAAGCACAGAAGAAAGAAAAACATGAATGACCACACACTTCCAAGGAAACAGCAGAGCCCAGAATCAACAGAGAATACAGTGCAACAACAAACTTGAAAACAAATATATACATCAACTCCAAAGCCAAAAGAAAAGAAGCAAACAAAGAAAAAATTTTTGTAAGAACCACATGATAGGCATAAACAATCACATCTCAGTAATCAACCTGAATGTGAATGGACTAATTACACCACTAAAATACCCAGAATGGCAAACTGGATAAGAAACCATAACCCAATTATTTGCTGCATCCAGGAAACTCATCTTACCACTAGGGATGCACACAGACTCAAAGTTGAATGACGGAAAATGAATTTCAAGGCAAATGAATAATAAAAGAAGACAGGAGTCATGATCTTAATATCAGACAAAACAACATTTATGCTAGCAAAATTTTTAAAAATTACAAAAGGACACTACATAATGATAAAAGATTCAATCCATCAACAAGAAATATCCATGCTAAACAGGAGCACCAGCATTTATAAAGCAACTATTAAGCAAACTAAAAGCAGATATTGACTCTAACACTATTATAGCAGGGAACTCGAATGCCCCACTAACATCCCTAAATAGATCACTGAGGCAAAAAATCAACAAGGAGATAGAGAACTTGACACTTGACCAAATGGACTTAATGGATACCTACAGATTATTTCACCCAACCACCACAGAATATACATTCTACTCATCACCACATGGAACATACTCCAAGATCGATCACATCCTTGGCCATAAATCAAACATAAACAAATTCCATAAGATTGAAGTATTGCCATGCACCTTCTCAGACTACAGTGGGATAAAAATAAATATCAACCACAAAATTTCCCCAAAGTCGACAAAAACATGGACAATAAACAGCATGATGATGAGCAACTACTGGGTCAACACTGAAATCAAAGCAGAAATTCAAAGATTCCTAGAAACAAATGAAAATGAAGAAACATCTTACCAAAACCTCTAGAAAGCCATGAAAACAGTTCTAAGAGAGGAATTTATATCACTAAGAGCACACATCAAGAAAATAGAAAGATCACAACTTTAGAGCCTAACATATCACTTAAGGGCGATATTATGAGAAGACCATCAAAGTCCTGTATTTAGCAGAAGAATTCAAATCACTAAAATAAGAGCCCAAATACAGGACACAGAAGAAAATCATTTAAAAAAATCAACAAAACAAAAAGCTGCTTCTTTGACAGAATTAATAAGATTGACAGACTCCTAGCCAGAATGACCAGGAAAAAGAAAGAAAAAGCCCAAATAAACACAATTAGAAATACAAAAGATCAAATTACAACAGACCCCCCAAAAATGCAAAAGATTATCAGAGATTACTTTGTACACCTATATGGAAACAAACTTGATAACCTAAATGAAATGGAAGAGTTTCTGACATCACACAATCACCCCAGGTTGAAACAAGAAGACATTGAAACACTAAATAGACCAATAACAACACAGGAAATTGACTCTGTCATAAGAAAACTACCCACAAAAAAAAAAAAAAAAAAAACCCTGCACCAAATGGCTCTCCAGCAGAATTCAACAAAATGGACAAAAAGGAGGTGATACCAATCCTGTTGAAATTATTCCAGGCAATTGAGAAACATAAAATTCTTCCCAAATCATTTTACAAAGCTAACATCACATTGATAACAAAACCAAGTAAAGATCCAACAAAAAAAGAGAACTACAGATCAATATCCCTTATGAACATAGATGCAAAAATCCTCAACAAGATTCTAGCAAATCAGATCCAAAAACATCTTAAAAATCATCCATCATTATCAAGCAGGCTTTATCCCCAGGATGCAGGGCTGGTTCAACATTCACAAGACCATAAACAAAAATTAAATGCATCACCAGATGTAAACAAAGAGCCACATGATTATATCATTAGATGCAGAAAAAGATTTTGATAAAAATCTAGCATTGCTTCTTGATAAAAAAACCCCAAAACACCTAAGCATAGATGGAACATACCTCAAAATAGTAAGTGCCATCTACAATAAACCCACGGCTAACATTCTGCTAAATGAACAGAAACTGGAAACATTTCTCCTGAAAAGTAGAACAAGACAAAGTTGCCCACTCTCACCCCTCTTGTTCAAAATTGTGTTGGAAGTCCTAACTCGGGCAATTAGACAGGAGAAGGAAATCAGGGGTATCCAAATAGGAAAAGAGGAAGTCAAGTTATTCCTCTTAGCTGACAATATGATCCTATATCTCTAAAATCCAACAGAATCAGTCAAAGACCTGCTTGCACTGATAAAGGACTTTGACAAAGTATCAAAGTACAAAATAAATGTGCAAAAGACAGTTGCATTCTTATACACCAACAACAAGCAGGCAGAGAACCAAATAAAAAGCACAATCCCATTCACAATAGCCACACAAAAAATGAAATACCTCAGCATCTTCCTAACAAGAGAAGTGAAAGAACTTTGCAATGAGAACTGCAAAACACTGCTCAAAGAAATCCAAGAACACACAAACAAATGGAAAAATATTCCATGCTTATGGATAGGAAGAATCAACATTGTTAAGATGTCCATCCTACCAAAGGCAATCTACAGATTCAACGCAATACCCATTATATTGCCAACATCATTCTTCTCTGACCTGGAAATGATAATACAGTAATTCATATGGAAACATAAATGACCACAAATAGCAAAAACAATATTTAGCAAAAGAAACAAAGCAGGAGGTATCACACTTCCAGACTTCAAACTTTACTATAAGGCTACAGTAATCAAAACAGCCTGGTATTGGTACAAGAACAGGCATATAGACCAATGGAACAGGATTGAGGTCTGGAAGCAAAGTCTCAATTTCTCAATCAACTCATCTTTGATAAAGCCAACAACAACCACTAAGGAGAGGACAACCTATTCAGTAAATGGTGCTGGGGAAACTGGCTGATCACATGAAACACATGAAACAAAACCCTTACCTATCACCATACACAAAAATTAACTCTAAATGGATCAAAGACCTAAATGTAAAACCTCAAACTATAAGAATCTTAGAAAGTGATTGGCAGTAGTGGGAAACTGTCAGGGGAGGGAGGCTGGGATTGGCAGTTGAGGGAAACTACTAGCGGAGGGAGGGGCATACCTCATTAGCAAGGGTACCTACATGATCAATGTACCCCACATCTTTATAATAAAAATTTTTTTAAAAATCTTAGAAAATTTGGGAGACACCCTTATGGAAATTAGAACTGGCAACCAATTCCTGATGAAAACCATAAGTGCCCATACCATAAGAAATAAGACAATTGGGACCTCATAAAACTGGTGAACTTCTTTCTGCAAAGCAAAAGAAGCCATCAAAGAGGAGGGAGACAGCCCACAGAATGGGAAAAAACTATTTGCCAACTATATGTCTGACAAAGGCCTAACATCTAGGATCTACAAGGAACTCAAACATGCAAAAAAGAAAAAAACAAACAGCCTCATTAAAAAGTGGGCAAAGGGGACTTCTGACAAGATGGTGATGGGGCAATTTGGTCTGTGAGACCCTCCGCAAAAGAGAACACACATAAAGACTCTACCTCTCCCTGGGGGGTTGCAGCTCCCATTGTTGGAAGCCTGTTCACACAGTACTTGGCCACCACCTCAACCACCTCAGCCATCTCAGCCATGGCAGTGGCTACTGATGCTACCACTGCTGCCATTACCCCACCCATGCCTGAGGCAACCCATGGCTCTGGACCATGAAGCCCCCCCAAGCACACTCTACTGAAACTGCCACTGCCACTGCCACTGCCACTACCACACCCTACCCCTTGCCCAGAGCCAGGCTCATGGAGCTCCTTTCATGTACCGTGAAGTGGCGGCTACAACCACTGCTACTGTTGCCTGCTCCCACCCATCCTGGGCGGCATCCAACTTCCACCCAGCCCAACTTGCATTGCCTGGCAGTCTCCAGCTGCAGTGGAGAAAGATTAACTGGAACAGTGAAACTAGCACCACTGGCTCAAGATCCAAGCCAACAACATCAAAATGGGAAGGACCAAAGCTCCTTTCCCTTGCTAAATAGACACAGGTCAGATGTGAATGGCAGATTTGGCAGGCAGCCCAGATCTGAACCACCCTCCACAGCAGGCCAGGGGCAAGTGACCCTAACTGTGAACAAATCTACCAGCCTGCAAAGACAGCTAGAAATCAGAGCTGAAAGGACATTGGACTTAAAGGAAAAGTCTCAGAGTGTGCTTGGTTCCCCAATTTAATTTTTTTTTATTCTTTGTCTGTTTGTCTTCCCCATCTTGTTTTCTCTCTCTTCTTACTCTTATCAATAATGTTTACATATTTGCTTTGGTTCTGTTAGTTTACTGTCTTTATTCTATTCTATTCTTTTTTTCTCTCTCTCTTTAGATCCCATCTTTGTATAGAGGAAAAGCACACCAATAAGGAAGTTGGTTAGCTTGTATGTTTGCATGATTGTATATTTTAGTTCTTTTGTATGGCTGTTGGTTAGTTTGTTGTTGTTATTATTGTTTTTATTTTTACTTGCTTCAGTCTTTGTGTCTCTTTTCATTTGTTAGTCAGTATGTTTGTCTGTTTTCCCTCTTACTCCTCTCTCTCTCCACCTCTCTCTTCTCCCCACTCCCTGCTCCATTCTTTTCTCTTTTTTAATCTCATTTTGCTTTCAGAGAGTAAACATATAACCCCACTGCATAGACAGATTGCAAAGCAGTGGCAAGTGGGTTCCAGATGATCCATAAACCTGTCGGCAGATACTGGGATCTACAGATAGATTTTGAATCACAGCTCCCCCCCAGTTAAATCACAAAACTGCAAAAAGGACCACCCCCAACCCACAGTCCAGCTCCAAAATTGAACAAGGCAAGAGGATATACATAAGGAAGAATAGGAGATTGAACAAACAGAAGTAAAAGCAACCCCTCCACCCCTGAACAACAGAATTAAAGAAGACGAGGGAGGGGAAGTAGGGAGGAAAAATCTGCACAAATGAAGAAAAACCAAAGGAAGACTATAGGTCTCACACAGATGCCTGGGAGATCAAACACTGAGAAAACAGACATGGGAATGCAAACAATGAAGAGCCCCCAGAATGACTGGTCACATGCAATAAACACAGACATCAAGACATTAATAGAGAGAATTTAAAAAGTTGAGGAGAGACAAGAGGGAAACAGGAAGGAGCTGATAACAGATAATAACAGCAGTAAAGAACACTGTGATGGAAATAAATAACAAAATAATAAGCATGGAAAGCAGAATTTGCCAAGCAGAAGAAAGAATCTCAGAGCTTGAAGACCAAAATACAGAACTAACCCAAACTGTCAAAAACATAGAAAAGAAGCTCAAAAAGACAGAACAAAACCTTCAAGAGATGAATGATTACTTCAAGAGATCGAACCTAAGAGTAATTGGACTTCCTGAGGCAGAAAGAGAGACAGAGACCACACTGGAACAAACATTCCATGAAATTTTTCAAGAAAACTTCCCTCATCTCATCAGTGATGCAAAAATTCAAACACAAGAGATTCAGAGAACCTCTGCAAGACAACAAATAAGATGATCAACTCCCAGACACATAATAATTTGCCTAAACCAAGCAAATATAAAAGAAAAATTCCTAAAGGCAGCAAGAGAAAAAGGTCAGACTACCTACCAGGGAAGACCAATTAGAATAGCAGCAGATTTATCTACAGAAACCCTTCAGGCTAGGAGAGCTTGGAGCCCAATCATCAAAGTTCTCAAAGATAAACAATTTCAGCCAAGAAGAACCTACCCAGCCAAGCTAACCTTCATCAGTGAGAGAGAATTAAAATCTTTCCCAGACATCCAATCCCTAAGAACTTATGCAGCCTCCAGACCACCTCTACAAGAAATACTTAAGAAAATATTAAACACAGAAGAAAAGGAGAAAGGAATGACAATGTTCTTCACAAGATTACAGGGAAAAGAGGGAAAACACATATTAATCAACCCAAAAACCAAAGGAAAGACAACAAGTAAACAGGAACAACAACAACTCTATAAGAACCTCATAATAGGGAAAAACTGGCACATTTCAATAATTAGTCTGAATGTGAATGGACTAAATGCACCACTGAAAAGACACAGAATAGTGGACTGAATAAGAAACCATGACCCCATTATTTGCTGCATCCAGAAGACTTATCTTACTACAAGGGACACACACAGACTCAAAGCTATAGGGTGGAAAACGAGTTTCCAGGATCACAAAAGAACGTAGGAGTTGCAATCTTAATATCAGACAAAATAACCTTTAAACTATTAAAAATTTAAAAAGTTACAAAAGGATACTGCATAATGATAAAAGTTTCAATCCATCAACAAGAAATATCCGTCCTAAACATATATGCACCCAACACAGGAACACCAGCATTTATAAAGCAACTACTAAATAGACTGAAAAAGGATATAGACTCTAACACTATTATAGCAGGGGACTTGAATACCCCACTGACAGCCCTAGATAGATCATCGAGGCAAAAAATCAACAAGGAGATCCAGAACCTAAACTTGACATTTGACCAAATGGACTTAATCGATACCGACAGATTATTCCACCCAACAACCACAGAACATACATTCTACTCATCACCACATGGAACATACTCCAAGATTGATCACATTCTTGGCCATAGATCAAGCATAAACAAATAACACAAGGTTGAAATCTTGCCATGCACATTGTCAGACCACAGTGGAATAAAAATAAATATTAAAACCAAAAACATTTTCCCAAAACCCACAAACACATGGACACTAAGCAGCATGATGCTGAACAATGACTGGGTCAACACTGAAATCAAAGAAGAAATTGAAAGTTTCCTAGAAACAAATGAAAATGAAGAAACATCTTACCAAAACCTCTGGGATGCCATGAAATCAGTTTTAAGAGTGGAATTTATCTCTCTAAGAGCACACATCAAGAAAATGGAAAGATCACAAGTGTAGAGCCTAACAAATCACCTAAGGGAGCAAGAAAGAGAAGACCACCAAAACCCAAACTTTAGCATAAGAATCCAAATCACCAAAATAAAAGCCCAAATAAGGGACATAAAGGACAAAAATATCGTTGAAAATATCAACAAAACAAAAAGTTGGCTCTTTGAAAGAATTAACAAGATTGATGGGCCCCTAGCCAGAATGACCAAGAAAAAGAGAGAAAAAGCCCAAATAAACACAATCAGAAATACAAAAGATAAAATCACAACTGACCCTAAAGAAATACAAAAGATTATCAGAGATTACTATGTACACCTATATGGAAACAAACTTGAAAACCTAGATGAAATGGAGGAGTTTGTGACATCACACAATCTCCCCAGGTTAAAACAAGAAGACATTCAGACACTAAATAGGCCAATAACAATCTAGTAAATTGACTCTGTCATACGAAAACTACCCACCAAAAAAAGCCCTGGACCAGATGACTTTCCAGCAGAATTCTACAAAACATACAAGGAGGAGATGATATTAATGCTATTGAAAGTATTCTAGGCAATTGAGAAAGATGGAATTCTCCCCAAATCATTTTACAAAGCTAACATTACACTGATACCCCAACTGTGTAAAGATCCAACAAAGAAAGAGAACTACAGGCCAATAACCCTTATGAACATAGATGCAAAAATCCTCAACAAGATTCCAGCAAATCGGATCCAAAAACACATCTCAAATATTATCTACCATGACTAGGTAGGCTTCATCCCCAGGATGCAAGGCTAGTTCAACATTCACAAGACCATAAATGTCATTAAATACATCAACAGATGTAAAAGCAAGAACCACATGATTATCTCATTAGATGCAAAAAAATCTTTTGATAAAATCCAGCATCCCTTCTTGATAAAAACCCTCAAACATCTAGGTATAGAAGGAACATACCTCAAAAAAGTAAGTGCCATCTACAAAAACCCATAGCTAGCATATTGCTGAATATTAAGAATCTAGAATCATTTCCCCTGAAAACTGGAACAAGACAGGGCTGTCCACTCTCACCCCTCTGGTTCAATATTCTGTTGGAAGTCCTAGCTCAGGCAATAAGACAAGAGAAGGAAATCAGGGTATCCAAATAAGAAAAGAGGAAGTCCAGTTATTCCTCTTTGCTGATAATATGATCTTATACTTTGAAAATTTAAGAGAATCTGTCAAAATCCTGCTTGCACTGATAAAGGACTCTGAGAAGGTCTCAGGATACAAAATAAATGTGCAAAAGACAGTTGCATTCCTCTATACCAACAACAAGCAGGCAGAGAACCAAATAAAAAACACAAACCATTCACAATAGCCACCAAAAAAATGAAATACCTCAGCATCTTCTTAACCAGAGAAGTGAAAGACCTTTACAATGAAAATTACAAAACTCTGCTTAAAGAAATCCAGAAAACACAAATGGAAAAATCTTCCATGCTCATTGATAGGAAGAATCAACACTGTTAAGATGTTCATCCTACCAAAGGCAATCTACAGATTCAATACAGTATCCATTAAGCTACCAACATCATTCTTTTCAGCCCTGGAAATGACAAAAAAGAAATTCATATGGAAATATAAATGACCACGAATAGCTAAAACAATCTTTAGCAAGAGAAACAAAGCAGGAGGTACCACACTTCCAGGCTTCAAACTTTACTATAAGGCTACAGCAATCAAAGCAGCCTGGTATTGGTACAAGAACAGGCACATAGACCAATGGAACAGGATAGAGATTCTGGAAGCAAAGCCTCAATTCCTCAACCAACTCATCTTTGACAAAGCCTCCAACAACAACCACTGGGAAGAGGAAAACCTATTCAGTAAATGGTGCTGGGAAAACTGGCTGACCACATGCAGAAGATTGAAACAGGTCCCCTACCTATTACCATACACAAAAACTAACTCTAAATGGATCAAAGACCTAAACATAAAGCTTCAAACTATAAGAATCTTCAAAAAAGCAGGAGACACCCTTATGAAAATTGAAACTGGGAACTAATTCCTATTCAGAACCCTAAAGGCCAATACCTTAAGAAATAAAATAGACAAGTGGGATCTCATCAAATTAACGAGCTTCTGCAAAGCAAAAGAAACCATCAAGAGAGCAGGGAGACAGCCCACAGAATGGGAACATATATTTGCCAACTGTTTATCCAACAAAGGCCTAACATCTAGGATCTAAAAGGAACTCAGACGCGCCGTAAGGAAAAAAACAAGCAGCCCCTTAAAAAGTGGGCAAAAGACATGAATAGACACTTCTCAAAAGAAGATATATGGGCAGCCAACAGACACATGAAAAAGTGCTCAATCTCACTAATCATCAGAGAAATGCAATTCAAAACCATATTGAGATCCCACCTAATCCCAGTAATAATGGCCATCATTAATAAAACAAACAACAACAGATGCTGGTGAGGATGCGGGGGAAAAAAATATACTTCTACACTGCTGGTGGGAATGCAAACTAGTGCAGCCTCTTTGGAAGACAGTGTGGCAATTTCTGAAAGAACTAGAAATTGATCTTCCATATGACCCAGCAATTCCCCTATTGGGAATATATCCAGAAGAACACAAATCATTCAACAAAAAAGATACCTGCACATGTATGTTTGTTGCAGCTCTATTCACAATTGCAAAAACATGGAACCAAACTTGTTGCCCACTGAAGTTGGAATAGATAAAGAAAATGAGGTACATATACACAATGGAATATTATGCAGCCAGAAAGAAGGACAAACATATGGACTTTGCAGTAAATTGGATGAATTTAGAGTCTATATACTCAATGATCTATCACAGATACAAACAACACAGTGCAATATGTTCTCACTCATAAGCAGACCTTGAACAATTATCAGATACACTGAGAAAGGGATTGGCAGTAGTGGGAAACTGTCAGGGAGGGGGGTGGTGGGATTGGCAGTTGAGGGAAACTGCCAGGGGAGGGAGAGGCACACACCTCATCAACATGGGTACCTGCATAATGAACATTTGTATATCTAACCCTGAATGGTACCCCACATCTTTAAAATAAAAAATAATTTTTGCATCTGTGTTCATGAAGAAAATTGTCTGAATTTTCTTTTCTTGTTAGGTCTTTACCATTTGTATTTGAATTCTCTCTCTCTCTCTCTCTCTCTCTCTCTCTCTCTCTCTCTCTCTCTCTCTCTCTATATATATATATATATATATATATATTATCTCATCAATCTGACCAAGGGTCTCTCAATCTTATTTATCCTTTCAAATATCCAGCTTTTCATCTCATTGATCCTTTTATGATTTGTTTTGGTCTCTTTTTCATTTACCTGTGCTTTTATTTTGTTGATTTGTGTTGTTATACTGATTCTGGGATTGAATTGCTCTTGTCTTTCCAGCTCCCTGAGGTGTGATGTTAGACTGTTTACTTAGGACCCCTTTATTTTCTTGATATGTGTGTGCAATGGTATAAACTTCCCTCTCAGCATCACTTTCTTGATATCCCAGGAGTTTTGGTATGCTGTGTCTTTATTTTCATTTATTTCTTGGAATGTTTTTATTGCTGCCTTGATTTCTGTATTAACCCAAAAGTCATCCAGAGCATGCTGTTTAATTTCCATGTATTTGTGTGCTTGGGAGAATTCCTGTCTTTGTTATCTAGAGTCTACATTCTATGTCTATCATCAGGGGCTGATCTTTTGTGGATAGGTTTCATTGCTTAGGATCTGAAAAGCCCTTTTGTGGGTGTCAACTTGTTAAGTCTTGAGCATTGCCAGTATTTTGTTTGTTTGTTTGTTTGTTTGTTTGACTGGTTCTTCCTCATCTGTGTGGGAAGAGTTTTCTCTTTTCATTTTTTGTTTTGTTGCTTTTTATTATATAAGGTTGCTACTGTTGAGATGCCAGTTTGTACTTTTTTTTTCCTGAACTCCCTCCTCTGGTCATCCTGTGTGGGAGAGCAGTGGTAAGAAGAGTGGTGGACTAGAGGAAAACCACCTGGCACTACTTAACCAATGTAGTTTGGTTGGAATGGAGTTGCAATATTTTTTCTCATTCCTCCAGCACATGCATCAGGCACCTTGGCTGGAGCCCCTGCAGTCTCATCCCAAGATTGTGTTTCTCATCAGCATTAATGGTATGTGGCCAAGCCAAGCCCATGGCTCTACTTTGGGTCAGGTGCTCTTGGGGGTGTGGAGAGGCCTCCTTCCCTCTGGGTGAGACTGCCTCTTTCACAAGGGCAGAAGGGGTAGAAGGGAAGAAGTAGAGAGTTACTATTTCTTCCTCAGTCCAGAGGTGTGCAGAGGTACCCCACCTCCTAGATCCACCATGCTTCATAGGGGGGCTATGGCAATAATGGCATCCCCTGAGGGAAAGATGCTTTTTAGACTTGACCTGAAACCCCAGTGACTACTGCATGTTTCCAGAGAAACATCTGGAAGTGGTTACATCACCCCTACCGGGTGCTGGAGGTGGGAGAGTGCTCCAATGAGCCTCTTCATGAAGAAAAGTCAGGAGCCATGGTGCCAGGGCTCTCAGGAGCTGGGGTTCACTGGGCTCCATGTGTCTCCTGCTGGTACCTCTGTCTCTATTTAGAGCAGCCCTTCAGACTGGACTGGTGCAGGAAGGGTGCAGGCATGAGAGCTGGGCTGTCTCTCCCTTGGCTAAGACTGCAGAGACTTGCATGAGGTGTGTAGTAAAGAGAAACTGTCGTTTTTCCTTCTGTCTCCAAAGGTGCTCTCCTAATATCTTGTTGGAGCCACTTCTGGGTGTTCAAGACTTGGAACTATCTGACCCTCATTTCCCCAGGTGACCATCTGATAGGCCTCAGCTTGGGTTTTTGGGTCGTCTCTCAAAGCCCTGGGTCCACTCCTCCAAATAGGTTTCTTTGCTGAGAGCTGCAATAGTGCAATATCTTCAGTTAGCCATCTTGGTTCTCCAAGAGAGGATTTTTTTTTAAGTGCAAAGAATTAAAGTATTTTTGTGTGAGTATTGGAATGGTCCTGAAGAGAGTAATAGGAGTGAAGAAAAGGAGACTGTAATAAGAGAAACATCCTGTATAGGGCAAACAAATAAAAGGGGATAGAATTCAGTACATAAATGGAGACTTTGTTTTAGACAGATGCACTAACAGTTCATTCATTTTGATTGAAATATAGACTATATGGGCATAGGGACTCTTAGGCTGTTGTAGTTGAAAAAAACAAATTCTCTTTTGATTGCTACTCTTGTAGAATAAATACAATTTTAAAATTCTCATTTAAAAATTTTTGAAAGTACCTCTTTATTGTCATGTAATCTTATGTAGAGCCATATCTTTACATTAGAATAAAAAGGAAATATGAAACAATAAAGACTTGAGGCAAAAAAACGCAGGGCAAAGTATTTGTCTTGGAGAGAGGAAGAGTAAGTTCTGTGGAAATATAATAGGATTTCGGAACCCTCTAAGAGTCACTTGAGATTATTGATTTAAAACAGACCTGTCAGCTTAGTTGTGTATTTTTCTCTTGCCATTTTCATTTTGCCTGAATCTTGCACAATTTAAGAAACAAGCTAATTTCTGGTTCCATTTTCAATGAAACCTTTCCCATCCAGTAAGCCTATCACTGGAGATTCTGCACTCAGAGAAGACAGACTCTGGGCTGAACCTGTGCTCTGGCTTCCAGGACAGAGTACTTTTTGGTACATATCCCCATTTAGTACATAATATTCTAAAAAATAGAAAGCGCAACCAAGAAAAATAAATGAAAGTTATAACAATAATAGAAAAATGCAACATTGATTTTCCCTGTTCTAGTTATTTAACATCAGTCCAAACTGAAAATAGATTATTTGTTCTTTTACCTAAATCTCTATGGCTTTCCAACTTCATTTTCCATACTGTAACTTTCATATAGGTACAAACATTCATAGCAATTGAGTAGAATTTGGGTTGAAGATGAAACAAAGTAAAATAAATCAGAAGTCAGACTAATCCAAAGCATAGGACAGATGGCACAAAGTCAATATCTGTGTTTCTTGTAACAATCACCAAAGATTAAAATGCAGTCAAGTCTTTGATGTACTAACAAAAAGACACTACATTATATCTTTCTGAGAACAAGGCTGGGTTTAATTAAAAGAATAAACCCAATCAAAAAAAGTTGAGTTGGCAAATGGTTTATCTTTAAAAAACAAAATAAAAAAATACCCACTATTCTGAATTCTACCCATCTCCTTCATCCCACTTCAGTTTTTTTTTGCAGCTCTAAGTGAAGCCCTAGGACATTGCCTTCCTACCATTTTTTTTAACACTCCAAGCTCTTTCCCACCTCACAAACCTCCTACACACATGCTGCTCCCTTTGACTAAACCACGTTATTTATTCTTTTAACTGGCTCCCACATAACTTTCATATTGCATATTAAACAATTCATCAAAGACCTTTCTTTCCTCCCCAACTAATTTAGGTTTCCTATCCATTCTGTTAAAACATCTTATACTTTTTCCCATAGAACATACTATAATTTGTTATCAAATATGTGTTTGTTTATCATCTGAACTCTGCACTGAATTATAAGCTACATGAAAGCAGGACTATGTCTGACTTACTCATTGGGGTATAGATAATAACTGCAACATGATAGGCAGGAAGAATTAATCATAGAATAAGTACAATTTTCATGAATAAGTTCAGTACCTTTCTCAGGAGACCAGAATCTGAGACAAGAAATCATCTCATGTGCTTAAAGTCTTTGAAGAGCAAAAGTAAAGGAAAGGAAGCACAGAAGTCACTCAACTACTGCCTGAGAACAGGGTTAGCATGGGCTCCTGAGAAATGACTGGAAGATATGTCTGGAAGTCTGAGGAATTCAGATCCACAGCTAATGGCTTTGCCAACCAACAACTGCTGTGGCTTTGTAGACCAAAAGTTTTTGTGTTTGAAAAATGAGAGAGGTCCACTAGATGATACCTAAAAAACAATTCCTACACCTAAAATGCATGAGTCTAAGATGAATAGTCACTTTTGATCTCGAAACACAATATTCATCTTTTAGCCACCAAGACAAGGCTCCTTCATCTTGCCTGAGCTACACAAATGCACAAGCTCAAAAAAGAATTGATGAATGGGCATAAAAAGATAGCCCCATGTTCTTGTACTCTGAATGGCTTGTCTTTGTCCCATAAAATAAACAAAAGGACTGAACCTTATATTGTGTTTCATTAGCAACACAAAAGCCCAGATTTGATAGAGTGCCTCATACCACCTGATGTCTTCTTATTCCCTCTGTATTAGCCAAACATTAATATGAAGTATGCTGTCACCAAGCTACTATTTAGAATGTGTGTCATAATGAATGTCCGTAGGACCTTTAAGTCATCTTTCAGTTTTGTTCCCAGTAGTCACTCTCTAAGAATTAATTTCTCTTTTATCATGTGGCAATATTAAAGAAGATCTAAATACATAAGACTTTGCTTCATGGCAAATTAAGAGTATTGTGCTTTGCTTTATCCAGAGACTCTCCCTGCACAATGGCTACTGCTGTCATCACTTTCTCTGAGCCACATCCTTGACATCTCACAACTCAATAGTTTCCTAACATAAAATGCCTTCCATTTTCTTAGAAGTTCTGGATTCCTCTGACAAATTTGATTAAACCTCTATGCCAGACTGAAATTCTGCATTAGCTTTTCTCATGCACCAACTTTACTTTTAATATGGTTATATATATCCCCTGCTTCCCAGGCAAATTAGAAACTATAGGCTCACATGCCTATGGATCCCCAGATCTTAGGACATCCCAGCTCATAAATGGTTTTAATAGAATGTTTAAAGACAATTATGATGGTGCCAATGAGGTGATGAGAATATTCTTTGATTTTAGATGGATTGCTGCAGTTCTCAGCCTGGAAAGTGCCCACATTTTTCATTGTCTTACCATAAGTTCTCTGATCACTCTCCCTATATCAAACTGGAAATGTGTGATTGTAGTAAGAGTCCCAGTTTCCTTTCTCTAGTTCTCTTGGAAGCAAAATTTATTTAACCTTTCTTAATTGTTGCAATTGCAGCTCAAAGTTACCCTCAAATTAGGAATCATTGGATGACCATTAACTCTGAATCTCATGGTACCTACTAATTCTGCTTTACTTATATTGCAAGGCTATTGTCTCAGAAAATATTTACATGGGACTGTTTGAGAATAACAAAAGATAAGTAAACAACATGTCACCATGCCCACTCCCTAAGAACCCACCTCTACCCTATGCCCATCCCACATATGCACACTTCCCTGATGAATTACCATAGGATAGTTTAGCAGTTCTTACCCTTTAAGAGTAAGCGCAATCTGATTTACACATGTACACAAAAAAATTTTTTTAAGAATGTCACTTGATGATTAAGAGCTCTTTGTTCTACCTTAGATAGCTAAGTTACTCATTTGGCTGCATCTTAAGATATCTGAATATTGAATGTCCTGTTTAAAATCCTTTTATCTCATGTCTTTATGAGGTTCTCATATGGAAACAAAGAAAGTTGGAATAGAACAAAGCCAAAATGTAATTTCTATTGTATGGTAATATTAAAGGGGAACTATTACATAAGAATTTGCTTCCCAGCAAATCAAAAAAGTAATTTAATTTTTAAAACATGCCCTGTTCATCCTAAGCAAAATTTCAGAATGCGCAATTTCAGTGAGTCATGTTTATACATTAATATGTTTGAGTATTTTCTAAGTGTTTTGATTATCAGACTTAGTTGCAAAGAATTAACATTGGCGGAGGCACTTAGAATTGATCATGAAGGGAGAAAAACAATCCCGTTTCATTTTGTAACACATAACGCCATGAACTACCAAATGAAACCTGAAAGAATCTAACTTCTTCACAGTTCTTTGAGGAAAAACATATCATCAAATTTTTTAAAATCCATGAATTTGGGGTCTCCTTTTTTTAATATGAAAGACTGGGTTTGTATCCTGACTCTGTCATTTACTAATTGTATCACCCTAGGCTAGTTCATTAGCTTGTCTTTAGTCTTTAGTCTTCTCAACTTCAAATGAAGGATGGTGGAGTAGATAAATTATTTAATCCACTCTTATTATAAAGATTTGTCATCATCTCTGTCAGCCCAGAAAGCATGCTTATAGTACTCAAGGGTCAACCTACAGCCTACCTGTGGCTCTTCAGATACACACAGATGCTAGGTTCTACCCCAGACTTACTGAGTCAGAACTCCCTAGGGAAGAAGATTAGAGCACCTGGATCTTATAAAAGCTAAACCCAGCCTTTGGATGTATTCCCTTGGTTTGGAAATACTGTGTTAGGAAATCAGGGGGCTAGAAAAACGTTGAAAATTCCCACAGACTGAGGGGCTCAAACTTGAGAAGAAACTCAAAAGGGCAACTTCTAGAAGCTGTTCAAAACAGTTCAAGAGACAGCTTACCACAAGTGAAAGGTAAGCAAAGGGCATAGTTAAGGCCTCAATAAAGACAATAAAAAGAAATAAATCAAATTAGTTGACTGGAAAATAGCCCCAGATTCTATCAGATATCTACCAAGACTGTAGGCTCCCTGAGGGCAGGACCATCAGTGATAGGACCATATTATTTCTGAATACCTGATGACTAGAAGCAAAAACAAAATGGCGATTCAAAACTTTTCATTTTAATTACATATCCTATGGTCTATAGATTGCACTACTAATTTATCTTAAAGGAAAATTCTTTGTTTTGAGTGAGAGCGGATATTGGTTTGATGAATGCTAGTTGGTCACAGCCATTTATAGTTGTTACTTCTTACCTCAACTAGTAGCTTGCTGATGATATAACTTTGGATTTCAGTAAAGTAATCCAAATGCAGATATTTTCGACTAAAATATATATATATATTTTTTTGAGTTGGAGTCTCACTCTGTCGCCCAGGCTGGAGTGCTATGGTGCACTCATGGCCACTCCAGCATTGACCTGGTGGGCTTGGGGGATCCTTCCACCTCAGCCTTCCAAGTAGCTAGAACTACAGGCACATGCTGCCACACCTAGCTAATTTTTGATTTATTGTAGAGATGAGATCTCACCAAGTTGCCTGGACTGGTCTCAAACCTGCACGCTCAGGCAATCCACTCTCCTCGGCCTCCCAAAATGCTGGGATTACAGGCTGAGCCACTGACTCTGGCCAGATTAAAACATTCTTAATGCAAAAGGCTGCCCCATGGGTACAATGTGGCACTGCTCCAATTAATTTAAGGGATTTCTGGTTTCCTCTGGCAAGCTTGGAGATGTGAATTAGGGCAGAAACTATGATGTGGGTGAATGGGAAGAAGAGAGTCTCAAAGGTGGTCAAGGCTCAGGGAGAGAGACGGTCAGTGTGGGTCCCAGGGAAAACACTGGCCATGGACCTTAAGTACAGGGATCGTTGACAATAATCATAAAATGCCCCACCCTGGTTTGTTTCCTTTTGATGTCCTTACAATTTAAAATTCTACAAATCACTTCCGGTGTGCTTCTAGGAATGAGGATGGGTCTCATGTAGTCCCCTTGAGCATTGTGGCTATGAAGAGAAAGCAAGAGGAGAACTAGCTGCTATTTGAAGTAAGAAGTGACAAGTAGCAATCAAGCAAATGTCAGCATGCCCCAAGATTTATTACAAATACTTGGTTTACTGAAGAAATATGGGATATGAGTTAAATCATTTTATTGGACACCTAAGCAAAGGGTAATCCTGAAAAGATGGGGGAAATTTGGGTGAAGCTAAGAATTACCTTGATATTTTCTGTGCCTTGGCACATAATGGAGATTGAAAACACAGGAAGGATTAACAGTTACAAACAAGGGTTGTAGAAACAGATTTAAGTCTGAATCTCAATTCTGCCAAGAGACCTTGAAAAAGTTTCTTAAAATATGGAAGCCTCTGGTTTTTTGTTTTTGCTGTTGCTGTGGTTTGTTTAAAATGGAAAAAATGAGGATAATTTAGTGGAATCATGCTTATAAACACATTGGCATGTAATAAATATTCAATAAGTATTTTCTCTTGGGTTTTTGTTTTATCTGAGTGTAAGTGAGAGAACAATGTTAGATATATTACCAAAAGGGCTATAAATTCTTCCAAGGAATGCCTAAATTCCTGATCAATACACCAGGGGGGTGGGGGTGGGGGAACCTCAACATGGTCTAAACTAGCTCTATTCATTTCTGAAAAAGCAGTGTGAAACTTCTGACACTGCCAGGTTACGATGACCTGCTCCTTTTTCCCTCCTGCTTCTAGATAGGACAGCATTAAAACCACCCCCAGAGTTTCTATGTCTATTCCAAGAGCTCACCAGTGGAAAACATTCCACTAGTTCCTTCAGTCCCCCATTCCAGTGCCCTTTTCTTCTTTAAAAAAAGTGCTACTTTAAGTTCATGTCTATATTATGTAAGAGAAAAGGCTTATGTTGTTCATAGGACTGAGGTTTCACGATTTTAGAAAATGATATTACAGCAGGAAACCTAACCATGCCCAGATTTATACTTGCCAGTCACTTCTTGTTTTATTCAAGAGTCTTTCAATACAAGTGACAGGAAGCTAACTCAAATTACTACAAGAAAAAAAAAAGGAATATGTTGGTTTATTTAATGAAAAATCCAGGATTTGGTCTACATTGAAGCACAATAGAAACAGATGTTCACAGTATTCTCCTAAAAGCTCTCTCTTGCTCTTTCTATCCCTCGTTCTGCATTCCTTGGTGTCAATGTCAATCTTTGAAAGGTGTTTTCCTTACAGCTCCTGATCTCAGAAAACAGAACCATTTTTTTTCTTTCTCATCAGACCAAATATCAGCGATCTCTCACTCCCCTCTTCTCCACATAATTCCCAACTAATAAAGGTATATGTAAGGAACAATAGCCAAACGAGAGACAAAGTTACCAGTGTCCTCCTTTCCCCCAATTAAAAAAAAAAACTAAAATTCTCTTGGTCAAACCCAAGTAAGAGGATATAGTTTAGCCCTGGATTCCTCAGTAAGGTTTTTTGCTTTTTCTCCTTCAAATTTAAGATGATGTGCTCTGAAGAATTAACCCTGGATTATTGACCCAATCATTTCCAAAGACAAAAGAGGGAGAACAGAAAATTTGGGCCTACTTTGAACAAGGAAGTGCTGTACACAGTGATTCATCCCATTATGAAATACACATGCTCTTCAACTTATGATGAGGTTACATTTCAATAAACACATGATACATGGGGAATAGTGTAAGTCAGAAATGCATTTAATACACCTAGCCTACTGAACACTATTAGCTCAGTCTATTCTACTTTTAAAATCTTCAGAACACTTACATTAGCTGACAGTTGAACAGAATCATCTAACATAAAACCTATTTCATATTTGAATATCTTGGGTAATTTATTGAAAACTATGCAAACGTGTGTAATTTATTGTCACTGAAAGTGACAAACAGAATGATTGTATGAGTACTCAAAGTATGTTTCTACTGAATGAGTACCAATTTCACACCATTGTGAAGTTGAAAACCCTAAATTGAACCATTATAAGTCAGGGACCATCTATATGGCCCAAGGATCGATTACATTGGCAATTTGGGGGCTGGAGGTGAGCAGAGCTAGAAAAGAACATGGAAGAATACCCCCTCAACATTTGTACACCTCTTTCAGGACTCAGCATGATTTTGACACAGAAATAAGATATCCAAGTTTGAATTGCATGAAACTACACACTAGGAATGAAGCAGAGGGAATTCCCCACCTGCAGAATACAATTGTGAACCATCCATGCTGGAAGAGGTCCTTTCCACAAAGGTTCAGCACCAAGGGAAGCTTGTTTGTCCTACGGCTTCATCCTGCCATGGTTCATTTCCCACTTCGTTATAACCCAGCTTCAAAAGAATTAATTTGTCCTTTGGAACCAGCCCTCTGTGGTTACTGCCTGCAGGAACATCCCACCATGAAGCTTGTTTTGATAATGCTCATTATCAAAATCTCAAGAATGGCATTTTCATTTCAAAAAGTAAATATACAGAACTGCATTTCACACTGTTAAGAATCTAGAATCAAGCCATTTCAAGTGTATCTACGAAACGCACATTTCTTAATGTACTTTTGGCATCTTACCTTTTTTAAAAAAACTTCAAAATGATTAGTTCTGTGACTAACAGTGCCCATTTGATTCACTTCGCAATCTGGCTATCCCCATCTCAGTGTTGCACAGTGACCATCCTTAGTGGAGAGTGGCCAGCCAAAGGTTGTTATTCCAAAACTCACTGTTTCTTTTCAAGCTGCCATCTGGCCCTGACATTCTCTGCAGATAACTCAACTCCCTGCTTTGAAGAGTAGCTAGATGCCATTCATCCAATATTAACTCTCTGAATTTCTCTTTCTCTTATATAAGAAGTTATTTTTCTTTCTGTGTCCTCACCCTTCTGCTCCAGAAGGGCCTTCTGTTCCAAGGTTTATGACTTTTTGAGAGTTCCTGATATCATCCTCCCCTTTTGTTCTCTCTCTTCTCTTCCTGACACTAGCCTATTTCTCTATTTTTGTTTTATTTCTTTGTTTGTTTTAGAGGCGTGGAGTATATATAAAAATTTGCTGTATAAGTAAATTGTATGAAGGTAGGATTTGGGCTCATAGCAAGCCCTCTCCCCCAGTAACGAACATATTGACCAATGGGTGGTGGTGTATGCTTTATCCTCCCTCCCTTCTCTCCTCCTTTATCAGTGCCCAGCAACTGTTGTTCCCACTGTTGTGCCCACATGCCCAATGCTTAGTGCACACTTATGAGTGGAAACATGAAGTACACCGTTTTTGTTTCTCTGACAGTTCACTTAAAGTAATGCATCCATGTTACTGCAAAGGACATGATTTTGTTCTTTTTATGGAGGCATAATATTCCATTCTGTGTCAGTACCACATTTTCTTTATCCAGTACACTTGCAATGGGCATCTGAGTTGGCTCCATATTTTTACTATTGTGAATAGTGCTGCAATGAACTTACGTTTGCAGGTGTCTTTTTGGTAGAGTAATTAATGTTCCTTTGGGTATGTTTCCAGAAGCGGAATTGCTGGATCATATGGAAGCTCAGTTTTTAGTTATTTGAGAAATCACCACACTGCTTTCCACAGAAGCTGAACTAGCTTACATTCCCACCGATATTGTAGAAGGGTTTCCTTTTCTCCACAGCCTTGCCAACACCTGTTGTTTTTTTGACTTTTTAATAATAGCCATCTTGACCAGAATAAGGTAGTATGTCACTTTAGATTTGACTTACATTTCTCTGATAATTAGGAAAGCTGAGCATTTTTCAAATGTTTATTAATTACTTGTATGTCTTCCTTTAGAAAATGTCAGCCGGGCTCGGTGGCTCAGCCTGTAATCCCGCGCCTTTGGGAGGCTGAGGTGAGTGGATTGCCTGAGCCCGCGGGTTCGAGACCCGCCTGGGCAGCGAGACCTCATCTCTATAATAAATAAAAAAAAAAAAAAAAATCAGCCGGGCGTGGTAGCGCACGCCTGTAATTCCGGCTACGTGGAAGGCTGAGGCGGAAGGATCACCGGAGCCCACCAGGTCGAGGCTGCGGTGGCCGGAAGCGGCCACTGCACTCCAGTCTGGGCGACAGAGTGAGACTCCAACTCAAAAAAAAAAAAAAAAAGAAAAGAAAATGTCAGTTCTAGTCGGGCTCGGCGGCTCAGCCTGTAATCCCACGCCTTTGGGAGGCTGAGGTGAGTGGACTGTCTGAGCCCGCGGGTTCGACACCCACCTGGGCAACTTGGCAAGACCTCATCTCTACAATAAATCAAAAATTAGCCGGGTGTGGTAATGCATGCCTGTAGTTCCAGCTACTTGGAAGGCTGAGGCGGAAGGATTGCTGGAGCCCAGCAGGTCGAGGCCACTGCACTCCAGCCAGGGCAACAGAGTGAGAATCCAAATCAAAAAAAAGAGAAAATATCAGTTCCGTCCTTTGCCCACTTTTTAATGGGGTTATTAGTTTTATTCCCTTAAATTTATATGACTTTCTTATACATCTTGGATGTTCAGAATTTGTTGGTTGCATAACTTACAAATATTTTTCCCATTCCATGGGTTGTCTCTTTATTCTCTTGATGATTTATTTTGCTGTGCAAAAATTATAGTTTCATAAGGTCCCACCTGTCAATCTTAGCTTTTCTTGCATTTGCTTTTGCAAACTTGTGTATGAATTCATTGCCCAGGTCTATATCCAGGAGGCTGTTTCTCAAGTTTTCTTCTAAGATTCTTATAGTCTAGGGTTTCACATTTAAGTTTTTATCCATTTTGAGTTAGTTTTTGTATATGGTGATAAGGAGGGACCCAGTTCATTCTTCTGCAAGTGGTTAGCCAGTTTTCCCAGCACTAAATATATTTTTTTCTAAATATGATTTCCTTTCCTCAATATTTGCTTTTGTTGGCTTTTTTAAAGATAAGTTGTTTGAAGGTCTGTGGTTTTATTTTCAAATTATCTGTCCTCTTCCATTGGTCTTTGTGTTTATTTTTGTACCAGTACCATTCTATCTTGGTTATTGTAGCCTTGTAGTGAAGTTCAAAGTCTGGGAGTGTAATTCCCCCAGCTTTGTTCTTTTTGCTGAGAATTGCTTTACTTCTTTGTCTCTTCTGGGTCTGTGAAAAACAATGCTGCTAATTTGATAAGGATTGCCTGAATCTGTAGATTGCCTTGGGTAGAGTGGGACATCTTGATGATATTGATTTTTCCATTCAAGACCATGGGATATTGTTCCATTTGTTTGTGTCTTTCTTGATTTATTTGAATAGTATTGTGTAGTTCTCATTGTGAAGACCTTTCATCTCTGGTTAGATGAATGCCACAGTAGTTTAATATTTTTGTAGCTATTGTGAACGGGATTATGATTTTTAATTTGGTTCTCAGTCTGCTTGTTGTATAGAAATGCAACTGATTTTTGCACACTGATTTTATATCCCTAGACTTCACTGAAGTGGATTATCAGTGCAAGAATGTTTTTAGCAGACTCTAGTGTTTTGTAGGTACAGAACCATATTACCTGCAAAGAGGTAATAATTTAGCTCCCTCTTTTCCTATTTTGATATCCCTAATTTCTTTCTTCTGACTGATTGCTCTGGATAGGACTTCCAGGACTGTCGGGAGTGGATGTGATGTGGGGAGCAGACGAGTGCTGTCACTGTAGCAGGCCTTGAGTAAAGGCCCCAAGGGAAGGCAAGGTCTCGCTTGGTAGCTCTGCATCCTAGCCAAAGGCAAGGCATGCAGCCTGCTACATGGAACGGCGTTTCAGATGCCCACACATCCAGGTGTACATAGCATAAATAAAGCCTTAGCTACAAGATAACTGTGGAACAGCTCACTTTTAGGTAGCAACAAAATTCTGTTATAGCTCCCTCACAGACCTTGAATCCCTTCCAATTTCCTTTGTGTTTGATTATAAAATAAACATGCTGTGCTAGTTTGGGGCCACTTCTCCTCTGTCAGAGGAAAGTGTCCCACCTGGCTCCAGCTTTTCTTTATGTCTTTGTGTCATCTTTCTTAATATCTCGCCACTCTCTCTTGGGACCCTCAAGGCTGCCATGCAGTCCACAGCACAGTACTATGTTAAATTGGAGGGGTGAGAGAGGGAATCCTTGTCTTGTTCCACTTCTTAGGAAGAATGCTTCCAGCTTCTACCCATTAAGTATGATATTGGCTGCACTTTTGTCATAGATGACTCCTATTATTTTGAGGAATGTTCCTTTGATGTCTAAATGTTTAAGGATTTTTGTCAAGAAAGGATGTTGAATTTTATCAAATACTTTTTCTACATCTATTGAGATAATCATGTGGTTCTTGATTTTACACCTATTTATGTGGTAGATTACTTTATTGATTTGCATATGTTGAACAAGCCTTGCTTCCCAGGAATTTTGCCTACCTGATCATGATGATTGATCCCTGTAATAAGCTGTTGGATGTAATTTGCTAGAATCTTTTTAAGAATTTTTGTAACTTTGTAAATTGGGTAAATTGGCCTAAAGTTTTCTTCCCTTGTTAAGTCTTTACCATTTCAGGGCATCATGATAATACTGTCTTCAAAGAATGAGCTAGGGAGAATTCCTTTCATCTCAATTGCTTGGAATACTTTCAGTAAGTTTGGTATCAGCTTTTCCTTGTACATCTTATAGCATTCAGCTGAGAGACCATCTGGCCTAGGGCATTTTATGAGGAGAAGATTTCTTAATACTGTCAGTTTCTTGGATTTTACTGATCTGTTTAGGGTTTCAATTTCTTCCTGTTTCAATCTTGAGTGGTTATGTGAAGCCAGAAGTTTCTCCATTTTCTCTAGTTGTTTCTAGCTTACTTGCATAAAGATGTTCAGAGTGATCTCTGGTAATGTTTTGTATGTCCTCAAGGTCAGTTGTAACATTGCCTTTTTCTGTTTCTAGTTGTGTTTATTTAAATTATGTTTCTTTCTCTCTCTCTCTCCCTCCTCTTCCTCCTTCCCTCCCTTCCTCCCTCCCTCCCTCCTTTTTTCCCTCCCTCAATCTTTTTTTGTTAGTCAGTCCAGAGGTCTGTCACACTTATTTATCCTTTCAAAGAACCCACTTTTTGTCTCATTTATTCTTTGTAAGATTTTTTTTGGGGGGGTTCTATTTCATGTAGCTGTGATATTATTTTGATGATTTGCATTGTTCTACTGATTCTGGGATTGAATTGCTCCTGACTTTCAATTCTGGGAATCTGTTTATTTCTGTCTTTATTTCTGTGTTAAGCCAAACGTCATACAGAATCACACTGTTTAATGTCCATGTATTTGTGTGTTTGGGGGTTTCTGTTGATGATGAAATTTATTTTAAATGTACTGTGGTCTAAGAAAATGCTGAGATAATTGCAACATTTTTGAAATTTGTTCACACAGGATTTATATCTGAGTATATAGTCAATCTTGGAGCATGTTCCATGTACTGATGAATTGTGGAGTTAGGTGAAGTGTTCTGTAGATGTCTATTAAATCCATGGTTGAGTTGCCTTTTGATCTTTTGTTATTTTAAAGTCTGTTTTGTCTGATTTATGAAAAGCTACTTCTGTTCCTTTTTGTCTTCCATTTGCCTAAAAGTTCTTTCTCTACCCTTTATCTTGAAACTGTGAGTGTCATCTGTAATGAGACTGGTTGCCTAAAGGCAGCAGAAGGATAGATCATGCTTCTTAACCCAATTTACCACTCTATTCTACTTGAGTCCCTTAACATTTGAGTTAATTATTGACATGTGGGGATTTGTTCCTGTCATATTGCTATTAAGAGACTGGTTTGCCTTTTAGGTTTTGTTGTTGATTTGTATGGTCAGTAAACTCTGTGCATTCCTACACTTTTATGTTGGGTGAAATTATTTTTCATTTCTGTGCTTAACTTTCTTAAGCATCTTCTCAAGGGCTAGTATGGAGGTAGCATATTCTCTTAGGGATTGTATGTCTGGGAAGGATTTTAATTCTCCATTAATGAAGCTTAGCTTGGTAGGGCAGAATATTTTTGACTGGAATTGCTTTTCTTTAAGAATATTAAAGATGGAACTCCAGTCCCTTCTGGCTTATAGTGTTTCTGCTGAGAAGTCAGCTGCAATTCTGATGGGTCTTCCTTGGTAGGTAGCGTATCCCTTCTGCTAGCTGCCTGCATGATTCTTCTTGGCAGTCAGATTATTATGCACCTTGGCATGGTCTTCTCTTACAATATTGTGCAGGAGTTCTCACTCTTGTGTCTGCATGGAAGCCTCTCTAGTGCAATAAGGGAAACTGTCTTGGCTAACATCATGAAAGGCTTGTTCCAGGGTGCTCTCAGTTTCCCCTTCTTTCTCAAGAATGCCAATTACCAATATATAATCCCAGACCTCTCATAAGCTTTGCTCATTCTTCCCAAGTCCTTTCTCATTGTTTTGTCAGACTGGGCTAGGTCAGTAATTCAGTCCTCAAATTCTGAAATTCTCTTATTTGCTTGGGCTATTCTGCTAAGACTTGTTATTGTGTTTTGAAATTCCAGGAAAGAATTTATTTCCAGAAGTTCAGTTTGGTTCTTTCTTAGAATGGCCATACCAGCTTTCAATCCTGCACTGTTTTCATAGCCTGGATGATTTCTGTGTCCACTCTCTTGTGAACCTCACTGCATGTCCTTGCCAGCTATATCTTGAATTCTATGTCTATCATCAGGGGCAGGTCGTTCTGAATGGGTTCCATTGCTTGGGGATCTGGGAAGCCCTTCTGTGGGTGTAAGCTCATTAGGCTCTGGAGTTTGCCAGTATTTTTGCCACTGATTCTTTCTCATCTGTGTTGGCAGACTCTTCTCTTTTTATATTTTGTTTTGTTATTTTTTTAAAATTCAAATTGGTACTATTAGGGTGGCAGTTTGTGGGGTTTTTTGGTTTTTTTGTTTGTTTGTTTTACCTTACCTCCTCCTCTGTGGGAGGGGCAGCAGTGGCAGGAAGGGTGGTGAACTTGGGGAAAACTTCTGGCACTGCTTCACTGGCACAGTCTTTAGGGTGGGGCAAGTCCTTTCCTCTAGTTTAGAGGATTTCCCTCCCTCTGGCACAAGTGCCAGGGAGTTCTAGTGGCCCCCTTCCCAGCCCATGTGTCCCATCAGCAGGATTGTTCTTAAGGGTGTGAAGTGGGCTCCTCCCTTCCAGGTGGCATTGCTTCTTTCATCCAGAGACTGACTGGAAGCAGCTCTCTCCTTAGTGGAGAGTTGGTATTTATTCCTCAGTCAGCAGGTGGATGGGGCCACCATTGTTTTGCTGCCCCAGGGTGCCCACCTCCTAGTTCCTGCCCTGCTCCATAGGAAGGGGTATTGCAATAATGGAGGTCTCCTGAGGGAAAGCCACCTCGCAACCCTGATCTGGGGCCACAATGGACACAAAACAGAAAAACATCCCTGAAGAGTGTATGTCACCCTTGCCTGATGCTAGAGAGGGGGAGGGAGAGGGATGGGGAACTGCCCGTGCAGCACAGATTACCCCCACAGCCTGTTGTCTGTGGGGCTCCTCCCTTGGGGAGTAATTGGCGGCTGTCACTGGGACTCCCTGGGAACTGGGGTTTTCAGGCTCACAAGGATCTCACAGTGCCCTTGCCCCAGTTCAGGGCAGCTTTCTGTGCCAGATCAGTGCAGCAGTGGTCCCACGGTGGGAAGGACTGTCTCTCCCTTATCTGAGACGGCAGAGGCTTGCATGATGTGTGTGAAGAAAAGCTCTCTTTCACTCACACTTTCCTTCTCCCAGTGCACTCTCTTATTTTTCTTCAGTGTAGAAATATGCTCAGGTCTCTCCATCCTAAAAGAACAAACAATTCAATAAGTAAAAAACCAAATCTTATCTTCAATACAAGATTTTTCTTCAAGCAACTATTTTCTCCTTTCCATAATTTTCAGACTGCTTAATATAGCAGTTTTCCCTTGTTCTTGGCCATTTCTCACCTTTTCTTTATGCCTCATTACTGCAACCTAGTTTTCACAAATCTATCATATCTTATTTTAATTCTTCATCCCACTGTTCATTTCTTCATTACTTGTCATGAAGAGAAACCAGTACCATTGTATCCCATCACTTAGCAAATACTTAGCACAGATTTGTTGCTCAATTAACATTTGCTCAATTGAGAAATAATTCTTTGTTACTGTTGACAATTCCTTTAATCTCACCACTCTCCTGGCTTCTGCGATACCTGTATATCTCTAGTTTTATATTCTCTCTGTTTCTTGTCCTTCTCTTTCTTATCTAGTTTCTACTTGTTGAATGTAGACATTTCCTAGAATTATTTTCTTGGCTTTTCTTCTCATCCATATTCTCTATCAATAAAATCATCATTCTGAAGATTTCAAATCTTGCATGTTTGGAGATTCATATTTGGTCTTGCTAAGCCTAACTTTTCCTGAATTCACACCCATGTTTCCCACAATGATGCTCTGCCAAAGTCTTCAATTATCCTTGCCCTCACCTAAAGTCATTATCTCCCCGATACAAGCCTACTGATTCCCTTCTGTTCCTTATTTCCACTCCTAGTATCACCAGTTACCCAGGTACAGGGCTCCCTTTGTGTTATCTCTCACATCTGTACAAACCATACACCTGGTGCTGTAAAAGGCACTAGAGATGTAAATATGGAGACAACACTGTGCCTGCCTGCTTTCCAAAGGTATTATAATCTACTCAGGTAGACCAAAATGTAAACATATAATTCCAATGTAAAATGAAGATGGCAGTGATGGAGGTATGCCCTTGAGGCTATCAGAGAACACAAGAGAAGCTGATTGCTGAATATGGTGGTGGCAATGGTAAATATAGTGAAGCAATCTTGAGAAGGACAGTCATGGAAGTTTTTCTAGAAGATCTAGTCTCTGATCTTAGTCTTGATCCAAGATATACCCTTTATGCCAAAATATCCAGAAATCCTGGCCTCTAATTGTAAATGTTAAGCATTCATGAGAGCTGAATGACCCAGATAAAGATAAACTATATTTTTTAAAAAATACAACATGTATTAAAAAAGATTGGTGGATATGATCCTCCTATCTTCCCTGATAATGATCTGATATTTGTCATGAATTATGGGTTGTTATGGTGATGAAAGGAGGCTGAATTTTGAGGGAACTACAAATGATGAAATGTGAAAAGGGATTTTTAAAAACATGTAAACATTCATCCAAATGCACCTACTTCTATGGTGCCACCAAATGTCTTTAAATCAAAAAAATGTATACTTTAAAATTCTTTATGCAATATCAGTTTATTTTCTCCTCATATCTGAAAGAACTCAAGTGGACATTGCTAACATAAGAAATAGAGTTGCAGGAACTATTTTTAAAGTTATATTTCACTGGAATGTCAAGTACAAAATATATAACATGAAAGATGGAGCAGAAAATGTACTTTCTAAGGTATACCAGGCAGCTTAGGCTCTAACATGCAAACTAAGGTCAGATGTGTTACTTTTCTGAGATCACATTAGTTAGGGATCAAGCAGAACTACAACCCAGGTCTTCCTATATTAAGTCCAGGGTTTTGTCGACTATGAATTCCATATCAGAATCCAGAAGCTGAGAACTGGAAGCAATTTTAGAAATCAACAAATCCAGCCTTCTTCATTCCTTCTTTTAGATACATATATATAAATCAGTGGGGTTCAGAAAGGTGAAAAGTCTTACTCAAGACCTCATTGCTCTATAGTGACATAAACAGGATTCTGTGGTCTCCTGGCTTCCCATGTTACTGTTTTGTTTTGTTTTTTTTCTGCAATTACTTACCTACTCTAAGTGTCAGTTTAATTTAATTGCATGAACAGCTATGGTTATTATCTTTTTTGTTGTTCCAAAAATGTCTTATGCTGTTTCTTCATAAACTGGAAAAGAACCAGTGACATGAGGTAGGGAGAGAAGAATCGGCAAGAGAGATCATTTCTGATGAAGCAGTATTTACCACTAATATAATTAGAATTGTGGGTATATGGTAATAACAAATGCAGAACCACATTTTGGTCAGTTTTATTATTGCTTTTCAATTCAAAAACAGTGTGCGTTTTTCTTCTTTTCCTGCACCAGGAATGGTAATTATAAAGTGTCAGTCTTTCCAGACTGGATTCTGAAAAACGCAAAAGGAATGAAAGAAGCAAACATGCCCAGGTAGAAGATGATGCCAAATATAAAATAATCTCCACTTTTCCTGTGAAGAGATACTTTGAATAAAAAGGTTTGGCCACCTTGATTATGTAATCTTTTAGGGATATAGATGAAATCATTAGCAACTCCATAAAAGTGGAGTTTGTTCATTTTTATATAAATATTTTAAATCACATATCTTGTAAAAATCGCATAAAATAAAAATTAGCATAGCAATTTCCAAATTTTGCTTATTTTTCCACTCCTACATTGCATGAAACTATTTATTTGAGATCTTCACAAGCAATCTTGATAGCACTGTCTTCATAATTCCCAGAATCATTTTCATGTCATTTAACAGTTTCTGGAGCATATAGCTTCTATGTCCTTCTTAATTATTTGCAAAATTGAATTTTTTTACCCTTTTGAGGATGCTATTTCCAGAAATTTTGTGGAAAACAGAGTAATTCCCATAAACTTTTGAATAGTGAGTTTTGCTTTATTTATTTATTTATTTTTTATTGTAAAGATGTGGGGTGCAATTCAGGATTAGGTACACAAACGTTGATTATGATTATGCAGCTACCCTTGTTGATGAGGTGTGCCCCTCCCTTTCCTGGCAGTTTCCCTCAACTGCCAATCCCACCCCCTCCTCCCCTGACAGTTTCCCACTACTATCAATTCCTTTCTTATAGTATTATGACAATTGCTAAAGGTCCACTTATGAGTGGGAGCATATGGTACTCTGTTCTTTGTTTCACTGCATATGACAGACTCTAAATCCATACAAGTTGCTGCGAAGTCCATGTGTTTATTCTTCTTTATGGCTGCATAACATTCCATTGTGTACATGTACCACATTTTTTAATCCAGTCTAGCTTCAATGGGCAGCATGATTGGTTCCATGATTTTGCTATTGTGAATAGAACTGTAACATACATGCATGTTCAGGTATCTTTATTGTAGAATGTTTTGCTTTTTTTAAAAAAAATGTATACTACAGTTGAATATTTTCAAGGAAAATTTTACCATATTGCCTTTTATTGCTGAGTCATGTTTCAAAGGATTATTTAGACAATATCTAGTCTTGAAATTGTGATATTAAATGCCATAAATAATTACTAAATCTGTGATTGCCATTGCCTCCTTTTTAAGCCAATCATAAGTGACCTCATTTTTGAGCATTTTGAGAGGGAAGCAGCAGCAACAATGCCACAGCAGAATGCTGGTGCTCAAAGTCTATTGAGCCTTATATTCTTTTGCTGCGGAGTAATACGTCTGTGCCCTTGATTAGGCAACTGCTGATCTTCCAGAATAAAATTCAAACCCCTACAGAGATAGTTTTTGTTGTTGTTGTTGTTGTTTTTGTTTTTTTTTTTTGAGTTGGAGTCTCACTCGGTCGCCCAGAATGGAGTGCAGCGGCCGCTCCCGGCCACTGCAGCCTCGCCTGCTGGGCTCTGGCGATCCTTCCGCCTCAGCCTTCCGAGTAGCCGGAATTACAGGCATGCGCTACCACGCCTGGCTGATTTTTTGATTTATTGTAGAGATGAGGTCTCGCTGCCCAGGCGGGTCTCGAACCCGCGGGCTCAGGCAATCCACTCACCTCAGCCTCCCAAAGGCGCGGGATTACAGGCTGAGCCACTGAGCCCGGCTCAGAGATGGTTTTACAAGGTGGATGACTCCCAACATCAATAAAACCACCAACACAACTTGGGCTCCTATCATCCATCCACACACAAGATAGTCTGCCCTGGAACCATGTTCCATGTGTCAGAATAACCAGGGCCATGCCTAAACCTGGACCAGCAGATATGTAGAATGTGGTTACATTCTTTTCTCAGACATTAGGTAATCAAATCTACTTTAATACCTTCGATTTTTCTGGCTTCACATTCAGGATGAAGCAGACAATCCAGATTTGGTCCTCTCTGAATTTGGTGTTTCTATGTGAGTACATATTCATTGACAGTTATTTTTCTGAGTTTTTAGATCTTCACTTCCTGGTAAGCCCTGTCAAAAACCCATTTCACACATTTGTAAATCCCCAATAATAAAAGAGAAAGTGAGCTTCATATCAATTTTCTTGAAGGGAGGCTGAACAAATTTTGCTGCAACAATCCGCCAGAGAACATTATGATCCAGAAGCTAGTTTTCAGGTCACTTATTTCCTTGAAAAATATATGTTATTTCCTTGAAATATGTATATTGCTATCAAGGACAACCACAAACTACACAGCCACTGCTTGAAGCTAATTTTCCTGTTTAAGGAAAACTTTGATTTGTGCAGCTTGCCAAGTAAATGAGATATAAGAATTATTTCTTGGATTATATTTTTCTTCCTTGAGAAAACAAAAGATCTCTCTGCTTTCATTGTAAAAGGATTACAAATAAATTTGATGAGAGCCTCAAAATCTGAACAAATGAATTGAAAGACATAAACCCAAATATATGTAAACTTAAGATTTTTATTCAGTGAAAACTTTGTTGATTAAATTATTTACTTGTAGTTGTTTAAAATACGTAGAGTATTAAAGTTTAAAAAATGAAGCAAGATAATCCTGGCTTTTACCGCAATAGCACCTTAGATAAATCATTTAAACTTGCTAGATCTATTTTCTTTTTTTTTAAATCAATATTTTTTATTATGATATTGTGGGGTACAGTTAAGGGTTAGGTATACAAATATGCTTCATTCAGGCCCTTGTATATAACACGTGTAGATAACACGTGTCTTGTAGATAATACGTGTTGTAGATAACACGTGTCTCCCCATCTCCAGACAGATGTTTACTACCATTAGTCCCATCCTTCCCCCCCATAGTTTCCCACCACTGTCAGTCATTTTCTTTTCTTTTTTTTTTTTTGAGTTGGAGTCTCACTCTGTCGCCCAGACTGGAGTGCAGTGGCCGCTTCCGGCCACCACAGCCTCGCCTGCTGGGCTCCGGGGATCCTTCTGCCTCAGCCTTCCGAGTAGCCGGAATTACAGGCGTGCGCTACCACGCCCGGCTGATTTTTTTATTTATTGTAGAGATGAGGTCTCGCTGCCCAGGCGGGTCTCAAACTCGCGGGCTCAGGCAATCCACTCACCTCAGCCTCCCAAAGGCGCGGGATTACAAGCTGAGCCACCGTGCCCGGCCCAGTCATTTTCTTATGGTAGTGTGTTGGATGATCAAGGTCCCCTATATGAATGAGAACATGTGATACTCAGATCTTTGTTTCTGCGAGAGGTCACTCAGTATTATAAACTCTAGTTCCATTCAGGTTGCTGCGAAATTCATGATTTTGTTCTTTTTTTATGGCTGCATAGTATTCCATCGTGTATATGTACCACATTTTTTTAATCCAGTCCTCTTTTGATGGACAGCATGGTTGGTTCCAGGTTCTTGATGTTGTGAACAATGCTGCAATAAACATTCGTGTGCAGGTTCTTTTTTATAGAGTGATTTGAGTTCTTCAGGGTATATTCCTAGTAGGGGGATTGCAGGGTCATATGGAAGGTTGATGTTTAGAGCTTTTAGGAATCGCCACACTGCTTTCCACAGAGGTTGCACTAGTTTACACTCCCACCAACAGTGTAGAAGGGTTCCCTTTTCGCCACACCCTCTCCAACAACTGTTATTTTTTGAGTTATTGATAATTGCCATTCTGACTGGAATTAGATGGTATCTCAGTGTGGTTTTGATTTGCATCTCCCTGATGATTAGTACTTTGAGCATTTCTTCATGTGTCTGTTGGCTGCTTGGATGTCTTCCTTTGTGAAGTGTCTGTTCATATCTTTTACCCATTTTATAATGGGGTTTTTGTTTTTTCTTTTCAGCATGTTTGAGTTTCTTGTAGATCCAAGATGTTAAGCCTCTGTCAGACCTGGAGTTGGCAAATACTTTTTCCCAGTCTATAGGCTGTCTCCCTACTCTCTTGATGGTTTCTTTGGCTTTGCAGAAGCTTGTCAGTTTAATGAGGTCCCACTTGTCTATCTTATTCCTTATGCCTGTGGGTTTCAGGTTTTGTTCAGGAATTGGATGCCAGTTCCAATTTCCATGAGAGTATGTCCTTCCTTTTCTAAGGTTCTTATGGTTTGAAGTTTTACATTTAGGTCTCTGATCCATTTGGAGTTAATTTTTGTGTATGGGGATAGATAGGGGTCCTGTTTCAATCTTCTGCATGTGGTCACCCAGTTTTCCCAGCACCAGTTACTGAATAGGTTTTCCTCTCCCCATTGGTAGGTGGTGGAGGCTTTGTCGAAGATGATTTGATTGAGAAATTGAGGTTTTGCTTCTGGAATCTCAATTCTATTCCATTGATCTATATGCCTGTTCCTATACCAATATCAAGCTTTTTTGATGATTGTAAACTTTATAGTAAAGTTTGAAGTTTGGTAATGTGATACCACCTGCTTTGTTTTTTTTTTTGTTTTGTTTTTTTGCTGAGGATTGTTCTGGCTATTCTTGGTCGTTTGTGTTTCCATCTGAATTCCTGTGTTGTTTTTTCTAGGTCTGAGAAGAATGTTGCTGGTAATTTGATAGGTATTGCATTGAATCTGTAGATTGCCTTAGGTAAGATGGACATCTTCACAATGTTGATTCTTCCAATCCTTGAGCATGGGATATTTTTCCACTTGTTTGTGTCAACTTTGATTTCTTTGAGCAGGGTCTTATAGTTTTCATTGTAAAGGTCTTTCATTCTCTGGTTAGGAAAATGCCAAGGTATTTCTTTTTTTTTTTTTTTGTGGCTATTGTGAATGGTATTGTACTTTTTATTTGGGTTTCTGTTTGTTTATTACTGGTGTAAAGAAATATGATTGTCTTTTGCACATTTATTTTATATCCTGAGAATTTGCCAAAGGCCTTTATCAGTGTAAGGAGGTTTTTACAGATTCTCTTGGGTTTTCAAGGTACACGATCATGTCATCTGCAAAGAGAGATAATTTGGCTTCCTCTTTTCCTATTTGGATACCCCTGATTGCCTTCTCTTCTCTGATTGCTCTAGCCAGGATTTCCAATACTATATTGAACAGGAGGGGTGAGAGTGGGCATCTTTGTCTTGTTCCAGTTTTTGGGGGAATTGGTTCCAATTTTTGTCTGTTTAGGAGTATGCTGGATGTGGGTTTCTCATAGATGACTTTTACTACTTTGAGGTATGTTCCCTGTATGCCTAGATGTTCAAGGGTTTTTATCAAGAAGGGGTGCTGGATTTTATCAAAAGCTTTTTCTGTAGATCTATTTTCTTAATGGTAAATGGGATAGTTAAATCTCAGGTGTCTATAAAATTGCATGAAGATGACATTTGAAAAAGGTACTTGAAAAATAGATTTGGATCAGCTACCTGTCCAGGAACTTATATTTAGAATACATAAATCTTCTTTAAAAATCAGCAAAAAGGAAAGACAGTCCAATCAAAAAAAAAAAATATGGGCAAAAGACATGAAAAGACTCTTGTTTTAAAAATGGCATCCAAATAGCCAATAAGCAAATGAAAAGATGTTCAACACCTTTGGTCATAGAAATAAAACCAAAATATGATAATACTACAACATATCAGGATACTGTTATTAAAAAATTACCAAATGTCAGCAAAGACATGAAGTAATTGGAACTCACACACCACTAATGGGAATGTGCAACAGCACAGCACTTTGTAAAACTATCTGGCAGTATCTGCTAAAGCTGAACATATGTCAGCCCTACAATCCACCAGTTCCACTCCTGTGCATGTTCCCAACAATATGAATTCTATATACTATGATGTGGGACACATGTCATTATACATTTTTCAAAACTCATAGGCAGTACAAAACCAAGAAAGAATTATAAACTGTGGACTTTGGGTGACAATGATACGTCATTGTAGGTTCATTGACTGTGACAAATCTGCCAATTTGCCACTTTGCTATATGAGTCGGGGGTATATGGGAACCCTGTATTTTCTGCTCAGTTTTTCTGTGACTCTAAAACTACTCTAAAATGTAAAATCTATTTAAGAAAAAAATAAATGGAAAATGAATAAGTGAAGTATCACTGACTAATAATATAATTGTGGGCACAAGGCTAAAGACAGAGTTTGCAAATGGTTGCCTAGGAATACACATTCAGAGACCACACACTTTCACAGAACAAGATGCAAAAAGCCTTACAAATCAGTAATCTTTAAAAAATATCTTTGTTTTACAGAAGATGAAATCAAAGAACCTAGAGTTACTTTCTGAAGATCACATAGACAAAAGGTGAGCACGGCACAGAAGTGTTTCATTCCTGCCTTTCACCTTGAGTGGCCCTGGACTGTTGACACAGTCCAGCATCACAAGGTCTTGGCTTGTCAAGAGTCTAAAGAATTAAACTTCAAAGGTCTGGCAGAGACTTAAGTTTGGTTCTATTAAGAATGAACTCATGTATTTCAAGCAAACTATTCTCAGGAAACTCTTCAGATCCCTTTCTCAAAATCACTTTAGATTTCAAAAATAAACTTTGTGCATTTTAAACAGAGCAAAATAAAGCTGTCAAAGGATCAAATAAGACAATGTATGAGAAAGAAAATATAAGGCATTATTGTGATTATATATCTTTCTTTATATAATACATTTCTGGCTCTAAGCTAGAAAGTGAATAAGTAATTTTGATAATGTGATAATCATAAACTATGATTATCATAGTTTAGTTTAGTAACATATAATTTTATGAGACTCCATGTATTATGGTTTAAGAAAAATGAAATGAGAAAAGTGTTTTTGCTCCTGGTAGAGGCTATGACCCAATATTCCTTTTTTAAAAAATAATTTTACAAGAGAAATTTTACATTTCTTTTTCTCTAAATGGAAAGAAAAGATAGTTTAAAATTATATATATGCGTGTGTATATCTATATATATATATATATAGATATAGATATAGATATATAACATTTTATTTAACTTTAGTAAGATGTCACACTTTAAATTATGGTCTTAGAGAAATTTACAGTTTATTTGTTATAAACACCATCTGTCTAATTCAGTATTTCCCTTATTAATAAGAAACCTTGTAAAATGTCATCAACAAATCTGAAAACTTAGATGAAATATAGAATTCCTAGGAAAATATAATTTACTAAATTGACTTTCAAAAAGCATATGAACATACATAGAACTATTAAAGATGGAATCAGTGAAATTTTCCTACAAAGAAAAATAGTAAGCCCAGAGGATTTTATAGACAATGAACAGATTATTCTAATTTGATACAAACTCTTGATTTCTGTCAAGCTGACACAAACCTTATGTCAAGAACAGACAGAACAATAGAAGAAATTAAATATCATCAAACTCATTTACATAGGTATTAAAATCCAAAACAAAACATTAGAAAACCAAATGCAATCAATAGTCCACAAAACATGATCAAGTCAGAATGAACTAGGATTGCAATGAAAGCTTAACAATAGAAAATCTATTGGTGTTATTCACCATATTAGCAAAATTAAGGGATAAATCACATAAGCATATTTGTAGACAAAAAACTCAATGAAATTCAACATTATATTACTGATAAAACTTTACACAGTGAAACAAGAATTTCTTCAACTTAATAAGTATAGCTTACAAAAAAATCCTATGGCAAACCTCGCACTTGGTGGTGAAAAACATTTAAATTATTGCCTAGAATTTAGTAACAAGTCTAAGAGACATTCCGTCACCTTTTCTATTCAATATTAATAGAAGTCCAACATAAAACAACAGAAAGAAACAAAAGCTATTAGACTTGGGAAAGAATTAACCACGCTGTTATTACTTGCAAAGATATGTCTACATGGAAAATTAAAATAGACATGAAATGGTTGTTGGAGAGAACTGACAAATGAGAATACGATTTGGAGATTAAAAAATAATGAACAAATAATAGGCAACAGAGGAATGTAAGTGCCACAAATTGAAGAATGTGATTAATTCAACCACCTGGCATTTAAAAATAGGTAAGTTATTTAAATAAATAAAAGAAGTTAGCAATGAGATCAGTGTCAGAAATCAACTGCATTTCTATATATCAACAACAGAAAAGCAGTCCATGTAATTTACAAGTAGATATTGTTTAGAATAGTAAGAGAAGAATACATTACAAAATATACAAAAAATTTGATTTAAAAATTATAAATCTTTATTGAAAAGCATTAAGACAATTTAAAATAAATGGAAATGCCATGTTTATTGATAGGTAAAATCTCCAAAGCCTTAAAGAGTTGCCACCCACAAAAGGAATCCCCAGATCTCAAACAATGGAGCCCAACAAGAACAACCTGTCCCTGATGACAGAAGTAGAATTCATACTATGGGTGGAAAAGACACTCAAGAAGATCCATGAGAAAGTGGACGCATAAATCACCCAGATCATAAAAACAGTGCAGGACCAAACTGAACTTTTGGAAATGAAAGATTCTCTCCTGGAATTTTAAAGCACAATGGCAAGGCTTAACAGCAGAAGCAACCAGGCAGAAGTAAAAATCTTAGAGATTGAGAACTAAACTACTAAACTAATCCAGTCTGACAAAAACAATAAGAAAATACATTTTTTAAATAAGCAAAGCCTATGAGAGGTATGGGATTATGTAATGCGATCAAATCTATAATTGATCAACTTCCCTGAGAGAGAAAGCGAAACTGAAGATACCCTGGAACAAGCCTTAAAAGATATCCAAGAAAATTTCTGCTATGTCACTAGAAAAGTAGTCATCTAAACACAAGCAATTCAAAGAACTCCTACACAAAAAAGTATATCCTGCATCTTTTTAACATCCTCATGTCATCTGAGAGGAAAGAAAATTTACATAAATTTCACAAGGGTAAAAAGGTGAAGGCAAAATATTTCAATCCCAAAGGGAGGCAATATTAGTATAATGATTAAGAGCATGGACTCTTAACTAGGGAACGTAAGTTCACTTCTTACTTCTGCTGTCTGCTAACTGTGTCTTTAAAAAGTTAAAAACCACTCTGGGCTTTAGTTTCACTACACTGTAAAGTGAGGATAAAAACAATTCCTACCTCACAGCGTTGTCCTGAGAATTAAATAAGTTAAAAGAAGAAAAGCACTTAGAGCTGTGCTTGACACAGAGTAAATGCTAACTACATATCAGCTATTGTTATTATTACAGGTTACCTGTGGATATCCTTGTTTACTAGATATAGATATGCATGAAGATAGGAGTAAGTCAAGGTTCTCCATCAGAAAACAACAGTGCAAGACACATTAGGCATGGCAGATTTCATTCCAAATCTGGCCTCTTGGGCAGAATCCTGCACATCTCATCTATTTGGGCTGCAATCCTCATCACATACATGCTATATGATGCTCTCTGTATAACAACCATTTGGCTCCTAACTAGTACCCCTCCTTCAAGACGTAGATCAGAGACTAGATCTTCTAGGAAAACTTTCATGACTGTCCTTCTCAAGATTTCTTCACTATATTCACCATCGCCACCACCGTATTCAGCAATGAGCTTCACTTGTATTCTCTGATAGTCTCAAGGGCATACTTCCATCACTGCTATTTTCATTTTACATTGGAATTATGTGTTTACATTTTGGTCTACCTGAGTAGATTATAATACCTTTGGGAAGCAGGCAGGCACAATGTTGTCTCCATATTTACATCTCTAATGCCTTTGACAGCACCAGGTTTATAGTTGGTTCAGATGTGAGATAACACAAAGGGAGCCTTCAACCTGGGTAATTGGTGATACTAGGAGTGGAAATAAGAAACAGAAGGGAATCAGTAGGCTTGCATGGGAGAGATAATGACTTTAGGTGAGGGCAAGGTTAATTGAAGATGTTGGCAGAACATTCATTGTGGGAAACATGGGTGTGAATTCAGGAAAAGTTAGGCTTAGAAAGACCAAATATGAGCCGGGCTCAGTGGCTCAGCCTGTAATCCAGCGCCTCTGGGAGGCTGAAGTGAGTGAATTGCCTGAGCCCATGGGTTCGAGACCCGCCTGGGCAGCGAGACCTCATCTCTACAATAAATCAAAAAATCAGCCGGGAGTGGTAGCGCATGCCTGTAATTCCAGCTACTTGGAAGGCTGAGGAGGAAGGATCGCCGGAGCCCAGCAGGTTGAGGCTGCGGTGGCTGGGAGCGGCCACTGCACTCCAGTCTGGGTGACAGAGTGAGACTCCAATTCAAAAAAAAAAAAAAAAAAGACCAAATATGAATCTCCAAACATATGCGAGATTTGAAATCTTCAGAATGATGATTTTGTTGATAGAGAATATGGATGAGTAGAAAAGACAAGAAAATAATTTTAGAAAATGTCTACATTCAAAAGAAATTGGATAAGAACAAGAAGGACAAGAATCACAGAAGAGAAAACCAGAGATATATGATGTCTCACCCTGAAGAGTGGTGAGATTAAAGGAAGGGTCACCAGTAGCAAAGAGTCATTTATTAATTGAACAAATATTAATTGAGCAAAAAATCTAAGCTAAATATTTACCAAGTGATGGGATAAAATGATTGCAAGGTGTCTGGTCTCATGACAAGCAAGGTAGAAAGAAGAGTGGATGAAGAATTGAATTAAAAGATATGATAGGTTTTTAAAAACTAGGTTGCAGTAATGAGTCATAAATAAGAGATGAGAAATGGTCAACAACAAAGGAAATAGTCGACAACAAAGCATAGTACTGGTTTAAAAAATGGACACAGATTAATGGAACAGGATAGATAATTCTGAAATAAAACCATAGACCTTCAATGAACTCATCTTTGACAAAGTCAACAAATGCAAACATTGGGGATAGAAAACCATATTTAGCAAATAGTGCTGGGAAAACTAGCTAACCACATGCAGAAGAATAAAACTGGACTCCTACCTATCACCACATACAAAAATTAACTAAAAATGGATCAAGGACTTAAATGTGAAACTTCAAACTGTAAGATCATATAAGAGAAATTAGGAAACACCCTCCTGGATATCAGCCTAGGCAATAAATTCATGGCTAAGTCCTCAAAAGCAAATGCATCAAAATATAAAACTGACAGATTGGTTTTTACAAACTAAAAAGATTTGCAAAGCAAAAGAAACCATCAAGAGAGTAAAGAAAAACCCACAGAATGGGAAAAATATTTGCAAGTTATGCACCTGACAAAGGCCTAACATCCAGGATCTACAGGGAACTAAAACAAATTGACAGGAAAAAAACAAATGAGTAACTCCATTAAAAAGTAGGCAAAGGGCATGAACAGATACTTCTCAAAGAAAGACATACAAGCAGCCAGCAAATATATGAAAACATTTTCAGCTTCACTAATCATCAGAGAAAGGTAAATCGAATCTACAATGAGATTTGTACCTCATATCTCATTTGTACCTCAATCTCATACTGGTCAACATGGCTATCCTTAAGAAGTCAAAAAATAGCCAGACTCGGTGGCTCAGCCTGTAATCCCGTGCCTTTGGGAGGCTGAGCTGAGTGGATTGCCTGAGTCTGCGGGTTTGAGACCCGCCTGGGCAAATTGGCAAGGCCTCATCTCAACAATAAATCAAAAAATTAGCCAGGTGTGGTAGCGTGCACCTGTAGTTCCAGCTACTTGGAAGGCTGAGGCGGAAGGATCACCAGAGCCCAGCAGGTTGAGGCTGTGGTGACCAGGAGCGGCCACTGCACTCCAGTCTGAGTGACAGAGTGAGACTCCAACTCAAAAAAAAAAAAAAAGAGAGAAGTCAAAAAATAACAGGTGTTGGTGAAGCTGCCGAGAAAAGGGATCACTTCTACACTGTTGATGGGAATGCAGGTTAGTTCAACCTTTGTGGAAAGCAGTGTGGCATTTTCTCAAGAAACTAAAAATTGAGCTACCATATGACCCAGCAATTCTATTTCTGAAAATAAATCTCCAAAGGAACATAAATTGCATCACCCAAAAGACACCAGTACACATACATTCATTACAGCACTATTCACAATGCAAAAACATAGAACCAATCCAGTGTCCATGGGAAGTGGACTAGATAAAGAATATGTGGCACAGTGGAATACTATGCAGCCCCAAGGAAGAACAAAATCAAGTCCTTTGCAGTACCATTGGTACAGCTGAAGTCCAAATGAACTATCACAGAAACAGAAAACTGAATACTGCATGTTCTCACTCAGAAGTGGGCCCTAAACAATGGGCACATGAGCACAAAGGTGGAAACATTAGCACTGCTAATCGGGGGAGAAGGGAAGGAGGGATATGGGAGACACAACCACCCATTGGGTACCATGTCTACAACCAAGGTGAGAGAGGGTTCACTAGAAGCCCAAACCTCACCTACATGTAACTTACCTATGTAGCAAATCTTCACATGTACCCCCACAACTCTACAATAAATAAAATAAATCATATGTTAAAATTTTAAAAAACAAAAAATACAAAGGGTTTCTCATGAAACATAAGTTGACTACAAAATTTATACTGACCTACAAAATGTCAGAACTAGACAAGACACTTCAAAAGAAATGTAAGTTGGAAGTGCAGGCAATTTATTCTCTCAGATACAAAACTTATTTTAAAGTTATAGTAATTCAGACTGTGTAGGATTGTGTTGTGGATAGATAAAGAGAACAATTGACTAGAATAGAAAGTCCAGAAACAGATCCACACGTACATGGAAACTCAAACTATGATAGAGTTGGCATTGCAGATCATTCAATAACAGGTACTCAGATGACTGGTTATCCATATGGAAAAAGATAAAATTGTATTCCCTACACATAAAGTAGTCATTGCTAAATGGTATTATTTATAAGAGAAAAATGTAAAACTTTTAGAAGAAAACGTAAGTGAACATATTTCAACTTTAGTGGAAAATAATTTTTTAAGCATGATGCAAAAATGCCTCCCTAAAAGAAACAATTGATAAACGTTATTACAGTAAATGAGTCTACTTTTTTTAAAAGTGGGCTTTCTTTTAGAGCAGTTTTAGGTGCATGTTAAAATTGATAAACGTGACTACAGTAAAATCAAAATTTTTGTTTATCAAAAGACAACATATAAAGGATGTTAAAAAGCCACAAGCAGACAACTTTTGAAGCAAATATTATCTATAAAAGAATATTATCAGCCTAATAATGATTAAAATTAATAACCAAATCTTTCACAAAAAGGAAACACAAATGACCCATAATTATAGGAAAACACATTTAACTTAATTAACAAGCAGGAAAGCACAAATTACATTCACAAGATTAGCAAAACTACAGTGTAGAGCAATAGTAACTTTCATATGCAGAGAATGTGTAATTGATATAACCATTTGGAAAACAATACAGCATAATCTTGTAAAGTTGAACAGATACTTAGCCTAATAACCCTAATGATCATTCTTAGGTATGTACTGTAGGAAAATGCTTGTACATGTGTATACAGAGACATATACAGGAATGTTTGCAGCAGAAAATGTCCTTGAACAAAACAATTGGGTGTTTCACAATTGGATATTATGTTGCAAAGAATATGAATAAACTAAACTTACAAACATCAACCCATGGAAATCTTCAATATGTTGAGTATGAAAGCAGATCCTCGAGTACAAATAATATAATTCCACTTTTTAAAAAGTGGACTTTCTTTTAAAGCAGTTTTAGGTGCATGGTAAAATTGAACAGAAAGTACAACCTCCCTCTGCTCCCTGCACACGGTGTGCTCCACTATCAACACTCTGCACCAGAGTAATGCATTTGTTACAATTTATGTGACTACACTGACACCATTAATAACCCAAAATCCACAGTTTACATTGTGGGTTTGAAAATTTTATGGGTTTTTACAAATGTATCATGACATGTATCCACCATTGTAGTATCATACAGAGTATTTTCAATGCCCTAAAATTCTCAGTGTTCTGCCTGTGAATCTCTCCCTTCCACCAACCCCTAGCAACCACTAGTATTTTTACTGTCTCCAGAGTTTTGCCCTTTCCAGAATGTCATATGGTTGGAATCGTACAAGGTGTAGCCTTTTGATTGGTTGCTTTTATTTAGTAATATACTTTTAAGATTCCTCTATGTCTTTTCATGACTTGGTAGTTCATTTCCCTTTAGCATTGTCAATATTCCATTGTCTAAATGCATCACTGTTTAGTCATTTACTTACCAAAGGATAACTTAGTTGCTTCAAAATTCTTGCAATTATGAATAAAGCTGCTATAAACATCTGTGTACAGGTTTTTTATGTGTGTGAACATAAGTTTTCAACTTCTTTGGGGGAAACACCAAGGTGCAAAATTGCTGGATCACATGTTTATGAGCATGTTTCATTTTGTAAGAAACTGCCAAACTGTCTTCCAAAGTGACTGTCCTGTTTTGCATTTCCACTAGTAGTGAATAAGAGTTCCTGTTGCTCCAAAACTTTACCAAAATTTGGTGTTGTAAGTGTTCTTGATTTTGGCCACTTTAACGGGACAAAATCAAGTGAAACTACTAAATTGTATAGTATTTCTATTTCTTTTTGAGTATTCTCCCTACTGTTTTCCTTAATGATTGTAATAATTGTATTCCCACCAACAGTGTACAAGTTCCCTTTTCTCTGCATCCTCACCACCAGCATCTGTTATTTGTGTATGGGTGTGTGTGTGTGTGTGTGTGTGTGTGTGTGTGTGTGTGTGTGTGTGTTTAATAACAGTCATTCTAACCGGGGTAAGATGATATCTCTGTATGGTTTTGACTTGCATTTCTCTTATGATTAGTGATGTTGAGCATTTTTTTCATATGCCCATTGGCTAGTTTTACTGTTCAGTTATTTGAGTTAATTATATATTCTGGATATTAGTCCCTTGTCAGATGAATCATTTGCAAATATCTTCCCCCATTCAACAAGTCTTCTCCTTGTTCTGTTGATTGTTTTATTTGCTGTGTAAAAGCTTCTTAGTTTAATATAGTCTTGTTTGTCTACTTTTATTTTTGTTGTCTGTGCTTTTGAGGTCTTGGCCTTAAAATTTTTGCCTCAGTCAATGTCCCAAAGTGTTTTCCTTAGGTTATCTTCTAGTAGTTTTATGTTTTAATTCTTACATTTAATTCTTTATCTTGGGTAAATTTTTGTATATGGTGAGAGATGGAGGTTCAGTTTCATTCTTCTGCATATGAATGAATATTTGATTCTCCTCTGGATTTTGAAGCAAGTATCCTTTCCCCAATGTATATTCTTGGTATCTTTGTTGAAAATCAATTGGCGATAAATACATGGATTTGTTTCTGGGTTTTCTGTTTTGTTCCATTAGTCTATATGTCTATCTTATACCAATATAAATGCTGTTTTGGTTACTATAGTCTTGTAATATATTTTGAAGTCAGGTAGTATGATGCCTCCAGTTTTGTTTTTCTTGCTCAGGATTGCTTTGGCTACTTTGACTCTTTTTGGTCCCATATAAATTTTAGGATCTTTTTTTCTGTCTATGAAAAATAAAGTTGGTATTTTGAAAGGAATTGTATTGAATCTGTAGATTGTTCTGGGTAGTATGATCATTTAGCAATATTGGCTGGGCACAGTGGCTCATGCCTGTAATCCCAGCACTTTAGGAGGCCAAGGCAGGTGGATTGCTTGAGTCTAGGTTTTTGAGACCAGCCTGAGCAAGACAGAGAGACCTTGTCTCTACAAAAAAATAAAATAAATAGCCAGGTGTGGTGGCACATGCCTTTAGTCCCAGCTACTTGGGAGGCTGAGGTAGAAGGATTGCCTGAACCCAGAAAGTTGAAACTGTGGTGAGCCATGATTTTGCCACAGCACTCCAGCCTGGATGACAGAGTGAGACTTTAATTCAAAAAGAAAATTAGTTCTTCTGATCCACAAGCATGAGATGTCTTTCCATTTGTTTGTGTCTTCTTCAATTATCAGTATTTTGTAGTTTTTCTTATAGAGATCTTTCACCTCCTTCATTAAATTTATTTCTGGGTATTTTATTTTTTATAGTTATTACAAAATTGATTGCTTTTTTCTTTTCCAGCTCGTGCCTTATTGGTGTAGAGAAACACTACTGATTTTTATATGTTAATTTTGTACCTTGCAACTTTACTGAATTTATTGATTAGTTATAAGAGTTTTTGGTAGCCGGGCTCAGTGGCTCAGCCTGTAATCCGCGCCTTTGGGAGGCTGAGCTGAGTGGATTGCCTGAGCCCACGGATTCGAGACCCGCCTGGGCAGTGAGAGCTCATCTCTACAATAAATCAAAAAATCAGCCAGGCATGGTAGCGCGTGCCTGTAATTCCGGCTACTTGGAAGGCTGAGGCGGAAGGATCGCCAGAGCCCAGCAGGTCGAGGCTGCGGTGGCCAGGAGCAGCCACTGCACTCCAGTCTGGACGACAGAGTGGGACTCCAACTCAAAAAAAAGAGTTTCTGGTGAAGTCTTTAGGTTTTTTTCTAGATAGAAGATTATATTTTCAACAAACAGGGATAACTGGAATTCAACTTTTCCAACACGATGCTTTTTATTTATTTCTCTTTCATGATTGTTCTGGATAGGATTTCCAGTACTATGTTGAATAGGAATGGTAAGAGTGAGGATCACTATCTTTTTTCTGTTATTAGAGGAAAGGCTTTCGCCTTCTCTCCATTCTATATGATATTAACTGTGAGTTTGCCTTTATTATGCCCTATTTATGTTGGGGTATGTTGCTTCTATGACTGATTTGTTGAGAGTATTATCATTAAGAGGTGTTGAATTCTATCAAGAGCTTATTCTACATCTATTGAGATGATCATGTTTTTGTCCTCATTCTGTTGATGCAATGTATCATATTTATTGATTTGCATGTGTTAAACCATCCTTCTATCTCTGGGATAAATCACACTTGATCATGGTGTATTGTTCATATGTAGTTAGGTTTTGTTTCTTAGCATTTTGTTGATAACTTTGCATATATGTTCATCAGGAAAATTGGCCTGTAGTTTTTTTTTTTATCTGTTGCTTCTTTATCTGGTTTTGACATAAGGGTAATGCTGTTCTCATAGAATGAGTTAGGGAAAGTTCCTCCTCTTCAGTTTTGTGAAATAGTTTGAGGAGAATTAGTGTTAGTTCTTATTTGAAAGTATGTAGAATTCAGCAGTGAATCCATCTGGTCCTGAACTTTTTTTGGTTGGGAGACTTTTCATTGCTGATTCAATTTCATTACTCATTCTTTGTCTGTTCAAGTTTTCTATTTATTCCTGATTCATTCTTGACAGGTTGTATGTGCCCAGGAATTTATCCATTTCCTCTAAGTTTTCCAGTTTGTTAGTGTATAGTTGTTCATAATAGTCTTGATAATCTTTTGTATTTCTGAGGTACCAGTTGTAATGTCAGCTTTCTCATTTCTGGTTTTGCTTATTTGGGTCTTCTCTTTTGTTTTTCTTTTTAGATTATCAAGTGTTTTACTAATTTTACCTTCTAAAAAAAACTTTTCATTTCATTGCTCGTTTGTATTTTTTTTTGTAATCTTTATATTGTTTAGTTCAGTTCTAATCTTTATTCTTTCCTTCTATTAATTTTGCATTTGGTTTGTTCTTGGTTTTCTATTTCCTTGAGGTGCATTAGATTATTTGGATTTTTTCTTTTTTTTTTTACTATTTTGATGTAGGTATTTATTGTTATAAACGTCCTCTTAGATCTGCTTTTGCTATATCCCGTAGGAGGGCAAGTGGGTGAGTTCTCAAGTCCCTGGGCAGTGGGAATGGTGTGGGCTATGACATTAGCAGTTGCTGGGCAACCCTCTGAGGCCTAAATGGTTCACACTGGTGTTGGCAGTGGCTGCAATGGGCAAGATGAGCCTGTAGTTGTCTTTATGTTTTTCATATTTCTTGTGTCTTTATGTTGATATATGTGCATCTGGTATAACAGTTGCTTCTTCCTATTTTCAAATTTGCTTTTGCAGGGAAGGACTTTTTCCTGAAGATGTACCTATGGTGTTGATTGTGTAGGCCACTTTGGCTTTGATTCTGGGTGCATGCAGGATTCTAGTTTTGTATGATTTATTTGACTGTAAATAATGTCACTGGTGTTGGTGATTCCTCAGCAGCTTAAGGTGCTATTGTCAGTGAAGGCTGTAGTGAAGTTTGGCTGGGGTCTGGGATGCCAGGTGGGCCAGTCTTGGGACCATTGTGGTGGCAATGACAGACTGAGCATGGCTGTCTTTATACCCAAGAGTGGTGTACCCTGGCACTGGTGTTAGCATATTCAGGCAGGCTGATTCTTGGGGCTCTAGGTGGCTTGCTCATATCCTGGGGATTGGCAGTAGTGAGACAGAGAGGTAGACAGGTTTTCTTTTTTTTTTTTTTTGAGTTGGAGTCTCACTCTGTCACCCAGACTGGAGTGTGGCCACCGCAGCCTCGACCTGCTGGGCTCCGGCGATCCTTCCACCTCAGCCTTCCAAGTAGCTGAAACTGCAGGCGTGCGCTACCACACGCGGCTGATTTTTTGATTTATTGTAGAGATGAGGTCTTGCTGCCCAGGCGGGTCTCAAACCCGCAGGCTCAGGCAATCCACTCACCTCAGCTTCCCAAAGGCGCGGAATTACAGGCTGAGCCAGCAAGCCCGGCTAGACAGATTTTCAAGTTCCTGGACAGTGGGTACGGTATGGGCCATGGAATTAGCCATGGTTGGGCAGCCCAAGTGGTCCACGCTGGTGTTGGCAATGGCTGGAATGAGCTAGGTAGTCCCATCCTCATGCCTGCTGCTGGTACACATTGGTGGGTGCCAGCTGTGGTGGTGGTGGCAGATTGGGTGGGCCCAACCTCAGACTACAGGAGGAGTGATCAAGTGGCAATGATGGTGGAATGGCTGAACCATCCCCAGGCCATGGATGTCCTGCTTAGGTCCTGTAGGGAACAGAGCTGGGCTGGGTGGACACTGGTCCTTAGACTGCCTGCCGTGCTTTTAGGTGCTGGCTGTGGTAGGCAGAGATGGGTTGATTCCCAGGCCACCAGCAGAATGCTCACATGGGAGCTATAGCAGCAAAACTGCAGACCTGTTACTGGCGAGAGCAAGGTTATCATCTGTGGGAACAGCCATAAGGAGGTGGCTGGGGGCGCACACACTTCACTCAGGCCTGGGCTCCACTACCACCCACAACAGCAGTGGCTGTTGGCAGTGGAATTTGCCCTTGGGCCGCATGAAAATGCAACTGCCCCTCTGCTGTGGGGGATAAGGTCACTCCCAGTAGCTCCTGCCCCAGTAACAATGGCTGTAGGCAGAAATGTCAGTGAAGTTCCAGGTATGTGGCGATGCAGGGGCTGTTGGACCCCAGGGCAGAATACAGTCTGATGAAGGCTGGCTCTCAGAATGGTGCCATACTACAACATCCGAGGATTTGTGGAGCTTACCATGAGCTTCCTCACTGGAGCCATGCCGCTGTGGTCTCCAGGCAACTCCCTATGTTAGTCTCAGGGCCCATGAGGGCAGGGGGGCTCTTCTATGACCAGAATTTTAGGACTCTGCAGTGGGAATGTGGATCACTGGAGATCTATCACTCTTTTCCTGCGTGGGAGCATCTTTAGGCTCCCAGCCAACCTGCTGGGCAGGCTGCTTCATTTCCCTCTCCTTGCTTGCTTTCCATGCTTCCATTTCTCTGTTGAATTCCAGTGTTCTCTCCTAGATGACTATTCTACATTTGATTATCTCTTCCCTCTTTTGGCTCCTCTCCCCTTGCCTTGATTCCTTAGACATGTCTTGCTATTCTTAGCTGTTCGGTATTCCACGTAAGTCTTTAAATTCTTATTGGGATTTAGAATTGGAATTGTATGACTTTAAAGATAAATCTGAGAAAAATTGGCATCTTGATAGAATCATCTTTCTCATCACTGAATTATTTTCTAATCATCCTAAAATCGCTTATGTGTATATTTCCAGTTTCATATTGATTCTGTTCTAAATTATTTGAGAGGTAGTGTATTCTTTGACCCTCTCCAGAAATTTTATACAATCCAGAATTAGTTGCTCATATATCTTTGGATAGTGAACTTTTCTGGGTTTTGTTGTTTGTTTAATTTTCTATTGTTGCTAAATACATTTGATGGAAAGAAATCACTATATTGCTTTTTAAAATAGTCTTTTAAAAGATTATCTAAGCCAATATCCAACCTTGGAATTATAAAATATTGTGCATTCCTAACTACAAATATGGTATGTCTCTATATTTATTTAAGTCATTCTGAGTCATTCTAATTACCTCTCAGTAAAGGTTTACAATTTTCTCTATAGAAGTCAAACACATTTTATGTTAGGTTAATTCCTAGATATACTATATATTTGTGTTCTTACTTCCTTTGCAGTTCTAACTACTCTTTGCTAGTGTGCCACACTTTCTGTTTGTAATACCAGTATGTTTCAATTAGGTATATCACCACAACACAAATACATATTATTAATCAACATTATATGAATTAAATAATCAGAATCAGAAAAGATATTTTTGAATTATTATTCTGTTCTAGGTATTGAACTAGAAACTCTACACATTATTTCTTTTTACATGTATTAATCTTTTTCAAACAGTGTGAAGGGGAGATTCTGTGTGTGTATTGTTTGTGTGTGTGTGTGTGTGTGTGTGTGTGTGTGTGTGTGTGTGTGTAAGAACACAACATGAATTCTTCCCTTTTAACAAAATTTTATGTATACAATACATATATTATTAACTATAGGCACAATGTTGTATAGCAGATCTCTAGAGTTTAATCATCTTGCATAACTGAAACCTTATACTACTGAAAATAACTTCCCATTTACCCCTCCCACAAGCCTCTGTTAACCACCATTCTACTCTGCTTCTAAGCATTATCACCCATATTTTCCCTTCTATTAGTGGCTTATTTCGCTTAGCATAATGTCCTTAAAGTTCATCCATGCTGCTGCATATAGTGAAATTTCTTTCTTTTTTAAAGCTGAATAATATTCCATTGTATGTATATATACCACACTTTCTTTATCAATTCACCACATACATTTAGGTTATTTTCACATCTTGTCTCTTGTGCACAAGGGTGCAGTGAACATAGGAGCACAAATATTTTTTCAAGATCCTAATTCCAATTATTTTGGATAAATACCCAAGAGTAGAGTTGCTGTATCATATGGTAGTTCTACTTTTAATTTTTTTTTTTTAGGACCCTCCATACTGTTTTCCACAGTGGCTGCACCATTTTGCATTTCTTGAAAGGGTGAGCAAGGGCTCCGACTTCTCCACATACTCATCAACACTTGTTAGCTTTTAGGTTTATTATAATGACCCACCCAACATGTTTGAGGTGATAACTCATCGTGGTTTTTTTGTTTTTGTTTTTGTTTTGTTTTGTTTTTGAGTTGGAGTCTCACTCTGTCACCCAGACTGGAGTGCAGTGGCCGCTCCCGGCCACCGCAGCCTTGACCTGCTGGACTCTGGCGATCCTTCCGCCTCAGCCTTACAAGAAGCCGGAATTACAGGCGCGCGCTACCACACCCGACTGATTTTTTGATTTATTGTAGAGATGAGGTCTCGCTGCCCAGGCAGGTCTCGAACCCGCGGGCTCAGGCAATCCACTCACCTCAGACTCCCAAAAGCGCGGGATTACAGGCTGAGCCACCGAGCCCGGCTCTCATTGTGGTTTTGATTTCATTTCCCTGAAGATCAGTCAGGTTGAGAATCTTTTTCTTTACCTATTAGCCATTTGTATGTCTTCTTTATAGAAATGTCTGTTCAAATCCTTTGCCCATTTTTTTATTAGGTTACTTGATTTTTTACTATTGAGTTGTGTGAGTTTTTAATGTACATTTTGGATGCTAACTCCTCAGATATATGGTTTACAAATATTTTCTTTCATTCTGTGGGTTGTCTTTTTACTCTTAATTCTTTTGCTATCTATATTTTTTGTTTGGCATAGTCCCACTTGTCTATTTTTCTTTTTTGTCTGTGCTATTAATATATCTAAGAAATTATTACCAAAACCAGTGTCATGAAGCTTTTCTCCCATATTTTCTTATAAGAGTTTTATAGTTTCAGGTCTAATATATAAGTCTGATCTATTTTGAGCTGACTTTTGTGTTTGGTGTAAGATAAGGGTTCAATTTTATTATTTAGACTATGCGTATTGAGTTTTTCTAATACCCTTCCCCGGTGAGTATTCTTGGAATCCTTGTGGAAGATTAGTTGATCATATATGTATGAATTTATTTCTGTGTTCTCTATTCTGTTCCATGGGGACCATAAGCCTGTCTTTATGCCAATTGCCAAGCCATTTTAATTATTGTAGCTTTGTAACATATATTGAAATCAGGAAGTATAATGCCTCCAGTTTTGTTCTTTCTCAAGATTGTTTTACTATTCAGGAACTTTGTGGTTATATGTGTATTTTAGGATCTTTTTATATTGCCATTGGGATTTGATAAGGATTGAGTTAAATCCGTAGATTGTTTTGGGTGGTATGAGCATTTGACAACATTAAATCTTCCAGTCTGTGAGCATGATATGTCTTTGCACTTATTAGTGTCTTATTTATTGTTTTGTACAGGTCTTTCACCTCCTAAGTAAACTCTATTCCTAAGCATTTTATCTTTTTTGATACTATTGTAAATGGGATTGTTTTTTCTTTGTTTAATTTCTAATAGTTTGTTGTTAGTATATAAAAACACAACTGATTTTGGTATATTGATTTTATATCCTGTAAATTTACTGATTTGTTTATCAATTCTAATAGCTTTCTTGTGGAGTCTTTAGGGTTTTCTACATTTAATATCATGTCACCTGCAAACAGAGCTAGTTTTACTTCTTTCTTTCGGATTTGGATGCCTTTTATTTATATTTTTTGCCTAAATGCTCTGGCTAAGACCTCCAATACTGTTGGGAATAGAAATGATGAGAGTCAGCATTCTTTTTTTATTCCCAACCTTAGAGGAAAAAGTTTCAACTTTTTTCCATTGAGTATGATATAAGCTATGGGTTTGTCATCTGTGGTTGTTTTTGTGTTGAACTATATTCCTTCTGTACCTAACCTTTTGACAGTTTTGTCATAAAAGAATGTTGAATTTTGTCAAGTGTTTTTTCTATGCCTATTAAAATTATTATGTGATTTTTAATTATCCATTCTGTTAATGTGGTATATTATGTTAATTGATTTGCATATGTTGAAACATCCTTGTATGCAATAAATAAATCCAACTTTGTCGTGGTGTATAATCTTTTTAGTGTGCTTTGAAAGGAACATTTTTATTCTGTTCATAGTTAAGGAAACTGAAGCTCACATGGCTAGATAATTTTTAACCAGTATCTGAAAATGGAAGGAAAGCATAAGAAAAGGAATATGAAGGAAGATAAGGAAAGGTGGGGAGAAGATGAGGGAAGACAGGAAAGGGAAAGAAGACACAAGATTACAGGGAACATAGAGAAGTTTAGGGAAACAGAGAGAGAAGTATAAAGGGAGGTAGACCGTTTCCTATATATCCTGTGGCGTTATCCCAGCTCATCCCTGCTGGAACTACCCGTCTACCACATAAGAAGCAAAAATCCATCTTTATGCCTCCACAGCCTTCTAGTCAGGCTTTTACTAATTAACTTAAATAATTCTTTCTTAAAGTATAAAACTATCAGTTTGTAAGCTTAACATTATTTGTGAATAAAACAGTTTAAAACAATAGTCAATATACTTCAGTAAAGAAGACCTTTGTTTGCAAGGAGTTGGCAACTCCCGGGATATTGTCAACCTCCAATTTTAAGCAAAACTGGTTGTCTTCTGGTCCTTTGGACTGCTTTCTGCCCCTTCCTTGTGTGGTTCCCTTGTTGCTACAGAACTAATTGTGTACATGGATTTTCTGGTCACTGCTCTGGGGTTCGTGAATGTTCTCCCCCTATTCTCACTCTCTTCTATTAAAACAAACCCTCTGTGTCTCATACTCAGAAGACCTTCCTCTCTGACAGTTAACAATAGCATAAAATGTATGTCTCCTTTAAAACAACATTAAGGGAAAAGTCTAATAAAAAAAAAAAAAACACGGGACGTATAGAAGCCAAGAAATATGATGAGTAAACAGGACTTTTGTTATATACCAAATCATACCACATCTGTACTCTCTACTTGTTAACAAAAGTTGTTTTTCTAGAACAATAAACATGTGTAAGGCAAAGAAAGACAACAGAGACTCTTTTTAGCATAATATCTCAAGGATTTAACACTGACAGGATTTCTTAATATAATAATGCATTATGCAATATTAGGAGCATAATTAGGAGACCTTAGTAAATCAAAGAAAGAAGACCAAGACTATCAGCATAATAAGACACTGGGTTTGTACTCTAAGAGGCACTCAGTCTTAGCAAGAGAACAGCTTACTTTCCTTGCATGTCACCTAAAAATTAGGCCAGGAAGCCATCTTTTTTTGTTATTCTCTCCTCCTACCTGTCACATCTGAAGCACCATTATCCCAGATGCTTCAGGGAAAAACAGAAACCCACTCAACAACTGACAGCTTAAGCCAAAGTCCAAGAGAATAAAGAAGCAGTACTTCATGAGTGACTGAGAGGGGGAGAGAGAGAGATAGAGACAGAGAGAGAGAGAGAGCACGCGAGCAGGGGGCAGGTGGATGGAAACACCCAGGGCCAGTGGTGGAGGCAAGGAAGAGAAGGCAGCGCCCATGTGGTTGATACTGGGTGTCTGCGCAACTGTAAGAAAAACAAAGAACTGTCTCACAGCACTCCCTACTTTTCTCAGATGTGCCTGATTATTTAATAGTGAGGCTTTCTGATAATGGACTATATCTTTTGCCCCTCTAAATATTAACAGTGTAGCTAAGAGGTTACCTAAATAAACATTTCCTTTGTAGATTACATAAGCAGGTCATCGCTGCTTTATGGTGCTACAAAGGTGAAAGATTTCATCTTGCTTCTTTGCCTTGTATGAGGTAAGGCTGAAAATCATGTTCTACTTATTTTTCTTCCTTGATCTTTTCTGCCACTTTTCAGATCAATAAAATAGAATGATGACTCACGACTTTCCTACAATAATTTATATCACAAGAGCTCTTAGGAATGACCCCATTCTACATAAGTGAACCTTCACCTTTGTGCCAACTCATTAGATTCATGTTTGTACATTCAACCATTAATTCAACAGATAATCACTGAGCATCCACTGAATGCCCTGCCCTGTGCTAAGGGTATGTCCTAAGTCTCTGTTCTTTCTATGCTCAGAAAACTTTCATAGCCTAATATTAAAATGAATCTTGGGGAAAAAATACAAGCTTAGTTCTGTATGTTATTATAGCTTCCCTAAAGAGATACTCCTATGATCCAAAGTAAAACTGATAAATAAACATGAATTCTATGATTTTGTAATGTATATTGCACCTTTCATTTTTGCCCTTTTGCTACTTTTTTTGCCAGGCTGAAATATTTATTTGAAAAATTGAAAACACAGATGCAATGTATTATACAAAGAAAGGTCTTAATACCATAATAAAAGTATTGTTGGAAGGAAACCAAAGCCAGTGGCTACCTGCTCTGGGAAGGTAAGCGCTCAGTGAAAAATGAAATCTATTTATAGGAACTATCCTAATGGAAAGTTGGGGGAAAGGTTAAAAACAGAATATAAACAAATGCAACCCTATCCCTGCAAACCTAAACGTGAAAGAGTTATAAGTTTGAGACAATTGCATTATCACCAAGATTTAAGCAAACCCCCTCCATTTGTCCCCTTTGAGTAGTAATCAGCTTAATTTAGGGCCTTCAAACCTGAGGTAGCTCAGGGTCACCTAAAAAACATGTCTGGAAAAATCTACTCTAAGAATTGGACCCAACACTCTAACCAATTGTTTCACATTGCTTTGGCTCCTGAGTGAGATGGTGCCATCACTGTGTGTTGCTGATCAGGTATTTGATCTGAACCTGGGAGACAAAGTAACTGAGCAGTAAACAGCTGACCTGGTTTGCTGTGTTGTTGATGGCTGGCAGGCCTGTGGTGGTGGTTTTCTACTATCTAGGCAGTGCAGTCTCTGGAGGACCAAAGATGGCAGAGAGAGGGCAAAACCAGCCTGCTTGGAAGGCCAATGCTGGGACTGAAGGCTTTCATTAACAGGAAGAATTTCTAGAGATCTGAAAAGGTGATAGAAGGTAGCAAGCCATTGGCCAGTTGTTAAAGACCAGGGAAAAGCAGAGCCAATAGACCCCTCTAGACCAAGAGAGAACTTCCCAGGTGCAAGTTGAGAACCAGTTCCCCTTCAGGAGTGAGAAGCCAAAGCAAATTCACCTGAATACAATGACATGCACTTGTGAACCTGTGTTACCTGGCATAAACCTTAATGTCTGACTTGGTAGCTCAAACAATTCCAGTAAAGAATACTCTAGACAGTAGTTCTTCCAGTCATTGGGCTAGGGACTCATACTCACTCAGGTGGGCTCCTAGCCATACTGTGCGGACTGCCCTTTTGCTACTCTATATTGTTAATAAAGTCTCTATTATTTTTAAATACAAAGATCCTACTGATATTTCTTACATCACAAAGAAAAAAATCATCTTACTAAGATCTTTCATTCTAGAAGCCCTTAAACATCCATATGTGAAAATATTGCTCTGGGGTTTCTTGCCTGTCTTATGAAAACAACACAGTAGCAACAGTTAAACTTTGTTTTGAATTTTGAAAGTTAAAACAAAAGTAACATTAAATTGCAACTCATCCAAACAAAGAAATAAAGACCAATACTTCTGTGTAACTATATGGAATACTTTGGTTATAAAAGACAGAAAACCACTATGACTACATTAAGTAACAAGTGGATTTATTATAAGGATATAGATATACTTAGAAGTGGGCTGAAAGTTGAAGACTCAGTCTCAAAAAAATAGGAAATAGGCAGCTCAGACAGAGTAGCAGGATGGAACTGACAGTCTCTCCAGCTGAAATGAGTGAACGCCAGCCATCCTCAGACCATTTCTTCTTCTGCTCACAAAATTCATATTCTAGCAGGAGCAGAAAGGGGACATCCAGCTGCTCTAGTTAAGATCCTTGAATGACATTCGCCAACCCAGTTCCAATGGGGCAGAGGAAAAGTGTTTGTTTCCTCTATTTGCTATAACAGATTGCCACAAACTATGTGACTTAAAGCAACAGAAATGTATTCTCTCACAGTTCTAGAGGCTAGAGGGTTCTCTGGACTAAAGGCAAAATGTGGGCAGGGCCATATTCCCTCAGGAGACTCCAGAAAAGAACCCCTTGCTGGCCTCTCCCAGCTTCTGGTGACTGCCAGTGTTCCTTTGGCTTGCAGTCATGTCACTCCAATCACCTCTTTTAGGGTTAAATCTCTTCCTGCCTTCCTCTTTTAAGAATGCATACAGTTCTATGAAGAATAATCCAGGATAATCTGTCATCTCAAGATGTTTAATTTAGTCCCATCTACCAAATTTCTTTTTGCCATATAATGAAGCATTCATAATTTCCAGAGATTAGCACCTAGATATCTTTGGAGGGACATTTTTCAGCCTACTACTGGCAAAAAGACTAGGTGCTGGCATCAAAAGAATAGAATAGCTAAAAATTGGAAGCAACCAAGATGCCCTTCAATAGGTAAATGGATAAACAAACATGGTACACGCAGACAGTGGAATATTATTCAGCAGTAAAAATAAGCAAGCCATCAAGCCCCCAAAAGACATTGACAAAACTTAAATGCATATTGTCAAGTGAAAGAAGCCAATTTGAAAGGGCTACATCTTATACAATTCCAATTATATAACATTCTGAAAAAGACAAAACATATGTAATGGAAAAAAAATCAGTGGTTGACAGGAGATTAGGTGATGGGGACAGGGAGGGGAATAATGAATAGATTGAAGCACAGGGGATTTTTAGGATGGTAAAACTATCTTGTATGGTGCTGTAATTGTGGATATGTGACATTAGACATTGTCAAAACCTATAGAACTATACAATATAAAGAGTGAACCCTGATATAAACTATGGACTTGAGTTAATAATAATATTTCAATATTGGTTCATCAACAAATGTACCATACAAATGCAAAATAGTGGCTGTGTGTGGTGGCTCATGCCTGTATAATCCCAGCACATTGGGAGGCAGAGGTGAGAGGATTGCCTGAGCCCACGAGTTTGAGACCAACCTGAGCAACTTGGTGAGACCACAACTCTACAATAAACCAAAAAATTAGCCAGGCGTGGTGGCTTGTACCTGTAGTTCCAGCTACTTGGAAGGCTGAGGTAGAAGGATCACCTGAGCCCAGCAGGTCGAGGCTGTGGTGGCTGTTAGCGTGCCACTGCACTCCAGCCTGGGCAACAGAGACTCCAACGCAAAAAAATAAAAAATTAAAACAAGACAAGTGCAAAAGATTATAATAGGGAAAACTGTGGGTGGAAGGAAGGAAGTATGTGGAAACGCTCTGTATTTTTTGTTCAGATTTTCTGTAAACCCAAAGCTACTCTAAATTGAAAAGTCTATTCGTTTTTTTTTAAGAATAGAACAAATGCTGAGCAGCCATGATAATAATAGTAATAATAATCTCAGATAAATGGATTCTTAAAAAATTGGATCCCATCACAGCATCCAACCTGAGTCTTTCCTTGATTCTTACAGGACAATGGACACAAATCACTGTATTTGTTATTATACAATACCATGAGAACAAAGATTGTTATGAATACCACAGCTCATATATATTCAAAATATACTATTAATTATAAAACATGAAATCATGTAAGTAGTGAACAAGCTGCCTTCTCCCAATCCTGATCTCATCCCCAAATATCAATGTGTGAGCAATTGAATGATGCAAATTTTACCTTCTTTTCCTTCCACAGCCTACCTCTTGTAGAAGTGTTAAATAAGAAAGGAGAAAAGGCCAAAAAGAAAAAAAATAGATGAAACAATGGATGAAAAACATGGGCTTGAAAAATCTACAAATTGTACCTTCATTTTTTTTTTTCTACTAAGAGTTGTGGGGTATATAGGAGGATTTGCTGCATAAGTAAACTGCATTCAGGTGAGGTTTGGGCTTCTAGCAAGCCCTCTGCCCCCTGGTAGTGGACATATGTACCTTCATTCTGAAAATTAATTGTCCTTTAAAAACCCACTTTGTTCCAACTCAATATCAGAGAGCTGAAAAAAAATTACTCTTTTGGTTTGCAAAGGAATCTGTAACCTGGATATATACAAAGAGGATCATGGCGCTAAGTGAAGTAGGTAGCTCATACCCACTGCTGGTCACTCCAGCAGCACTTCATCAGAAGCCAGAGAAGATGGAAAAGAGGTATGTGAAGGCACCAAAAAATAGGTTATTGAAATTAGGATAATTCTTTCCGGTAACAACTGATTGTATAAATCATATCTAATGATTAGTTTGTTCCAGCACATGAGTGGGGCTGTAACTTCAGCTGATATTTATTTCAAGCCTCGAGTGGTTCCCTTCCTTTAAAATTAAGTAGCAGTTCCATATACCTTGGAGCACTACTGGAGCAATCATATCTTTGGCCCCTGAATTACACCTTATCAATCAAAAAACAATATTAATTAATGTGGAATATTTTCAAAGGAATAATAGCCCCCAAAAACAACTCCAAAGGAAACATTCATTCTAAACCTTCTGTATACAAAATGTTTCATGTGCAAGTGAGATCTGGCACACTATCTACACAGCCTAGGACAGATCTGAATTTGAGTGGTTCCACTCTGCTGTTTCATTAAAACCCTACCAATTGAAGTGCAGAAGGGAAGAAAAACATACTTTCTATTGCAGAGTATTCTGACATTCTGTCTCCTGTGCCTGCAGTCTGTTACGAGAAATAGCTTTGCAGAATCACGTACCAATAGAAAATTATTTTCAGTTTCCTCCTTTAGTTCTCTGAAGTTATTATGCAAATCTCTTAAAGACTGACTCTCCCACTTTCTGCTTCATTCGTAGACAGATATTAAGAACTACCAGCCCCTAATTTCATAACCTTCCCCTGATATGCAAAAACAAGCCTTCCAGCACACAACTAATCAAACTTTTGGTTATTTTACCCTTTACAGTAGTATGTCAATTTATAGACTTTTTTTAATTCTCCTTATGTCCAGCAACCTTGAGAATATTTAAAATACAAACACAGCATTCCTTTTTGCAAAGTTACATTTCAAGTTTCAATCATTAGAGAAATGCCAAATGTGTATATCAAAGGCTGTTAACACTTGTTTATGAGCATAGAAATTTCCTGTGCTCATAATACTTGTTTAAGAGCACAGAGATTACCATACACACTACCGACTTTGCAAGTCCTGTTTCCCCAAACACAAGTCAAATATGAAGACCAGGCCATCTGTGATTTCAGACTCAGTTGAGCTGCCACCAAAGGTGCTGCCTCCAGTTTTGTCTGCCAGTGAGTGGTAAGAAACTGGAAAGGAGATGTGTGGGGTTGTCCAGTTTCTCCTCACTGGTAGTGAGGCTGGTAATGACCCTTCACTGGTATAATTAAAGGGTGCTTAGCCTCACCCTGTGGACCCTGCTGTCTGCACCCAGGGCAGTCATTTCTTGCTCCAGGGCTCTTATTATTAATTTTAGTCTTTGGTTATGCCCATATACAAAGTATTTGGGTAGCCAGCATTTATCAATTGATTTTCTGCAGAAGGCAGTCCACATTCAGTATTTGTTACCTACTATATGACTGCACCTGGTCTAGACAGTGAGGATAGACTAGTAAACAATGCAGACAGGACTCCCTTTCATCCATTCTGAAAAATAAAAGCTTTTTGTTTCCCACATTATTGCTGCTTTCAGAATCTCCTCTAAATTTGTCTAGCATCTGCATGCACTCTTTTCCCCAGCTAAATTCTTTCCTGCATAATAACTGCCACTAAGGAAAGGACACTAGCTTTACACTCTTTTTAGTAGGGGCTTGGAGATTTGCAATCTATGCAGATACATATATATTCTGGCTGAGCAAAATCATGTATGCCACAACACTTTGTATTCACGCCATCACATCTCTCTTCTCCCAGTGCACATTCGTCTCAGATGTTTCTTTTCTACCACTGTAAGTCTTACGGCACCCTAACTACTTTGCAGTGACTTTTAAAAAGACCCTATTGGCTATTCCTGATGTAGATAATAAAATGTCAGCACCTGGACTAAATAGTCAGTTCTTTCTTTGATTTACAGAGTAGAAGCAATCCCCATGATTTGGTCACTTGTGTCTACATGTATATTAATTAGGGTTGATGTTGCTTTAATTAGAAATCTAGGGTGTAGGAAGGAAGAATGTTGCCACCAAGATTACTATGTGGGTGCTTCCATCTCCCCTAACGCACTGTGCTGTTTGTTGTCAAATGATCATTTGATCCCTCATCATTGCACGCACCGCCTCCTCTGTCGACCCAGTCTAATTTCAAGATGCCACTCTTGTGTAATACATTTTCTGAAGTTTTTGTTTTTAATCCCCATTTTTTACATCTTACTCTGTTAAAATCAACAAATCTTTCTTTTATGCCCACACTCTTCCCTAAGAAACACACGTTCCTCCTTTCATTTGTTATTATAACATAGGACAATTCATACACCCACATGAAAGAAGACTGGACAGAAGTTGGACTATATGTCAAAATGAAACTACAATGTTTGGTACCATTTTTAACTGACAAAATATGGAAACAGCTGAACTGCCATCTATGGCAGAATGCATAAATGGTGGATCTATACAGTGGAAAACTACACAGCAATAGCAGTGAACAAGCTACAACTATAACACACAATATAAATGATTTTCACAAACACACTGTTGAGCAACAAAAACCTGACTCAAAAGAATAAGAATATATACTATAATGATTTCATGTATTAAAAGTTCAAATATAGACAGAACTAATCTATAGTGTTAGAAGGTAGAATAATGGTTACTCATGAGGGGGCAGTCACAGGAGGGGTGTGATGGGAGCTTCAGAGGTGCCAGTTATGTTTTTTGACCCAAAGACTGGTTACACAGGTATGTTCTCTTCCTGAAAATGCATTTATTTATAAACTTAAAACTTGTGTGCTTCTCTGTATGCATTTTATACTTCAATAAAATTTACCAAAAAATTAAACTATCATTAAATAACCCAAGCAATTCTTAAAAATCTACAGAAACTAAAAAAATGACGCTACCCAGTGTCACTACCCAGATAACTTGGAACATCTGTAGAAGTGAATTTAAACCTTAGCAAATGACTAAAAATCAATGACTGTAACATAATTCATCTACCAACAGCCCTTATAATAATAGTCAAGAAAACAGAAAAGTTGGACGGTATGAAAATTAATGTAAAAGGGAGGCAATATTCACTGCATATTTATACTTGACAACTAATTCAAAAATCCATAGATTATGTAAATAGCTATATGTGTTATAATGACATTGACAACCTGGCAGATTATCTATTATACATTACCCATTAACTCAAACATTAAAAATAAGTTTGGAAGAATGACTTTTTTGGTGTGCAATCAAATTGTAATATCTTTGGAGTATATGCAATATTATAAAAGAATGCAATCAACTTCTACAGCTAAAGTAGGAAAGGCTTTCAAAACATTATTAGGTCCAAGGAAAAGGGACTAAAAGAACAAATTGAGAAAGGAATAAAAGAAAACAGTGAGAAAGAGATTATTCGGGAGCAAGTCTCAGGATTCTCACGATGTGAGAACCATGGTTCCCAGCCTCACCCCTTGCCATGTCTTCTTCCACATGTACACTTCACACCCCAGGGCCACCTGGGTGCTTTCATGTCCCCTAACTCACTGTGCTGTTTGTGGTCAAATGATCCCTCTTCATTGCACTCACTGCCTCCTCTGACTACCCAATTTAACTTCAAGTTGCCATTCACATATAATATGTTTTCTGAAACATTTTTTTTTTTTTGAGTTGGAGTCTCACTCTGTCGCCCAGACTGGAGTGCAGTGGCCACTCCCGGCCACCGCAGCCTCGACCCGCTGGGCTCCGGCGATCCTTCCGCCTCAGCCTTCCGAGTAGCCGGAATTACAGGCATGCACCACGACGCCCGGCTGATTCTTTTATTTATTGTAGAGATGAAGTCTTGCTGCCCAGGTGGGTCTTGAACCAGTGTCTGAAACATTTTTATTTCTTAATTTTTTTAATCAATATTTTTTATTGTGATATTGTGGGGTACAGTTAAGGGTTAGGTATACAAATATGCTTCGTTCAGGCCCCCTTGTTGATAAGAGGTGTCTCCCTATCCCCAGACAGATGTTTACTACCATTAATCCAATTTCCCTTCCCCTCCCCCCCATAGTTTCCCACCACTGTCAGTCATTTTCTTATTACGTTGGATGTTCAAGGTCCACTATATGAGTGAGAACATGTGATACTCAGATTTTTCTTTCTGTGAGAGGTCAATCAGTATTAAAAACTCTAGTTCCATCCAGGTTGCTGCAAAATTCATGATTTTGTTCTTTTTTATGGCTGCATAGAATTCCATCTTGTATATGTACCACATTTTTTTAATCCAGTCCTCTTTTGATGTACAGCATGGTTGCTTCCAGGTTCTTGCTATTGTGAACAATGCTGCGATAAACATACGTGTGCAGGTATCTTTTCTATAGAGTGATTTGTGTCCTTTAGGGTATTTTCCCAGTACGGAGGTTGCGGGATCATATGGGAGGTCGATATTTAGAGCTTTTTGGAATCTCCACACTGTTTTCCACAGAGGTTGCAGTAGTTTGCACTCCCACCAATAGTGTAAAAGTGTTCCCTTTTCGCCACACCCTCTCCAGCAACTGTTATTTTTGAGTTATTGATAATGGCCATTCAGACTAGAGTTAGGTGGAATCTCAGTGTGGTTTTGATTTGCATCTCCCTAATGATTAGCGAGGTTGAGAATTTCTTCATGTGTCTCTTGGCTGCTTGGATGTCTTCCGTTGAGAAGTGTCTGTTCATGTCTTTTGCCCATTTTATAATGAGGTTATTTATTTTTTTCTTTTCAGCATGTTTGAGTTCCTTGTAGATCCAAGATGTTAAGCCTTTGTCAGACTTGGAGTTGGCAAATACTTTTTCCCAGTCTGTAGGCTGTCTCCCTGCTCTCCTGATGGTTTCTTTGGCTTTGCGGAAGCTTGTCAGTTTAATAAGATCCCAATTGTCTATCTTATCCCTTATGGCCTGTGGATTTCTGGTTTTGTTCAGGAATTGGATGCCAGTTTTAATATCCATAAGGGTATGTCCTTCATTTTCTAAGGTTCTTATGGTTTGAGGCTTTACATTTAAGTCTCTGATGCATTTAGAGTTAATTTTTGTGAATGGGGATAGATATGGGGCCTGCTTCAATCTTCTGCATGTGGTCAGCCAGTTTTCCCAGCACCATTTACTGAATAGGTTCTCCTCTCCTCAGTGGTAGATGGGGGAGGCTTTGTTGAAGATGAGTTGGTTGAGAAATTGAGGTTTTGCTTCTGGAATCTCAATTCTATTCCATCGATCTCTATGCCTGTTCCTGTACCAATACCAAGCTGTTTTGATGATTGTAGCTTTATAGTAAAGTTTGAAGTCTGGTAATGTGATACCACCTGCTTTTTTTTTTTTTTTTGCTGAGAATTGTTCTGGCTATTCTTGGTCATTTATGTTTCCATATGAATTCCTGTGTTGTTTTTTCTAGGTCTGAGAAGAATGTTGCTGATAATTTGATGGGTATTGCATTAAATCTGTAGATTGCCCTAGGTAGGATGGACATCTTCACAATGTTGATTCTTCCAGTCCATGAGCATGGGATATTTTTCCACTTGTTTGTGTCATCTTTGATTTCTTTGAGCAATGTTTTGTAGTTTTCATTGTAAACATCTTTCACATTTCTGGTTAGGAAGATGCCAAGGTATTTCTTTTTTTTTTTTTTTGTGGCTATTATGAATGAAATTATACTTTTTATTTGGGTTTCTGTTTGTTTATTATTGGTGTAAAGTAATGCAAATGTCTTTTGCACATTTATTTTATATCCTGAGATTTTGCCAAAGGACTTTGTCAGTAAAAGGAAGTTTTTGACAGATTCTCTTCGGTTTTCAAGGTACACTATCATGTCATCTGCAAAGAGAGATAGCTTGACTTCCTCTTTTCCTATTTGAATACCCCTGATTGCCTTCTCTTCTCTGATTGCTCTAGCCAGGACTTCCAATATTATATTGAACAGGAGGTGTGAGAGTGGGCAACCTTGTCTTGTTCCAGTTATCAGGAGAAAAGGTTCCAGTTTTTGTCTGTTTAGGAGTATGCTGGCTGTGGGTTTCTCGTAGATGGCTTTTACTATTTTGAGGTATGGTCCCTGTATGCCTAACTGTTTGAGGGTTTTTATCAAGAAGGGGTGCTGGATTTTATCAAAAGCTTTTTCTGCATCTAATGATAGAATCATGTGGTTTTTGTTTTGACATCTGTTGATGTATTTAATTACATTTATGGTTTTACGAATGTTGAACCAGCCTTGCATCCCAGAGATGAAGCCTACTTGGTCATGGTGGATGATTTTTGAGATGTGTTGTTGAATCCAGTTCACTAGGATCTTGTTGAGAATTTTACCATCTATGTTCATCAAAGATATTGGCCTGTAGTTCTCTTTCTTTGTTGGGTCTTTACCTGGCTTGGGTATCAATGTGATGTTAACTTCATTAAATGATTTGGGGAGAGTTCCATCTTTCTCAATCACCTGAAATACCTTCAGTAGGATTGGTATGAGCTCCTCCTTAAATGTCTTGTAGAATTCTGCTGGAAAGCCATCTGGTCCAGAGCTATTTTTTGTAGGTAGTTTTCTTATTACGTAGTCAATTTCCTTGATTGCTATTGGTCTATTTAGGGTCTCAATTTCTTCTTGTTTCAACCTAGGCAGGTTGTGTGATGACAGAAAGTCCTCCATTTCTGAAAGGTTTTCAAGTTTGTTTCCATACAAGTGTACATACTAGTCTCTAGTGATCTTTTGTATTTTTTAGGATCAGATGTGACTTCATCTTTTGTGTTTCTGATTGTGTTTATTTGGGCTTTTTCTCTCCTTTTCTTGGTCAGACTAGCAAGGGGACCATTGATCTTGTTTATCCTTTCAAAAAACCAGCTTTTTGTTTCACTGATTTTTTGATTATCTTTTTGTCTTCTATGTCCTGGATTTGAGCTTTTATTTTGGTGATCTGGATTCTTCTGGTGAAATTAGGGTTTTTGTGGTCTTGCTTTTCTAGCTTTTTTAGGTAGCTTGTTAGGCTGTTAATTTGTGATCCTTCCGTTTCTTCATGTGCGTTTGCAGGGATATAAATTCCCCCCTTACTACAGCTTTCATGGCATCCCAGAGATTTTGGTAAGATGCTTCTTCATTTTCATTTGTTTCTAGGTATCTTTTAATCTCTGTTTTGATTTCATCATTGACCCAGGAGTTGTTTAGCATCATGCTGTTTACTGTCCATGTCTTTGTGGGTTTTGAGGAGACCTTGTTGGTGTTAATGTTTATTTTTATTCCACTGTGGTCCGAGAAGGTGCATGGTAAAATTTCATTCCTTTCAAATTTGCTTATATTTGATTTATGGCCAAGTATGTGGTCAATCTTAGAGTATGTTTCATGTGGTGATGAGTAGAATGTGTATTCTGTGGTCTTTGGATGGAGGTATCCATTAAGCCCATTTGATCAAGAGTCACATTGAGGTGTTGGATCTCATTGCTGATTTTTTTGTCCTGATGATCTGTCGAGGGTTGTGAGTGGAGTATTAAAGTCCGCAGCTATAATGGTATTGGAGTCGATATCGTTTTTTAGTTTACCTAAGAGCTGCTTTACGAAAGTTGGTGCTCCTATGTTTGGTGCATATATGTTTAGGATGGATATTTCTTGTTAATAGATTGAACATTTTATCATTATATAGTGGCCTTCTCTATCTTTTTTAATTTTTGATAGCTTAAAGACTATTTTGTCTGAGATTAAGATCATGACTTTTTCTTTCTTTTGTGTTCCATTCACCTGAAAATTTGTTTCCCATCCTCTTACTTTGAGTATATAGGTGTCCTTTCTAGGGAGGTGAGTCTCTTGAAGTCAATAGATTGTTGCCTGGTGATATTTTATCCATTTTGCCATTCTATGTCTTTTCAGTGGTGCATTTAATCTGTTCACACTCAAACTAATTATTGAAATGTGAGAGTTGATCCCTATCATAATGTTCTCACAGAGTTGTTGTTCTTCCCATTTGTGTGTTGTCTTTCTTTTGATTTTAGAGTTGGATCATGTGTGTTTTTAATTTTTTGCTTGTACTCTTGTGAAGAACATTGTTGTTCTTTTTTCCTTTTCTTCTGTGTTCAATACTTCCTTAAGTGTTTCTTGTAGAGGTGGTCCTGTTGCAGCGTAGGCTCTTCGGGATTAGATATCTGGGAAAGTTGTCCCTCACTGATGAAGCTTAGCTTGGCTAAGTAGGTTATTCTCGGTTGAAGTTGTTTATCTTTTAGAACTTTGAAGATAGGGCTCCACGCTCTCCTAGCCTGGAGGATTTCTGTAGATAAATCTGCTACTATTCAAATTGGTCTTCCCTAGTAGATAGTCTGACCTTTTTCCCTTGCAGCCTTTAGGATTTTTTCTTTTATACCTACTTTGGTTAGGCAAATTATTATATGTCTGGGAGTTGGTCTTCTCATTTGTTGTTTTGCAGGGGTTCTCTGAATGTCTTGTGTTTGAATTTTTTCATCCTTGATGAGATGAGGGAAGTTTTCTCGAATGATTTCATGAAATGTTTGTTCCAGTGTGGCCTCTGTTTCTCTCTGCCTCAGGAAGGCCAATTACTCTTAGGTTCAGTCTCTTGAAGTGATCGTTCATCTCTTGAAGGTTTTGTTCTGTCTTTTTGAGTTTCTTTTCTATGCTTTTGACAGTTTTGGTTAGTTCTGTGTTTTGGTCTTCGAGCTCTGAGATTTTTTCTTCTGCTTGGCTAATTCTGCTTTCCATGCTTATTAGTTTGTTATTTATTTCCATCACAGTATTCTTTACTGCTGTTATTTCTGACATCAGCTCCTCCTATTTTCCTCTTGTCTCTCCTCAATTTTTTTAATTCTCTCTATTAATGTCTTGATGTCTGGGTTTGTTGCATGTGACCAGTCATTCTGGGGGCTCTTCATTGTTTGTGTTCCGGAATCTGTTTTCTCAGTGTCTGATCTCCCAGGAGTCTGTGAGAACTATATTCTTCTTTTGGTTTTTCTTCATTTGTGCGTTTTTTTCCCCTTCCTACTTTTTCCTTCCCTCCACGTCACCATCTTCTTTAATTCTGTTATTCAGGGGTAGAGGGATTGGTTTTACTTCTGTTCATTCAATCTCCTATTTTTCTTTATGTATCCCTTCTGACTTTGTTCAATTTTGGAGTTGCACTGTAGGATGGATGTGGTCCTTTTTGCAGTTTTGAGATTTACTTAAGAGGGGAACTGTGATTCAAAATCTATCTGCAGGTCCTGGTATTCACCGACAGGTGTATGAATAATCTGAAACCCACTTCCCACTGCTTTGGAATCTGTCCATGCAGTGGGACTGTAGGTTTACTCCCCGAAATAAAATGAGGTTAGCAGAGGGAAGAGAATGGAGAGACAGTGGGGGGAAGAGAAGGGTGGAGAGAGAGATGAGTAAGGGGGGAAACAGATGAGTGTACCAACACATGGAGAGAGAAACCTATACTGAAACAGATAAAAAACAATAGACCACGGCTACAGACTAACGAACTCCCATACAAAAAAAAAATAAAATATAGAGTGATGCTAACATACAAGCTAACCAACCACCTTATTGGTGTGCTGTTCCTCTATGCAAAGATATGGTTTACAGAGAGGAGAAAAGAGAAGAAAAGGAAGAGAAAAAAAGGAATAAAACAGTAGAAATAGAATTAAGTCATTAAACTAACAGAACCAATTGAGCACACTCTGAGACTTTTCATTTAAGTCCAATGTCCTTTCAGCTCTGATTTCTAGCTGTCTTCTCAAGGTGGTAAATTAGTTCACAGTTACAGTCAGTTGCCCATGGCCTGCTGTGAAGGATAGTTCAGATCACCCTCCATTCACCAAATTTCAAGCTTGTTTGTCCTATTTCAGTGTTGTTACTTTGAATCACCAGTAGGTGGTTCTATCTCAGCTGCTCACCCAGAGGGGGTGGAGCCGGAACGGAGTCAGGCAGAGGTCAGAGATGGAAGTCTGCCTCAGGGAACACGGGAGGAGACCCACGGCCAGCAGGACGTCATGGTAGCAGCAGAGGTGGCAGTGATCCCAGAAGATCTTGCCTGCAGGGGCTTCAAGGACTGAAGTCATGGATCGCTTCAGCCACTGTAGGTGCGATGCACTATGGCCACAATGGAGTCCACAACGGTGCCGGTGGCTGCTGTGTCTGTGGCTGCAGTGGCTGTCCAGACTGCTGTGATGTCCCAGTGGTGCCACGGCTGAGCTCCATGTGAAGAGCAGGCTGCTGATGTTGGGATTCGCAGTCCCCGGGGAGAGAGCCAGAAACCTTCTGAGTTTTCCTTTGCAGAGGGTTTCATAGACTAGGCTGCCCCATTGCCATCTTGCTGGAAGTCACTGAAACTTATTTTTAATATCATGTTTTTTCTCTTACTCTTAAAATCAACAACTCCGGCATATTTCTGGTGATATGGCAATGGAGCAACCGGGTCTATGAAACCCTCTGCAAAGGAGAACACAGAGGGTCTCTGGCTCTCTCCCCGGAGGCTGCAGGACCCAACATCGGCAGCTTGCTCTTCACATGGAGCTCGGCCATCACCACCGCTGGGGCATCGCAGTGGTCTGGACAGCCACTGCAGACACAGACACAGAAGCCACCGGCGCCGCTGTGGCCTCCATGGCAGCTGTAGCGTATCACACCACCAGTGCCTGAGGTAATTCATGACTTCAGTCCTTGAAGCCTCTGCAAGCAAGATCTGCTGGGATCGCTGCCACCTCTGCTGCCACTGTGACATCCTGCCGGCTGTGGGTCTCCTCCCGTGTGCCCTGAGATAGGTTCCCACTCCGGCCTCTGCCCAACTCCTGTCCGGCTCAACCCCCTCTGGGATGAGCAGCTGAGATAGCACCACCTGCTGGTGATTCAAGGTAACAGCACTGAAACGGGAGAAACAAGCTTGAAAAACAGACACAGGCCACATTTGAGTGGTGAACAGAGGGTGATATGGACTGTCCTTCACAGCAGGCCAGGGGCAACTGACTCTAACTGCGAACTAATTTACCAGCTTGAAAAGAAAGCTAGAAATCAGAGCTGAAAGGACACTGGATTTAAACGAAAAGTCTGAGTGTGCTCGATTGGTTCTGTTAGTTTAATGACTTAATTCTACTCCTACCGTTTTTTCTTTTCCTCCTTTTTTTTCTTTTCCTCTTCCTTTTCTTCTTTTTTCTCCTCTCTGTAAACCATATATTTGTTTACAGGAAAAGCACACCAATAAGGTGTTTGGTTAGCTTTATGTTAGCATCACTGTTTGTTTTATTTTTTTTGTGTATGGGAGTTGGTTAGTCTGTAGCCGTGGTTTATTGTTTTTATTTGTTTCAATAAAGGTCTCACTCTCCATTTGTTGGTACACTCGTCTGTTTCCCCCCTTACTCCTCTCTCGCCACCTCCCTCCCCCCCCCACTGTCTGCGCCATTCTCTTTCCGCTGCTAACCACATTTTATTTCAGGGAGTAAACCTACAGCCCCACTGCAGGGACAGATTCCAAGGCAGTGGGATGTGGGTTTCAGATGATCCATACACCTCTCAGTGATTACGAGAAACTGCAAATAGATTTTGAATCACAGTTCCCCCCTTATGTAAACCTCAAAACTGTAAAAATGATGACACCCAACCTACAGTACAACTCCAAAATTGAACAAAGTAAGAGGACATACATAAAAAATAAGAGATTGAACAAACAGAAGTAAAACCAATCCCTCTACCCTTGAATAACAGAATTAAAGAAGACGATGATGTAGAGGAAAGGAAAAAGTAGGGAGGGGTAAAATACCACACAAATGAAGAAAAACCAAAAGAAGAATATAGGTCTCACACAGACCCCTAGGAGGTCAGACACTGAGAAAACAGATTCTGGAACACAAACAATGAAAAGCCCCCAGAATGACTGGTCACATGCAACAAACCCAGACATCAAGACATTATTAGAGAGAATTTAAAAAGTTGAGGAGAGACAAGAGGAAAATAGGAAGGAGCTGATGTCAGAAATAACAGCAGTAAAGAATACTGTGATGGAAATAAATAACAAACTAATAAGCATGGAAAGCAGAATTAACCAAGCAGAAGAAAGAATCTCAGAGCTCGAAGACCAAAACACAGAACTAACCAAAACTGTCAAAAGCATAGAAAAGAAGCTCAAAAAGACAGAACAAAACCTTCAAGAGATGAATGATCACTTCAAGAGACTGAACCTAAGAGTAATTGGCTTTCCTGAGGCAGGGAGAGAAACAGAGGCCACACTGGAACAAACATTTCATGAAATCATTCAAGAAAACTTCCTTCATCTCATCAAGGATGAAAAAATTCAAACACAAGAAATTCAGAGAACTCCTGCAAGACAACAAATGAGAAGACCAACTCCCAGACATATAATAATTTACCTAAACAAGTAGGTATTAAAGACAAAATCCTAAAGGCCGCAAGAGAAAAAGGTCAGACTACCTACCAGGGAAGACCAATTTGAATAGCAGCAGATTTATCCACAGAAACCCTCCAGGCTAGGAGAGCGTGGAGCCCTATCTTCAAAGTTCTAAAAGATAAACCATTTCAACTGAGAATAACCTACCCAGCCAAGCTAAGCTTCATCAGTGAGGGACAATTTAAATCTTTCCCAGATATCCAATCCCTAAAAACCTACGCTGCAACAGGACCACCTCTACAAGAAACACTTAAGAAAGTATTGAATACAGAAGAAAAGGAAAAAAGAACAACAACGTTCTTCACAAGAGTACAAGCAAAAGATTAAAAACACACATGATCCAACTCTAAAATCAAAAGAAACCAACACACAAATGAAAAGAACAACAACTCTGTAAGAACATTATGATAGGGATTCACTCTTACATTTCAATAATTAGTTTGAATGTGAACGGACTAAATGCACCACTGAAAAGACATAGAATGGCAAAATGGATAAAATATCACCAGGCAACGATCTATTGCCTTCAGGAGATTCACCTCCCTAGAAAGGACACTCACAGACTCAAAGTAAAAGTATGGAAAACAAATTTTCAGGCGAATGGAACACAAAAGAAAGGAGGAGTCATGATCTTAATCTCAGACAAAATACCCTTTAAGCTATCAAAAATTTATAAAGATACAAAAGGCCACTGCATAATGATAAAAGGTTCAATCTATCAACAAGCAATATCCATCCTAAACATAAATGCACCGAACATAGGAGCACCAACTTTCATAAGCAGCTCCTAGGTAAACTAAAAAAAGATATCGACTCCAATACCATCATAGCTGGGGACTTCAATACCCACTCACAACCCTAGACAGATCATCAGGACAAAATATCAGCAATGAGACCCGAAACCTCAATGTGACCCTTGATCAAATGGGCTTACTTGATACCTACAGAACCCTCAATCCAAACACCACAGGATACACATTCTACTCATCACCACATGGAATATACTCTAAGATTGACCACATATTTGGCAATAAATCAAGATAAGCACATTTAAAAGGACTGAAATTTTACCTGCACCTTCGCAGACCACAGTGGAATAAAAATAAACATTAACACCAACAAGCTCCCCCCAAAACCCACAAAGACATAGTGCTAAAGAGCATGATGCTAAACAACTCCGAGGTCAATGATGAAATCAAAACAGAGATCAAAAGATACCTGGAAACAAATGAAAATGAAGAAATATATTACCAAAATCTCTGGGATGCCATAAAAGCTGTAGTAAGAGGGGAATTTATATCGCTACAAACACACAGGAAGAAACAGAAGGATCACAAATTAACAGCCTAATAAGTCACCTAAAAAAGCTGGAAAAGCAAGACCACAAAAACCCTAATTTCAGCAGAAGAATCCAGATCACCAAAATGAAAGCCCAAATCCAGGACATAGAAGACAAAACGATATTACAAAAAAATCAGTGAAACATAAAGCTGGTTCTTCAAGAGGATAAACAAGATCAATGGTCCCCTAGCTAGTCTGACCAAGAAAAGGAGAGAAAAAGCCCAAATAAACACAATCAGAAACACAAAAGATGAAGTCACATCTGATCTTGAAGAAATACAAAAGATCATTAGAGACTACTATGTACACTTGTATGGAAACAAACTTGAAAACCTTTCAGAAATGGAGGACTTTCTGTCATCACACAACCTGCCTAGGTTAAAACAAGAAGAAATTTAGACCCTAAATAGACCAATAACAATCAAGGAAATTGACTACATAATAAGAAAACTACCTACAAAAAAAAACTCTGGACCAGATGGCTTTCCAGCAGAATTCTACAAGACATTTAAGGAGGACATTTAAAACGGAACCCTCCCCAAATCATTTTACAAAGATAACATCACATTGATACTCAAGTCAGGTAAAGACCCAACAAAGAAAGAGAACTACAGGCCAATATCTTTGATGAACATAGACGCTAAAATTCTCAACAAGAGCCTAGTGAACCAGATTCAACAACACATCTCAAAAATCATCCATCGTGACCAACTAGGCTTCATCCCTGGGATGCAAGGCTGGTTCAACATTTGGGAAACCATAAATGTAATTAAATACATCAACAGATGTCAAAACAAAAACCACATGATTCTATCATTAGATGCAGAAAAAGCTTTTGATAAAATCCAGCACCCCTTCTTGATAAAAACCCTCAAACAGCTAGGCATACGGGGAACATACCTCAAAATAGTAAAAACTATCTACGAGAAACCCACAACCAGCATACTCCTAAACGGACAAAAACTAGAACCATTTCCCTTGAAAACTGGGACATGAAAAGGATGCCCACTCTCACCCCTCCTGTTCAATATAGTATTGGAAGTCCTGGCTAGAGCAATCAGAGAAGAGAAGGCAATCAGGGGTATTCAAATAGGAAAAGAAGAAGTCAAGCTATCTCTCCTTGCAGATGACATGATCGTGTACCTTGAAAACCCAAGAGAATCTGTCAAAAACCTCCTTACACTGATAAAGGACTTTGGCAAAGTCTCAGGATATAAAATAAATGAGCAAAAGACAATTGCATTTCTTTACACCAATAATAAACAAACAGAAACCCAAATAAAAACCACAATTCCATTCACAATAGCCAAAAAAATGAAATACCTTGGCATCTTCCTAACCAGAAACGTGAAAGACCTTTACAATGAAAACTACAAAACACTGCTCAAAGAAATCAAAGATAACACAAACAAGTGGAAAAATATCCCATGCTCATGGATTGGAAGAATCAACATTGTGAAGATATCCATCTTACCTAAGGTAGTCCATAGATTTAATGTAATACCCATCAAATTACCAGCAACATTCTTCTCAGACCTAGAAAAAACAACACAGGAATTCATATGGAAACACAAATGACCAAGAATAGCCAGAATAATCCTCAGCAAAAAAAAAAAAAAAAGCAGGTGGTATCACATCACATTACCAGACTTCAAACTTTACTATAAAGCTACAATCATCAAAACAGCTTGGTATAGGTACAGGAACAGGCATAGAGATCAATGGAATAGAATTGAGATTCCCGAAGCAAAACCTCAATTTCTCAACAAACTCATCTTCGACAAAGCCTCCACCACCTACCACTGGGGAGAGGAGAACCTATTCAGTAAATGGTGCTGGGAAAACTGGCTGACCACATGCAAAAGATTGAAACAGGACCCTTATCTATTCCCATACACAAATATTAACTCTAAATGGATCAGAGACTTAAATGTGAAACCTCAAACCATAAGAACCTTAGAAAACGAAGGACATACCCTCATGGAAATCGGAACTGGCATTCAATTCCTGAACAAAACCCAAAACCTACAGGCCATAAGAGATAAGATAGACAAGTGGGACCTCATTAAACTGACAAGCTTCTGCATAGCCAAAGAAACCATCAAAAGAACAGGGAGACAGCCTATAGACTGGGAAAAAGTATTTTCCAACTCCAGGTCTGACAAGGCTTAACATCTTGGATCTACAAGGAACTTAAACGTGCTGAAAAGAAAAAAACAAACAACCCCTTATAAAATGGGCAAAAGATATGAACAGGCATTTCTCAAAGGAAGACACCTGAGCAGCCAACAGACACATGAAAAAATGTTCAACCTCACTAATCATCAGGGAGATGCAAATCAAAACCACACTGAGATACCACCTAACTCAAGTCAGAATGGCAATTATCTATAACTCAAAAAATAACAGTTGCTGGAGAGGGTGTGGCAGAAAGGGAACACTTCTATTGTTGATGGGTGTGCAAACTAGTACAACCTCTGTGGAAAACAGTATGGCGATTCCTAAAAGCTCTAAATATCGACCTCCCATATGACCCCACAATCCCCCTACTGAGAATATACCCTGAAGAACTCAAATCACTTTATAAAAGAGATACCTGCACACGTATGTTTATTGCAGCATTGTTCACAATAGCAACAACCTGGAGCAACCACGTTGTCCATCAAAAGAGGACTGGATTAAAAAAATGTGGTACATATACACAATGGGATACTACACAGCCATAAAAAAGAACAAAATCATGAATTTTGCAGCAACCTGGATGAAACTAGAGTCCATAATACTGATTGACCTCTCACAGAAACAAAGATCTGAGTATCACATGTTCTCACTCATATAGTGGACCTTGAATATCCAATGTAATACTATAAGAAAATGACTGACTTTGGTGGGAAACTATGGTGGGGGGGAGCGGAAGGGAGATGGGATTAACAGTAGTAAATATCTGTCTGGAGATGGGGAGACACCCCTTATCAACAAGGGTGCCTGAACGAAGCATATTTGTATACCTAATCCTTAATTGTACCCCACAATATCATCATAAAAAATATTGATAAAAAAAAAAAACAAGCAAACAAACAAAATCAACAACTCCTTCTTTTATGCCTGTACTCTACCCCAAGCACATTATTGCCCTAGCCCCTTTGATACACTTTACAGGACATATTTTTATACTTGCCCGTCCTCAATATAGTACTGTAATAGGTGGCAGGCCTCCTCTGATTCATCTTAATGCCCATATCACTTATCACAGTATCCATGTCACCTAGTACACCCCAAACAGGGACAGTACTTGATAAATAATTCATAAACCAGTGAGCCTATTATCAGAATGCTATTCAACTGGAAGTTGAGCTTTATATTCAAATGAAATCTTCTATATGTAACCACATACATTTAATAGGATTTAAAGCAAAATGTCAAAAGTAAAGGACACTAAATGTTTAAGACTTTGCTCCAGAGTTAAGTGTGTTGATGAGTTCTTTCTGACCAACACTCTTCAACTAAAGATGTTGAGTAGGGAAAGGGAAGCTGAATTCTCACCAACAATTTGATAAGTAACTTATCACATCAAAATGATAGCTCAAGAGATTTGAAACATAGAATACAAAAAAGCTCTAAACAGTGTTTGGATGCAGAGTATAACAAAAACATCGAATTTTTCTTTCTCTTCTAAGCCCATTTTCTAATCCAAATCCTTAACCCTCACTCATAGACAAATCTTCTTTAAAGTTTAAGGAATAACTGTGCGTTCTTGTCAACTATATTAGATTGTTTTGTATATATGTTTTTTTATTTTATATAAAGTATAATTTGAGATGTGTATACATTCACACACATATATTAGTGCTTGTGTGTAGATATAGATATAGATATAGATGATATAGATATAGATATACTTCTTTTTTCACTCAACACTGTACTTTTAAGTTTGCTGCAGATTGTTATATCTACATTTACTCCGTACATTCTAGCTGCTGCATAACCCTCTATGGGTGCATCTCCCACATTTACCTACCCACTTCCTATTATTACTCAGTTTTCACTAACTACCCAACCCCATAAATAGTACTACAAAGAACATCCTCAGACATGGCCTATACCAAATATGTGTAAATGTTTATTTGAGGTTTTGACCCAGGAGCAGAATTGCTGGGTTATGGGTTTGTAAATATTTCATATGACTAACTATAGCCATATTGCTTTCCAGAACACCTGTACTATGCTGCCACTATCAATGATGAAGATTCCTGTATTCCCATATAGGGAATATAGTAATGCTTGACACCTCCCAACTTTACTTTTTAACAGCGTTACTGAGGTAAAATTGGTAGATGATATTTCTCTGATGATTACCCTCACTAATCATCAGAGAAACACAAATCAAAACCACATTGAGATACCATCTAACTCCAGTAAGAATGGCCATAAATCAAAAAACAACAGATGCTGGAGAGGATGTAGAGAAAAGGGAACACTTCTACACTGTTGGTGGGAATGTATATTAGTTCAACCTCTATGGAAAACAGTGTGGTGATTTTTAAAAGAACTAAAAATTGACCTTCCATATGACCCAGCAGTCTCTCTTCTGAGAATATACGTGGAGGAACTCAAATCATTATATAAAAAGTATACCTGCACACACATGTTTATTGTGGCACTATTTACAATAGCAAAAACATGGAACCAACCATGCTGCCCATCAAAAGTGGACTGGATAAAAAAATGCGGTACATATGTACAGTGGAGTATTACATAGCCATGAAGAAGGACAAAATTATGGACTACACAGCAACTTGGATGGATTTAGTCTATCATTCTCAGTGTCTGTCACAGAAACAAAGAACTAAATAAAACATGTTCTCACTCATAAGTGGGTCCTGAACATTTATCACAATACTACAAGAGAGGGACCAACAGTAGCAGGACACTGTCAAGAAAAGGGAAGCACATAACATCACTAAGGGTACTGATCCTAAAACAGGGGAAGTGAGGACCAGTGGGAGGCCCAAACTTCACCTGCATGTAGACCACTTATGTACCTAATCCTGACATATACCCCATATCTTTAAAATAAAATAAAATAAATTGGTAAGAATAAACTGTGCATTTGTAGTGTATAAGTTAATAAGTTTTAACATATGTGTACATATGAAACTATCATGACAATCAAGATTACAAGAATAGTCATCATTCTTAAAAGTATTCTTGGCCAGGCTCGGTAGCTCATCGTCTAATCCCAGCACTTTGGGAGACCAAGACAAGTGGATTGCCTGAGCCTGTGGGTTCCAGGCCATCCCAGGCAATCTGGAAAGACCTCGTCTCTACAATAAATAAAAAAATTAGGCAGGCGTGGTAGCACATGACTGTAGTTCTGGATACTTGGAAGACTGAGGTGGAAGAATAGCCGGAGTCCAGCAGGTTGACGCTGGGGTGGCTGTGAGTGTGCTATGCACTCTAGGTTGGGTGACAGAGTGAGGCTCCAACTCAAAATACCAAAAAAGTATTCTCATGACCTATTCTAGTCTTTCTGTTTTCTATTTCATTGATTTCTGCTCTAATCTTAATTATTTTTCTTATTGTCACTTTGGATTTCATTCACTGTACTTTACTTTCCTAAGTTGGAAGATGAGATTTTTCTTTAAAAACTTTTTCTTTAATATGGGCACTTAAGCATTAAATTTCTCCTAAGGAACACTTCTACACAGTTGGTGGGAGTGTAAACTAGTACAGCCTCTGTGGAAAAAAGTGTGTCTATTCCTAAAAGATCTAAAAATCGACCTTCCATATGACCCCACAATCATCCTACTGGGAATATACCAGGAAGAACTCAAATCACTCTATAAAAAAGATACCTGCACACATATGCTTATCGTAGTATTGTTCACAGTAGCAAGAACATGGAACTAACCATGCTGCCCATCAAAAGAGGGTTGGATTAAAAAAAGGTGGTACATATACACGATGGAATATTATGCAGCCATAAAGAAGAACAAAATCATGAACTTCACAGCAACCTGGATAGACTTGGAGTCTATAATACTCAGTGATCTTTCACAGAAACAAAGAACTGAGTATCACATGTTCTCATTCATAAGTGGACCTTGAAAAATTATCATAATACTATGAGAAAAGGATTGACAGTAGCCAGAAACTGCCAGGAGAGTTGAGGGGAAACAAGATTGGCAGTAGTAGGAGTCTGCCTGGGGAAGAGAGAGCACACCTCATCAACAAGGGTACCTGCATAATGAACATTTGTATACCTAACCCTGAATTGTACCCCACATCTTTAAAATTAAAAAATTAAAAGTTAAAAATAAAATAAATAAATTTCCCCTAAATACTGCTTTAGATACAACTCACAAATTTTTATTTATTGCTCTATCATTATGAAAACTGTGTTGATTAGTTTCCAAATTACTGGAAATATTCCAGATATCTTTCTGTGATTAATTACTAGCTTAATACCATTATGGCTAAAGAACATTCTTTGTGTGAGTTAAATTTTTTTAAGTTTATTGAGATTTTTATTAGGGTTCAATGTACAATCTGTCTTGACAAATGTCCCATGTGCTTTTGAAAAGAATGAGTTTTCTACTACTGTTAGTTTGAATGCTCTATCATGTTAATTAGGTCAAATTTGTTGACTGTGTAGTTTGTCTTCTATTTATTTGCTGTTTTTCTATTTGTTCTATCAATTCTTTCTTTTACTTTTATTCTGTTTGTGTCCATATGTTTAAAGTGAGTTTTAGACAGCATATACCTGGGTCTTGCTTTTTTTTTCTCAGTCTGATAATCTCTGACTTCAATTGGGGTGGTTAGACCATTTATATTTAAAGTGATTCTCAGTGTGGTTGAATTTAAATCTGCCATCTTGCACTTTGTTTTCTATTTTTCCAATATGCTCTCTGCTTCCTTTTCCCCTTTTCTCTGTTCTTTTGGATAAATGAAGTATTTCTTTAGGATTTCACATTATCTTTTTTGTTGTTGGCTTATAAGTTATAACTCTGGTTTTTTTATTTTAGTGGTTTTTTTAATGGTTCCATAGGATTTACATCATTAACTTACCTAATCTGCCTTCAAGTGATATTTTCTTTCAGACAAGCTATAAGAAAATTATACTTCCATTTTAGGCTTTTTGCTTTCTTGTCATACACTTTACTTCTATATAGGTTGCAAATCCTAAAATACATTGTTATTATTTTTGCTTTAAACAGTAAAATATCTTTTAAGTAGATTTTAATAGCAAGAAGAAAATACCATATGATTACTACTTCATTTGTTTGTAGCTCTAAATTTTCATTTATCATTTTCCTTCTACTTCAAAGATTTTCTTTAACATTTTTGTACTTCAAAACTGCTACTAATAAAGTCTTTCAGCTTTTGCATGTCTGAGGAGTTCTTTATTTTGTTCTCATTTTGAAAAGATATTTCCATTAGCATCTAAGTCTTGGTTGGCAGTATTTTCTTTTAATCATTAAGAATATTGCTCCACTGTCTTCTAGCTTGCATTATTTCCGATGAGAAATCTGCTGTCAACCTTATCTTGGTTTCTCTGAATGAGAGGGAGCCAAAAAGAAAACCAGAAGTAACTTTTGGAGGGCAAGCCCCTTATAATACAGGATTCCCCTGCTAGGTAAGTGTTCTAGGAACCCATTGGCATCAGTGTACTAGCTTGCATTGTGAGACTGAGTTCAGCTTCAGTGAATTTTTTTTTTTTTTTTTTTTGAGATTTGTTCAATGCATTTGCCCATTTCATGATGGATGATTTACAAGTGCACCCACATGCACTAAGTGTTCAGCAGTTTTTAACCAAAAACAGCATAACCTCAATGCCCTATCCCCCCTATTGACACAATTTCACCTTGAGTACATTTTTGTTTGTTTGTTTCCCCAGATGAAAAAGTCCTCAAAGGGAAATGTTTTGCTGATGTGGAAGGGGTGAAAGAAAAAAATGGCAGATGCACTAAAAGACATCAAAATTGACAAGTACAAAACTGTTTTGAGCACTGAAAAAAGCCTTGATAGGTGTATTGCATCAAAAGGCAAGTACTTTAAAAGTGACTGAAGTTTAAACATGAAAGAATAAATATATACTTTTGTATAACTTCTGGGGTTTTTTGTGTCCCCCCTCTTATATAAGGTATCTTTTTTCCTCTGGCTCTTTAAAAGATTTTCTTTTTATTACTTGCTTTAAGCAATTTGAATCTAATGTGTGTTGGTGTCATTTTCTTTATGCTTCTTTTGCTGGGAGTTGAGTATCTTAGACCTCCTCAACTAGGGGAGACCACTAGGTCTTACCCCTTTCCCTACACTGTTGCCTGGAAACCTTCTCCAGTGGGAAAAATGATATCATCATGGGCCTCACCTCTTTTGTTTCCTATCTCTTAAGGTACATTTTCCTTTGTTTCAAGATGTCTTGAAACAGACTTGACAATCATTTTCTCATAGTTTTTTCCAAATCTTTAGCTTTTTCCAGCAAAAAAGTAACTCCAGTCTGCTCTTCCATCTGGTTGAAAGTAAAAGTTCTATCTTTATGTGTCATGGCACTGTAAATAAGATATAATTCTAAGTTGCATTTCTCTGATAATATATATAGGCTTGAGTAACTTTTCATATGTGTAGTGTCCTTTTGTGTGTCTCTCTCTGTAAATTGACTACTCCTGCCTTTTGCTTGTTTTTTATTTGCTTGTTTTGCAGGAACTCCTAGTACATTTTAGATATTAATTAATTAATACTTTTATATATTCAAAATATCTACTCCTGTTCCATAATTTATCCCTTACCTGTTTATTTATTAACAACTGCCTCACTTTTCATCTTTTAACAACTGTCCTTTATTGGGAAAAATCTTGACTTTGATTTAATTATCATTTTAAAGACCATGTATTTTCTGTTTATTCAGATCATGTACTTTATTAGTGCTTTAACATCTTACTAAGAGTTTTGTTTGATCTTGGTTAAATAAGATTTTACATTTTAAAAAAATCTTTATTGGCTATAAAAGTTGCTTAGTTTTATCATACTTTCATTTGGTTGTTGGTGGTGCAAAGAAATTACATTGGTTTTGTGTGTATGTGCTTACTTTTTATTTTTAAATAATTTCAGATTGACAGGAGGTTACAGCTAGTCTCATGCAGCCTTTCCTTAGACTCTCCCAATGTTAACATCTTACTGGATGATAGTATGATATTAAGAAACTGACATAGATACAATCCATATAGCTTATTTATATCTCACTACTTATAAATGCACTCATGTTGAAGAGGAGGATAAGAAGGTATAGCTCTACTGAATTTTATCATATGTGGGGCTTTATATAACCAGCACAACAATCAAGACACTCAACTATAACATCACCATAAGACTCTCTCATATTGCTTCTTTAAACCACAATCATCTTCTTCTCCTGCCCAATTCCTAATCCCTGAAAACCACTAATGTGTTCTCCATCTCTCTACTTTTGTCAGGTGGTTGTATTAATTGTATTATCTTTTGAAATTACTTTTTTCACTCAGCACATTGCCCTTTAGGTCCATCCAAGTCATTACGCAAATTGATAGTCCATTCCCTTATATTGGTGAACAGTTATATTGGTGAACAGTAGTCTATGGTATGAATATACCACAGTTTTTTGAACTATTCACCCTTTGAAAAACATTCAGGTCGTTTCTAATTTTTGACTTTAATAAATAAAACTGCTGTGAACCTATATACATAAATTATTGCATAAAAATAAGTTTTCATTTCTCTTAAAGAAATTCCCACAAACACAACTGCAGGATTTTATGATAAACAAATATTTTGTTTCAAAAATAGTTTCCAAACTGTTTTCCAGAATGGATGTACCATTTTATATTCCCACTAGTAATGCAGTTTCTTCACATCTTTGCCAGTATTCGGTGCTATCACTATTTTTTTTTAATGTTAGACGTTCTGATAAGTGTATAGTGCTATCTCATTATAGTTTTCCATTTTATTTCTCTAATGGCTAATGATGTTAAGCATAATTTTGTTCATTTGCCATCTGTATATCTTCTCTGGTGAAATGACTACATTTTTTGTCCATTTTCTAATCAAACTGTTTTCTTAATGTTGGGTTTTGAGAGTTTAACACATTCTAGATATAAGGCCTTTCCCAGTATTTGACTTGCAAGCATTTCTTCCCAGTCTGTAATTTGTCTTTTATCCTTATAAGAAAGCTATTCACAAAGCAAAAGCTTTCAGTGTTGATAAGTACAATTAATCAATTTTTTCTCTTATGGATCACATTTTTTGGTGTCAAATCTAGAAACACTTTGCCTAGTTGTAAGTTCTGAAGTTTTTCTCCTATATTATTTTCCAAAAATGGTTCAGGTTTTGTTTTACATTTTAAATCCATGATCCACTTTGAGTTAATTTTTGGATAAAGTAAGAGGTTTAGGTTGAAGTTCTTTTTTTAACCAGTGGATGTTCCATTCTTTATTGGCTTTTTTTTTTTTTTTTTTTTTGAGTTGGAGTCTCACTCTGTCGCCCAGACTGGAGTGCAGTGGCCACTCCTGGCCACCGCAGCCTCGACCTGCTGGGCTCTGGCGATCCTTCGGCCTTAGCCTTCCAAGTAGCTGGGATTACAGGCCCTGCTGATTTTTTGATTTATTGTAGAGATGACATCTCGTTGCCCAGGTGGGTCTCAAACCCACAGGCTCAGGCAATCCACTCACCTCAGCCTCCCAAAGGCGCGGGATTACAGGCTGAGCCACCGAGCCTGGCTCTTTATTGGTTTTTTAAGTTAATCTTACATCTGACAAACTTACTGAACTTTGTTATTAGCTATAACTTGTTGAATCTAGTGGGCTTTTTCTGTATAATATTATCATCTGCAAAGAGGACATTTTATCTCTGCCAATATTTACATATTTTAGGTTGTTTTTCCTTGTAGAGTTAACCAGTATCTGTCACTATATTAAACTTTAACAACAAGAACAGAAAATTTGTCGTATTCCTGATCCTAAAGGGCCAGCATCTGAATTTCTTTGTTAAGTATAATATTTTCTGTAGGATTTTGATACATACTTTCACCACAGTAAGCAAATTCCTTTCTACTCCTAGCCTACAAAAACTTTATTTTAAATAATTGTTGTACAGTATAAAGTGCATTTTCTGTATAATCTGAGATAATTGTTTTTTCTTCATTAACATTTTAACATAGGAATTACACTGTTATATTTTCCATGTAAATTTCTTTTATTACTAAAAACCTACTTGATCATCATGTACTTTAGGTCACACAGTTGGATTTAGTTGCTGATGTTTAATTCAAGATGTTCACTTCTGTCATCATAAGTGAAATGAGTATGAGTCTATAATTTTCTTGCATTTCTACCATCTGGTTTTAGAATCATGATTTCAATAGCTTCACAAAGTGAGCAACTTAGATCCTTTCTTTTTCCAGAATAACTCAAGCAAGAAAGGAATAGCTCTTCCTTGAAAAATTAGAATCCATCTGTAAAAATATCTGGGCTTAAGGTATTTTGATTATATTTTCAATTTACTTAACACTTTTTGTTCAGTTCAAGTCTCTTTTTTTACTTTAATTTTAATTTTTTTGCCAATTTTGATGACACTTTTCCACAAGAAGTTTCCTTGGATTCAGCCTGGTATTCAATATGGTAGCCCCATAAGAAAGCTAATCCTTCTAGGTCTCTATGGGGATTATAGCTGCATATATATATATATATATATATATATATATATATTCCCATTTTCTCTACCATAATCACCTTCTCAAGCCTACTCAGAAACATTCCAAAGGTTCTGACTGGATCAGGCATGCTCAAAGACTGAAGAGTCCTGTTGGTCCACAGTTATTGACACATACAGGTAATTGGCTGCAGGTATAAAATTTGTTTTTAAACCATTGTTCTCAACTAACATAATACTATAAGAAAGGGATTGGTGAATATTTTTTCCAATTCTGTGGGCTTTCAGGGGATGGGGGGTGGGATTGGCAGTAGTAGGAAACTGCCAAGGGAGGGAAAGGCACACCTCATCAGCAAGGGTACTAGCAGTGGGAAACTGTCAGGGGATGCGGGGTGTGGGATTGGCAGTAGTAGGAAGCTGCCAGGGAGGAAGTTCAAACTCATCAACAAGGGTACCTGCATAATGAACATTTATATACCTAACCCTGAATTGTACCACATCTTTAAAATTTTTTAAAAAAACACTGTTCTCCATGTTCTCATAATGTAGCATATTCAATATTTTACTTCCTCACTTAAAGAGTTTCAACTGTCTTTCCTATTTCCACAACTTTTTTGTTCTTGCTGGCTTAATATTTACCTTCTCTACTTTTCATAGACTATTTATTGCTAGAAATCAATGACTTTCCTCTGGACGCTAAAGTATTTTTTCCTCTAATTATATTTGGGCAGTGGATATGTAATAAACTATGAGACATTCTCAATTGAAGAAGATATAAAATGTAGCTGTTATTACTCCAGATTCTTATCCATGTGCCTGAGCATTGCCTATCCCTCAACTGCACTCAATTAGCTATAAAAAATAATTTGAAGGAATAGTTTTGTTCAAAACAAATCATTTCTCTTTGAATTCTTATTTTTCCAGTAGGATAATTGAATACCACCGCAATTTGTCTGCCCATCCCAGTGACTTATTTTTATTTCATCATTTTATAATCTGAAATCAGGTTAATAGCACTGCACTTCTCCCTAGGCTTACCATAGGTAAAGTGGTATATGCAGTGGTATGTGCAGTATAAAATTAGTTTGAGGATATATACATTTAATAAGTTTGTTTTACAGCAAAGAAAACATAATTTAAGTAGTGCTGCTTAAATAGTGCCTCATAAATAAACTTCAGTGCACTAAGTTTTATCAAATTGCAGTTGAATTCCTAGCACATGGCAAAATTCTCTTAACTGTCATTCAATGCATTGGGTTCTTCATAAAATAGGGAGATGGAAATAAGATAGATGGAACTAGCATACAGATCAGTAGAGAAGAACATAAACTAACCCTTGTAACTTTTTGTTTTCTGCTCTTTGAACTTCTGAGTAGAGTTTTCCCCAATAATCATTTAAAAAGACAGGGATTTGGAATAAATAAGATTGTTCATTATTTAAAATTTTTTATTACTTTATTTTATCATGTATTTATTTATTTTTAAAATGTGGGGTACAATTCAGGATTAGGTAGATAAGTGGTCATTGTACAGGCAAACTCTAGGTCTCCATTTGATCCCCCCTTTGCCTGGTTTGAGATCAGGTATGCTTATTAATGTTATGTGCCCCCTTCTCTCCACTGGCAGTTTCCCAATGCTGCCAATCCCTTTCTTTTTTTTTTTTTTTTTAAGTTGGAGTCTCACTCTGTCACCCAGACTGTAGTGCAGTGGCCACTCCCGGCCTCCGCAGCCTCGACCTGCTGGGCTCTGGTGATCCTTCTACCTCAGCCTTCCGAGTAGCTGGAACTACAGGCACGTGCTACCATTCCCAACTGATTTTTTAATTTATTGTAGAGATGAGGTCTCGCCAAGTTGCCCAGGCAGGTCTCAAACTCGCGGGCTCAGGCAATCCACTCACCTCAGCCTCCCAAAGGCGTGGGATTACAGGCTGAGCCACCGAGCCCAGCTAATCCCTTTCTTATAGTATGATAAATTTTCAGGGTTCGCTTATGAGTGAGAACATGTGGTACTCAGTTCTTTGTTTCTATGATAGATCACTGAGTATTATAGACTCTAAACCCATCCAAGTTGCACCAAAGTCCATAATTTTGTCCTTATTTATGGCTGCACAATATTGCATCATGTATATGTACCACATTTTTTTAATCCAGTCCAGTTTTGATGGGCAGCATGGTTTCATATTTTTGTTATTGTGAATAGTGCTACAACAAGCATGCGTGTCTAGGTATCTTTTTTGTAGAATGATTTGAGTTCCTCCAGGTATATTCCCAGAAGGGAGAGTGTAGGGTCATATGGAAGATTAATTTTTAGATCTTTTAAGAATCTCCACATTGTCTTCTACAGCGGTTGTACTAGTTTACACTCCCGCCAGCAGGGTAGAAGTGTTCCTTTTACTCTGCATCCTCTCCAGCATCTGCTGCTTTCTGAGTTATTGATGATGGCCATCCTGACTGGAGTTAGGTGGTATCTCAATGTGATTTTAATTTGCATTTCTTTGATGATTAGTGAGGTTGAGCATTTTTTCATGTATCTGTTAGCTGCTCAAATGTCTGCTTTTGGGAAGTGCCTATTCATACTGAAAGGACAGACCGAGAGTGGGAAGCATTTTTCATCTTGTTCTTAAACCCTGACACAATGATGAGAAAATAGAAGCTATGCTTCTGGAGAAATGCACACTTTAGGTATAATTGACTTTACCAACTTTCTCTTTTCAGAAACAGTCTTCCAGGTATCTGAGGTATCTCATAGTGGCAATCAAGCATGCCTAGAGTAAAGGGAATTTACAAGGCCTAAGACATCATGCATTGGGCAAGGATTGTAAAAGTCATGAAACTTGTAATTACAAAAGTTATAATCGCTCAGAGGAAGAGCAGGTGGGGATTCAATCTTCCAGAAAATTGGGCACTATCTACAGGGAAGCCAAGGATCCCTCAAAGTTACCTACTGGGAATGCCTGGGAGATAAGGGGAGGTACACCCTCCATTAGGTCTAAGGAATGTCATTTGGGAAGGTGCAGGAGAATTAGAATCCTTGTCATGCCCTTCTCTAGGGGCTATGATAATGTGGGTGGACATTAATGGGTCTCCATGTCACAGGTTCTCCAAAACATCCACAGGTGGTCGATAAGGAAGTCATAGCAGTCATGTGCAACATCTCCAAGAGAAGGATTTAAGCCAGGACTCTGGGGAACAACGAGGCCACACTCACCTAGAGTGTAGGTCCACGCCCTGTCTGTGGGGGGTGAACTTTTCTTAAATAAATCTTTTCTTCTCTCATCTCTGTGTCACAATTCTTTGCAATTTACTTGGATCTCTGGGTTTGCCAGCACGCACCTCCGACTTACCAACCGTGGCAGTGCTGCGCGCCTCCCTGCCCTGAGCCTCTCCACCCTAACCCGGTCCCTCCATACCCTCACACATATCTGTTGCCCATTTTGTAATGGGGCTGTTTTTTTCCTTTCAGCATGTTTGAGTTACTTGTAGATCTTGGATGTTAGGCCTTTGTCAGATACACAGTTGGCAAATATTTTTTCCAATTCTGTAGGCTGTCTCCCCATTCTCTTGATGGTTTCTTTTGCTTTGCAGAAGACTTTCAGTGTGAGGAGGTCTCACTTGTCTATCTTATCTCTTTCAGGATTTTGATCAAGAATCGTTTGCCTATTCAGATTTTCGTAAGGATGTTTCTGGCATTTTCTATTTTTTGTTTGTTTGTTTTTTTAGTTGGAGTCTCACTCCATCTCTCAGACTGGAGTTCACTGGCATGCTGATGGCCACTGCAGCCTCAATATCCTGGACTCAGGTGATTCTTCCACCTCAGCCGTCCAAGTAGCTGGAACTACAGGCACACACCACTATGCCCAGCTAATTTTTTTATTTACTGTAGATATAAGGTCTCGCCAAGATCCCCAGACTGGTCCTGAACCCATGAGCTCAGGCAATCCTCTCACCTGGGCCTCTCAAAGTGCTGGGATTGCAGGCGTGAGCCATTACACCGGGTCCCAATTTCTAAGACTCTTAAAGTTTGAAGTTTTATGTTTAAGTCTTTGGAGTTGATTTGCAGTTGATTTTTGTGTATGGTGATAGTTAGGGTTCCTGTTTCATTCTTCTACATGTGGTCACCTAGTTTTCCCAGCACCATTTACTGAATATGTTCTCTTCTCTCCAGTAGTTGTTGGTAGAGGCTTTGTCAAAGATTAGTTGGTTAAGAAATTGAGGTTTTGCTTCCGGAATCTCTATCCTGTTCCATTGGTCTATATGCCTGTTCTTGTACCAATACCAGGTTGTTTTGATTATTGTAGCTTTATAATAAAGTTTAAAGACTGAAGGTATGATGCTTCCCACTTTGCTTCTTTTGCTAAGGATTGTTTTAGCTATTCATGATCATTTATTTTCCATGATAATTTTTGTATTGTGGCTTCCAGGTGTGAGGAGACTGATTGTTGGTAATTTAATAGGTATGGCATTGAATCTGTAGATTGCCTTTGGTAGGATGGACATCTTAACAATGTTGATTCTTCCAATCCATGAGCATGGAATATTTTTCCATTTTTTGTGTCATCTTTGACTTCTTTGAGAAGTGTTTTGTAGTTTTTGGGGTTTTTTTCAGTTTTTTCCAGCCCGTATATAACCACTTTTATTAGGTTCATTAGTAGAAAAAGTATCATGCCTGAAACATGTATATTTAAAAAGGTCAAGTGCCATGGAAATATTCACAGGACATATACTAAAATTGTAACAATACAGTGGAGATGAGTGTAGCCTCTGCTCAAAGATGGCATGCAAATCAATGAAGTGCTTTATATTTTCAAAAAACTATCAAATATCATTTGTGTTCCAAGAGCAAATAGAAAAAAGCCAAAGAACTGGATGTGAGATTTTCTAATGGTTCTGTTTCCTAAAGATACTCTATTTTTAAAAATTATTATTTATTTACTTATTTTTCTATTGTGGGGTACAGTAAAGGGTTAGGTATACAAATATGCTCTATTCAGGCACACTTGTTGATAAGAGGTGTCTCCCTATCCCCAGACAGATATTTACTACCGTTAATCCCATCTCCTTTCCCCTCCCACTCCCATAGTTTCCCACTACTGTCAGTCATTTTCTTATAGTATTACAGTGGATGTTCAAGGGCCACTATATGAGTGAGAACATGTGATACTCAGAACTTTGTTTCTGTGAGAGATCAATCAGTATTATAGACTCTAGTTCCATCCAGGTTGCTGCAAAATTCATGATTTTCTTCTTTTTTATGACTGCATAGTATTCCATCGTGTATATGTGCCACATTTTTTTAATCCAGTCCTCTTTTGATGGACAGCATGGTTGTTTCAGGTGCTTGCTATTGTGAACAATGCTGTGATAAACATATATGTGCAGGTATCTTTTTTATAGAGTGATTTGAGTTCTTCAGGGTATATTCCCAGTAGGGGTATCACGGCGTCATATGGGAGGTCAATATTTTAGGAATCGCCATATTGTTTTCCACAGAGGCTGCACTAGTTTGCACTCTTACCAACACTGTAGAAGTGTTCCCTTTTCGCCACACCCTCTCCAGCAAATGTTATTTTTTGAGTTATTGATAATTGCCATTCTGACTGGAGTTAGGTGGTATCTCAGTGTGGTTTTGATTTGCATCTCCCTGATGATTAATGAGGTTGAACATTTTTTCATGTGTCTGGTGGCTGCTTGGATGCCTTCCTTTGAGAAGTGTCTGTTCATATCTTTTGCCCACTTTATACTGGGGTTGTTTGTTTTTTTCTGTTCAGCAAGTTAGATTTCCTTGGAGATTCAAGATATTAAGCCTTTGTGAGACCTGGAGTTGCCAAATACTTTTTCCCAGTCTGCAGGCTGTCGCACTGCTCTCTTGATGGTTTCTTTGGCTATGCAGAAGCTTGTCAGTTTAATGAGGTCCCACTTGTCTATCTTATCTCTAATGGCCTGTTGGTTTCAGGTTTTGTTCAGGAATTGGATGCCAGTTCCGATTTCCATGAGGGTATGTCCTTCATTTTCTAAGGTTCTTATGGTTTGAGGTTTTACATTTAGGTCTCTGATTCATTTAAAGTTAATTTTTGTGTATGGGGATAGATAGGGGGCCTGCTTCAATCTTCTGCATGTGGTCAGCCAGTTTTCCCAGCACCATTTACTGAATAGGTTCTCCTCTCCCGAGTGGTAGGTGGGGGAGGCTTTGTCAAAGATGAGTTGGTTGAGAAATTGAGGTTTTGCTTCTGGAATCTCAATTGTATTCCATTAGTCTATATGCCTTTTCCTGTACCAATACCAAGCTGTTTTGATTATTGTAGCTTTATAGTAAAGTTTGAAGTCTGGTAATGTGATACCACCTGCTTTGATTTTTTTGCTGAGGATTGTTCTGGCTATTCTTGGTCATTTGTGTTTCCACATGAATTCCTGTGTTGTTTTTTCTAGGTCTGAGAAGAATGTTGCTGGTAATTTGATGGGTATTGCATTAAATCTGTAGATTGACTTAGGTAAGATAGACATCTTCACAATGTTGATTATTCCAGTCCATGAGCATGGGATATTTTTCCACTTGTTTGTGTCATCTTTGATTTCTTTGAGCAGTGTTTTGTAGTTTTCATTGTAAAGGTCTTTCACGTTTCTGGTTAGGAAAATGCCAAGGTATTTCTTTTTTTTTTTTTTTTTCTTTTTTTGTGGCTTTTGTGAATGGGATTGTGGTTTTTATTTGAGTTTCTGTTTGCTTATTATTGGTATAAAGATATGTGATTGCCTTTTGCACATTTATTTTATATCCTGAGACTTTGCCAAAGTCCTTTATCAGTGTAAGGAGGTTTTTGACAATTTCTCTTGGGTTTTCAAGGTACATGATCACGTCATCTGCAAGGAGAGATAGCTTGACTTCTTCTTTTCCTATTTGAATACCCCTGATTGCCTTCTCTTCTCTGATTGCTCTAGCCAGGACTTCCAATACTATATTGAACAGGAGGGGTGAGAGTGGGCATCCTTGTCTTGCTCCTATTTTCAAGGGAAGAGGTTCCAGTTTTTGTCCATTTAGGAGTATGCTGGCTGTGGGTTTCTGGTAGATGGCTTTTACTACTTTTAGGTATGTTCCCCGTATGCCTAGGTGTTTGAGGGTTTTTTATCAAGAAAGGGTGCTGGATTTTATCAAAACTTTTTTGCATCTAATGATAGAATCATGTGGTTTTTGTTTTGACATCTGTTGATGTATTTAATTACATTTATGGTTTTAGAATGTTGAACCAGACTTGCATCCCAGGGATGAAGCCTACTTGGTCATGATGGATGATTTTTGAGATGTGTTGTTGAATCCAGTTCTCTAGGATCTTGTTGAGAATTTTAGCATCTATGTTCATCAAAGATATTGGCCTGTAGTTCTCTTTCTATGTTGGGTCTTTACCTGGCTTGGGTATAAATGTGATGTTGGCATCATAAAATGATTTGGGGAGAGTTCCATCTTTCTCAATTGCCTGGAATACCTTCAGTAGGATTGCTATGAGCTCCTCCTTAAATGTCTTGTAGAATTCTGCTGGAAAGCCATCTGGTCCAGGGCTTTTTTTTTTGTAGGTAGTTTTTTTATTACATGGTCAATTTCCTTGACTGTTATTTGTCTATTTAGGGTCTCAATTTCTTCTTGTTTCAACCTAAGCAGGTTGTGTGATGACAGAAAGTCTTCCATTTCAGAAAGGTTTTCAAGTTTATTTCCATACACGTGTACATAGTAGTCTCTAATGATCTTTTGTATTTCTTCAGGGTCAGATGTGACTTCATCTTTTGTGTTTCTGATTGTGTTTATTTGGACTTTTTCTCTCTTTTTCTTGGTCAGTCTAGCTAGGGGGCCATTGATCTTGTTTATCCTTTCAAAAAACCAGCTTTTTGTTTCATTGACTTTTTTGAATTACCTTTTTGTCTTCTATGTCCTGGATTCAGGCTTTTATTTGGTGATCTGGATTCTTCTGCTGAAACTAGGGTTTTTGTGATCTTGCTTTTCCAGTTTCCTTAGGTGGCTTCTTAGGCTGTTAATTTGTGATCCTTCCATTTTCTTCATGTGCGTTTGTAGGGATATAAATTCCCCTCTTACTAAAGCTTTCATGGCATCCCAGAGATTTTGGTAAGATGTTTCTTCATTTTCATTTGTTTCCAGGTATCTTTTGATCTCTGTTTTGATTTCATCATTGACCCAGGAGTTGTTTAGCATCATGCTGTTTAGTGTCCATGTCTTTGTGGGTTTTGGGGGAACCTTGTTGGTGTTAATGTTTATTTTTATTCCACTGTGTTCCGAGAAGGTGCATGGTAAAATTTCAGTCCTTTTAAATTTGCTTATGCTTGTCTTATGGCCAAGTATGTGGTCAATCTTAGAGTACATTTCATGTGGTGATGAGTAGAATGTGCATTCTGTGGTCTTTGGATGGAGGGTTCTGTAGTTATCTGTTAAGTCCATTTGATGAAGAGTCACATTGAGGTTTCGGATCTCGTTGCTGATTTTTTATCCTGATGATCTCTCTAGGGTTGTGAGTGGGGTATTAAAGTCCCCAGCTATGATGGCATTGGAGTTGATATCTTTTTTTAGTTTACTTAGGAGCTGCTTTATGAATGTTGGTGCTCCTATGTTGAGTGCATATATGTTTAGGATGGATATTTCTTGTTGATGGATTGAACCTTTTATCATTATGTAGTGGCCTTTTGTATCTTTTTAATTCTGGACCGCAGTGATGCCTCAGAGAGGTCTACAGCCTAGCTCTGAGTGAAGAGCAGGCTGCCAATGATGTGATCTGCAGCCTCCAGGGAGAGAACCAGTGTCTTTTTGTGATCTCCTTGGTGGAGAGTCTCACAGACCGAGCTGCCCCCATTGCCATCTTACCAGAAGTCCTGTAGTTTTCATTGTAAGGTCTTTCACTTCTCTGGTTAGGAAGATGCCGAGGAATTTCATTTTGTGTGTGTGTGTGTGTGTGTGGCTATTATGACTGGTATTTTGCTTTTTATTTGTTTCTCTGCCTGTTTGTTTTTGGTGTATAAGATGTGACTGTCTTTTACACATTTATCAACAAATGAAGGAGTTGAGAGAGAGAGAGTTATTGTAAGGAATCAACTTACATGATTATAGGACTAGAAAGTTCAAAGTCTATAGGGCAGACCAGCAGGATAGAAGGCTTTAGGTAAGAGCTGATGTTGCTCACTTTAGCCTGAATTCTGCAAGGAAATGGGCTAGAAAAAAAAATTTTTCAAAAGCAGGGTTTTGGGCAACCCCTTTGGGCCTCCTCCCACTGTGGGAGCATTTCTGTCCTCTTAATAAATCCTACTTTCTTGCTTAAAAAAAAAAAGAAAAAGAAAAAGAAAAGCAGAGTTTTATGTTGCAACCTTAAGGAGAATTTCTTCTTCTTGGGAAAAACTAAATCTTGTTACATTAAGGCTTTCAACTGATTAAATGAGGCCCACCCACAATACAGAGGATTATCTGGTTCATCCAAAGTCTACTAATTTAAATGTTAACCACATCTTCAAAAAAAATACCTTCACAGGAGTATCCAGATCAGTGTTTGACCAAACAACTGGGTACTATAGTCTACCCCAGCTGATAAATAAATCCACCATTACACTAAGTCATATATTTGTTTTTTGGAAACACTGGCTACATCTCTAAGGTGGGGAGTAGCTTCACAGTATCTTGTAAATGCCTGAAATGTATCTACTTTCCAGTAAAAGAAGTTACATATTTTTTTAAAAGCAGGTCTGTTGTTTAACCAGTGTCCATTCATCATCCTATTACATTATTCACTATTGTTAATAGTTGTTAACTATCTTATATGTCAACTGTATTTTATCAACTATTTGCATAATGTGTTCACACTTAGTTTTTTTTATATGTTCATCATTTAGCCTGTCATTACAATGTGGAGTTTAAGGTCTTCATTTCTCTAATATGAGGTGAAGAAATTTTGGCATGCACATAAGGATAGAACTGGCATTTCATAATAGTGTTTATATGCTCTTTTTATTTTCCTGGGGTTTTGTTTGTGTGTGTGAATTCCTTTTTAACTAGAATGTGTTACACTTTTATTCAGAAAAAAACATTAATTGTCATTAAAGGATGAAATAAGTAATAAAAGAACTTGAAGGAGATGAAGAAGGCATAAAAAAGAGGAGTCGAGAGAAGTTCCAAATATAAAAAATTAGATGGTAAGAAAGAGAGACAATAAAAGAGGTCACAAAATTAATAAGGCAGCTCTGCACTCTCTGGAAATTCTATTAACATTTTGAGATATTCTAGCAATCATTTTCAAGCTCCACAGTTTCAATGAGCAGCAATATTTTGGAGACTTCTAAGACTAGTTAGCATTTCTAAACAATATTAGGGGATCATCAAACTATCACAGAATTGCAAAATGCATATATTAACAACTGGGTTCTTGTTAACAGGTAGAAGCACTAGTCAGCAAGGCATGTCATTCTTCTTGGCACATTGGCCTGAGTATTATATTCTTATTCAACAAATAATGATGTTTGCAAAATAACTATAAGATCATTTCATCAACCCTTATTTACTAGTTTATACACGTTTTATAACTTACTTCTTTTCTTCGTGCAAGAAATGTTGCAGAATCACCAATGTTTGGCGCTTTAAGTAGCAAAAGATTTATTGTTGAGAGAAAGATATGGCAAATGCTAAGCAATGATAGGTCATGAGCTAGTTTTAAAAGAGAAGAGACCTCATCTCTTAGTCCAAGTGATTGGGGCACATATGGATCCCCTAGTGGCTGATTAGAGAGGATTTGGACACATAACCAGAAACCCAAACTTTGTCTGCAGAGCGACACTCTAACCACTTCCTCCCCCGAGATGAAAGGACACTCCGATACTGAACTCCTTCTGAGTTCTCATTCACATCCACACAAGCTGAAGCAATCTAGGTAGGACAGAAATGTTTCAGCACTATCACTGTTAAAGCTCTGCTTCCTCCAAGGTCAGACCTGGTGCAGTAAGTCAATGCTGAGAACAGACTTGCCTGCAAAGTAACTCATGACCACTTAGCTCCAATACCACTGTCCAAGAGCCCTTTGTCCTTCTCCTTAGTGCATAAATAGTTCACTTCCAGGATTCTTAAGGAAAGCAAGAAATTTTTAAAAGCAGTCCTGCAAGTTAGAAATTGATTGTGCCTTTTACCCAGGTGTGGTTCCAATGAAGCAATTCAAGTAAATTCAAGTGAATCCATCTCCCTCCAGGCCACAGACTTGAGTAGTTCAACCATCAGTACTGTCAACTATCCAGGGCAACCACCCACGAGGAGGGATAATAGGAAGTCTGGAAAGCTGAGAGACAACTATGTGTCTCAATAAATTAGCCACAGGGAAGAAAGACTGGTCTAGGGGCAATCTCCTCAGGCTGCAAAAAATCCAAGCCATAATTCAACAAGTTCAGATTCCCTGTGCTCATCAAATTCTGCAGCACAGCATAACACAAGAGAACCCATCTTAAGATATATTTAAACAGTGGCAATAAGGTCTTGCACTTGCTGATTACACTATTTATATTTGACTCATACTGTCTTCTGCATATAGAGAGAACTGTCAAAAAATTTACTGCCATGTATACTTTTGAGAGTACTATGACGACCTAAATGGCAATGAAATTGAGGGAAATCAACTGGGTACTAGAGGCAGGAATTCAGTGTTCCAAGTTAGCACTCAAATCTCCAATAGGATGAAGAACCCTTGGCAAATGAACTGGTGTGCTATACCTAGGCCTAGAACAAGGCCCTGTGATTTTCTTATGGATTCTGATCAACTATTAGGAAGGAGAGGAAATAGCACCATTACTGTAGAAGAAAATAGTTCCAAGTGCTTATTCAACATAACATAGTCCACCCAAATGACACTGAGTGGTGTGGGGGTCAGAAAGGGTATGGCTTAATTAAATATATTGTTTTTGATCCAAGCAGCCCTAATCTTAGCAATAGGGCCACTTCAACCCTATCAAATACTATCTTATTTTAGCCTCTAAAATCAAAGTATATGTGTATATTATAGACTCACACACACTATGGTTTCACTCTGACACTCTAATATTCTTCAGTAGAAAGAAATAAGATGAAATCAACCCTGGATATATATCCTAACTCTACCATTACTGTATGACCTTGGGAACAAACATCACTTTGTTGTATTTTTTTTTTTTTTACTCTTAGCAGTAATTTTTCTTATCTGTTAACTGGGAATAATATCCATACAGTCTTTATATATAAATGAGTTATGAAGTAGGTGAAAATAATGCATAAATTTCCAGCAAGTTTCCCTCTTATTCACTAGTACAAATTTCTCCACTGTGTCTGATGTTCTTATTTCTCTGAAATTAGGATTAAAACTCAATACACTTTTTCTTCACTGTCCTTTGCCTCTGCATTTTCACTACCAGATCCTACCCTTCAATATTTCCTTCTGACTAAATTTCTCACCTTGGCTTCTGGCCTGTCTTGCACATCTGCCCAAATTCCACAGGACTCTAAATTCCTGATGTCAGATATCCTGAGCCCCGTTAGCCAGCGTCAGTCCAACAATCTCTGACTTGCACTTGATTTTCACAAAGCATCTACAATAGTGTTTGAATCCAGTGAATTCTAGAGACTTCCTGAACTCAGATTACTAATTCTTCCTCTTCTAGACTCAAGTGTTTCCATGGGAAGGGAGACACTCCACAAGATTCTCCAAGTTCATTCACAGGGTGGAGGGAGACAGAGGAAAGCTGAGGTCTAGTATGTCCCTTTTGAGAACATGCCACAAGCCCATAGGCCTGAATACTCTGGTAATTAATCCCTCAAAACCCTAGCTGCCTACATGCCTTTCTTTGCCTTTCCTTCACTGATGAAATTTGTGACAAATGACAAATATTATGAAAATCCTGTCTAATGAGACTCCCTATAAGGCCCATAGTCTACATGCAGTGACCAAGAGAGGAATTTTTCAAGAAGAATCTCACAGCACAGGAGTTCAAGGATTGTCCATAATGTGGTTCTTAAATTGAAGATAGAACTGGACATCCAAAATAAAATTTTTTAATAAAAAAAAAACTGGACATCCATATGCACCACATATAAAATTAACTAAAATGAATAATAAATAGAAATTTTTTAAGCTGCTAAAATAAAACATACAAGAGCTTGATCGTGTCCTTGGGTTAGATGAAAAGTTCTTTGCTTTCTTAGGGAAAAGGACATGATCTATAAAATAAGAACATAAATCCCAGACTAGAAGAAAATATTTGAAAAACATGTATCTGATAAAGGATTTGTATCCAGAATATATGAAGAACTCTCAAATCTCAGTAATAGGAAAAGAAAAGAACCAATTTGGGGGTGGGGTTTGAAGTCTCTGTTCCCCAGGCTGGAGTGCAGTGGAACACTCACAGTTACCACAGCCTTGATCTGCTGGGACCAGGCAATCCTTCTTCCTTAGCCTTTCAAATAGTTGGAACTACAGGCACACACCACCACACCCAGCTAATTTTTTTTTATTTATTGTAAAGACAAGGTCTCACTATGTTGCCAAAGCTGGTCTTGAACTCCTGGGTTCAGACAATCCTCTGACCTCCACCTCATTCTGGGATGTTCACAGATGTGAACCACTACACCTGGCCCAATTTTTCTTATGGACAAAAACGATGAACAAATAGATTTTGAGAACCTATTTGGAGGTTCTAGCAGGAGGGAACAGTTACTCTTGCCTGAAGAAGGGTTCTCCTCTCACAGTGATGGTTATCCTCTTCAACGATGCATCAGTTTTGGGAGGATGTACCTGGAACAGTGAAGGAGGAAGGAGACACTCGCCTAGTCAATCAAATCAGTCAAATCAATCCTAGCAATCAATGGGATAACAGATGTGGCAGCCAGATCACCCCCACATCTAAATAGAAAAAGAGGAAGTTAAGTTATCCCTCTTTACAGATGTTATGACTGTATACATACAAACCTCTAGAGAGTCTGTCAAAAACTTCCTCACATTGACAAATGACTTCAGTAGGAAGTTAAGTTATCCTTCTTTACAGATGATATGATTCTATACATACAAACCCCTAGAGAGTCTGTCAAAAACCTCCTCACATTGATAAATGACTTTGGTAAAGTCTCAGGATATAAAATCAATGCACAAAAGACAGTTTCATTTCTATACATCACAACAAGCAGACTAAGAACCAAATAAAAAACACAATTCCATTCACAATAGTAATTAATAATAATAAAATACCTTGGCATCCATCTAACCAAAGACATGAAAGTCCTACACAATGAGAACTATGAAACACTGCTAAAAAAAAAAAAAAAATCAAGAATGACACAAACAAATGGAAAATTACCCAGTACTCATGAATTGGAAGAATCAATATCATCAAGATATCCATTTCACCCAAGGTAATCCACAGATTCAATGCAATTCCTATCAAATTGACAGCATCATTTTTCATAGACCTTGAAAAGAAAATAAAAAATTCAGGTGGAAGCAAAAACAAGAACTCGAATAGTTAAAGCAATCATTAGCAAAAGGAACCAACCTGGAGATATGACACTTCCAGACTTTAAACTTTATTACAAGGCTGCAGTATCCAAGACAGCATGGTACGGTACAAAAATAGACAAATAGCCAATGGAAAAGGACACCGAATCTGGAAATAAAGCCACATACCACCAACTAATTCATCTTTGACAAAGCCAACAAAAACAAACATTGGAGAAAGGAAATCATATTTAGCAACCAGTGCTGGGGAAGCCACTTGCAGAAGGAAACTGAATCCCTACTATAACCATATACAAAAATTAACTAAAAATGGATCCAGGGCTTAAATGTGAAATCTCAAACCTTAGGAGAAAATTCTCAAAAGAAGGTCAAGTTCTCAAAAGCAAATGCAACAAACTTCATCAAACTGAAAAATTTTTACACAGCAAAAAGAATCCATCAGGAGAGTAGAGACAACCTACAGAATGAGAAAAAGTATTTGCAAGCTATGCATCTGACAAAAGCCTAACATCCAGGATCTACAAGGAACTCAAATGAAATGACAGGGGAAAAACAACCTCATTAAAAAATCAGCAAAGGGCATAAACAAACACTTCTCAAAGGAAGACATTCAAGAGCAACCTACAAATATATGAAAAAATGCTCAGCCTCACTGATATCAGAGAAATACAAATCAAAACTATATAAGATATCACCTAACACTGGTCATAATGACTTTATTAAAACATAAAACAACAACAATAATAACAGGTATTGGCATAGCTGTGGAGAAAAGGGAACATTTCCACACTGTTGGTGGGAATGTAAGCTAGTTCAACCTTTGTGGGGAGCGGTGCAACAATTTCTCAAAGAACTAAAAATTGAGCTTCCATATGATCCAGCAATCCCTCTTCTGGGAATATACCCAGAGGAACATAAATTGCTCTACAAAAAAAAAAAAGAGAGAAACACCTGCACACATATGTTCTTTGCAGCACTATTCACCATATCAAAAACATGGAACCAATTCAGATGCCCATCAAAAGTGGACTGAATAAAGAAAATTTGGTACATATGCACAATGAAGTATCGCACAGTCATAAAGAAGAAAAAAACTCATGGTCTTCACAGCAACATGGATCATCACAGCTGGAGACCATCATACTAAGTGAACTGTCACAGAAACAAACAGCTGAATACCACATGTTCTCACTCATAAGTGGGCCCTGATCACTGGCCACATGAGCACAGAGGAAGGATTGGCAGACAATGGACACTGCTAGGGGAAAGAGGGAGGCAGAAGGGATGGGGGGGACATGTGGCAACACACTGGGTACCAGGTCCACTATCAGGGGGACAGAGGGCCTGCTAGAAGTCCAAACTTCACCTGAATGCAACTTACTTATACAGTAAATTCTCACTTGTACCCCACAACTCTAAAATTCATTCATTCATTAATTTTTTAAGTGCTGAACAAATATTTCACCCAAAAGAAATCTATACAATCGCACACAAGCATATGAAAAGATGTTCAACATCATTTTTCACTAGGGAAATGAAAATTAAAATCACTACACATCTATTAGAGATACCACTAACCCTATTAGAATAACCTTAAAAAACAAAACCAGAAAAGCTCAGAATACCAAGTGCTGAGTTAAATGAAGATCATCTAAAACTTCTGTGTATGACTAATGGCAAAGCAATATGGTGCAGACACACCGAAGCCAGTATGTTGGTTTTGCATGAGGTTAAACATTAGCTTACTGTATGATCCCCAAATATTCAAGAGGTATTTATCCAAGAAAATGTAAACATATTTCTGCACACAAAACAAAACTGTATGGAATAGCTATCATAGCTTCATTTACAATTTCCCAAAACTGGGAGAAAAGTCCATCACCTGTGAATAGAGAAACAAATCATAATACCACCACACAATGGACTCTTACAGAGCAATAAAAAAGAATAAACTATTGATACAACAGCATGTATAATTCTTCAAGGCATTATGTTAAGTGAAAATCAAAAAGGCTACATTCTGGTAAAAGTAAAACTGTAGAGACAGAAAGAAGATTAGTAGTTGCTTGGGGCTTGGGACAGGAGAAAGAGATTGACTATGAATGGGGTTCAGGGGAACATTTTGAGGTGATGAAAGTATACTATAGCCTCAATGTAGTGGTCATTACATAGCTACCATGCCCTTGTCAAAATTCATAAAACTACCCACCTAAAAATGATGACTTACCACATGTAAAGTCTATCACAAAAATTCGACTTTTCAAAAAAAAAAAAAAAGAAACCAAGGAAAGAACTACAGGGTCTGTTACCATTCTGGCCACATCAGATTTGGTGGTGTTTGAAACAAGGGAACTTGGGCTGTGCCACAAGTTAGAGGTCCGAGAACAACTTCTCCCCACTTCTGCAGCCATAAGAAGATTGACAGCACTGAGTCCTCTCAGCAGCAGTGATCAACAGTGAAACAGGAATATTCCCTCAAGAAAAATCTCCTACTACCTAAGCACTGGCAGCAGAAGCTATGTCCCCAAATCATCTACTACATCCAGGTTCCTCAATCTCATCACCATCAACATTTTGGGTCAGATAATTATTTATCATAGATGCTGGTCTGGACATTGTAAAATGTTTAGTAGCATCCTTGGTCTATACCCACTAGATGCAAGTAGCAGTCTCCTCTAGATGTGACAGCCAAAAATATTTCCATACATTGAAGGCAGGCAAAATCACCCCCAATTAAGATCCCCTGAGTTATATGGGAAGCAGGCACTGAAGCAGACCCATCACTCCTGTGAACCCTCAGTGAGATGGTGCAGATTGGTCACCTATGAGAGTTTGTCACAAAATGAAAGTCCAGATAAGAACATGTTTAAGTCATAAGAGGACCAGTTCAATATCTAGGAACAATGAAAGAAGTCCTTTGGGAATTAAGAAGACAAACAACAATTAGAAAAACAGAAGACTAGGATGAAGATATATTTACAAAGATCATGCCACTGTTATGATCTGCTTATTGGGATAATTAAAATACACCAGAAAAGGGATATAAAACCTCCAGAAAGAAAAAGCAAAGGTCCAGAAAAACATTAAAAGAGCCAAAAAACTTAGGATCCCAGTAAAAATTCAGTGCATGTTTGCTTTAATACTCCTTCTCAGTTTCACATGAAGTTAACTTCATGAAGTTGAAAACAAAACAAACAAAAGTAACAGCTAACTCATATTGGAAAAATAATAAACAATCATGAAATCACCATGGCAGGGTCACTTAGGGCTTCAAACTAGAAATAAACTGAGGAAAAAACTCTGTAAATAATTTTTTTTAATTTAGAAGACAAACTTCAGATTAGACAACAGAAAAGAGTAATTCAGAATATAAGACAGAGAAATATATTTGCCCAAGAACTTTTGCTAAGAGTCAGGAAAACAAAGTATTTGTTCAAGATATATGGCAACAGTCACAGAGTATTATATAAAGAGTGAAGTTTGATAAGGCTTTCTGAGTGGAATATTCGTATAATTCTTGCCCAGAATCTGAACTTTTCAAATTAGAACTGATCTGAGTCTATTAATGCAAACAAATAGGAAATAGAACACAAGATTTTTTTTTTGTAAGGCCATTATTTAAATTTCTGCAAAGTTTGAAAGGAATACATTTCTGCTTCCTAATCCTTAATGAATATTTAAAAATCAAAAAGTCTAATTCTTTTTTTTTACACTGAATTGAAGTTCTTATTAAGCCAACTTTTAAATATATCCCATTAATACTATGAGTGATACTTTATCAACTCGCCTTTAGTTATCCACCTACAGAATTCAGGATTGGTTCAGGAATGAATAAAGAAAAAGCAACTGCATGACCTATTTTGGTTGAGTAAAAGAAGAAAGAAAATTGATCTAAGGACAATTTATACACTGTGCATTATACCTCAAAATGTAGAAATTGATTAGAAAGAGAGACTATTTGATGATAAGAAAAAAAGTAATACGTAAAGGTAATATAGCTAGAGAAAGTTAAGTGAAAGTATCCAAAGTCTCTTGGGATCATATCATTCTCTGTAGAGAAAGTATGAAAAAGACTGCCACCTACCCAATATCTATTCTTCCCACAACAGAACCCCCTATATTTTGGGGATGGGTTAGCAGAAAACAGACTGAACTCACATTTGCAGACGTGTCAATTGGGAATGGTTGGGAGAAATGACTGCCTTAGGTGAGAGACTTCCAAGAGACTGTTGAATATATCCTTTAAAGAAATGAAATCCTAAAGAAGGACAAAATTACGAACTTCACAGCAACCTAGATGGACTTAGAATCTATAATACTGAGTTAACTATCACAGAAACAAAGAACTGAGTATCACATGTTCTCACTTATAAGCGGAACCTTGAACAATTATCGTAGTGCTATAAGAAAAGAACTGGCAGTAGTGGGAAACTGCCAGGGGTGGGGGGGGTCAAAACTCATCAACAAGGGTACATGCATAATGAACATTTGTATGCCTAACCCTGATTTGTAGACCACATCTTTAAAATTAAAAAAAAAGAAATGGCAGCATCATCCTAAGAGTAACAATTTAGGAAGCCCAAATTTTAAAGAAAGCACTCAAAAATGTCCCTAACAACAGCAGCAAGCTCAGTTAAAAATTAATTATTGACCCATATCTTCCAGATGCCCTTGCTGATATAGCCTATGGTATATGAGTCATATACCATTGGAGAGAGTTTCTAGGAAACTCCTTAAACAAGAGTGACTAGTCTGGAAGGCATTTTCTTTTTCTTTTCCCTTTGAATCTTTCTAGAGTACAGATATGATAGCTAGAGTCCCTTTGTGATCATGGATGATGGTGAAAATGAAGCCACAAGTTCTGATGGAAGAACAGAAAGGTAGGAGTCTAGGTTGCTGATGAGGTCATAATCACTACCTAACCCAAGACTGGCTAATTCAAGCCTTCAGGTAAGAGGAGACAAGCTACCTTATTTAAACCACTGGTGGTGGTGGTGGTGGTGGTAGTGGTGGTGGTGCTGTTGTTGTTTGTTTTTTGAGGTCTTTTCTATTAGCAGCTGTCTGTAATCCCAGGTGGCCAAAAGAGCTTGCAGGGATAATGGAGGAAATAGTATAGATTAATGGAGTTAGATTCTGATAGGCTCTTCTTATAGGATACTAAGATGGGGAGCCAAAAACAAATATTCTCTATATTGAGAAAAGATTTGAAAGAACCCTCCTGCCCACATGGAGATTTCCTCTTAATTAAGTCACAATAATTATGTTTACAGAGTTTACCACAATTTTTTCCTACAAAAATCCAAACCCACTTCTTCTTTATTTATTTATTTTGTAATTTATTTATTTATTATTATAGAGTTGTGGGGTGCAAGTGAGAATTTACTACATAAGTAGGCTGCATGAAGGTGAAGTGTGGGCTTCTTGGTGGCCTTCACTGCCCCTGGTAGTGGACGAGGTTCCCTTTGTGTTATCACGTGCCCCCTCCCTCCCTTAGCAGTGCTCAGTGATTAATGAGCTCACCCTTGTGCAAATGTGACTAGTATTCAGGGCCCACTTATGAGTGAGAACATGTGGTATTCAGTTCTTTGTTTCTCTGATAGTTCACTTAGTATGATGATCTCCAGTTGCATCCAAGTTGTTGCAAAGGCCATGATTTTGTTCTTCTTTATGGCTGTATAATACTTCACCATGTATATGAACCATGTTTTCTTTATTCAGTCCACTTTCAATGGACAGCAGGGTTGGTTCTATGTTTTGCTATGGTGAATAGTGTGACAATAAACATGTGTGTGCAGGTGTCTTTTGGTAGAGCAATTTATATTCCTCTGGGTATGTTCCTGGGAGAGGGATAGCTGAATCATATGAAAGATGAATGTTTAGTTCTTTTAGAAATTGCCTCACTGTTTTCCATAGAAGCAGAACTAGTTTACATTCCCACAAATGGTGTAGAAGTGTTCCCTTTTCTCTGCAGCTGCGCCATCAACTGCTGTTTTTTGACTAATTAATGATAACCGTCCTTACTGGAGTTAGGAGTATCTCATTGTAGTTTTGATTTACATTTCTCTGATGTTTAGTGAAGCTGAGCATTTTTTTCATGTGTCTGTTGGCTGCTTGTATGTTATCTTTTGAAAAGTGTCTGTCCATGTCCTTTGCCCACTTTTCAATGGGGTTGTTTGATTTTTTTCCTTTCTTTTCATTTGAGTTTCTTATAGATCCTGGATATTAGGTCTTTGTCAGATGCATAATTTGCAAATATTTTTTCCCATTCCATGGGTTGTCTCTTTACTCTTTTGATGGTCTTGATAGTTTCTTTTGCTGTGCAAAAGCTTTTCAGTTTGATGAAGTCCCACCTGTCTACCTTACTTTTTGTAGTATTTGCTTTTGGGAACTTGGTCATGAATTCATTGCCTACTCTGATGTACAGAAGGGTGCTTCCTATATTTTCTTCTTGGATTCTTATATTTTGAGGTTTATGTTTAGGTCCTTGATCCATTTTTAGTTGATTTTTTAATATGATAATATGTAGGGTCCAGTTTCCTTCTTCTGCATGTAGTTAGCCAATCTTTCCAACACCATTTATTAAATATGATTTCCTTTCCTGAATGATTGTTGGCTTTGTCAAAGATGAGTTATTTGAGAGTCCATGTTTTTACATCCAGAATTTCTGTCCTGTACCATTGGTCTATGTGTCTATTCCTATACCAATACCATGCTGTCAAGGTTATTATACCCTTGTAATCAAGTTTTGAACACCTAGACATAGAAAAACCATCCTCAAAACAATAAGAGCCATCTATTATAAACCCACAGCCAACATTTTGCTTAATGGGCAGAAGCTGGAAGCATTCTCCCTAAGAACTAGAACAAGACAAAGATACCCACTCTCACCCTTCATATTCAATATAGTGCAATCAGGCAAGAGAAGGAAATCAGGAGTATTCAAATTGAAAAAGAGGAAGTTAAGCTATTTCTTTTTGTGGACAATGATTCTATATCTAGAAAACCCTAAGGAGTCTTTCAAAAGCCTCCTTGTACTGATAAATGATTTTGGTAAAGTCTGAAGTTACAAAATAAATGTGCAAAAGACATTTGCATTTCTATGCACCAGCAACAAGCAGGCAGAGAACCAAATAAAAAACAAAATCCGATTCACAATAGCCACCAAAAAAAAAAGAAAGAAAGAAAGACAGACTTGGCATCCAAACCAGAGAAGACCTTTACAAGGAAAACCACAAAAGTCTGCTCAAAAAGATCAAGGATGACACAAAAACAATGGGAAAACATCCACTATTGGAATAACTGATATTGTAAAGATGTCCATCCTATCCAAGGCAATCTACAGATTCAGCACAATACCCACCAAATTACCAGCATCGTTTTTCACAGACCTGGAAATGACAATATGGAAACCAAAAAGAGCATGAATAGTCAATACAATCCTCAGCAAAAGGAACAAAGTTGGAGGTATCATGCTTCCAGATTTTAAACTTTATTACAAGGCTACAGCAACCAAATTCACTTCCAAAATTGAAGGTGAGATTTGAGTGTTGATCAGAGTTTTAGAGCAAGCCAACTTCGCCTCAAAACATGCCTGTAGAAGATGGCCAACATGAGGCAACTAGAGTTTGTTTCTCCTATGGAGTAAACAAAGACAGAGTTTCCTCAGCACCCAAAGAGGACTAGGACCAGCAGCACACCATACAACTCATCAAAGTGGCAATAATCACATAGTACAAAGAAGAGAAAACCCAATCAACGTGGGCTGGAAGTAACTAGACTCTCACCTGGATTACCGCAGACAACAGCAGCCTCCAGACACAGTGGGGAAGGTGAGTGAGGGTAATTCAAGAGTTCTGGGCTCCTGCCATGGACTTGGAGGCTCTCTCTCATTAGCACCACTCTTGTCCAGAGGAAAACTGACACAGTCCATTACATTTGATATAATATCTCAGCTTTGAGGAAGGCCTGATCCAAGACCCTAGCTAACACCATTTTCCAAGCCACTCTGGCCCCTCAGGTTGCTGTGAACCAGTGCAGGTACACAGCACAGGGCTACCATAGCTGGCAATTGAGAAACTCACAACACCAAAGTTATACACAAGCAAGGGAACCCTACAGTACTTGTCAGCCCCCTGGCAACCTCAGATAAGAAAAAATAGTCTATCCAAATGAGAATGAACCAGAAAAAAATAATTCTAATAATATGCAATCATATGCAAGTTATCCAACATTCCCAAAACACCACACTAACTATTCAGCCGTGGACTCTAGCCACAATGAAATATTTGAAATTCCAGACATAGAATTGAAAAGGTTTATTATAAAATTGCTCAATGAGCCTCAGAAGAAAGTTGAAAACCAACATAAAAAAATTTTTAAAAAACTATTCAGGACATGAATGAAAAATATTCCAAAGAGATAATCATCTTAAAAGGGGGGAGGGGCCTGAAATTCCAGAAATGAAAGAATTATTCAAGGAAGTAAAAAATACAGTGGAAAGTGTTAATAGTAGACTAAAACAAGCAGAAGGAAAAATCTTAGAACTCAAAGGCAAGGCTTTCAAATTAACTTAATTAGACAACAGTAAAGAAAAAAGAAGAGAATGGAACAAAGTATCCAAGAAATGTGGGATAATGCAAGACGTTCAAACCTAAGAACCACATGTGTTACTAAGGAAGAAGAAAATGCAACAGGTTTGAAAAACCTATCTGAAGAAAACTCCCCTGGCTTTGACAGAGATTTAAACATCCAGAAACAAAAGTCCAAAGAACCCCCAGAAGATTCATTGCAAAAAGGTCATCCCCAAGGCATACAATCATCCAGTTATGCAAAGTTAATGTGAAGGAAAGAATTTTAAGAGCAGTGAGACAAAAACGTAAAATAACTTACAAAAGTATAACTATCGGACTAACAGCAGACTTCTCAGAAGAAACTTTACAAGCCAGAAAGGATTGGGACTCCATTTTCAATCTCTTCAAACAGACTAACAATCAACCAAGGATTTTGTATCCCACAAAACTAAGTTTCATAAATAAAGGAGAAGTGAAGTATTTCTCAGACAAGCAAGTGCTGAGAAAATTTGTCACCACTAGACCGGCTCTACAAGAAATATTCAAATTAGTTCTATATACTGAAACAAACGTTCAAAATACACCAGTAGAAAAACACTAGAAATTATAAACTTCACAGGCCTTTGGAACAACAACACAATAGAGAAAATAAATAAATAAATAAGCTAACCAGATAATAGCAAATATGATGAATAAAATAGTACCTACATGTCATTATTAACTCTGAATGTAAATGTCTCAATGCCCCCACTTAAAATATATTAGGGGAACCCAAAAGCATGGAATTTTTTTTTTTTTTTTTTGGACAGCAAGCCCCATGTAATACAGGCTTCCCCCACTAGGTAAGTGTTCTGGAAACCCATCAGCATGAGTGAACCAGCTAGCAATTTTGTGAGAGACTGCATTCAGCTTCAGTGACTTTTCTTTTATGGAGATTTTCTTTCAACGCATTTGACCATTCCATGATGTGACGTATATGCATTTGCCCACACCTCGCTGAGTGTTCAGCAGTTTTTGACCAAAAATGGCATGACCTCCATACCTTACCCTTCCTATTCACCTGATCTCTCTCCAAGCACCATTTTTTTTCTTCAGATGAAAAAAGTTCTTCAAGGGAAACATGCTGATGTGGAAGAGGTGAAACAAAAGATGGCAACAACACAAAAAGGGATAAAAAATTATGAGTTCAAAAACTGTTTTAAGCAGCAAAAAAAGGATCTTCATGGCACCAAATGGAGAGTACTTTGAAGGTGGCTGATGTTTAAATATGTAAGAATAAATACACAATGTTTTAATAAACAAGTTACAGGGTTTTTTTTTCTTTTGGGTCTCCTCTCATATAGATTAGCAGAATGTATCAAAAAGCAAAACCCAAATATCTGTTGCCTTCAAGAGACCCACTTACACAAAGACTACTATAGACTCAAGACAAAGCAATGGGAAAAAAATATTCCATGCAACTAAAAACCAAGCAGAAGTAGCTTGGGTTTTGGTTGCATGGAATATAAGATAAAATAGACTTTAAATTAACAACAGCAAAAAAAGGCAAAGTTGGTTATTATATAAGGATAAAGGGATCACTCCAACAAGAATCCATAATAATTTTAAATATATATGCACTTAACATCAGAGCCCCCAGCTTTGTGAAACAAATTTTATTAGAGCCTGAAAAAAAGATACAATAGCAGTGGGAGACTCCAATACTTTACTAACAGCAATAGACAGATCATCAAGGCAGAAAATAAACAAAAAAACATTGGAGTTAAACTGGACCCTGGAGCGAATGTAACTAATACACAACTACAGATCATGTTACCCAAAAATATGAATTTTTCATCAGCACATGGAACATTCTTCAAGACAGATCATATAATAAGCCATAAATCAAGTTTCAATGAATTCAAAAAGTCTAAATCTTACCAAGCACCTTCTCAGACCACAATAGAACAAAACTAGAAATTAACTCCAAGAAGAACTCACAAAACCAAACAAAAACATGAAAGTTAAACAATCTGCTTCTGAATGATCCTTAGGTCAACAATGAAATCAAGAGAAAATTTTAAAATCCCTCAATATAAATGACAACAATGAAATAAGTTATCAAAACCTCTGAGACATAGCCAAAACTGTGCTCAGAGGAAAATTTAAGGCTTATATTAATAAAACTGAAAGACTGTATGTCAACAGCCTAATGTCACACCTCAAGGAACTAGAAAAACACAAAAAACAAACCAAACTCAAAGCTAGTAGAAGAAAAGAAATGATGAAAATCAGAGCAGAACTAAAAGAAATTAAATTTTAAAAAAATACAAAGAATCAATGAAACAAAAAGTTGGTTCTTTGAAAAAATAAAAAAAATCAGTAAACTATTAGCTAGACTAAAAAGAAACAAAGAGAGAAAATTCAAATTAGCTCAATCAGAAATGAAAATGGAGACATTACAACTGATACGATGGAAATTTGAAAGATCATCCAAGACTATTATGAACACTTTTATACAACCAAACTTCATAATTTAGAGAAAAGGATAAATTCTTAGAAACTACAACTCCCCAACCTTGAATCAGGAAGAAACAGAAACCACAGAGAGGCCAATAGCAAGTAGTGAGATTGGAACAATAATTAAAAGTTTCCCAACAAAAATGTCCAGGACCTGATGGACTCACTGCTGAATTCTACCAGACTTTCAAAAAAAAAAAAAACTGGTACCAATTTTACTGAAGCTATTAAATAACATTGAAAAAGAAGGAATTCTCCCTAACTCATTTTGTGAAACTAGTATCACTCTTATACCAAAGCCATAAAATGACCCAACAATAGCAACAAAACTACAGGCCAATATCCCATATGAACATAGATGCAAAAATCCTCAACAAAATATTAGCAAATCAAATTCAACATCACATAGAAAAAATACACTGTGATCAAGTAGGTTTTATCTCAGGGATACAAGGGTGGTTAAACAAACACAAGTCAAGAAACATGATTCGTTACACAAACAGAATTAAAAACAAAAATTATATGATCATTACAATAAATAGGGAAAAAGTATCTGATAAAATCCAGTATCCCTTTATAATTTTTTTAAAAACCCTCAGCAAAATAGGCATAGAGGGAACATTCTTCAAAATAATAAAATCCATATTACACAAACCCATAGCCAATGTCATCCTAAATGGAGAAAAGCTGAATGCATTCCCCCTCAGAACTAGAACAAGGCAAGGAGGTGCACTTTCACCACTCTTATTCAACATAGTACTGAAAGTCCTAGCCAGATAAATCAGGAAAGAGAAAGAAATAAAGATAATAATAAATCAGGAAAACAAAAAATAAAACTATCTCTGTATACCAACAATATGATCTTATACCTAGAAAATCCTAAAGACTCCCCCCAAAAGACTCCTGTGCTTCATAAATGAATTCAGTAAAGTTCTGGATAAAAAACCAACACACACAAGTCAGTAACACTGCTATACACCAATAGAGACCAAGCTGAGAATGAAATCAAGAACTCAATTCCATTTACAATAGCTGCAAAAAAGTTAAAATACATAGGAATAGATTTAACCAAGGAAGTAAAAGATCTCTATAAGGAAAATTACAAAACACTGATGAAAGAAATTATAAAGGTACAAACAAGTGGAGAAACATCCCATGCTCATGGATTGGAAGAATCAACATTGCTTAAATGACCATATTACCAAGTAATCTACAGATTCAGTGCAATCCCTATAAAACTACCAATGCTATTTTTCACAGAAGTAGATAAAACAACCCTAAAATTTGCATGAAATCAAAAAAGAGCCAGAATAGTCAAAACAATCCTAAGTAAAAAGAACAAAGCTGGAGGCATCACATTACCTGAGTTTAAATTATGCTACAAAATTATGCTGAAGTAACCAATACAGTGTAATCCTGGTACAAGAACAGACAAATGAGCCAATGGAACAGAATAGAGAATTCAGAAACAAACACAACTACCTACAACCAACTGATCCTCAACAAAACAGACAAAAACATACACTGGTGAATGGATACCCTATTCAACAAATGGTTCTGGGAAAATTGGATAGCTGCATCCAGAAAAATAAAACTTGCTTCCTCTCTCTTCCTAAATACAAAAATTAGCTACAATGGATCAAAGACTTAAATGTCAGTTCTGAAACCATAAAAACCTAGGAGACCTAAGAAAAACTCTTCCAGACATTAGCCTAGACAAAGAATTTATGACTAAAACCCCAAAAACAAATGCAACAAAAACAAAAATGAACAAGTGGGACTTAATTAAACTGAAAAGCTTCTGCACAGCAATGAAATAATCAACAGAGCAAATAGGCAATCTACAGAATGGGAGAAGATATTTGAAAACTATACATCTGACAAAGGGTTACTATCAAGAATCCACAAAGAATTCAAACAAATCAGCAAGGAAAAGCAAATGACCCATTAAAAAGTGACAAACAATGTGAACAAACATTCCTCAAAAGAAAATACATAAATGCATAACAAACATATGAAAAAAAATGCCCAACATCACTAATCATTGGAAAAATGCAAATTAAAACCACAGTGAGATACCATTTTACACTAGTCAGAAAGTCCATTATTAAAAATTAAAAAAACAATAGATGCTGGCACAGATGTAGAGAAAAGTGAATGCTTATACACTATTGGTGGGAGTGTAAATAAATTCAATCTCTAAGGAAATCTGTACAGAGATTTCTCAAAGAACTGAAAGTAGATCTGCCATTTGATCCATCAATCCCACTACTAGGAAAATACCCAAAGGAACAGAGATTGTTATATATATATATATATATATAAATATATATATATGTATATGTATATATATATATACACATATATATATGTATATATTTTTTTTTTTTTTTTTTAAAGAAGAAGAAAAAACCTGTGCTCACATGTTCATCACAACACAGTTCATAATTGCAAAGATGTGGAATCAACCTAAATGCTCATCCACTGATCAGTGGATAATAAAAATGGAATATGGAATACCATTCAGCTATCAACAAGAATGAAATAATATCTTTTTTCAGCAACTTGAATGGAACTGGAGAGCATCATTCTAAGTGAATTAATTCAAGAACAGAAAACCAAATACTGCATGTTCTCATTTATAAGTGGGAGCTAAGCTAAGGATCTGCAAAGGCATAGAGAATGACCATAATGGACATTGGAAACTCAGAATGGGGAGGGAGAAGGAAAGCAGGGATGAAAAATCACCTATTGGGTACAACGTGCACAGGTGGTATGTCCACTTAATGTCCAGACTTCTTCACTACTATACAATGCAACTATGAAAACAAAAACTATTTGTACCCCCAAAAGCTATTGAAATAAACTAACAAGTAAACAAAACCTGCCTGCAGACATCAAAAATGTAGGCAAAAAAAGGAAAACTAGATAAACTGAATTTTTTCAAAATTAAAACACATCAGAAGGCACTATCAAGAAAGTGGAAAGACAACCCACAGAACAGGGAAAAATAATTGCAAATTTTATCTCTGATAAGGGATTAAATCCAGAACATATAAACAACTCCTTTATTTCAGCAACAAAACAACCTAACTGAAAATTTTTCAAAGGACTTGAAAATAAACATTGATTCAAAGATATAAAAATGACCAATAAACACATGAAAAGATGTTCAATATCACTAGTCATTAGGGAGATGTGAATCAATACCACAGTAAGATACCTAATCGTGAATTGTACCCCCCTATCTTTAAAATAAAAAAATAAAATAAATTTTTAAAGATTACATTTCCCAGCTTCTTTTGCAGCCAGGTATGACCATGTGACTCAGCACTGGCCAATGAAACATAAAGTATAAAGAGGTATAAAGTATAAGAGGTATAAAGTGAGCCGGGCTCAGTGGCTCAGCCTGTAATCCCGCGCCTTTGGGAGGCTGAGGTGAGTGGATTGCCTGAGCCCGCGGGTTCGAGACCCGCCTGGGCAGCGAGACCTCATCTCTACAATAAATCAAAAAATCAGCCGAGCGTGGTAGCGCATGCCTGTAATTCCGGCTACTCGGAAGGCTGAGGCGGAAGGATCGCCGGAGCCCAGCAGGCGAGGCTGCGGTGGCCGGGAGCGGCCACTTCACTCCAGTCTGGGTGACAGAGTGAGACGCCAACTCAAAAAAAAAAAAAAAAAAAAAAGAGGTATAAAGTGCCAGTTTGGGGAAGGAAGGAGGGGAAATAAGGGACACACAGTCACCCACTGGGTATCCTGTCCACTACCAGAGGGAGAGAGGGCTTACCAGAATCCCAAACCTCACCTGCAAACAATTTACTTATGAGAAATCCTTACATGGAACCCCACAACTCTAAAATTAAAACTAACATTTTTAACAACTGAAGTGTCAGTTTCCAGAAAAAAATAAACAAAGATACCACTTCACGCAAATTGGATTTGGCTATTATCAAATAATGGAAAATAACAAGGTTGCTAAGGATGTAGAGAAATTGAAATATTTGTTCATAGATGGGGGAAAGGTAAAATGGTGTAGCCACTGTGAAGAACAATATGATGGTTTCTCAAAAAGTTAAACATAAAACTAACACACAATTTAGCAAATCTTTACACGGGGGCTTTGGGGATTCTGCCTTTGTTTATTAGCTAACATCACGCAGAATGTCAGTTCCTGCCTTTCCTATACCTTACAGATAAAGTCTCTGAAAGCTCCTACCCATAAACTCTTGATGGGCATGTCCGCTGCTTCAGCCCATTAGGAATTTGGGGACTGGAATAGCCTGATCACCACAGTCTATGGCACAGAGTGAACCAGGAGTAGGCCGAAGTCATAGCTGCCGTCATATGGGCCTTGTCTGTGTATTTATCATCAAGCATGCTTTGGCCTTCTTGTTTAACAATGCTTGTCAAGATGAAGCAAATATATATATAAGAAAACTTTGTTCCTGAGTTTCAAATAACAGTGTTCAGTTTAGCCTGACTTCTCAGAGGTAGCTTGCACATTGTTTTATCATATTTGTTCCAAAAGATCCAAAACCAAAACAAAGTTCAACAAATACATTTGATTCTTGCTTGAATTAAGTCAGCATATTCCCATCTCTAATTCAATTTATTTTGAATTCCCATTTGAAAAATCTGAAAGGTTGACTAGAAAGACCTCATATCAACTGTATCAGTTAAAATTTTTTTTTGCTTAGACACCAGGTGGTAATGATGAATATATTCTCCAAGGGGTTGGCAATGGGAAGATACTTGTGCAAACAATAACAAGTGGTTTGTGAATAATATGAAATCACAAGGACTGGTCAATTAAGGTTTACAATTTTTTTAAAGTCTGCTCAGTGCTAACATGGGTCTGTGTTAAAATCAGTGATGACAGTATTATATTGGATAGATATTTGGTGGGAGACAAAAATCACATGTTATTTTAACAGACAATTTAATATAAAGAATTAAATTTGGTAAAATAATTATAACTAAAAAACTAATAATTCAAAATCTTTAAAGAACAATAAAATGTCATGAAACAAGCAACTGCAAGAAATAGCTACAACCCTCAGGGATAGGAGAACACAGGGAAGAAGTTGGAACTATTAAAACATGGACTTCGAGCCGGGCTCGGTGGCTTAGCCTGTAATCCTGCACCTTGGGAGCTGAGGTGAGTGGACTGCCAGAGCCCACGGGTTTGAGACCCGCCTGGGCAAATTGGCGAGACTTCATCTCTACAATACCTCAAAAAATGAGCCGGGCGTGGTAGCGTGCGCCTGTAGTTCCAGCTACTTGGAAGGCTGAGGCGGAAGGATCACCAGAGCCCAGCAGGTCGAGGCTGCGGTGGCCGGGAGCGGCCACTGCACTCCAGTCTGGGCAACAGAGTGAGACTCCAACTAAAAAAAAACAAAAACAAAAAAAACATGGACTTCGGACAAAGGACCCCTTGGAGCTGATTCTCAGACCTCTGAAAAGAGTGTTTTTCAGCTGGAAGAGGTGTCTCTGAACACTCTGAACATGGAGGAGGGACCCCGTGGGACAGGAATTCAGATTTCTCAAACAGATGCTACCAGGTAACTGCTGGTGTCTCTGAGGGGCTAAGTCTGCAAAGATTAGAAAATCTGCAAAGTGGATTCAATTGCTTCTGCAAGAACAAAGTGCCACTGCTAGATTGGAGAAATGAAACTGGTGTGATGCTGACTGGAACCCAATTTGTCAGCAAACAGGAAGAACATCCTTTCTTCTTTCTGCTTCAACTTTGCAATTCTCTTTCGTGCCTCAATCTTTCAGAGTCTAAGGACAGACTTCAGAATTTTCAGAATTCAGCCTGACCATTACAAAGCAAAATATTAAAAAGTAGATTTAGACCTGAAACGCAATAGCTTAATAACTGACATAATCCACCTCTTTGACTATTTAGCATCCATACATATTTTTTCTACATATATAGCAATAAAAAACTCCATATTTGTACCTAACATGATGGACCTAACCTTTAGACAAACGAAGGTATTCTCATCTTTCCCCCCAAAATATGGAAGATGCAAAGTCCCCACTCACTGTATCTCTCTCTGAATTAATGACCCCTAAAATTCAGTCATAGTCATATGTATATGTTTTATTATCTAGACTAGTATGTTGTAAACTTACCTAAAATAAAACTTGCATAAGATTCTAGAAAAAAAGGAAAATAAAGTACTTATGTGCATATATCCACACATGTATACACAACAAAGAAGATATGCACAGCTGCTTCAGTCCTCCCTTCTGTAAGATCACATGGCTATAGTTGATATTTTACAACTTTTCTGCTGCATCTCATTCATATTCCCTTTGTTCACAGTCAGGGCCTCAGCTTGTCGTGATTCTCTATTTTGCAGGGCAAACTAAACCTTCATTTCTGAAGATTCAAAATCTCCAATTGTACTATCTTTTTTTTTAGTTGCTATAGATTTCTATTATCCTTTGCTCTTGGACAAGGAAGTATTAAGAATGTCATAGGATTTCCTAGGCTCCAAATATTCTTCTCATTGTCCCTAAAGTATAGTAGGAACCTAATTTCCCATTGGAAATCCCCAAGAAGTAGATTAGCCACCATCTTGATCTATTAGTTCAATGACCTTAAGACCCAAAATGGCTAAATGGCAGTCTCAACTTTTAGTTCAATAGAGCAATTGTTGTATCTCTCATAGGAACCAAAGCCTTCAAACCAGCAAAGCTCAAAGTTGTGGAGAAGGGGGAGAAAATCTGTGAGTAGGTTATTGGAATAATAGTAAGTGGAGCCGGGCTCGGTGGCTCAGCCTGTAATCCCACACCTTTGGGAGGCTGAGGTGAGTGGATTGCCTGAGCCCGCGGGTTCGAGACCCACCTGGGCAGTGAGACCTCATCTCTACAATAAATCAAAAAATCAGCTGGGCGTGGTAGCGCACGACTGTAATTCCGGCTACTCGGAAGGCTGAGGCGGAAGGCTCGCCGGAGCCCAGCAGGTCGAGGCTGCGGGGGCCGGGAGCGGCCACTGTACTCCAGTCTGGGCGACAGAGTGAGACTCCAACTCAAAAAAAAATAAAAATAAAAATAAAAATAAAAAAATATATAGTAAGTGAATAATTTTCACATAGATGCCTAACCTATTCATGTTGTAAATAGGAGAGTAAGTCTCCCTTAAGGGGTCTTTAAGGATCATTACAACATGTCTATAAAAATTATTCTTAGAGAGGCATATGAAATTAAATAATTTATTATACTCACAGATCCTAGAGACAGGAGGCACGTATGCCATACCACGCCACACAGGGGCGGTATGGGAGAAGCTTTCAAGGAGCATGTTCAACCAAGCAGGAGGGAGCCAAAAGAGAGGGCAGAACCATTTGGTAATTACATTTATTGGGGGGTCAGGATGGAGAACACAAGCAAAACGTGGGAGGGAATTTTACTGGTTTGTTTGAACATCACTAGGTCACAGTCAGAGGATGGCAAGAAGCAGAACTTGTGGCAGATACCAGATTTATCACACTGGTGTACTTGGTCACCCGGGCAGAGTGTGCATACCCTGTTTGGAGATGCTGAGGCATCAGGAGAACATTAAGTTTTGTTACAGTACAATACAACATTCTATATAACAGAACCACAATCTTTTCAGCTTGATATCTCCCAACTAGAGTCATAACTGAGTCTTCAATAAACTATTCCACCATTGTATTAGGGCAACTGATTTGGGTGATAAGGTAAAGATCAATTTCATTTTCACTTCACGCATATGTTTAACATGCAAACACTGGAGTGGCTGGGATGGAGGCTGATGGACACCACAGAATGTATCATTTTGTTCAACTATTAAGAGCCTCCTCTGCAAGCAATGCCCTTTGATTATAATTCACATAGGTTAGAAATATAATTACATTCTGTGCCTATTCTAAAAGATCTAACCACAAACCTCTCCCCCAGACATCCTTGTCATCAATCACCTAATCTGGTCTTTCCAAGTCTCTGACTATGCAGCCAAATAATTCAAAATTGCCCAAGGAATAGTGAGGATCCGAAATTCTAGTCATCTCTCTGCCCAAAGTGAACAACCAAATGCAATCTCAAAGTTCTGTCCATATGCAGGATTTTATTCACCACCATTCTTCAGACCACTCATGAATGAGACTTTTATGTTGCAGGATACTCACTTCCATTAGTGTTGACAAATTTCACATAACCACCTGTAAACTGGGTCTAAACTTTGTTTCTTCTCAGTCATAAATTCATAAAGAATTCTCCATGAGGCCATAGGTATGGGAGAAGAAAAAGACACTATAGCAGAGTCCATGTTGAAGGAGTCTGTTGTATCTATTTGTGCAACTTCTTATGCCTTTCAGACCAGTTCAAGCTCAATTTCCTATTTTTCATTTTCATTTAATAATTGATTGCTGTTGCTCATGCCTAAACTTATGACATGGTAAGAACATCTAGTTTATGAGGAACCTTAGATCACAGGGTCATTTGATGATCAGTGATTAGACATTCAGACTCTATTGAGACCCAGTAACAAATTTAGAGTTATTTCTCAGAAGAAAGATAGCTATCTATAGAAGAAAGCATGGATTTGTTAAAAACAAAACAAACAAACAAAAAAACTCTACATAACTGCCCTGTAATTCTCCTGTGGATGCTCACCAAAGGGTCCATAGAGCATCCCTATTTTCCACAGGCTTTTAAAGTTCATCAGATCTACTACTTGATAAAGCCTAAGTGGAAAACAAGTTTTCACTGCCGCACAGTCTTCTCTCACTATCCCCATTCAAACCTGACAACCTACAGCGTACTCAGTAAGAGGTATCATAAACACCCAAAAATGATGTATGTTGCCTCAAAGTCACAAAGGCATAATCCACCTAGCATTTTGTTGGTTTGGTGCAGCAATTAGTCTTTTACCCCTAAAGTAATATCTCAGAAATTCACAGAGCTGGTGGGTTCTTACATTTTCAAGGGATTTGTAATCCATTCTTTGGTTCTCACATGCCTTATTAAAATATCTAAAGCCCTTGCTACTCCCTGCTCATTGGAGCCAATTAGCATAATATCATCAATATAGTGGACAAATGAGATGTTGTTTAGAATGTCAAGATGACCAATATCTGCAGTAGATATTATGAGAGAAAAGCGAGAAAATTTGCATAGCATTTATGTAGAACTGTGAAAGTATATTGTTGACCCGAACATATAAAAGCAAGCTACTTTTGTGGTTCCTGCAAATTAATATAGAGAAACAAGCATTTTTCAGGTCAATAGCTGCACACTAAGTGCCAGGTTCAATATTGATTTGCTTAATAAAATGTCACATCTTGAACAGAAGTTGCAATTGGAACTATCTCCTGATTCAGTTGATGATATCTCATAGTTAATCTCCAAGATCCACCGTACTTCTACAGAGTCCAAACAAAAAAATTAAGTAAGGATGTGATTGGTATCACCACACTTGCATCTTACATATCTTTGAAAATGGCTACAACTTCTGAAGTGTCTCCAGAAATATGGTATTGCTTTTTATTTACTATCCTGAAGTTCCAAGAGCATCCACATCCTTCCTACCATAATGCCTTTACTCCAAGAGTCAGAGAACCAATGTGATGATTCTTCCAACTGACAAGTGTGTCTGTTCAAATTATACATTCAGTAACAGGAAATATCTTAGGAGAGCTGGTAGACCCACAGTGATTCAAATTTAGGCCAAAACTCCATTTGTCACTTGACCTCTATAAACCTCATTTCGACTAGTGAACCACTTTTTGATTCCACTAAATTTAGCATCAGTTCAGAGTAATGTCTAGCAATCCTTCAAAAGTTGTTTTTGTTTTTTTTTGCCAATGTTCCTTCGCTCTAGTAAAATACTATATATACCTTTGGGGAAAGCTTGGGGGGGACCTTACAATATGAATACTGTTCTGCCAGGACTTTATAGCTCAAACGTGTGGGGTTTTTTGTAAAAAAGCATTCATGATAGAGCAAAAACATGATGAAATACTCATTTTCTATTCATTCATTCACTCAAACAATATTTGACTGCATGCCCACTAGGAGGGAGGATCAAAAAAAAAAAAGCTGGGCTCGGTGACTCAGCCTGTAATCCCGCGCTTTGGGAGGCTGAGGTTAGTGTATTGCCTGAGCTCGCGGGTTCGAGACCTGCCTGAGCAACTTGGCAAGACCTCATCTCTACAATAAAATAAAAAATCAGTCGGGCATGGTAGCACATGCCTGTAATTCCGGCTGCTCGGAAGGCTGAGGCGGAAGGATCACTGGAGCCCAGCAGGTCAAGGCTGCAGTGGCCAGGAGCAGCCACTGCACTCCAGTCTGGGTGACAGAGTGAGACTCCAACTCAAAAAAAAAAAAAAAGAAATCTTTTGGAAGGTGGGCCCCTTGTAGTACAGGCTTCACCCACTAGGTAAGTCTTCTAGGAACCCATTGGCATCAATGTAACAGCTAGTGCTGTGAAAGGCTGAGTTTGGCTTCAGTTAATTTTTTTGCAGATTCTATCAATGCCTTTGCCCATTTCCTGATGGAGATTTACAAGCCCCTCTGCCCATACCATGTTGAGTATCCAGTAGTTTTTGACCAAAACAACCTGACTCCTGTACCCCACCCTCCCCCTTCACCCAATCTCACCCCAAGCAAATTTCTTTTGTCCCCTGGATGGAAAAAGTCCTCAAGGGGAAACGTTTTGCCGATGTGGAAGAGGTGAAACAAAAAATGCCAGAAGCACTACAAGACATACAAATTGACTAATTCAAAAACTGTCTTGAGCAGGGAAAAAGCGTCTTGACACGTGTATTGCATCAAACAGGGTTTTTTGATGGTGACTGAAGTTTAAGCATGTAAGAATAGACATTTCTTATTAAAAAAAAAATTCCAGGGGCTTTTGGGTCCCCCTCATATGTAGCAGATTTTGTTAAAGTTGATGGATATAAAGCACTATCTTTAAAGATCTTACATTTTAGTAAACAAAAAGAAAAAATAATCAAATATTTCATATAATTTTAGATTGGGATAAATGCAACAAAAGAAATAAATAAGATGATATGATAGAGATCTGGAAAGGAGATTTTGGAAGTGTTGTTCAAATAAAGTGGTTGTCTTGAGAGTGTAGAACTGAGATTGAAAACTGAAGGAAGCAATGGAGCCATCCCTGAGAATAACTAGTAGAATAAATAAGTCCCAGACAGAAAGAACAGTTCTTGCCAGGGCCCTGAGGCAGGAATGTGTTTGTGTGGCTGCAACACTGTGAGCCAAAGAAAGAGTGGCATGACATGAGGCCAACATGTCGGTCATTACAAATAGAGAATCTGTACCATAAATTGGGCTATAATCTAACATAACAACAGGGCTTGTGGAAAAACAGGCATAAAGGTAAAACACTCAAAAACTTCATGACGCTTAAAAATGTGATAGAAGCCTAATAAAAACAGCACACTTTTGCACATTTTTGATGATTGAGTACATAAATATTATAGTACATATGACACTTTACCTTTAAAAAAAGACCTGAAGTTTACTTGTGGAAGTAGGTGTCAGAAGAGTTGCAGCTGTGAGTATTGTGACATTGCGGTGGGAGGGTCACCTGAAATCTGATGGAAAGTTGTAACAGCTGATGTGGGTGGGTTTGACTCATAGCACAATGAACTGAGGCAGCTGGTGGTTGGTTGTCTGAGGTGCTTGTGTGCATTTTGTAAGACTTTATGTGGCTCAACTCACCAGGTGCAGCTTCTGCATTCACTTTGAGTTTTTCACACATAAGCAAACATGAAATTTACATCATGCTCAAATTGTTCCTTAATAATTGCTTTTCAAAAGCAGGCATTACAGCAGAACTGACTATATTTTATTCTAATTGTAGGGGAAGCCACCGGAAAGTTTAAAATAGCAAAGTAACATGATATAATTTGTGTGTTAAAAGATCATTTGAAGGTTAATAATAATAATGTATTGTATACTTGAAAATTTCTGAGAGAGTAGATCTTAAATGTTTTCACCACAAAAAATAAGTATGAGAGTTGAAAGATATGCTAATTGACTTGCTATAATCATTGTTCAATGTATATATCTATCAAAACACTGTATTGTACATCCTAAATATATACAATTGTTGTCTGTCACTTCTACCTTAATAAAGTTGGGGTAGAAGAAGACTCAAACCCTTACAAGAGCACACTCTGTAAAAGAATGTGATACATAAGAGGAGGAAGGGAAGCCTTATTTCCTGGAGTTGCTCTGTGGGTGCACATAGAAGAGGGAGAGAGTGGAGAAGCAGCCCCATGGGAAGGTCACTGGCACAAAGCACACACAAAAGGAATAAATCCAACACCCCTCTTACAGAGTCGACACGAGAAAGTTGCCCTAGGAGCACTTGTGCATGAATAAATGATCAGATTAATAAAAAGGAGGTTCTAAGAGGAAAAAAGATCATTCTGGCTGGCATGTGGAGAACAGAGGGATGTGAATACCATTTAACTGAGTTGGAGCAGGTTTGGAGTGAAGACACCTGGTGGGAATAAGTTGCCAGTGGGATCTGTGCTTTCACCTCAGTGGACCAGTCAGAGCTAGAGATGTAGCCAGCATCCTATGGTATTTAATGTGATGGGACTGGCAGCATGAGACTACCTAGAAAGGACAGGGCCTTTTTTGTCACCACAAGCTTGAATTTGAGATTCTAAAGGGTTCTGCTTTTCTTGTTCTGATTAGGTGTCTGAGATTTCTACACATGGTCGCACCATCATGACAAAGAAAGAAGAGAGGAAGGAAAAAAGGAAGGAAGAAACTATAAGATTCCAGGTCTCTGATCTACAATACTCTTAGGAAACAAAACCACAGCCAAGTCATAACTAAATTATTTGGTAAGGGTCAATGAATAAACTATCTTTTATTTCTATACACAGTTTTTTTTAACCTATTAGCCAATCTGGGCTATTTCATGGCTTTTGGTAGAAAGAGAAGTAAACACTGTTGGAGAAGAAATAGGTAGATATATATATATTTTATTTTTAGTTAATAAAGATGAGTTATTTTGAGTCTTAAAAAGTTTTTCTTTTTTTTCTTATCGCTCTTAAAGTAATAACTTTAAATACTGAAAGTTTCTAAAGGAACAAAGAACCAGCAACCTCAAGAAGTAAGTTGGTAAAATGGACCACTCTCTCCCCAAGATAAGAACTTAATAAAACATAAACATGCCAATCTTACAAATGGTTTCAGGAAATCCACTTTGTCACTAATGCTGTTACATCCAAACAGTCACTGTTTTTGACAGCCATTGCTACCTCCAGCCAGATAAGCCTCTTAACCACCACATACATTTGCACAAATCTGCTCTGTCCCCAGGCCGCTCCTTATCATTGTCTTAATCTGCTCCCAGTTGGCTCTTCTTCTTCCATTCGTAACTAGGATACTTTTTAAATTTTTTAATTCATTTATGTATTTCTAATAACTTTTAAAGTTTCAGAATATTTCTAGAGTTACAGAAAAATTGCAAAAATAGTAAAGAGAAGTTTCAAATACTCTACACCCAGCTTTCCCTTTTACTAACATTTTACATTAGTTACATATGATACAATTAATGAACCAATATTGAGATATTAGTCCTAACCAGTGCCAATATTCTATTCAGATGTTCTAATAACTTTTATCTGGCCTAGAATACAACATTACATTAATTGTCATGTCTCCCCAGGGTCCCCTTGGCTGTGAGTTTCTTAGACTTTCCTTGTTTTTGATGACCTTGACAAATTTGAACAGGACTGGTCAGGCATTTTGAAGGATGCTCCTCAAATGAAATCTACCTGATGTTTTTCTCGTGACTAGAGTTTGGGTTTGAGGGCGAAGGCCACCAAGATAAAATGCCATTTTCATCATACCATATCAAAGGTACATACTATCAGCATGACCTGTCACTGCTGATGTTGATTTTGAACACCAGGCATAGGTAGTGTTTGTCCAGTTTTGCTGCTATAAAGTTGTTTCTTTCCTCTTTTCCACACTGTACTCTTTGGAAGGCAGTCACCTTGTGCAGCGCACACTTAGAGAATGGAGGGTTATGCTCTGCCTCTGTGAGTGGAGGGCAGTGTGGTACTTTCTGAGCATGCTCACCACTCTCTTCTAATTTTCTACCCCTGCTATGCCAGAAAAAAGTAAAATTATGTCTTTCCCTGAGGGTCAGTCAGTTGAAAAGCACTGGATGAAAAGAGCACCATATGCTACTAAGAGGATAAGCTTGACATCTAATGCCAGGGGACAAGACTAGGGCACGTATGCTGCCACAGGTAGCATTACTAATGACAAGTGCATCACATTTCCAGACTGAGCTTCCTGACTGTAACCTAAAGTCTCCTCAACCACACTGGAACTATTAGGGTCCTACTTACAGGCTCTGCCACTTTCATCTCTAGGTGCAACCCAGACATTAGCATTCTGGGCAAGCTGGACTCTGGCATTCAGTATCAAGCCTGCCTTGTCATGAAGTCCCATCCCTCCCAGCCTCAATTCCAATCACTGATCATTATTCCTTGTTTGCTGTGTCTTAGGAATTCCCTAGTGACATAATATCTCTAAGATAAATGGCCCATCTTGCCCCGCCAGTGGGTCCTCCTTTCCAGGCACTGCAGTTCTCCCCTCAATTCAACATTGTTAACAGAAGGATCTGTCATCTACCACTCATCTTACTTGACTTTTAATAACCACCTATCTCTGGACTCCTTACCCAAGGCTTGTACACACTTGCTGGAATATACCACCTCTCTTCACATGATACCGCTCTTAACTATCTTTGTCTCTTACCCAACTCTTTGTTCATCCTTCCAAAGTGAACTTAGTTCCCTCATCTGTGTTATAGTTTATACAGTACATAGCTGCACCCTGCACCCACCTCCAGCATCGGAGGTCTAGTTCCAGTCTCTGCTTCCTTGAGCCTGCTACTTTCTACATTGATTTCCTGGGTCTTGTCTGGTAGAGTGCTAGGATCTGACACTGTTCACTACTTCTGTAATTTTCATCTCTTCCTCAGAAACAAAGTTCTACCATGTCTATCAGATATGTATCTTCTGTACTCTAGCTGTTTATTCTCATCTTGAACAATGTATGTATCATATATGTATAGGCTGCCCTCTACTAAATTCCTGGACTCTTTTTTTCTTCCCTTTGTATGTGAATCATATGCCAAAATCTGAAAGCTGAACTAAATATTGCAAATCCTAAATAAATTTTGACCAAATTGTGATAACCAAAGAGTAATCAGTAGTCAGATATTTAGTTGACTGGTGTTTTATATGGACTTATTAAATAGCTGTCTGAGAAAAGTCCTCCCACATTGTCTCACATCCCAAGTCATGTATCTTGGTCTTGTGTCTAGATGACTATTCAGTCACTTTTTCTCACAACACTTGATAAATAACTTTCTATTTTCATTCATAGTGAGTGGTAACACTGTGACATACAACCATCAAAGAAGTAGATTCTTCCTGCATTCTGACAAGTATAGTCCATCTTTTTAAAAACCTATTGTACTATCAAAGAAATAAAGATGAGAGGCAAATGTATGTGTAGAATATCCTCTTTGGCATTCTTAACTAAATATTGTAAGCAATTTAAATATCCCATACAGTTAAATTATGACATAGCCGGGTGATTAAATAACATGCAGTTGTTGAAAGTGTAATAACTGAAATATATTTATTGACATGAAAGAAAATAAAATAGTGAAAAATAAAATTATAAGACATTTTATAAAGGATGATTCCATTTTTTTTTAAAGCAGGATTTATTGAGAGGACAGAAAAACTCACATAGCAGGAGGGGATCCAAAGGGGTTGCCCAGGATGATTCCATTTTGACAAAAAATATATGTGCATGTATATAAAAAAATGTAAAAAAGTCATACTCTGGGTATATAACTCCAAAATGTTAATAGCAATTTCTCTAGGTTTACAAATGGCTTTTTCTCTTCTGTCATATCACAGTTTCCAATTTTTCTACTATGAACATGTAATGATATTTTTAACTATTCCCTGAATTATTAACCATAAAACGATAGCATTTACATGCTCTCTATGGACATTAATAGTTTATATACTAAACTTTAGTTCCGACCTGAGTTATAATTGAGCTGAATTGACTTCAAAATTAAGAGTTCACATATTTAGAAAAACAAGAACCAGGTTGAATAGATAACATATTTTGTAAAATGATCCACATTGAAAAGTATGAAAAATGGCTATTTCAAAAGAAAAATATACATTAAAACGTCAACAATGGTCAGTTTTGAGTTATGTGATTTTGAGTAAATTTTATTTTTTATTTTGCTTTGCTTCCCTTTATTTTCTTACTTTGTAAAATAGCCTACCCTTAAAATGTGTTTTAAGAGGAGAAGACAATAAATAAATTATTGATATCATCACGTGTCATTATGCCATGGGATTTTGGAAGTGCTGAAATAAAGAGTAGCACAGGACAATAAGGAATAAATGTAATGTTTGATTGGTGAGTGGGGTGACCATACTTTTTTTAAAAAGTATTGTACTTAGGTGATAGATACCGTAAATACCCTGACTTTATCACTATGCATTATATATATGTAAAAAAATTATCATATATCCCATAAATTTGCACAAATTAAAAAAAAGCACCATGGCAGAAAGGAAAAAAAAGGAAATAATAAAGACACATAGAAGTTTCAAGGTGTTGACAGTCACCTAAACCAGCCTTCACAAAAATCACTCCATTTATAGTGTTTGACTCCCAGTGTTATAGCCTAACTGGATTCTTTTGCCTGCTGCCCAGAAAAACTGATTCAATGACAGTAGTCACTGCCATAAAGAAAGAGTTTAAAATTGCAAAGCTACTGAGCAAGAAAAACAGGAGATATTTCTCAATCTGCCTCTCCAAGTGTCTTAGGCTAAGATATTTTAAGGAATAATTTGGCCAGAAGGGGGCTAGGGAGCAAGCGCTGCTGATTGGGTGGGGATGAAATCATGAGCCATGTTAAAACTGTGTTCACTCTGCAAAGCCAGTTTCTGAGAAAAGGTTGCAGGACCGGGAGAGCCAGGTCCTTGATAGGCGCCCCAGTCCAGTCCAGGTGGGATCTCAGAACTATCTGAGGGCAAAGTATGAAAACATCTCAAGCATCATTCTTGGGTTTTACAATTGATGCTATCTTTAAAGCCAGTCCGGAACCATCCAGCCACTGGCCCCTGGGGCAGTGAGCAACTAGAGATCCAGTTTAGGAGGAAGGTATGCCGGAGGTGGTAGTGGGGGGTGTCCCTGGAGATTAAGGTTGCTCTGCCTTTGGTTGATCAAACTTCAGGATGTTATCAAGGAGATCTGTGCAACCGTGGACCCATTCTTTAAGGGAAAATATGTTTCTTAACTTAGAGAGCATCTTCCTCCCTCCCCAGGGATCAAGACAAGAAGATAATCAATTATTCTCTATTGAAATAGTTATGTAGACAAGGAGAGCAAACTTAGAAACAACAGATTTGTTCATATCTAACCATAGCTGCAGCTTTTCAGTGCTCAGGTCTCTTCTATAGCTCTTACCCCGTGACCCTTTATTAAGTCTATATAGGTGGCTTCACTAGTCTTTGACCCTCCTTAGCTAAACAGGCAAACCTCCAGCCTCCTGTTACTTGGTGAGTTCCCACACCCACATGCAATCTCCCAGTGTCTCATGCATACCCAGAGTTCCTGCATTCACCAACTTCTTGGCTGCCAGAGAGGGTTTATCCCTCTATCCTTGATGTGTGACTATGGTCATAAGCTTTCCTAAAGGATAAACACTTTCTCACGTTGTGGACTTGACTTCAACAATGTACAGATATAAATAATTACATAAACACCACAGATGTCCTGTTCTTCCCTCCTACTACCACAAATATTTTAAGATTCAGGCTATGAAGAAGCATCTTGACAACAATAATAGGGTGCCCATACAAAACAATATCAAAAATATTCACTCAACATGTTTTAGTCGTAGCAGGATTAGTGCCAGCAAGGAATAATTGTTATGCAGCTGTTTTCTTAATTTCTTCTTGAGGAAACTTTCTATGTTAGAAATAAGATTTAGGAGTCTTCTGAAAATAATAGCCATATAAAACAAAGAAACACAATTAACCTTATTGATATCCTCTCTAAACGGTCAGACTTAATGTCTCCTCCATGAAATAAATATAATTGATGTAAAGAAATAACATTGTGGAATAGAATGTCAAGAAAAGAAAGAACAAGATAGATTATTTTTAAAAGGCAAATATTTAATAACACTTACAAGTCATGTTGGAAGAAGAAAAGAGCAGAATGAACACTATAAAAACTTGAGAACATGAGGGAGGACAAAATTGAGACTTATTTCAAAGCACAGAAGATAATAATTAAAGAAGAAAAACAAACAAGAACAATGAAGAGAGATTCAACCTACAAATTATATTTTTCCCTCAGGAAGAGACCAAAACAATTAACAAAATTCAAACACATAGAGAATTATAAATTTTGAAAAAGAGTCTGGGGGTCACAGATTAAAATAGTTCATCTTATTTCTGGGAAAATCGGCCAAAATAAATCCACACTTAGAGATATTCTGGTAAATTTTTAAAATAAAAATAGTAAAGAAAAATATCTTGTAAACTTCCAGGCTGATGGGGAAAGAGGGAAGAAGGAAAGTTACACAAATGAGCCTCATTTTTTGTCCTCTACAATGCAAATCAAAAGGAAACATATACAACTTTTGAACAAAAGTAAATTTTATAACCAACCATGTTGCTTTTCATGGAAGAAAACACAAAAGATTCTAACACATATGCATGAATTTGGAAAACATTTTGAAAATATGTATGTTCAAAATATTCATTGAATATATATACTGGCCAAAATAAGATAAACTGAAATAATAAGCATTAATATCAGGAAATCATATATTAAAAGACCGATAAGTCCTCGCTGGAACTTAGTTGGACAATGTTCAGGCTGATTCTGCCCTCCAGGAGTAAATCCTTGTCCTTCTCTCTGAGTTTCTCTTTATTCATTCATTAAACAAATTAAGTACCTCCTTTGTGTCAGGCACTGTGTTGGGCCCTAGGGAAACAGCAGTAAATAAGGAGTTGTAAACACTTCCCCAAATAATTCTGCAGTATAATTTGTTCACATCTATTCCTTTCTTAGTAAAAAATATCATTGTTGAGTCACATTCTTCACCCCCAATTTAGTGAGAATTTCTTCTCAAATATAATGCCTATTTAAAATAATAAGATGTTATTATGTTCCAGCATTTTAAGATTAATAGCTAAATTATTTTACAGTTGGGACACTGCCAGAAGAATTATTATATGAAAGGTCTTTTGTGTACCCTCCACAGAAGCAGAATTGCACAGAGCAAAATAATAGTCATTTTCATTGCCAAGAAACTCAAATAATGATTTTCTCCTGCTTTAAAGATCACATTTAATGAACAGAATCATTTGGGCCTGTAATTGGAAAAAAAAATAAACTCGGATACTCTTTGTCACCGAGCCCATTTTCATATTGCTTTACACCCAAGATTTGAGTTGTTTCTGTGTTGACTATACCTTAAAATAAGTCCTTGTTGCAAGTAAACACATGAACATGGTTATGGAGGGTCTAAAATAACTTAACTGAACTAGGTTTCATTGCCCTCTTGTTTTAGTGTCCTTTCTCCCAACAAACAAAAACTTAGTACAAAGAACTGGAATATTTTAACTCAATTTTCCTTCTGTCTCCTAAGCTTGTATTGACAATACTTCAGATCTAAATAAATGAAATAACACACAATAGAGTGTTTCAATGCTTACGTAAAATCAATATTGCAGAAAGAGAAGAATTATTTTCAAAATTTAATTCAACTTCACAAGTTCCTTTTCTTATTAATCAGACTGCCCAAATGTTTTGTGCTAAAAATTCAGGTAAATAATATCTAATCTACTCAATATGAAATATTCTTCCATAATGGATATTTGTACAGAACTTGCGACAATATGGACTTTCAGAGGACTAATTAGGTTGGTTGTGAGGGGAACTATAATAATCATGATTTGAACAGAAAAGCAGATTTGCTAGGAAATACACATTAAAATGCATTTATTGTGGGGATTTGTCCCTGCACAACTGTGAGATCTGATTAAACTATGTATGTTGTCTCCGTGTCTGGTGTCTGAAGTCCACAGCGCAGGCAGTCAGGGAAGAAAGATGGACACCAAGTGGAGAATGCAAGCACAGACCAGAACCTGCTGTCACACTAGGATATTACCTTACTTACAAGCTGCTAGATTAGCCTTCTAGTATTTCATGAACGTTGCCAGAACCACGTGACTCCTAGGTCACAAATAAAGTACTTTGTTACTCACAATACAGTAAATGGCATGAACAGCATGTTTGTTGTAATTCCCCTTGACCACAAGTCACGCCGGGACTATGCAGAGGGTCTCAGGGAAATGCTGCACATGTGGTGAATTTGCGTCACGGCTGAGAAACTGAGTTTGGAGAACCCACCACTTCTCTAGTAGACAGTAAGCAAGCTTGTCCTTTGTCCCTGAAAGCACAATCCTGAGAAACGTCCTAAGAGGAGTCTTACATCCATGGCAAATCTCACAAGAGCATAATACCTGTCAGGCTGAGCTGAACTCATAAAAGAGGGACTGAACTCTGCCTCAGTTTCTCACCACTTCCAAGTCTCCAGCCGTGATGATGGATGTGGCCTGCAGGAGACATCAGGGACTTTCATTGTCAGGTGGAATGCACATCTGGTCCAGGAGCTGGGGAGACTGAAGGAAAATGAAGCAGGAGCTGCAACTGGTGCAGGCCCACTTACTGCACAATGCCAGCCGGGTGAGCCAGCAGGTAAGTGACAACTTACACGATGCAGAAAAAAGTCTCACTAAACTGTAGAGCAGAAAAAGCAAGATGACTTCTGTTCCCCTTTTGCTTTCCAAATCTTGTGCAAAACGTCTCTCATGGCCCATACCAGTCCAGAATTCTATAGGAAAGGGAATTCTGGAAAACACAATTTTCAACTTAGCCAAGTTAATCTAACACAACTCACCATAGCCATGGACATAAGGCCTCCATGTGACCTTTCTTGCAAGTCTGTTAAGTCTCACATTCATCTTCTTCAACAAGATTCCTATCACTTTCTTTTCATGGAGGTAATGGCAAAATACCAAAGGGACAATAACAACCACTAGCCGTGTTGTTTCAGAGGTACCCAAGAACACCCCAACCAGTTCAGTAATTCTCTAGGAAACTCACAGGTCTGAATTATTACACCAAAAGGATAAAAAGCAAAATCAGCAAAGTCCTATGGGGTAAAGTCTGGAGGACAACATGTACAAGCTTCCAAGAGCCCTCTGCCACACAATTACACCAGATATAAATTAAAGGAAGCTCATTAGAGACTTGTTTCCCACAGTTTTGGAGGATGGCGGGTGCTGATCACGTAGGCACTCTGCCTAACACATAACAAAATTCCAGACTCCCAGAAGGAAAGCAGACGTTCCACATAAACCATATTGTTTATATAGTTTAGGCACAGTGAGCTCCTCTCATCAGTTCTGGGTATAATGGGAACCCTCTCAAAACCCAAGTTCCCAGACGCCATCCAAAAGCCAAACTTGCAAGCAGGCCTTTTGGAGGATAGCAGTACCTGCTATAACTCTTTTCTGCACACCTGTCTTGATTTGATAACAATCGTGTCTCCGATACAGAAACCTACCTATCCATATTGCCATCATCCTTGAAGAGAGGTAGAAAAGAGCAGCCCTGCATGTACTCACATTCCTGAGAACTAGCTAGATAAGAGAGTGTCTTCTCTTATCTACTGTACATTCCTTGTAAGTCACTTTGAGGAATCCCCAACTCCCCTGTGGGCTGTGCTCATTCAACTGATAGAAAATATCATTATTCACTTCTTTTTTATTAAATAATTAGTATCACAAATTGAAAGAAGTGTAAGTAGCCATGTAACCATATGTTTTATAATATGTGTACCCTTTTGTCTTGTTATAACTACTGATTAATGATATGTTATAGTGAATAATGTCTTACTTTGTACTAGGCTCTGTTAATTCCCTTGCTCTTTGGTAAGCTTGATTGACTCCTATTTCTGGAGTTACTGGTAAGTGAAGTTGTGTGCTACCCACAGTAATTATACTAATAACTGTAAATGTGAACCATACATTTCTTTATTGACCAGATGCAGCTATAACTGCAGTTCTGTGCAATGCTCTGTCAGTTATATAGTTTGCTCCTAATCTATAGCAACCAGCAAACCTGGCCTTTTAAATATGAACTGTGAAACCTAAGGGCGAGCAGACTTGTGTAGAAAACACCAGGTGCTGACTCCCTAAATTCTGAATTCAAATATAAAACTTCTTTCTTCTCAGTTCCCTACCTCTTGGGTTTCATTGGCAAGCAAGACAGAGCAGCCAAATATTCTTCAGACCATAACAACTCTATTACAGCTCTTGCTTTGTTCTTTTTATATGAGTATAGAAATATTCTATTCCTGGTTTTTTTCTCTTTTTTTTTAACTCCTAAGAGGAAAACACCATTCCCGACTCCCTTGCCATCAAGAGGACTTTCCTTGAAGCTGTCCTCTTAACCTTTCTTCATCCCTGTGCTCACAGTGACCCTTGGAGAGGTGGAGTCAGTTAAGTCACCTGCTTACTAGTTAACTGCGTGTGCTTGGTTCAGGTTTCCCATGGGCTTGTTCTGGTTCCAGGATGCTCACATTGCCCGATGTTCCAGGGGTTCTGGTCCTGCAAAAGGAGGTCACCCAGTACTCCTGGCATATCTGCCTAATTCCGGGGTTCAATATCAACAAACCCATGTACAGACCAAAAGCCTCTATCCCAGCAATAAAGGTAATTTTGGACCCCTTCATCCTTATTTTGATTTTATTAATTTTATCAAAACCAAGTGGTGAAGAGGGTTTCTGTACATTGGAGTCCTCTCAATGACCCTGGTAAAGAACAGGAAGAACTATTTTGAAACTGGTAAACATCTTACTTGTTACAGTGGGGTTTTTTTTCTTTCTCTATATCCTCAACTTTCTAAAATATGATCCTATTGTTTTTAGAATTTTAAAAATTATTTTTACAATAACTAACTGAAAATTATATGTTCCAAAATTGTTAGTGCCTTTAGGCCAGGCACAGTGGCTCACACCTGTGATTCCAGGATTTTGGGAGGCTAAGACAGTAGTATTGCTTGAACTCAGAAGTTCAAGACAAGCCTGGGCAGCATAGTGAGACCTCATCTCCACAGAAAAATCCAAGGCCCCACTTGGAAATGTCTCTTCTTCTTGGGCCAAACCAATGAAAATCTCACATGTATTGATTTATAGTTTTTGTAACTTCTGCCTCCCTAAAATGTATACAACCAAACTGCAATTCAGCACACGGTCTGAGGATCTCCCAAGGATGAGTATTTTCGGAACTGGTCACTCATATTAACCAGAATGAACTATCTTAAAATATTTTAAAGAGTTTGGCATCTCTTCATCAATATTGTATCATTAAACATTAAAATCAGATTCATTGTGGTGGTGTGCTCAGGCTATGAGAGATAGAAGGGGATGGATTTCCCCACTGTCTCCTGCCACAGATAAAGTAATCTTAAGGGCAGTGTTATATGGAACTATCCACATTCCCTCCCACTCAAAATCAATCAATCTCTCTCTCTCTCTCTCTCTATCTATCTATCTATCTATCTATCTGTCTATCTATCTCTCAAATAAATTTACTTTGGCTACATTGTGGTGCTATTTCCTTAACAGAACTAGCAAGAAAAACTATGAAATTGTTTTCTTATTAGGACTTTCAAGTACATAGTTGGCATCGAAACAAATTCATACTTTTTCTATTTCCTTTTAAATTGACAGGATGAAAGACATGATTTATATTGGTCAGAACTAAAGATTACTGTGAAATAAACTAGTTTAGAGTTGTCATAGCTTTTCAGACAAGGATGGATCGAATTGCTCAAAGGAGTTCATCAGGATGTTATCTTTTTCCATTCCTCTGCTCTGCTCTTTTCTGTACTGGTTTCATTCTCGAACAGGCTTCCCCCATGCAATGGTGAGGATAGCCACCAGCAGACCCCTGTTCACATATCCCTCTCAGCATATAGACTCAGAAAAAGATGAGGAACCTGTTTTTCCCTGGGTTTCATATGAAAACCTGAAAAGGGTGTTGGCTAACACTGCTTGGATTTTATGTTGATCTTTGAATCATGCTTCCTGTCCGGAGGAAAGGGTGTGATCACAGACATATAGTCCCTTTACCATTACCTCGGATCAAAGAACAATTTACCAAAATACAGAAATAATGGAGAGGCCACCCCAAAAATAAGATGATTATTAAAACATGGGATGGATACCCCTTCCTACTTTCCTCGTCACCAGATGATCAAGAATATGAATATACTAGACATCTCTTGGTTAATTATCTATGGTGGACTATATCCCAACAGCTCTCACTGTTCTTGATAACTCTGCTATGCAGCTATAGCTTCTTGATACAGGAATGGTCAACTAACCCAAGCTGGGCCACTCAAATGCTGTCATGCTCAATATTTGAAATTGTGAACTGAAAGACAAAGAGACAAGGAATTGCCAGAATGGAGTTATAGTAATGGCAACACATAAGGGATGGAAAATCCACATATTTCTGCCACTATGATCCCTAAATATGCCCTGCTCCCATCATAATCAAAATTTGTTTGATATTTTCCCTTCATTCTTTGAGATGAATTGGTGTTGGTTGTATACCCAACAGTCATTTTCTCCCCCACCTCTTCCTTGATAAGAGAAGCCCTAATTGGCCAAGTGCTTTAGAGCCACTGGGCCCCTTCCCAAATCCAAGGCACTGAATCTTAGTCTGAGCCAAGTATGGAAGGCCTCATTCTCCTTGCCACTGATGGGTTTATGCATAGGCACATGCATAATACAGTCTGGAGAGAGTCATCTGTGGAAAGCTGGAAAATTGTTTGATCACCTCCTTTCCCCTTCTCCTCTGCATGGCATCATGTCTGCACTTGATTCCTGGAACATCTAGAGCCATCTTAAAGATACGAGGGGAGACTTCCCAATATCCTGTGATTGGAGAGAACAGCTAAACAGAAAGTGCCTGAATCTCTGATTGAACTACTGAATGAGCCAGCTACTTGGGATAATAGATGTCCGTATTGTTTAAGCCAGATGCAGCTGTATTTTTGCCTACTTTTGGGCTAAATAAAACCAACTGATATATCCAATATGTTCTCAGTTCATTCATTTTCTAGACAAGGTACCTGAGTTCATTTCTGCTACTTGCAGTCAAGGACCATAAACCAGTAGATTATGTAACCTGTGTGTTCCAGGTTTCACCTGGCTGCATGAATGAATGAGGTCTCCTTTACATTAATACTCCAAACATTGATGCTCTAATCCACACCTGTTTGACTAGCAGGAAATCTCATCTTTTTCTTATATTTTTCTCCTTAAATGCTTTTAAAAATCCCATTGGAATTCTTGGATGTGTTAAAGATTTTTTACTAGTTACATCTCATCTTCCAAGGGAAATAATTTCAGTAATGATTTTTTTAATTGACTTTAATTGACTAGTTAACTGATGATACAAGGAAGGTGTGTACATTGTAGAAATTTGGAAAATAGAGTAAAATATAAAGAAAAAACCAACTATGATTTTATTGTCATTATAATCACCATCATGAATTGGCTTATTTTCTTTCTAGTATTTTCCAAAATATTTATTGTTATACGTAACACACATATATAAGTGCACACAATATATGTGTAGAGCTTGATCAATAATATAAAACAAACCCTCACGTAATCACCCGGATCAAGAAACATAAAATTACTGTCACTCCAGAAGCCCCCACGTGCTTCCCCCCAATTATAACCCTCTTCCTCTTCCATTTATAACCACCAACTTGACTTTTGTGATAATTATTTTCTTTGCTCTTCATTGTAATTTTATCACCTAATTAAGAGTCTCTAAAAATGTGATTTTAATTTTGTCTTTTTCTTAAGTTTTATATAAATTAAATAATACACTATAGATTTGTTTTACATCTTGATTCTTCCACTCAATGATATGTATACAAGATTAAGCGACATTATTTGATGTAACTAGAGTTCATTTATTTTTATTGTTGTATGATATTCCACTGTATACTATGTAATAATTTAATTTGTCCATCCAACTCCAGATAGACATATGGGTTATATCCAGTATTTTTATCAGATATTTTCTTTCCATGGTAGAATGATACTGTCTCTAACATTTTATGTTCTACTTTCCTCATTTAACATTTTAGCATAAGTGTTTTTCATATTATTAAAAACTATTTCTAAGCGGTTTCTTTCACCCATGCCAGCTCTGGCATGTTACCCTGACTTTTCTCTCTTCTTTTTCTATTAAACGTTGTTTTTTTAAAAAACGTATTCCTAAGTATTTTATCTAATCATTGCATAACATTTCATTATATATGAGTACTGGAATTTACGTAACCATTCCCCAAAGCTTTTCATTTACTTTGTTTCAAATTATTTTCTGCTCTAAATAATGTCACAGTAGGCATTTTTATACACAAGTATTTTATCTGTATTTCAAAGCATTTCCTTAGGTCATTTCCAAAACATAGAATTACCATGTCAAGCAGTAGAAATATCTTAAATCAAATTTTTCTGCAGAAGGGGGTGATGATAATTTATTCTTTCATCAGGAACAAATGGAAGTGCCTATTTCATCTCATCCTTATCAACATTAAAAAGTTCTCTCCCTCTCTCTCTCCCTACCCCCGTCCCTCTCCACCCCTCCTCCCTCCCCCACCTCACCTCTCTCTCATCTTTAAGGGTTTTGATGCAAACTTTGACCACTACTTGGTCAAAATTTCTTGCACAAATTTATTATGTGCAAGAAATATCAATATAAATTAGACCCTAGAAAAGAAAGAGTATTACATTTAATAATAAATAAAAATACCCCTGGATTTTAAGAGAGAAAATGGAAGGGAAAGGGAAATAAAACTGAAGCACAGACAACCCAATGTTCACCAAACACATCTTTTGTCTGAGCACGCAAGGAACTGACATTACCTAGTCTCTCCTACAGTTGTGTCCAAAACAGAGTTCTAGCCAACAGAGATGGGGAAAAGTGATGGACGCCAGTAACTCTTCCCACATCTCACCCTGCTTCCTCTTTCCCCATTCACCAGCTAAATGGAAAAAACTCCAAAGACATACAGAGCTTGAAGGAAGGAGGCTTAGTTCCTAAATGACCACATGCCTCCCATCCAGAAATACTCACGTTGAAATGAGTAATCGATTTTACAAGATTAAGTGTCTGAGAATTCTAGATTTACATGTTACAGCAGCTAGAATTATTTACCCTTCCTATTACAAAGCATTTATTAATACTGTATTCTAGGCACTTTGTTAATTGTGTTACTCATGTCTTCTTATTTAATCCTTATGGTAATTTTATGCAGCGTTCTTAGTAATACCATAGTGATTTGCCCAAGATTGAAGAGTAAGTGCTAGAATCATAATTGAAATCTGAGTCCCTCTGATGGCAAAGGCCACATCATCACACTGCCTCATGCTGCTTCCTGTGAGTGTTTACACACACAGGCTAGATATACACAGGCATTAGAGTTCATCCATTCAGTATGCAATCACTGAGGGCCTGCTATGGGCCAGGCTCTGTTTTGGAAACACACATCTGTGCACCTACATCTTCTCTTCACTAAATCATGCCTCTCTTACAAATATAGAAATTAAAAGTTAGTCCTTGTTTCTATTAAGTTAATTTGATAATAATTGTGTATTTTAAATGCAAAGGCAATGTTTTAAGTGGAGGAAGGTGAGGTGGGGCCATAGAAGGGCAAGACAGAGAGGTCCTCTCTTAATTGTCTCCGACCTGAACCCTACTTCCAGATCCCGTGAGGGATGCCCTGGGATGTGGCAGAGCCTTGATGCAGCAGGTGATGGGAGACAGTAGTTAATGGAGAATATTCTGGAGCTGCCACTTCAACAACAAATCACTACAGCAGGTTGTTCAAATCACTACAGCATGTTCTAGATTACCTGTGTGCCTTAATAATAACACACAAATGTAGCAACCTAGTCCTTAAGGAGAAAATAATCTGTGAATAAACACCTTAAAACTATGAATTTACAGAGCAATGTCTGTCATCAAAAATAGACTTTTTAAAAATCTTCCTCTTATGTCCTGTTTCAGCAAATTATCAACTGAACTGTATGCTATAGTTGCTTCGAATTTGCCCCATGACATTAAAATACAGAAATTGCACATTATTCTGTTTTTAAAAATCATACTAAATCTGAATCTAAATTGTTCATCTTCTCTACCAATAAAAACTTCCCCAGACTCCCTCATGCCTTGTGAGCCACTCCCCCTCCCTTGTCATCACACAAGAAACTGATGAGGCTTACGTCATCTGAAACAAAAAATGTTTTAAGGACTTTTGTGGTAATCAGTTCATCCTTGTCCTCCTAAAAGACACAAGTCTGGGTAGTTTGTTTGAAGGGACAGCCTCACAACATTCCCAACCCTCTGTCTTCTGTCAGCAGCCCCATCAAAGACCTTGCCACCTTCCATGGCACCTTTCGAAAACCTGGAGTAGAATACAAGCCAATCCCTCGAAAAGCGTTCCTCTGTCCTCTCCTTCCCCCGCTTGTGGCCCCACCTTTCTGTCTCACCCAGAGCCTCTCTAGCCTCTCAGGGTTAATCCTACCTAAGCTCCTCGCCCCACTTCCATCCTTACCACCTAAAGTTCATGAAGCAGGGACACTTCTCACAGCTCAAACCTGGAGGGACACAAATGCCAAGCTTTTCTTTCTGGAAATGAGATTTGTATTCTTTTCTGGTGAGTCTTCCGCAGCAGCATCAACAACAACGAAAATCAAGGAAGTAGTAATAGCTTCCTTTTCACATATATATAAATATAGAGCCTAGAAAGAGCCTAAATTAAAACCAGCCATTTTAGAGTATATTTTAATGAAGAGCCACTGGAATCAGGATATTTTCATCATCATTCAATTGGCTAACTACTCAAGGGTGGTCAGATTCATTTCTCTCACAGGCAGCACCACATTTACTATTCAGCAAATATTTATCACATGCTTTCTCCATGTCAGTCATGGCAGTGGTGACTGGGGATATTAAAATACCCATACTTGATTGGCAGTAGTGGGAAACTACCAGGGGAGGTACCTGCATAATGAACTTTTGTATACCTAACCCTGAATTGTACTCCACATCTTTAAAGTTAAAAAAAAACCCATCTTTAAAGTTAAAAAAATACCCATACTCGAGTATTTCCTCTGTCCATGTGTATGTCCACAATCAATGACTCATATAACTCTCAATAAAAGGCATTCATATAATCTTCATTTTATACATGAAGAAATGTCAGAGAAATCAAGCAAGCTGCTCTATCCTATAGCTAGGATTTGATGGAGAAGGGATTCTAACTCAGGGCATCAGGCTCAAGAGTGTGCTCTTAATCAACACCCTACTGAGAGATATCAGTTATCTTCTCACGTGCAGCACCCATACTAACAGAATGGTTGCCAGAACACCCTGCGACACCCCGCAGCTGTCCCCTGGGGCTTCTCCCACCAGCAACTCTTCTGCTACAGCCCACCTAACTCAGATGCATCCATCCTCTAAGGTCCTCCAGTCAAAACCCCTGAGCTTCACTCTACAAGGCAAGATAAACACTTTTAATACCCTAAACACTAACAAGATTTTGACAGGCATCCCTTTCCCATATCTACTGGAAAACACAACTTTATATTTTGAAATAATACAGAACATAGCCATGCTATAAGAAAACTATATTGCTCTAAATTTTCAGATATAAACATTCTACAAAAGTTTATTGACACTGAATCAACATCCCCCTCCTTCTTTTTCTCCCAGTTTCCTTTCCCTCTTCCTGCCTCACTCAGGTTTAGTCTTCATGTGGTAAACCAGTCCAGCACAGCCCAGCACCAAAGACAGGGCTGGAGAAGGTCTTCAGGAGGTCCAGTGGGGAGGCTCGTCCATTCAACTAAAGGTCACTCTTTTTTTTTTTTTTTTTTTTTTGAGTTGGAATCTCACTCTGTTGCCCAGGCTGGAGTGCAGTGGCACACTCATGGCCACCCCAGCATCAATCCACTGGTCTCAGGCAATCCTTCTGCCTCAGCCTTCCAAGTAGCTATAACTACAGATATGCGCTACCATGCCCAGCTAATTATTGATTTACTGTAGAGATGATGTCTTGCCAACTTGCCCAGGCTGGTCTTGAACTCGTGGGCTCAGGCAGTTCTCTGACCTCAGCCTTCCAAAGTGCTGGGTCTGCAAGCTTGAGCCACCGCGCCCAGCCTGAAGGTCACTCTTAAGCAGATAATACTTCTTTCCACAATAATAATGATTCTTAGAATCAACTACTATCTGAAACTTCTGAAAGCTCTTATGATCTCTAAAATTTTACCTGGTTCTGTTATAATTGTTGTTTTTTAAAAATACTAAAAGGGGAAATAAGAATACCATGCCTTTATGACTTCTGTAGAGTTTTGGGGGTATATCTGCAAAATGCTGTGTTTTGCTTGATGACAAGTGCATTCATTATCTTAGAAAGATAAAGAAATACATTGCAAAAAAATTGCATGAGTCTATTTCTTTATACCATCAACAAAATGTCTTCTATTAGGTCTCTTTCCAATATATATGCTTGGGCTTTGTGCTCATCAAAATTAGAAATAATTAAATAAATTACCAAAAAGTATCAGTGTCAACCGCACAAGGACTGTTCTAGGTAGCAGGGAGAATAAGGCTCAAAATGTTCTTCAAGCACTTACATTCCATTATATCCATCTAAATAGGATAGTTAAAAGTACGGAGTGATAAATGTTCATCAATTGCAGATTATAGATAACATCTACTAATAAAGCATAGAAATATGAATGACCTTATGTAGCTGAAGTGATTGGGAAAGTTTTAAATATGGCATTAGGATTTAGCTGGGACTTGAAAACAGAATGGATTTTCATAGAGAAAGAGATGAGGGGAAGGCGTCTGTGTAACAATCTAGCAAGAGCAAAGCAGGGAAGCAGAGGCTGCAGCTGAGAGTATGAACAGCAATTTAACAAGAGTGGGTGATCTCTGTAGGCAGAACAGAAGAGCTAGGACTGGAAAGATTGCTGTTGGCAAAATGTGAAGAGCTTTAAACTATGGAACAAGGAATTGGGGCTTTATACAATTGACTGTGGAAGCTACTAAAGGTTTCCAAGCAAGTATAGATGTGATAAAAATTGTACCTGGAAAGTCAACTGGCAAACATTATAGCAGTATCTTTCAGATATTTTTCATTATTGCCCCCACTCCAATACCTTTATGTACATTTTTTTCTAGCCACCACCCTTTGTGAAATTTTAATACCACAGATAAACTGTTTGTCTGTTTATGGATTCTGTGTGTGTGTGTGTGTGTGTGTGTGTGTGTGTGTGTGGCGCGCGCGCACGCGCGCACGTGTGTGTACACACGTGTGCTTTCTACCTAAAAAGAGTAAGATTTTTTCAGCCCTCAAGAACTAGTTTTAACCCTTTTAGGAGTGACATTGCCCCCATTGAGAATGTATAGATCGTAGGATGTATAGAATTAGAGGATGTCTTAGTCCATTTAGACAGCTATAACAAAATATCATAAACTAAGTAGTTTATAAAAAACAGAAATGTATTGTAGGCTAAGATGTTCAAGATCAAGGTGCCAGCAGTTTCTAACGAGTGGTTCACAAATATCACCTTCTAATCGTGTCCCCACATGGTAGAAGGGGCAGACAAGCTTTCTAGGGGCCTATTAATAAGGGCACGAATTCCATTCTTGAGGCTCCACCTTTCACAAAGTCCCACTTCCTAATATCATCACTTTAGGGATTAGGATTTTAACAAATTTTGGAGGACACCAACATTTAGACCATAGCCAAGGATGACAGATCAATAGAGAGAATTATTCCTCATAGAGGGTGAAGGCAGTGGGGCCTAATGAAAGAAAACACGTATTATGTCAGAGCAAAGTTTGGAGGTGGAAGGTCAACTGGGAAGACAAGGAAGTGTTCTGATGAGGTGGCTACCTCAGGGGAGGCTTGGGCAGTAATTTGCACATGAATTTCCAGAAGACTGTGAGGTCCCAAGGAGGCAGCCAACGCAAAGTAACAGGGAATCTGAGCCGGTGATTGGAATGTGATGTATTACTCTGTGGCAGACCCACACAGCTGCCAATGGGCAAGGGAGGAGACTGACACAGACAAGGTTGCTAGAAACAGGAGCAAAACAGAAATTAAGCCCTACGTGGCACAAGAAGCTCTGACTGGAGGACTAATTTAGGACACACAGATGAGTACTAGGACCTGGCCAACAGAGCAGAAGGAAAGCTTTCGACCACCCTCAGTGACAAGTACAAACATGGTTCTTTACATGAAGTTGAATTGTTCTGATCATAAAAATGGGACTGAATCTTAAGAAAGGAGATGCACTGGATGAGCAAAAGGGCCTAGGGATGACAGCAGCCCAAGAAATCAGGCAGGGCTGGCAGAACAGCAGAAGAAGCTGTCAACAGTAAGGGCACTTAAGAAGTCATTTCAGAGCATACAGTTCAAGATGGAAGACTGAACCATTATAAACCCTAGATGCCATTAAAATAAGAATAAAGGCAGTAGAAAACTCACATCAAAGAGAATGGAAGGGATGTGGTCAGCACAAGAGAGAGGTCATCAAATTTCAAGGAAATGGAAAGCTAGGGGTAAGTGATGACTGATGGAGCCCTAACCAGAAAAACACAGTAAAGAGGCTGCGGGTGAAGGAAAGACAGTCTGTCCTGCCACACCTCAAAAGAGCTGTGACTCACAGATACCAAATAACAGGGGAATCGTATGGCCTAAAACAGAAGAATTAACAACTTGAATATGGAACAACAACATATACACACTAATACCCCGGAGTTCAGAACATCCCTCCCACCAACTCTGTACCCCAATGCTCAGTCAGAAAGAGGATAGAAGAAAGGAAAGAGGGAGGGAGGGAAGGAGGGAGGGAGGAAGGAAGACAGGCCTTTTAAAAAAAGATTGAGTGAGCTGTCTCTATGGAGAACTAGGTCATTTACTGTGGGCGAAATCACCCGAGCAAAGCCACTGCCATAGTTTGGTTTGGTTGTCCCCTCCAAATCTCATGTTGAAATGTGGTCCCCAGTGTTGGAGGTGGTGGCCTCATGGGCAGTTTTTTAGGTCAAGGAGATAGACCCTTCATGAGTAGATTAATGTCTTCCTGGGGAATAGTGAGTTTTCCCTCTGTTGGTTCCCAAGAGAGCCTGGCCCCTCATTCCCCTCTCTCTTGCCTGCTTTCTCGCCATGTGGTCACGGTACATGCTGGCTCCCTTTTCCCTTCAGCCAGGAGTAGAAATAGTCAGAAGTCCCCACCGGTTGCAGGTCCCAGGACCACGCATCTTGTATAGCCAGCAGAACCTCTAGAGAAGAGCTAAATAAACCTTTTTTAAAAATTGTATATTCTTTTTTTTTAAGTTTTGGCTGAGTCATCTTTATTATTATTATTTTTGTTTGTTTTTGTTTTGTTGGGGGTTTTTGTTTGTTTGTTTGTTTGTTTGTTTGTTTTGAGCCAGAGTCTCACTCTGTCACCCAGGCTGGAATGCAGTGGCACGCTCACAGTCATCCCAGCGTCAACCTGCTGGGCCCAGGTGATCCTTCCGCCTCAGCCTTAAATGTAGCCGGAACTACAGGCACATGCTACCACGCAGGGCTAATTTTTTGATTTATTGTAGAGATGAGGTCTCACCAAGTTGCCCAGGCTGATCTCGAATCCCTGGGCTCAGGCAATCCTCTCGCCTCGGCCTCCCAAAGTGCTTGGATTACAGGCTTGAGCCACCGCACCCGGCAATAAACCTCTTTTCTTTATAAATTACCCAGCCTCAGGTATTCCTTTATAGCCACAAAACTGGTCTAGGATAACCACCCTCACATGCTGATATTTACAGGCCCCGAGTGGCAACTGTAAAGCAGTCCTAGAGAAAAGTCAATCCAGTCGAAGGATAAAGGCTCCAGAAAAAAAGCATCCAAGAGAATATGGGGCAGATGCTATGGACTTTCCACACTGCTTGGGTATTACAAACACTTAAAAAACAACAAAGGCAGCTGTCATGAAGGTGGGAGGAATGAAATCATAGAGCATTGCTGGATTAGATATTGACCGATAATAGAATATTTCCCAGTTGCCAAATTCATATACTGAGCAAGCACACAAGACTTAATTGGGATCAGAGAATGTAAAAAGAACAACCCTAGCAACGTAAAAGCACAATTACAGTTGACATGTGGTGGAAGGTAAAAAGGGAGAGGAGAGTGGAAAGCCCAAGTTTCACACGAGAAGCATGGAGAGCCTTCCTTGTTGGAATAAGAAGTAAAAATGCAATGATACTATTTAAAGTTATGCAGGTCACTATAAGAGGAGCTAAAAAGAGCCACTTGAGACCCCTGGGGGAGGTAGAGAAGGTGAAGGTGGCCGGTAGATGAGCTGAAGCTCCATCTATCGTGGCAGAAACTCAAGAGAAAAGCCAGAAACGAATGAATGAGAAAATCGCAGTTTATGCATAGTATTTACAAATGTTAATGGAACAACTTGAACAAATAAAACTGGAAAAAGGTAAAAATGATAAAAATTGTCCGCCCTCCCCATGGGGAATAAAACAGCAGCAGAGAAGCCAGAGGATAAGGACTTCTTTTCCTGAAAAACTTCCTATTTAACTTCTTAAACATTTGTGTTTGTTGTTTTGATTAAAATAAGGAATTTTTTCCTGTCATAAAAAACAGTCACTTCTGTAATCCGAATGCGGTCATTTGTTCCAGAAATAGGGTAGCAGCAGGAATGGAAAGGAGGGGCAGATGTGACAGGCATGAGAAGAGAGAGGCATCTAGACCTGACATTCAGTTCAACACGGAGGACCAAGAACAAGAGGATGCAACAACAGTTGCTGAACATCTGAATGAGCAAAGAACTATAGCGCCACTCCCCCAAATAGGGCGTTGGGGTAGGGGTGGGGGGCATACTTCTCTGTGGAAAATATGAAGAATACAGTTCGAGTCTTTTGTGTGTGAGAAGACAATGATAGACATGAGTGGATTTAAATTTTTAAAACATTTCTTCGTTTCAAATGTCAGAAACTAGCCAGAAAATGGATTCTGCAGAAGGGAATCTTTTTTTTCTTATGTGGCTGTATATCAAATCGATGTCAGATCACAAAGATGAAGTGAAATGTACGTCATCTGTAGAAAACATCCAGACTTTACAAGGGGAGGGCCGCACTCCAGCTCCACAGAAGTTGGAGCAGGAGAGTGGACGGGAGACGGCGGGAGGGCCCAGGAAAGGGACAGTTAGTGCTTTTGAAAACAAAACCCAGAAAATAGGGTGATTCTAAACCACCCTATTGACAATGCGTAGCCAAGTAGAGGAGGAAGATTTAGATTCGTTTTTTGTCTGAGTGTTGGAGAGAGATTTTATAGGAACATCCTTTGGCGCCGAACAATTAAAAAGTTCAATGTAAATAGCTGTGTAGTTTGAAGGTGATGAGAGTAAACTTGTCCCAACAGCACCACCCTCTGGGCACAAAATAGACTGCCCAGATGCGTCAGGAGTTTCTTCAGAGCACACGCTGTGCAGACAAGTACACACACACACACACACACACACACACACACACACACACACTTGAAAAAATTTATCCCTACAGGCTCTTGACAATTTAAGTATAAGTTCTAATCAAATAATTAAAGGTTTTCCTCATCTATGTCAGCTAAATTAATTAACTGAAGACATTATTTGGAGATTCCACTTCCACCTAGAATGCAGAAAGCTGGAAAAAGTACAAAGCACTCCTACCCCCAAGAAAGATAAAATGGTGTGTATGTTGCAAAATCATGTTTCTTGAAACCATCTGTGATAGGCAAAAAACGCACTCTTCACCCAAAAGATGCTCATGGCTTAATTCCCAAAACCTGTGAATATGGTATCTCACAAAGCGAAGAGGATTCTGCTAATGTGATTTTTTTTTTTTTTAATTTACTTTTCAGAGTCAGGGTTTCATTCTGTCGCCCAGGCTGGAGTGCTGGGCTCATGTGATAACCTCATAATAACTTCCCGCGCTCAAGTGATCCTCCTTCCTGTGTCTCCTGAGCAGCTAGGACTACAGGTGTGACTACACATCCAGCTAATTTATTTTTATTTTTTGTAGAGACACGGTGGGGGGGGTGTCTCACTACATTGCCCAGGCTGGTCTCAAACTCCTGGCCTCAAGCAATCCTCCCACCTCAGTCTCCCAAAGCATTAGGATTACAGAGGAGATGTGACCTTGAGATGGGGACAGTATCCTAGATTACCCAGGTGGACTGAAAATGATCACAAATGTCCTTAAAAGAGAAAGAGGGAGGCAGGAGACTGTCAGAGAAGGAGATGTGATAGCAGAAAGAGGAGGTTGAAGTGATGCAACTGCTGACTTTGAAGGTGGGGGAAAGGGCCAAGAACTAAGGAATATGGACAGCTTCGAGATGACGGAATAGATTAGGAAAATAGGTTCTCCCCTAGAGAAAGAAACACAGTCCTTTAGTCAGTGAGACTACTTTTGGACTTCTGACTTCCAAAACAATAAGTCAATGACCTGACCCTCAGTTTAAACCAGAGGACAAAGAACAAGAGGACGCAAAAACAGTACTGAAGATCCGAATCTGAATGAGCAGAACTATCGAGCCATTACCCCAAATAGGGCGTTGGTAGGGTGGGGGGGGTTATCATGAGCACAAAGGTGGGAACAACAGAGGCTGGATACTGCTAAAGCAAGGAGGGAAGGAGGAGGGATGGGGCATTCAGGTTCACTACCGGTGGGAGAGAGGCCAGTTAGAAGCCCAAACCTCACCTCCATGCCATTTACTTATGTGGTAAATCCTCATATGTACCCATAACTCTAAAATAAAACAAATATTTTTAAAATAGTTTGTTATTTCAAGCCACTGAGTTTGAGGTAGATATATATATATATATTTATATATTAAAATCATATATATATATAAATGCATACACACTGCTGTAGAAAACAAAATTGTTTCCTTATTTTGGAAAACAGTCTGGCAGTTTCTTACAAAGTTACACATAGACGTATCATACAACCCAGCAATCCCTTTCCTATTTACTCAAGAGAAATAACATATGACCACGTAAAAATTGTGCATGAATGTTTATGGTGACTTTATTCATAATCACCCAAAACTACAAACAATGCTAATGTCTACCAACTGATAAATGGATAAACGTATTGTGTTATATCCATAAAATGGAATACTACCCAGGGGAAAAAAAACTAATTACTGATACATGTAATAAAATGGTTGGGTCTCAAGGCACTGTACACCAAAAAAGGATTAATTTTACTGTGTTATGTAAACCTCAGTATACCTAACACTTAAAAAATAAAGTAAAAAATAAAATAAAAGCAAGTAACTTGAGACTGGCCTGGTGTTTGGTGATGTCAGGATTTTCTGAATTAGCAACACCTGAGTTTTGCAGAATTGACCAATCCCTGAACAACACTCGTGCTCAAACACAGTGATGCTGTTTGTGTTAAAAGTGTTTTAGAAACATTCATTACGTTCCTCTTCATATTTTTCCATTATAAATTAGCAAATATTTCCTTTATTTAATTTAGGTTAATGTCTGTGTATGTGTTTTAAAAGATACATTTACCTGATTCAATAACCAAAAGATGAAAAGGGTATACAGTGAAAAACTCCCTCTTTTCCCGTCTCTTGTCTACCCATTTTCCTTCCCCACATGCAACTATTATTACCAGTTTAAGTATCCTTCACAAGTGTTCTGTTCTCTCAAAGTAAATGCACACATAAATTCTTATTTTTCCTTTTTTTACACAAAAAGCAACCATACTGTGACTATGCAGTGTTTTCATTTAACTTATTTCTCAATATTACTTAGTATTTTCCCACATATGAAGCATTCTTAATCTGTGTAGCTATGTTGTAGTTATTGTATAAATGTACCATTGTTACTTTACCCAGTCCCCTATTAACAGGCTTTTACATTGCTTCAATATTCTTAGAAGCGATACTACAATGAAGAACTCTGTCCCCATGTTATTTCACATGAGTGATAGCTGTAAGATAATTTCTAGAAATACATCTCTAGAATCAAAGTGTTTATGTATTTATAAATATGATCTATAGTGCAAAATATCTTCCAAAGTGGTTGGAAAAATTGCACCATCCAGGTAAACTGTGACTGTTTCACAAGGCCTTTATCAACAATTCTTTGATGTTTGCTAAAATGCTATGGGAAAAATTATACTTCACTATAGTTTTATCTTGCATTATTTTATTATGAAAGAGGTTACATATCTTTCTAAGTGCTTCAGAATATTTGTATTGTCTACTCTGTAAATGATCTTGTCGTGTGCATGGCCTTCATTTCTCATGACTTATTGGTCTTTTTCTTTCAGTATGAAGGATCTCTTTATACATTAGAGAAATTACATCTATGAATTGCAAGTATTTTTCTTAGGTGACTGCTTTTCTTTTAAATTTGTCTTTTGTGGCTTTGGTCATTCATAAATCTCTAACTTTCTTAAAATTTAAAACTGATTGGTTGAATTTAATTAGACTTTTTCATTTATGGCTTCTTGATTTTGTAACATGCTAACAAGCCTTTCCTTATGTTAGATATTAGAATTTCTTTTAATATCTGTTTTTTTCTTTTTATATTTCAATTGTTGATCATTGTGAGATGGGAGTTATAGATACAGCTTTACTTTTTGGAGACGGTTGTGTAGTTGGCTTTCTTTTCTCCCTTGATTTAAAGTGATGTTTTATCTTATACAAGTTCATATATGTATTTGGGCCTATTTCTGTCATTTTCATTCAATTTCATCAATCTGTCTGCCTACTGTGTAAGTACACTTCTTTAGTGAATATAGGTATTTATTTATTTATTTATTTATTTATTTATTTATTTATTTATTTTTGAGTCAGAGTCTCACTGTCACCCATACTGGAGTGCAGTAGCATGCTTACGGCCACTGCATCCTCAAGCTGCTAGGTAGGCTCAGGTGATCCTTCTGCCTCAGATTTCCAAGTAGCTGGAACTACAGGTGAGCACCATCACGCCCAGCTAATTTTTTAATTATCGTAGAGACGAGGTCTCGACAACTTGCCCAGGCTGGTCTCAAACACTGGGCTCAGGCAATCCTCTCCCCTTGGCCTCCCAAAGTGCTGGGATCACAGGATGAGTCACCACGTCCAGAAGTTAATATAGTTTTAAAAACTGCTTTAATAACTGGAAAGATTATCCTTAGTCCCCCAATGTTTTAAAATAACTTTCCTAGCATTCTTGTCTGTTTTTCCTCATGAACTTACAAATATTTTTTCTGGGTATTTTACTGAGATCATATTAAGTGTATAGATGAATTCAGGGAGACTTGATATCTTTGTGGTATGGAGCTATCTTATCCCATAATATAACATGAGTTTCCTTTGTTCAAGTGTCTTTCTGGCCCCTAGGACACCCACAACAATGGAAAGGACCTCAGGCACATTCCAAAGCAGTATGCTCTCACTGGCCCGCTCATGTCAACATCCTTCCACTCCTGAATGGATGTAAAGCAATGTGAAGGAACATAACATTAAATTTTCAGGACCTTTGGAAATGGACAACACAGGCTAAGCAACAGACCTACCTCCTCTGAAGCGTTAATACACTTGATAGGGTGGGGTTTGTTTACTCACATAGAGCAGCACCAGACAGGAATGCCCTTCCCCCAATTTTTCCATTAGATAAACCTTTTATTTTTTTAATAGGTAGTACATCAAGTTTCAAACATCAAAACAATCTAATAATTGTGTACATTAATACTTGTGCCACCCTGTACCTGTTGATTCCATTTTCTCTAGCTCTATCCCCCTATAGGTTAGTAATTGTGTAATTTTCATTAAAACAGAGCACCTGGGAGTGAAAGGTGGTGCACTCATACTCATTCAAGATGACAGGCATAAACAGTCTGTCTCCGCACACTGGGTTCTATGGTCTCCTTCATTATAGCTAACCACTTTCATTAATGTCCTAAGTATCATTCTCAGCATATCTTCACATAGAAACAAGCAAGTATATATATATATATATATATTCACACACACTATATATATGAACACACAATGTAAGGTTGATGTGTAAGTTCATAGCATTTGTTTTTAGCATGGCAACAGTGTGGTATTGGGAGCTGGAAGTTTATCATTTGTCATTTGGAATAACAATGTTATGCTTGTGAATATGCCTTGCATTTTGCAGATATGAAGAAACTTAGTGCTATTTGTGGAGTAAAGAAGATGGAGTGTCAAATGGGGTAAAATGAACACTTCTGACATATTATTATGTTTTAAAAGAGAATTAAAGGCAACTAAGGCAACTCGAAAGATTTGTGCTGTCCTCAGCCATCAAGTAAAGCACAGCAAGAAAATGTTTTTGTCCAGAACAACACAAGGCTGCCCACTCTTACCCCTCCTGTTCAATATAGTGTAAGAAGTACTAGCCAGAGCAATCAGATAAGAGAGGAAATCAAGGGTATTCGAACAGGAAGTTTAGTTAGTTATCTCTCTTTGCAAATGACAAGACCCTATGCTTTGAAAACCAAACCAAATCTGTCAGAAACCTGCGTGCACTGATAAAGCACTCTGGCAATGTCTCAGAACAAAATAAACGAGCAAAGGACAGTCACATTCTTATACAACAACAACAAACAGAGAGTCAAATAAAAAGCACAATCCCAGCCAGGAGCGAAGGCTCAAGTCTGTAATTCCAGCACATTGGGAGGCTGAGGTGAGGGGATTGCATGAACCCACAAGTTCAAAAACAGCCTGGGCAGCTTGGCGAGACCTCATCTCTACAATAAATCAAAAAATAAATCGCCAGCCATGGTAGCACACACCTATAGTTCCAGCTACTTGGAAGGCTGAGGCGGAAGGATCACCTGAGTCCAGCGGGTCAACACTGGGGTGGCGGTGAGCATTCCACTGCACCCTAGCCTGGGCAATAGAGTGAGACTCCAACTCAAAAAAAAAAAAAAAAAGCACAATCCCATTTACAATAATCACCAAAAAAAAAAAATTAAATACCTTGGCATCTTCCTAACCAGAGGCGTGAAAGACCTTTACAATACAAACTACAAAACACTGCTCAAAAAAATCAGAGACACAAACAAATGGAAAAATATTCCATGCTCATGGATTGGAAGAATTAACATTATTAAGATGTCCATCCTACCAAAGGCAATCTACAGATTTAATGCAATACTCATTAAATTACCAACATCATTCTTCTTAGACCTGGAAACAACAATACAGAAATTCATATGGAAACATAAAAGACCATGAATAGTCAAATCAATCCATAGCAAAAGAAACAAAGTGAATTGGAACTGGTAACCAATTCCTGATCAAAACCCAAGTACCCATGCCATAAGAGATACAGTAGACAGTGGGACCTCATCAAACTGAATATCTTCTGCAAAGCAAAAGAAACCATCGAGAGAGAGGAAACAACCCACAGAATGGGAAAAAATATTTGCCAACTATATCTCTGACAAAGACATAACATCCAGGATCTACAAGGAACTCAATTGTGTCAAAGGAAAAAACAAACAGCCCCACTAAAAAGTGGACAAAAGACATGAATAGACACTTCTCAAAAGAAGATATATGGGCAGTCAAAAGGCACATGATTCAGCTCAGCTTCACTCAACATCAGAGAAATACAAATCAAAACCATGTTGAGATACCATGGCCATCAGTAATAAAACAAAGAACAAGAGGTGCTGGCAAGGATGCTGAGAAAAATGAACACTTCTACACTGCTGGTGGGAATGCAAACTAGTGCAACCTCTTTGGAAAACAGTGTGGTGATTTCTAAAAGAACTAGACATCGACCTTCCATATGATCCAGCAATTCCCCTACTGGGAATATACCTGAAGGAACTCAAATCATTTTACAAAAAAGACACCTGCACACGCATGTTTACTGCAGCACTATTCACAATAGCAAAAACATGGAACCAACTATGCTACCCATCGAAACTGGACTGGATTTTTTAAAAATGTGGTGCATATACACAATGGAATATTATGTAGCCATAAAGAAGGACAAACATATGGACTTTGCAGCAACTTGGATGAATTTAGAGTCTATCATACTTAGTGGTCTATCACAGATACAAAGAACAGAGTACTCTATGTTCTCACTCATAAGCAGACACTGAACATTTATCATAATACTATAAGAAAAAGATTAGCAGTAGCAGGATATTGCCGGGGTGGGGGTTGGGGGGGACACAACATCAATAAGGGTACCTAATCTCAAACCAGGCAAAGTGGGGACCAAAGGGAAGCCCAAATTTTACTTGTATGATGGCCACTTATATACCTAATCCTGAATTGTACCCCACATTTTTAAAATAAATAAAAATGAAACAAAGTGAGAGGTATCACACTTTCAGACTTCAAACTCTACTACAAAGCTACAATAGTCAAAACAGCCTGGTATTGGTACAAGAACAGGCATATAGACCAATGGAACAGGACAGAGATTTCAGAAGCAAAATCTCAATTTCTCAACCAACTCATCTTTGACAAAGCCTCCACCAACAACCACTGGGGAGAGAAGGCCTAGTCAATAAATGGTGTTTGGAAAAGTAGTTGACCACGTGCTGAAGATTTAAACGGGACCCCTACTTATCACTATACACAAAAATCAACTCTAAATGGATTGAAGACCCAAATACAAAACCTCAAACTGTAAGAATCCTAGAAGAAAATGTGTGAAACACTCTTAGGCACATTGGAGTAGGCAACCAATTCTTGGTCAACTCTCCGAAAGCAAACACCATAAAAGATAAGATAAACAAGTGGGACTTCATCAAACTGAAAAGTTTCTGTAAAGCAAAAGAAATCACCAAGAGAGTGAGGAGACAGTCCACAGATTGGGGAAAAAATATTTGCCAACTGTAAATCTGACAAAAGTCTAACATTCAGGAACTCAAACATGCTAAAAGGAAAAAATCAAACAACCCTATTAAAAAGTGGGCAAAAGATATGAATAGACACTTCTCAGAAGAAGACATATGAGCAGCCAACATATACATGAAAAAACTCTCAGCCTCACTAATCACCAAAGAAATGCAAATTAAAACCACACTGAGATACCACCTAATCCAATCAGGATGGCCGTCATCAATAGCTCAAAAAACAAAAGATGCTGGAGAGGATGTAGGGAAAAGGAAACGCTTCTACACTGTTGGTGGGAGTATAAACTAGTACAGTCTCTGTAGAAAACAGTGTGTCAATTTCTAAAAGATCTAAAAATCTACTTTCCACATGACCCAGCAATCTCCCTTCTGAGAATATACCCAGAGGAACTCAAATCACGTTTTTAAAAAGATACCTGCACACGCATGTTTATTGCAGCATTATTAACAATAGCAAAAACATGGAACCAACTGTGCTGCCCATCAAAAGTGGACTGGATGATGAAAGCGTGGTGTATATACATATATATATATATATATATATATGTATATATATATATATGTATGTATGTATACACACACACACACACACACACACACACACACACACACACACGATGGAATATTATGCAGCCATAAAGAAAAACAAAATTACAAACTTTGCAGCAACTTGGATGGATTTAGAGTCTATAATGCTCAGTGATCTATCACAGAAACAAAGATCTGAGTACTACATGTACTCACTCATAAGTGGACCCCAAACATGTATCATAATACTATAAGAAAGGGATTGGCAGTAGTGGGACACTGCCAGGGGAGGGAAGAGAGGGCACATAACATCAATAAGAGTACCTAAACTTTACCTGTTCTATGACCACTTATGTACTTACCCCACATCTTTAAAATAAAAATATAAATGATTTTGTCGTTTCAAAGAAGGCCACTTTGACCCGAGTGATTCTCCACATTCAGGAAAACTATCGGGCTTTGATGAAGACCATCTAAAAATTTTAATCTGTGATGATCCACATCAATCTACCTGAGAATTGGCAAATGTGATGAACTAGTCAATGATAATGCAACATTTGCATTTCATAGACAAGATTAAAAACGCTATGAACTTATGCATCAGCCATATATATATTTATATATTAATATTCTCCACTCCTCCCCTCCAAAAAAAAAAACCTGCTTATACAGAGTTAGGAAACTATAGCTGCTGTTCTGTACTTTGCTTTTTTCACTAGCAGAGACTTATCCTGCAGACTTTTCTGTGAGATGCATATAGGGCCTTTCTCATCTGTTTTTACACTGAGGTAGTATTTGCATATACTGTAGTTATTTGCATATATTGTAATTTATTTAACCAATCTTCTATTGATGGACACTTGCATTATTTTTGAACTTTTGCTAAAACAATGTCATAATAAGCTTGTGCAGACATCATTTCATAAAGGTAGGTGACGGTAGAATAAGTGCCCTGATTGCCACTGCTGGGGCAGAAGGTAAGTGCATTGATAGTTCTGATAAATACTGCCGAACTCCCGTCCAAAGGGGATGTACCACTTTCTACTCCTACTGGCCATATGTGATAATTCCCAGCTCACCACAACTTGCCAACAATAGTACATTGTTTAGCTTTGGATTGTTAACAATCTGATGGGTGAAGAAAGAAATCTCAGTACAATTTAAGTTTGCATTTCTGTCATTTTAAGAAAGACCAAGAATCTTTGTTCAAGAGTCATTTGTTACTTCTTGTTCATGGACTATTAATCTATTTTGCCCTTTTTTTTAAACTATAGTACTAGTTTTTTCTTTTTCACTTTCTGGGAATTACTCACAGACATACCTTGGAGATACAGTGAGTTTGGTTCCAGATCACCGCCAATACTGCAACGGAGTAAATATCCCAGCCAAGCTAACCACACACATTTTTTTAGTTTCCCAGTGCATATAAACTTGTTTGTACTATATTTATACCATACTGTTTTCTTTTAATATATTTATGATTCAATCTTTATGCTTAAATCTTTGATTCATTTTGAGATTTGCTTGATATGTGAGGTATGGATGTAATCTCACCTTTTTCTGGATGGCTGCCCAATTGTCTTCACACCATTTATGAACAACAATCAAAAAACTCCATCTTTACACAGAAAATTAAGACCTTTCTCACATACTAAATTTCCAAGTGATCTGTTTTCATATCTGTACATTCTATTTTGTCCACCTGTTTACTCATAGCCCAGTGCTAAACCTTCTAGCAATTCAGGCTGTATAGTCTATTCTAATCTGTAAGGATTAGTGCTCCCTCACTGCTTTCTTTTAAAGTTTTACTAACAATTATTTTTTTACATGAAATTAGAATCAGCCTATCTAGTTCCAAAAACACTTACTGGTCTCTCAATAAATTTACAGGAAGAACTGGGTAGAGGATAACAAAGTAGATAAATATAACAAATGTTAAAGCACATTAGTTCATTTATTTTTAACATGACACAAATAATCTAGGGCTTATATTTAAAGCCAGTGGGCTATTTAAAAAAAAAAACAAAAAAAAACAGAGAGAACAGAATTCTTTGAAATATATCATCTCCCATATGAAAAGTACAGGCAACTGATACTCAACAAATCAAAATTGCCTATGAAATCACTGGAAAAAAATCCAATGTCACATGTCCACCTACACAATTTTTAAGGTCCTCCTGGTTATTCTGATGAGCATCAAAGGTTGTGAAAAAAAAAACAGTATCACTATTTAAAATTTTCAAAGGAAGAATTGTTTATTAAAACCGTCACTTTGCTTTAAAAAAAAAATGCATCTGTAAGGGCATAAATACAAAACAAAAAATGAAAACTGAAGAGGAAGTTTGAAAGCAGAAAACTGACAGGTAAATAATAGAAGAGATAAAGAAACTGCTTCTTTCTAAAAAAAAATAAAAATAAAAAAAAAGACTGCCTGCTTTTTTACCTCAAAGAAGGTGCCAGGTGATAAATAGGGGGAAAAAAAGTTTATATAGGAAAGAGAAAGGTAGTGCTCTGAATTTTTAGGTTTTTAAAATTCTCAACTAATACCAATTGAATGGCTTGGAAAAAGATATCATTGTTAAATAGATAAATTAAATAAAATCTCTAAACACACAGCTCAAGGGGAAGGAAATGTTTATTCTTCATTAACCTTTTGAATACAACCACCATAATTTCGCAGGTTTAGTTCTGTTGCAAACTTGACTAATAACATTTCCTGGAGTTCACAATATCAAGGCTGTGGTTCCGATTAAGGTAAGACAGTTATCAATTTAATATAAATGAAGTTCTGTAAAAAGGCTAAAAGCAATCTGGCCTTTTAAGGAAAAATATAAATGACCTAGGCGTTAGACTTAGTAACGTAAGTACACTTCAGTACTAGAGCAGTCAGAGAGATAGTAAGATCAGGACCCAAGATCAGAAGGAAGTACCGCTATTTTCTTCATGTGTCTTGGTCTTTAGCATGCTAGCATGAGTAAGGCGTTGTGCTGAGCACTGGCATATGAAAAGTGAAGCTGGATGTGAAGAAGGGAGTTGGACGGTCAGCCATAGGCAGGGCACTCTCCCTGGTGGCCCATTAGTCATCTTCTCCTCCACAGAGCAGCAGGAGGGCTTTCTTATAGTCCCCAGATGTATCATCCTGAAACCATATATATTCTGTTAACCACTGTGACTCACAGAAGCCACAGAACAGTTAAAAATTAAAAAGTATTTGGCAACAAATCTTATTCACAGGTATTTTCTCCAAAGTGGGTAATCTCTGTGTGACTTTCACATCAGGAATGTCACACAGGAAGTTTTCTGTAAATGCAATCTATGTGCAATTTTCTCATTCTACCCCTTAAAGGCTCAGTTCTCTCTGAGAACTGTTCTTTCCTCAAGTAACACAAAGAGCAGAGAAACATAAGCAACTGTATTAAAATGAAAATCAAATTTTCTCAGCAAATTCTAGTTTCCATCACAGTATACACCTGGCTGAAGGGGAGTACATAGGGGCTGCCAGGCTGCTATCACTTTGCCTTAGAGACAGTAGGCAGGATGTGCTTTGTCCCCGCTGCCTGACACACAGATGTGTGCAGCAAATCAATGTTTTAAGCTACAAGCACATGGGTGTACCCTTTACCGCCCTTCAGCCCAGTCACACCACACACACACTAAATTAAAGCTTTCACTCACTTAAAATCCTGCTTTGCACATGGCCCACGTTAGTTTTTATCAAAAAGTAAGAGTCAAAAGATTCTAAGTCAAACTTAATTATAGGCCATGGAGTGCCTTGTTTTTAAAAGAACAAAAATGCCAATACCTAAGTTCTTGTCTTATTCCAGATATGACCTGTTGACTCTTTCCTGAACTATGAACCAACACTAGAGACAAGGTGATAAGAGACAATAAAGAAAAGGAAAAACTGATATGAAATAAAGGAAGAACTAATAAAGACAGCTGGAACTGATAACAGACAGAAAGAACACATTATTATCATGGGCAAGGGGTAGGATTTGTTGAGTCATCTGTCACCACTATTAAATAATGCTCCTGTGTTCACCAAGAGCCTCAGCCCCACCCACACCCGAGCTTTCACTTGCTCACCATCAGCCCCACCTCAGGAAACAGTATGCTGAGCTTTTTTAACACACAGCTCTAATCAAACCGCTAAAATTTTAAACTTAACACAAGAATTGTGTTTTCTCATCTCTGTCTTGCATGTTATATATTGGTCTGCTTTTAATTTCTAAACATAATCTAAAGAAAGGCTCTACTACCTTAATCATGGAATAAAGAGAGGTGGCAAAATTCTTCCTGAACTCCTTCCTAATGTTATACAAATCAATCTCGCTCCTGGATACCACAACTCTGATGAGGGTATGATCATCTGTCCCAGCTCCCTTTAAAAAAAGAAAAAGAAAGAGGCACAGTGTTTAAAAACTTCAAATGCAGCATCAAACGCCCCGAGTTGGGGTGAATCAATAAAGTAAAACAATTTGGTAGATCTGGACTGCATGTTTTAAGAAAAATTCTCAAGGTCTATCACCTAAAACATAATTAGAGATGGAGAAAGATAATACTTAGAGAATTGTACTAGATAGAAGATTCAAGGTATCCACTTACCTTCATAGCATAGTAGAGTACCTCTGCAAGGTAGGCAGGTATGCTTCGAATAGATTTCACTAAGGAAATAAATAATGCAATGGTCAGATGCTATTCTGATGTGAAAAGGATTAATTAAAAATCAATGCTACCTCTTGCTTATAGCTTTACTTCTAAATAGAAGCATAAAAGTTTCAGAGGCTACAGAGCTGCTTATTTGCAAGCGGATATAATTTCCTCACTCACCAAGGTCTGAGGTCTATATAGAACAAGGATCCTAAGTTTTTTCTCTGGCCCTTTGCTCTACAAGCAAGTTTTGGACAATACAACTTTGGCAGCCTGGATTCTTACCATGCCACAACCTACTTCATCACCGATAAATTATACAAACACATTGGAAGTTTTCATTCCAATACATTTGAGGAAATAATACAAGATTACTACTCTAATATTTGAAAATTCTTTGACTATCTTCCTGTACTGTTGTCATATTCTTTAATATCCAAAATTCATACAGAGCAACAGGAAACATATTCATTTTGGAACAAACACCCAGATAAACTGACATCAGAAAAGTCTATCTTCTCCAAACATGTACATGTCTAATGTACGATAAGGTTTCTCAGATCTGTCTGCTTAGCTTCAGAAAACCTATTCAGATGAAAATTCTTCAATATACAAAAATAATCTTTCCATGTGAGGCTTTCCTAATTCTTCCTTTTCCAGTACTTAAGAAAAATAGCCACCAGTACTAAAAATGTCATTGTTGGGTTTTTGTTGTTGCTGTTGTTTTTTGAGTCGGGGCTCACTCTGTTGCCCAAGCTGGAGTGCAGTAGCATAATCATGGCTCACCACAGCCTTGACTTCCTGAGCTCGGGCAATCCTTCTGCCTCAGCCTCTCAAGTAGCTGAGACTACAGGTACATACCACCAACCAAGCTAATTTTTAAAATATTTTTGTAGAGAGGAGGTCTTACTATGTTGCCTAGGCTGGTCTCAAACTCCCGGGCTCATGTGATCCTCGCCTCAGCCTCCCAAAGTGCTGGTATTACAGGTGTGAACCATTGCACCCAGTCAAAAAAAAAAAAAAAAAAAGCCACATTGTATGTGTATTCTAATTATGAAGGAGCTATCTAAAAGTCTTCTAGTAAAAGTTCACTGTGTACTCAAATGAAAGGCTACTTTTAGAGTTGGTTCGTGCACATATTTAGCTTATTCTCCAGAAGACAGAGAGCACAAAAGCTTGAGCTCATAGCCAAATACTTGGAAGAAACAGCAGACAGAGACAGTCCACACACATATGAAAACTAGGACTACTAAGAATCATAAAATAAATTCTCCCTGAATCTGGGGAGTATATATAATTCTACAATCAACTGCACAAACTCATTTCTCCCAGTCTTCCAAATTATTAATCTGGAAGTTAAAATAAAACTCTAAGCTATTTAATCTGAAAACAACTATCATCATATCTTCTATTATATCAAAGACACTCTTTTCTAAACCAGGCAACTTCTTGGTCTATTTCAAAACTGTGAGGACAGTATTCACAAGAACTCTAAAATTCTGCAGGTATCAGAAATAACATTTACAAGCTTCTGAGATAATATCCATAACATTTCAGGTTCGTAATGAAATAGTAATATTTTTAATGCAGCTTCAAAATTATTTTTAAACAATTCTCTTAGTATTTCCATAGGATTGGATGAACTAACCAGATAATCCTGTATTTCTAAATCAAAACAAACTTTTAACTGGAAATTTAAAAGTTTGTTCCTACACCCAAATCATGTCAAGCTCTTCCTTTCATAACTAGGCAGTTATGTTCAGATACAACCTCCATTGCACAAAGTACTTTTAGCACCATAAATATTACATACATTGTAAAATTAATTACCTACCCACAGCAAGGAGTAGCTGCTCCAAATTGCCAGAAGTCTCCCGGTCAATGGTTTCCTCAATTTGAAATCCTGATATAGTCATGTATTTGTCAAACACTAGAAAAAATGAAAATGATTTCTTAATCGCATAAGATCACTCTATCCAGAAAGAAGATATTTATTCTGATCAGGTATTATCCTACCAAACACACATGCCCCCTTCTTCCTTGTGTTCAGCACCTCAATCTGCTGGAGGGGATTCTGGAAAGTCTTTTCCTTTTCTTATAAAAAGTGATAGACAGATATGACTAGTCTACCCTTTTCTTCCGGCTATAAAATGGTTATGTTTGGAGCTATAGCAGTCATCTTGTGCTAATGAGGGAATGAGCACAAGAAAGGAAACCAAAACACTAAGGACAGTGAAACAGATATGAAAAGACCTCAGGTCCTGCCAAATCAGTTGTAGAATCCAACCTACAGAAACAAAGCCCAATTGTTAAAGCCTCTATTAGGGTTTTCTATCACTTGCCATTCAACTCCTTCCCTACTGACACCACAAGTGCTGATGAATATCTAGAGCTGAGGTCTTGGGTACCGACGTCAAGGAGGAACACTTGCAGTGAACCCCTACTCAATGACTTGTGATTATGAGAGTAACAAGCAGAGGCCTGACCTCCCTGGCCACCCTTGGGTATTGAAAAGTGGATCAAGGAGCCCTAATTTATAAAAGCTACAACAGCAGCAAAGAGAATGATCAGATTTCTCCAGGTCACCAAAAGGAAGAAACACAAAAACTGATTCATTAATTGCCAACTACTAAGCAGCTCTTTTGACATGCTAACTCAAAATTTCAAAATTTACCAAAGTATCTGCCCCATACAGACATTTTTACTTACCCCTTCTCAAATGAGACACACTTCGTGTTCCAAAGATGGTGATAAACTTTTCTTCATCTGTCCCCCATTTAAGTTCTCCAGCCTGGAACAGAGCCTGCAAAAATTTCAAGTCCAATTAATAAAATTCTTCCTCTATCTCACTTCCAGGTTCTTAATCTAATCACATCTGCTTTTTGCTCTGAATATTAATCCACCTGATGGCTTATAGTTTTTATTTCTAAAGTCTTGTGCCCTGAAATTCAGCTCCCTGGCTTGAAGCTACTTTGGAGCCTGCTACAGAACTGTACCACAGAAGATTAATGGTTAAAGTGACAAGCATTGATAGCAATGTTCAAGGGCAAACGTTCCCAAAATGTCTGCTGTAATGTCTGGTATTCCAAGAGCAATGGCATGGGTCAGAGGACAGTTCTGCTTATCTTATCATCGATACATCCATTTACAGACTGGGAAAGAATTTAACTAGGAGCTGAATCATCTGTGTTTTCTATTTTGCTTATTCTATAGCTATTCTACAGCCCATGATTAAAAGTAAATTTCATATTTTCTCTTTACAACTGAAATTTAACCGAGGATAACTATAAAATGTTTTCATATTTCTAAAGATCACAATAAATTTTTAAAAGGTTATGGGTGTAGCACAATGCCTAGCATATTTCAAGCACTTAATAAATAGTTGTTGAATAGTTTGAGTGTCCACTTATTTTAGACATAGAAAATACATGCTTCCAGTGTTCACATAGCTGCTTAAAAATAATAAACCTATACAGATATCATTATTACATCTGAATCCACTACTAAAGATGCAAATAACTTATTAAAGGCCAAAGAATTAGTCTTACAATGACTATGCTACCCTTTTAATTATTCATTTAAAATTAAGTACATCTATTAAACCAAGATGCATGCAATTTGCTGAGGCTGCTACTTGGATTTGGCCCAACACCCACTTGTGGCAATCCCAGTCAGAACAGGAAGTGATAATGACAAGGGTTTGAATGGAAGTTTTGATCACAGCATGTTTAAGAATGTAGACTATGGTGGTACAAGCCACTTTTTATTATATTTCCAGAGAATTAAAAACAAAAAAGATGACAATCACATATCTTTACACTAAATTTTAAAATTAATTTAATGATAAAAATAAACAATACGTATCAGTTCACGTGAGCAAGCCACAACTTCGAAATAAAAAGACAATTACTATGAAAGTCACGCATGTATATAAACTTTAGAACTATATGCCTGACAGAGTTTCACCTCCAGGGCTCTGAATGGTCACATCTGCTGCGTGACAGGTAAGTGACACCTCTACAGCCTTGGTGTCAAAGTACTGAGGACACAACATCGGCATCACCTCAAAGCACTTTAGAAATGCAGCCTCCCAGGCCCCACCAGGACCTATGGAATCAGAGTCTGTAGCTCGACAAGATTCCCAGGCGATTGCCCCACCAGGAGATTGAGAAGCAGTGCTATCCAGTGAATGCTCCGAAGAGAAATAGATGGAAGTGAGGTTAAAATGCAGTTTCCCCAAGAGCCTCGCAAGGCAGCAGTTCTCATTACATCACCAACTGTGCTGGGAAATCTGCCCACTGCTCGATAATGCAGGCCTCACCATGGTCATCTGAGACCAGAGTTGGCTTCCTACACTGTGACTGCTGAAAAGCTTCCTGAGAACAGGAATGTGAGAATCAGCACTGTCTCCTACCAAAGCCCACAAATGATGCCTGGAAAGCAATAAGGTCATCTCAGTACAGAACAAAGCCCCAGCAGCTGGGTGTACGACTTTGTAGGGTTGCTCTGATCCTTTCCCTGCAAGAAGGTGGAGTTGAGCTAGATCTGTGTTTCCAAACTGTATTTAATAAACCCCTTATATGATAAAGGAAATGAGAGAGAGGTGCTAATATTTAATAACACTGAGATTATTGTTCAGTGAAAGAGAAGGGGCTTTGGAGTCAGTCAGACCAGGTAGAAGTCCCAGCTCCACTGCTGTTCTATAAAAGGGAAACTGACCCACTACCTTAAAGGTATGCACTAGTTCACTCCTCAGTTACTTACTGAGTGTCTATTCTATGCCAGGAACTGAGGATACAACTGAACTGACAGCCCAGAGCACCCTGAAAAGGCAGTTAAGCAAATAGACAGCTTCAATATGAGGTGGCAAGGACGGACAGGAAGCCTGCAGGGGGTTGGTTTTCCCTGTGAGGGGTACCTGACTCACACTTGGAGGTCTCAGACAGAACTACATGAAAAGCATCTAAGCTAAGGACTGGTCCTAGAATAGCAATCAGGCAAGCGTATGGGGGAGGGAGAAGCAAGCAAAAGAGCCAAGAGAAAGGCAGAGGTATAACAAGCAGAACACAGATAAGGAAGGGGCTTATACACCATAGCCCAGGGCCTGGGTTTTATCCTGAGAGCAGTGAAAGCACCAGAGGGCCCTAAGGTTTTAATTAGGGACATGACACAACAGGTTCTTATAAGGGCTAGTGAAGCAAGAGTCAAATACTGCACAGAGAGCCCTCAGTATTCCTAAAATCAACCCACCCGACAAGAGTAAGATCTCTCCTCTTCCCTATGAGCAAAATCAGAGCACACATACATTGGTTGTTTCACAGTGTACAGTCCATTGGAGGAGTGAACACAGCTCTTCCTTTTTCAAAGGAGTATGACTAACCACCCAGAACTGTTATGTCCCCTTAACTGAAACACGTGACCAGAGAGAAAGGGCTATGATCTGTGATTCTAGGAGCCAAGTAATCCTTTATTACCAATTTCCAGTTTTCAACTCTCATGCTTCAAATTTCCTAACACTTATCTCCTGCATCTGACTGCTTTATAAACCACATTGAAACTAAATTGAGATTTAGGAGTCAATTAAGCGCAAATTTTCATTTGGAAGCCACTAAAAAGCTGTTGATAAAAAATAAAAAAAAATCTTATTTAGGATTCTGTCAAAGGAAATGCAGAGAATTTTTCTAATACTAAAATATCTCATTATCTCTTATATAATAAAACAACACTTAACATTAAATATCTTATTCTTCTTTATCCTCTACTGCTAAGAGACTCACTGATAACATCTTTTTGTAAAATCCTCTACTCTGTGAATGTTCCATAATTAAAAAAAAAGAAAAAACATGTTTAAGTAAAACTCACAGTATAACTTATTTTACTTCATTCCAGCTTAGGGATTAAAATATGTTGTTGACCAGATCAGAATAAGAGAAACTGATTTATGTAGGTCTTACTATCTGAAGAACCCATAAATAAGATTATTTCTCAAGGCTATTACAACACACATTGTGATTTTCTTTACCATGAATTCTTTTTTCATTTCTACAGCATCATAAAGTCATCACATGCTAGGCCTCACTCACCTGAGCATCTTGTTCAACTTGAGCTTCACTAATTCCAGCATCTGGGTCTCTATTAGCCTATAAGAGATATTATGACACATTACTGAATTACAGAGCATTTTCATTCAAAAGGAAAAATAATTCCACCTCATGGTTATACACATAAAGCTTTTTATCTAGAAATAATGTTTTTATTAAGATCATATTAATCCTATAATATTTCACACTATCACACAGCACTGTCCAAAACCAACATGACCCTCCTTATGTTAAATTCTCTGAAATAAAGAGGACACTGCTATCTAAAACAAACCTTTGAGTTAACTATTAAGAGTTCAGATATTCAGAAACACAAACAAGCACAGGCAACACACAGCCAGAATCATCACAGTAGGAAACAAGAACCAGGACTTATTAAAAGAATGTTAAGTGACCTTTCTTAACTAGATTCAGGCTAGTCCAAGCTCAGACTTTTTCATCAAACTGTAATCAGTCTCCACCAAATACCTGAAGGAGAACCACCAACATCCTCTGGTAGTACCCTGAAGTATCCCCCACCACGTCATCTTCTAGGCTGGAGCCATATTCTGCAACAAAATAATTCATACTTATTTACATCTTTCAACTAGAAAAAAAAATCCTGCCCCACTAATCAACTGAAAGTGACAAAAAAAAAAGAAATATTATAGTTGGTTAAATAAGTCCTCTCTACTCCAGTTCTGAGAGCTCTAATGACCAAAGGCAAATGCCTTTAAGTGAATGGTTAAACAAAAATGAATTAAATTAGTCTCCTAAAAGCACTTGATTGAGCCTATAGGATGACTTGGGCATTTAGAAATGTTCTCAACCAATGTAATTATTAATCTGTAGACACACGATGGTCTGCCAAGTGTCCTAAACACAATCAATCATAAGTTTAAACTTTGCTTTCTCTCAAATCTTTTGCATGATTCATTTCCAAACGTCTTCCATTCCCTAACATTCTAAGTTTTCTTTCTTTCGGCATGGCCATTCCTTCCTCTAATAAAATATTTTTCCTATGCAGAAATAAAGTTAACTCTGAGAGACAACAATGATATGTTAAAGTATGACCTCTCCTACCTATATGTCCAGCTGTTCAATAAAAGATCATAGGAAAGGGGAGCTGGGACGCACAAGAGACTACAACAAGTCCTTCTCACTAACTCAAAGCACTGCTATTACAGGAAAGGAGACATTACTCCAAAGTAGTTAAACATTTAATCATTATGTGAAAGCGAGCAAACTTTAAAAGCCTGAAACTTCTGCTTGAAAAGATCCAGAAAAGTTACATGCTTTTTTCAGTCAGTTACCCAAACACAAAACCTTGCAGGAATCTTTGACTCCTTCTTCTATTCCAAAATCTGTATATAATTCACCATCAAATCCTCTCAAATGTTTCTCCTCTCTCTGATTTATCCACCTCATGTCACCCACCAAGCCAGGTTGGGCCATAATTCTTAAATATCCAGCTTGCCTCCCATACATAGCTACCTAATCAGCCTCTTGATTCAAATCTTCTTCCTCCCTCAATTGTTCCTTCAACACTCCAATGCCTGTTTAGAAATTTACAATGCCTTTGAATGAAGTCCAAATTCTTAATCCAGTCATGCAAAACCATCAATACCTAGCCTATCCTTACATGTTAATCTCCTTGCATGTAACCTCCATGACAGTCAGGCTCCCTCTATTCCCCCATGTACTCTCCACAGTCCAGTCTCCATGCCATTGAAAATAAATGATACCTTGACCAAAAATGTCTTTTCCTCTTACCCAAAACCCACCTAGTTTTCTCCAGCTTTGTTGGATTATGATGGACAAATAAACATTGTATATATTAAAGACGTACAACATGATGTCTTGATATACATATATACACTGCAAAATGATTACCACAATCGAGCTAATTTGCATATCTATCATCTCACATAGTTTTTTGTGGTGAGAACATTTAAGATATACTCTCTTAGCAATTTCAAGCATACGATACAGAACTAAGAATATAGCCAGCCGGGTGCAGTGGCTCAGCCTGTAATCCCAGCACTTTGGGAGGCTGAGGCAAGAGGACCGAATAATAATCCTGTGTGTATGTATGTGTTCCATTTTTTTATCTATTCATCAGTCAATGGACACTTACTAAACCCATCTACTCTTTAAACTCTGCTGTCGGTACTATGAAGCCACACACACACACACACACACACACACACACACACACACACACACAAAACTATGATGACCTCTAAATGCATTCCTGCATTAACCATTTTGGTATCTGGCTTTAGTTAGAATTTTACCATCCTTTAACAACTGCAGTTGTTCTAAGTCATCTATCAAAACACTTTTCTACTGTTCAAAACAGTTTTGAACTCATCAATTTCGACGTCTTTTAGTGCTCCTGCCGTTTTTTTGTTGTACCTCTTCCACATAAGCAAAATCCCTCTGAGGATATTTTTCATCCAGGGAAACAAAAAAGTTGCTCAGGGTCAGATCGGGTGGGTGAACAGGGAGGGTAGGGCATGGGTGTCACGCTGTTTTTGGTCAAACTCACTCAGTGCTGTGTGGGCAGGTGAGCTGGTAGATTAACCCTTCTGAAATGGGTAAATGTGTTAAAAGAATCTCCAAAAAAAATTTACTGACGCCAACGCAGCGTCTCATAACAATGCTAACTGGTACTTTGATGCTGAATAATGAAAAGCAATGTTTATTGTATACTAAAAGGGGCCCACCCTCCCAAAAAATATTTTCAGGTTTTTGGGATCCCCCCCTCAGATTTCCCTGCACTCGTTGTAAATCCTATGCAAAACTAATTAACCCCATCTTCATCCACAGCCTCTTATAAACTGCTAAAATAGTTATATGTTTAAAAAAGCAACATTTTCTTTACTGAAGGAGAAAAAAGTAACTTGAACTGTGGTTTATTCCTTCATACATTCATTCAACATCCACGTACTGCCTGCCTTCTGTATCTCACCTGCATTCATGTCAGAGAAATGAAAGAAGAGACAGTGGAGATAAAGGTAAAAAATACACAAAATGTTTACCTTCTTCATACACTTGTTTTATGGCTCTTAGTTCCTCAGGTGTCCTTGAAGCAATAATTTCAGTCAAAACTTTTTCATTTGTTCCAGCTCCCTGAGATACATTTTCAATAAAGAAAACATCCCAATAATATTAAAAGGAAAGTTATTTTCTTTTTAAGAAGAAATTTTTTACCCAAACTGCAGTTACATAAATGTTACCCAACATAACATGGACTTCTTTATATATAAGTCTAGTTTAGAAAAAAGAAAATTCAAATTAATTTTTCTCCAAAAGCAATAGTAGTATTTTTTGAATAATAAAAAACAATGATTATATATGTATATATGTATACATATATATACTATATACAATTTGTAACTTGTAATTTGACCAGTTAATTCTAGTTTAAAAGTCAAACATTTTAATAAAACATGAAATAATTTTTTAATTGAAATAGTAAAAATGAAAACTTCATATACGTATGTATAAAGGGACACATACTTAAACAATCTGTACCTCTAAACATAAACCCCTGTCCCTGAGTTAAGTTCTGTGGAGTCACAGGGAAATTCTGCATCAAAGGTAACAATGAATATAACACTGCTTACTTACTAAGGAATTAGATCAGTATAAAGGAATTGGAACTTGCTTTCTGGAGTTTTGAAAAATAATTTTAGTTGGTTTTCCTTTTCCTGCTTATAAAAGTCATATCTATACCACTAAATTTAAAAATGCAATAGTATAGTTGAACTTGTTTTAAATAGATAGCATAGTTAAGTCTTATTTTATATTTCTGTTTCTTTACCACAAATCAAGCACTGAAAAACCTAGCATTCATCCTCTAGCAGAATTTTAGCTATTGCAGACATGTAAGAAGCACTTGGCCAAAAAAAAAAAAAAAACACTTTCCTCATTAAGAGTTTGTTTATTCCAAGAGAATCATTGTAGGAAAATATAAAGACTAAACACAAACAAGCTGCTATCAGGATGAACCTTCTCCTCTCTCCACTTCATCAGTAAGAATCCCTGAGCTGCATTAGTTCCTTGTTGTTAAATTTCAATTTGCCACATTCAAAATCTAACTGCTAACAACTGCACTGCTTCCTGTCCCATAAGTTTAAACAAATGTTTCAGTGTAATCATATTTATACAATACTGTAAACCCTAGTCAACGGAAACACATTTAGTTTTTGTTACAACTGAAATTACAAGTTTACCTGCTACTTCATGTTAGTGTTTAAAAGTACAGGAGAGAAAGGTATTAGAAAATCTCATCTTAAAAATCAGCTCTGAAGCTTTACTTTTAATCTAAAATTATCAGTAATATTAATGTTCCCTAATCAGGCAACTTTCTATTTAAAAAGATAAAATACCTCATCTGTAATATTTTTTAAACACTTCACAAAATCAGAGAATAGGCATAAAAATAAAATATAAAAAGCTTTTTAAAATACTAAAAATTTGGTTGGGCACAGTGGCTCATGCCTATTAATCCCAGTACTTTGGGAGGTCAAGGTAGGCAGATAGCTTGAGCCCAGGAGTTCAAGACTAGCCTGGGCAATACAGCAAGACCTCATCTCTACAAGACAAAAAAATCAAGAAATTAGCTGAGTGTGGTGGTACACAGCTGTAGTCCCAGCTACTCCGATGCTGAGGTGGAAGGATTGCCTAAGCCCAGGAGGTTGAAGCTGCCATGAGCTGTGATAGCAGTGATTGTGCCACTGCACTCCAGCCTGGGCAATAGAGTGAGACTTTGACTCAAAAAAAAAAAAAATTTTTTTTTAAATTTTAAATAGGCAAAATTACTGATTTTAAGTCTACAAAAAGATTAAATGGCACATTTGCAATTTTCTTCCTCCTTTACTTCTTAATGCCTCCCACAGTTTTGTCTTCTAAGCAAGTCCTATTGAAATAAGTCAAATGAAAATTTTTAAATATAATAAATAAGACGAAGTCATTACTAAAATGAAATAACACTATTTATGACAAGAACGTTCCCTTCACTTATCCATTTTACCTTAAGTGCATGCTTCAGCTCATAAGCATCATAAAGTCGAGAGGGTTTCATCATTGCCACAATTAATTTTTCAAATTTTCCAGTTAGTTCTGATTTCAGGTCATCCATAAGATCCTAACTCATAGAAAGTACAAGTTTGTTAAGGCAGAAATTTTTTAAAGAATGTCTTCTTAAATCTAAATGATAGTCCTTTCCTCTAACAAATTATTTATGTTGCTTCCTCTAACAAATAATTTATGTTGCTATCTCTAAGTAGAAGGCACATGAGTTAAGCAGAGCCCCAGTCTTGCATAACACACTTTTGACATGTGCAAAGCCAATTATTCATCAAGGTATCTGTTTTCAAAATATAATTTTCTTAATTTGGCAGTGCACTATGGTTCACACTCTTATCCCAGCACTCTGAGAGGCTGAGGCAAGAGGACTGTTTGAGCCCAGGAATTTGAAACTAGGCTAGGCAACATAGCAAGACCTTATATCTACAAAAAATAAAAAAATTAGCCGGGCATGATGGTGCACTCCCAGCTACTCTATAGACTGAGGTGGAAGGACCCGTGAACCCAGAAGGTTAAGACTGCGATGAGCCAGGATCCTGCCACTGCACTCATCCTGGGCAACAAAAGTGAGACTCCAACTCAAAAAAAAAAAAAGTCAGGCATGGTGGCTCATGTCTGTAATTCCAGCACTTTGGGAGGCCGAGGCTGAGACTGAGACCGAGGCAAGAGTATTGCCTGCCAGTGGGTTCAAGACTAGCCTGGGCAACATAGTGAGACCTCGTCTCTACAATAAATCAAAAAATTAGCCGGGCGTGGTAGTGTATGCCTGTAGTTCTGGCCACTTGGAAGGCTGAGACGGAAGGATCACTGGAGACCAGCACTGACTGCCACTGCACTTCAGCCTGGGCAACAGAGGGAAACTCTGATTCAAAAAAAGATGTTTTAATGCCCCAAAAATGATCAAAAACACCATTTTTACAAAGGACAAAATTAAGTGTACCATACCCAAACATAATAATTTTTTATTTTCCCTCCATATCTAATAATATTCTAACACATAACAGATTATAGTCATTATTATACTCCTGACTACTGAGAGACATCTGTTACTATGAAGAAATTATATACATAATAGTGAAAAGAAAAACAGTATTTCCTACCTGTAAGTTTCAGCATACCCGACAACTGGAAATCGTGTTTAGAATACTTTTTTTTTAAGAATACTGTTTTGCTTTGCATTTGTTTCTCAGTGAAATGACAAATATAGGCTGAGTACGGTAGCTCAAGCCTATAATCCCAGCACTTTGAGAAGCTGAGGTGAGAGGACTATCTGAGTCCAGGGGTTCAAGACCAGCCTGGGCAACTTGGCAAGACCTCATCTCTACAATAAATCAAAAAATTAGCCAGGTGTGGTAGCGCATGCCTGTAGTTCCAGCTACTTGGAAGACTGAGGCGGGAAGATCACCTGAGCCCAGCCAGTGACAGAGTGAGACTCAAAAAAAAGAAAAGAAATGACAAATACAAGTTTTCAGAACAGCAAGACTACATTTAATGCACTAATTCACTTGAATTTAAAATTTAAAGTGTTTCACTTTGAATTGTTCGTTAACTAAAAATCCATTAACTTAAAATCACCACAAAAGGTGACTGTGACTGCGTCATAACAAAACACATTGTAACACAGGCTCATACCTTAAAAATGGATATAAAACAACCCTAAGTGGAAGCACAGAGGAAAAGAAGAGCAGTTGCACAGAGTCAAGCAAGAAAAAGCAATCATGTGAGGTCAAGCTGGGTGGGTGCTGTCTGATAGCTGAGAAGCTAGAGGAGAGCAGAAAAGAAAGAAACAGATGTTTACAGAAGAACACTGGTACATTTCAAATAAGCCGTTCCCATCTGTTTTGGGATAAAGTGCAGCCTTACCCTGCCAAACAGAGTTTTAAAAGCCGCAGTGATCTCCTGGCGCTGAGCGTTACTCCGGGATGTCAGCAGAGTCAGGACGCTCTCCTCGTCAGTGCCTGCAATTTACGGTTAACAATTACATCTTGGCTCTCACAGCCCATGCTCCCAGGGACCTTTCTAACCAGCTCCCTGTCAATGTATTTCCTTACCTTTCTTTATGAGAATATAAAATAGATTTATGTTTTATTAAATAGTACATAACAAATAAAAAATATACACCACCTAAATTTTTATGTGCCCATTATACACTACCATCCTAATCCCAACATATTGTGAAACAGGTGGAAAAATACTCTTGAGTATTTTTCAAAAACCGAATGCACCTAATTTGTCATGCAACAGATACTCAAATAACAGCTATTCCCAAGGCACAATGTGCTGGTGTTACAGAGGATTGGGAGAAGAGAAAGATACAGACTCTGGCTTCAAGTTACAATTTAGGGTAGAAACTATAAAAACACACAAATGACTGTAAGATGAGGCAGAATGTGATGAGTGCCTCAGGAGAGGTCCCAGTGTAAGATGGGGTTCAACGGAGGGTCTCTTGGCTGTTAGGAGGTAAAGAGGAGTTTTGAGGAAAGCTTTATGCAGGAGGCAACACCCACAATAGTCCTGAAGGTGGGAAGGACTGTGAAAGGCAGTGATCTAAGGAAGAACAGGCTTTTAGAACTAGGGAAAGCCCAACAGCAGGGAAAAGGGTGCTCGTGAATAGCAGACTTAATAGCACAGCTGGATCAGAGAACACACCACGCAGTGATGGGAAAGGAGTCTGAGGAGGTGGGCTGGGATACAACAGAAGACTTCACAAGGCCAGCAAGCATGTGAACGGTTATGCAGAAGGAGCTGAGCACAGGGAGGTCAGGGACACATGGTAATCCTCAAGATGAGAGGCTTTTTTTTTTTTTTTAAAGTCAGAGTCTCACTCTATCGCCCAGGCTGCAGCACTACCATGCGCAGCTCATTTTTTTCCTCTTTTTCTTTTTTTTTGTAGAGATGAGGCCTCACTATGTTGTCCAGGTTGGTGTCAAACTCCTGGACTCAAACAATCCTCCTACCCCAGCCTCCCAAAGTGCCAAGATTACAGATGTAAGCCACTACACCCAACGTAAGAGGTTTTTTTTAAAAAAAAACTTTTAATTTTTTCATTTTAAAGATGTGGGGTACAATTCAGGGTTAGGTATACAAATGTTCTATGCAGGTACCCTTGTTCTGAGGTGTGCAACATGAGGTTTTTAAATGGCTAGAAAAGAGGCTGGGGAAAGAGAAGAGAACCGTGTGTAAGAGCCTTGCAGAATAAAAACTGGATATCTGATTGGGAATAGATCTGTACAGTTGCTCACTGTTGGGATGGATGGTTGTTCATTGACTCAGGCTGCAGCTGTACAGATAAAGGTGACAAGCTCAAAGCACAGAGGCTGAATGCAACTGCCTGTTCAGCTCTAGACGCTGAATATCAGGGATGGTTCACAGCATTATTTTGTTATCTTAATGTATCTTTTCTCCTATAAATTTCGGATCAAAATATTCTAAAATGAATCTTATTATAATCAATGGCTTTTGCTTGGGAAAAAAAAGTCTCAATTTCTTCAAAACAAAAGGGAGACTATATTTACCCAAGCCTTTCATGGCTTTCCGAAGAGTTTCTGCATCAGCCCGCTCATCAAACCCAGGGAAGTTGGTCACGGTGCCTCTGAGGACCTAAGACAGGACACACAGCGATTACTCATAAGACTAACATGACAAAGCAAACATAAACAGGAGGCCATTTGCTGTATGCTGTGTCAGTCATCACATAAATTTGCCATTTGATAAGATTTGTGACCCCATTTCAAATAGGAGGTAGACCATTTACAATGTGGATTTGCAGAACCAGTTTAGCATATGAGCTACCCTGACCCACCTGCAATCCCACCCCAGGGAAGGCCAGCTACCTCTTCCCTGAGAGCAAGCCCCACAATGCCTGTTGGTTCACAGAGGGCACTTCCTTGCCAGCCTCATCCCCATTAAGTCTCTTAGCCCTTTGATCTAGAAGCATGCTGAGCCTGCATTAAGCCTTATGGCCTCAACCTGAGCATTCAAATCTAGGCAACGTCTTATTACGTGTTTCTTCTAAGCCTTGTTTCTGTACACTTACTTAGGGATTTTAAGATAAACTGGCAAAGCCTGACAAGCTATTTGGTAATTTACATGCAGGAAGAATAAAAATCTCTGAATTTACAGCTTTATAAAGGTGTACTGGAAGACAATCTTTAAAAAGTTTGTGCTATCATTAGAACCTCAGAGTCAGAAGACTGTACCAATGCTAAGCCATAAATCTTTATCTTATGATAAAGGGAGGCTCCCAGCATTTAGTTTTACCAATAAACGTTTTTGAATTCCCTCAAAACTCCTGTTAAAGTACCATCTAAAACTGAGAAACAGACAGCTAAAAGGGCTGTAGGCCTAGTCTGGTTTACAGTCTTACATTTTATTATAAACGCACAGAAGCACAATCACCTACCAAGAGAAAAATGCCTTTTCCACTTCAGCCTTCAATTGCTGCATATGCCAACAATAACAGAATGCCAATCAAAGTTTAAAGGATGACAACAGAGAGAGACAACCATGGGGAAGAACTTCCCCAGGGCACAGTACCAAAGGTCAACTCAATGACCTCTCTTTATTAGCACTAAATTGTGTTTCCTGAAAAAGTGGCACTCATGGATCCAGGAGGCAGTGGCAAAGACCCTCTTCTTGACCAAACTTTGAACAGGTTCCTCTGCATCTTCTTAATGAGGCTGTGTTCTGGGGCCTCCTTGGCCTGCCTAGCCCAGTCGAAGAACCGTGCTAAGACTACTTAGGAAAGATTCCCCTACTCTTTGAGAGCTGATCACCCTCTGTTATGGACTGAATGTTTCTGTCCCCTCAAAATTCATATGTTGAAACTCTGCCCCACAATGTGATGGTATCAGGAGTAGGGCCTTTGGGAGACAGCTAGGATTAGATGAAGTCATGAGAGCAGAGCCCCCAGGATGAGACTAGCATCCCCGCAAGGGTCCCGAGAGAACTTGCTTCTCTCTGATCTCTGCCATGGGAGGATACAGCCAGAAAGCAGAAATCTACGCCCAGAAGACAGACCTCACCAGAACACAACCATTCAGGCAACCTGATCGTGGACTTTCAGCCTCCACAACAGTGTCCACAACTGTAAGAAATTTCTGTTTTTCACAGGCCATCCAATCCATAGTATTCTGTTATAGCAGCCCAATAAACTAAGGCACCCTCCAAATCTGATCAATTTCTTCATTCCTCACCCTCGACATCTGACCATCCTGGCCTGCCTTCAGCAAGAATCCTGTTAAGTCAGTTTAGCAAGAATCCCACTAACTTGATGTTTTCTCTTAGTAGTTTTCCTTTCTCTGGCCTCCTCACTCTGCTTGTTGGCTATCAATCCACACTTGTCTTCACTGTATTCAGAGTTGAGCCTGGTCTCTTTCCCCTATTGTGATAGTCATGACCTGTATTTCCTTTTTTTTTTTTTTTTTTTTTTGAGTTGGAGTCTCACTCTGTCGCCCAGACTGGAGTGCAGTGGCCGCTCCCGGCCACCGCAGCCTCGAACTACTGGGCTCCAGCGATCCTTCCGCCTCAGCCTTCCCAGTAGCCGGAATTACAGGCATGCGCTACCACGCCCGACTGATTTTTTGATTTATTGTAGAGATGAGGTCTCGCTGCCCAGGTGGGTCTCGAACCCATGGGCTCAGGCAATCCACTCACCTCAGCCTCCCAAAGGCGCGGGATTACAGGCTGAGCCACCGAGCCCGGCTATGACCTATATTTCAATATGCAGTCCTCCTTACTGTCAGCATATAAACTACCCTGGCCCAAGCCCATGCATAGGAAGGCGGGCTTCCTCTTCCCTGCAATCAAGCCCGGCAACACCTCTTGGTTCACAGGGTTGAACTTGGTTCACAGTAATAAATTATCACTGTCAGAAAAATTTTTTCTTTAACAGTAGTCCCTCCTTTTGTTCAAGAAGGGAGGACACATTGTTCTTTCCTCTGAACAAGGGTCACCTATGAGAGAACCTATTGGAAAACTTAAACTCATGAAGCTCCTCGTGACCTTAAGGTCATGCATGACATGGGGCCAGAAGAACATAAATCCAGAGAAGAGTAGGTGCTGCACAGGGTGATGTCCCAGCCCCAGACTGTTGTCTGGCAGCAGCTTTAAATTCCTTCTGTCCCTCAGATAAGCAAAGGACTGTGGCCAAGAAGGAAAAGGAGGAAGCAGGAAGGCCTCTCTACCACTTCTATGAAATTAAGCCAGAGTTATTCAAGCACCCAGTGGGAAATCCACCCACAGCCAGGCTGGACTCATTTCTACCCCATCAAAGGATCACTGACACAGAAAGGTCAATAAATTTTCCATTAGTTCCATATTGAACTATATGAAATTGAATGGTTGAATGCTGGCAATTTCATATGGTTCAACATAATTAAAAAGCACTCATTCCCCCCATCTTCTTGAGAAGATGGGCCTCCAAAATTAGCATGGATTAGGAAAGTTATTTCTCTCTGACCAAACTACAGTTTCTGTTTATGAGCCCACTTAAAATTAAGTATGAACACCCCAACAATATCATTGTAAAAATGAATAAATACCACAATTCTTTAACGTGAGAACATAAAGATTACAGTCCTTGCAGCTCACCTGCCTGTTTATTTATTCATTCAAGAACTATTTTTCGAATTCCTTCCACTTGCTAAGTATTGTATAAGATTAACAGGGCAGAAACTAACCACTAGTTAAATGTCAGGATCCCTCATACTCAGTGATCTATTACAGAAACCAAGAACTAAGTGTCATATGTTTTCACTAATAAGCAGACCCTGAACATTTACCATAAATGTTTACTATAAGAAAGGGATTGGCAGCAGCGGAATACTGTTGGGATAAGGGAGACACAACATCAGTAATGGTACTTGATCTCAAGCCAGGCAAAGCGGGGACCAAACTTTACCTGTACGATGTCCACTTGTATACCTAATCCTGAATTATACTCCACATCTTTAAAATAAAATATTAAAAAACAACGATAACAACAACAAAGGAAATGACAGGCAAAGAACTAATGGAGTGTGGTAGTGTGCGTACACACAGGGTGATCAGGGTGACGGAGCACAAGGAGGAGCACTGAGCTGGAAGGGTCAAAAGAGACGAAATTGGGAAAAAAATTTAAAAAGTGTCTTGAAAGTTGCCTGAGAACTTGCCAGGCAGGTTTAGGAAAGTAGCGAAGTGCAAGAGGGCATTTTTTAAGCATAAAAACATGGAAGTATGAACCGATCTGACACTTTAGATAAAGGGTTAAGTATTTCAACAGACTGGAACAAGCAGTAAGAGTGAACTGAAAAACAAACAAGGAGAAGGTCATAGAGAGGGAGAGGATGGCCACGGAAGCCATGCTAAAAGTGCAGACTTGGTCCTACAGGCACAGCAAGCCCCTGGAGGACACTCAGGCGGGAGAACAATGTCACTGTATATTCCATAATGGCCCTGGCAGCATGGACAGGAAAACTGCTTAACAACTGACAGCTCAAAGAAGGCAAGACACATCCAACCAAAGACAGGGACAGTGGACATGGCAGGAAAAAACCAACAGAAACAGAAGGCCAGGCAGAAGGTACTATTTGGGATGATTCTGTTTTTTGGGAGGGGAACAGAATGACTGGTTTTGCACTTCTCCACAGCAGGCTGTGAGCTGGAGGGGGCCCCATTCAAGGCAAGATTAATGAGGCAGAAAAGCCAGAGGTAAAAAGAAGGTCAGGTGACCCACAATTAGAATTGCAGCTAACAGCTGCTAAGTGTAGCCATACACCAGGCACTGGGCTCAGAGTTTCACGTGGATGGGCTCAGTGAAACCCCATTTTACAAATAAAGAAACATACCAGCCTTGCAAGGTGTGGCGAGTCATTCAAGTGACCAAGAAACAAGCAAGTAGCATAACTGGGACTTGAACTCAAGCCATGGGACTATGGCCCCTGGGCTCTTCACCACGAAGCTACACTGCCCACCAAAGGCAAGAAGAAAGTCCAAAGAGGGTGATGGCATGGAAGCTGAAGGAGACAAACTTTCCAAGAAGGGGTTGGGCATGGTGGCTCACACCTGTAATCCCAGTACTTTGGGAAGCCAAGTCAGGAGGATTGCTTGAGCCCACGAGTTTGAGACCAGCCTAGGCAACATAGTGAGACCTGATCTCTACCAAGATATCCAAAAAAAATTAGCTGGGTGTCGTGGTGTACATGGGAGGTGGGAGGACTACCTGAGCCCAGGAGATCAAGGTTGCAGTGAGCCGTGATCATGCCACTGCACTCCAGTCTGGGCAACAGAGGGAGACCCCGTCTAAAAAAAGGAGGAGGGGAATAAGAGGTTGTCCAACACTACAAAGAAGTCAAGTAAGAAGAAAGACAAAAAGGGTCCCTGGATTTAGTAAGTAGGTAGTCTTTGGTGGCAGTAAAAGCCTGGCTGTGACACCCAAGAGTGACTTGAGAAGAAGAACATCTCAATGAAGCCCCCAATACAAACTAGAATTTCTTAAAACAAGCTTTTCAAAACACACTTAACAAAAAAGAAAAAAAAAGATTGCTCCAGTTGTAGGCTATGAAGAAATGGTCTATAAGGAAAGAGGTTAAAAACAGGGCAGAGGTTAAAAATAGAAGAGGCAGGCAAGATTTGCCGTAAGGAAAAAAGGCATCTGACCCCAGAGACTGAAGGAAATAAGGTGAAAGATGAAAGAAAGAAAAGTGTCCTCAAAAATGTCAGCTACTAAGTATGAAGAAGAAATAACTGCTGGGCATAGTTCTGAGAGCTATCTATCTAGAAACTACGAAACACTTTTGCTATACTCCACAGAATCAGGGTAACCCTCCAAAGCTAACAAAGCCACATAGCGGTACAAAGGGGACCAGATGTGAGTCACAGACATGAGTCATAAGGGCAGAACCCTTGTTTGGAAGTCCTGCCCAAACCCCTTCACTGCCCACACAAAACTGTCTACAGATGTGCCTTTACATGATTCATTCAAGAGGGCTTCCCCTGTTCCCTGGCGTCCCCACACGTTCTCAGGTTAATACCAACTCTCAGTGCCCTCAGTTTATCTTCAATTCCTTTCATCCCTACCACCAATGCCTTACCAAGAGAAAGATGATATATTGCTAGACAGTACTTGACCAAAACATATGATTCACTCTTTTAACTCTTACCTTTAAAATATCAATTCTTTAGCTCTATAATTTTGTTGGCTTTTTCTTCTCTAAATGAAAAAGTTATTTACCCTCAAAGGATAGGTAGGTCAAAATAAAATGAACAAAATCCACCAAAAAACAACTAAAGGATTGCTTTTCTAGACACAGACTTTAAACACAGGAAAATAGTACATAAATAACAATTTTAAATTTAAAAATGAGAAAATATTTTAAATAAAGCTTTCCTGAAGGCACAAAAGAGGACTGAATCATTTGTAAGTTTGTCTTCCAGTTTGGTGTAATCAAGATTTAATCAAATGTCTACCCAACATTCCACATAATACTAACTAAGGAGCCAGAAATCATGACGCAAACTACAATATCTGAGCAACTGCTAAGTCACTACACAGTGACTTTTAAGAACGGTTCTTCGGCCAGGCTCGATAACTCAGTATGTAATCTTAGCACTTTGGGAGGTTGAGGCAAGTGGACTGCCTGAGTCCGCGGGTTTGAGACCCACCCGGGCAACTTGGCAAGACCTCGTCTCTATAATAAATCAAAAATTGCTGGGTGTGGTAGCATGCGCCTGTAGTTCCAGCTACTTGGAAGGCTGAGACGGGAGGATCGCTGGAGCCCAGCAGGTCAAGGCTGTAGTGGCCAGGAGCATGCCACTGCACTCCATTCTGGGCAACAGAGTGAGATTTCAACTCAAAAAATAAAAAAAACAAAAATAAAAAAATATTTCTTCAAAGGCGCAGGTTTCCAAAGGGCTCGGGAGCCACCCAGAAAAGTGGGGAGATGGGAAGAGTAAATGGGCGAAACTCTGCCTCCCCTCTCCTGTCAGAGCAGCTCAGGTCTTACTAACTACTAGAGGCCCGTTAATATTTCCCAACCAAGTACAGTGGCTCACACCTGGAATCCCAGCATATTGGGATGCTGAGGCTTGAGCTCAGGAGTTCAAGACCAGCTTAGGCAACATAACAAGACCTTGTCTGTACAACAAATCAAAAAATTAGCCAGATGAGGTAGCACATGCCTGCAGTCCCAGCTACTCGGGAGGCTAAGGTGGATGAGTCCAGGAGGTTGAGGCTACAGTGAGCCGTGACCATGCCACTGTACTCCTGCCTGGATGACAATGAGACCCCGACTCAAAAAAAATTTTTAAAAAGTCCTGTGATAATGAATCTCACTGATGAGGAAAAAAATTTTTTTTTAAATTACTGTACTAAGAAAACACAGGATAAGCAAGAAAAGAGGGAAAAATCAGTGTAACGTAATTATGCTTCAAGCTGCAAAGTAAAATAAATAGGGAAAAAATTAGAATCTTGGAGAACTAAAGTGTACAAACACAACAGGGGTCAGAGACAAGCTGACAACTCCCTAATCCTAACCGTTGCTCTAATCCCATCAGATAAGGTAAATGTTACAGTTCAAAGCCTTAAACTCAAATTGACCTATTGCTCACTTCACATAACTTCCTTTCCCTACTATGTTATAATGCAATAGAGTTTTTGGTTCTTTCCATTTTGTCTAACCATCCTACTCCCTTTGACTATTTCTTAAAATCAAGTGAAAGGGGAAAACCATCACTATAAAACAGCTTAAGTTATTTGTACAGTGGCAGAAAGGAATTTTTTTATAACAAAGTAAAGGTTTGTAAGTATGATTTAAATCTTTGTTGAGTATTTCTTTACTGCTGTATGTGTAATGTTGTGTACTTCTTTAAGCCTTCCCACTAGTATATGAATGTCTTCCCTTGGCAGATACTAATAAAATGTAAAGTTAAATTGTGGGTGTTCCTACAAGTAGCCCAAGAACAACTCAGGTGATGACCCAAGCGAATGAAAGTGGTCAAGTGGCCTTAGCCTCCTGTGAGTTCACACCGCAGGTCAGGGGAGAGGGTGCTATTTTACCTATATCAGGCATCCTGAGAATAACACCTGAAAAGCTGTATCACTAACCAATTCATTCACACTAGGGTTTCAGAAACAATCAAGTTTATAATATCTTCATATTAGAGAAGAGGGTACACAGACTCACAACTTTTATTCCTTTTGATTCTAAGAAAGGGGCACAAGTCTAAGGTACACAGCCGATCTTAGGCATAGACATGGGAAATAAGTTAGCTTCGAAACCTTTTAGTTGTAGGAAGAGATATGTAACATATAAACAAATGGATCTGTAGAGATAAAAGAGGATTTAGAAACCAGGCCCAGTGGCTCACACTATAATCCCAGCACTTTAGGAGGTGGAGGTGAGAGGATTGCCTGCCATCCAAGAGTTCTAGACCAGCCTGGGCAACTTGGCAAGACCTCATCTCTACAGTAAATTTAAAAATTAGCGGGGCATGGTAGTACACACCTGTGGTTCCAGCTACCTGGAAGACTGAGGTGGAAGGATCACCTGAGTCTAGCAGGTGGAGGCTGCGGTAGCCGTGAGCGTGCCACTGTACGCCACATGGGTGACAGAATGTGATTTCTACTCACAAAAAAAAGAGGATTTAGAGATCATATATATGTTATTGTGTACTAGATAATGCCACCTAAATGTCTGAACGGGAACTCAAATTCAATAAATCTCTATTAACTATCTCTTCTCCAACTCAAACTTGCATTTTTTTCCTCAAAGAAAAAAACACAATCAACCATGATCAAGCAAATCAGTCATCTTGACCCTCACCTGACCCTTCACCAGCAACAACCACCTCACTCATGAATCAAATCTGTCCACTCTCTTTTCCAGGCCCACCCTATCTCAAGTCCCAGCCACTGTCCAGTTCAAGCCCTTGAGGTCTCCCTGGGATCACTACAACCAATTTCTAAGTGGTCTTCCGATATCCAGCTCCCTCTCTCCTCCTCCAACCCCTGTCCTACCGCTCTGCCTCTGCAGCCTCCAGAAATGCAGCCATCACATTGGCCCCCTTTTTTTGAGTTGGAGTCTCACTCTGTCGCCCAGACTGGAGTGCAGTAGCCGCTCCCAGCCACCGCAGCCTCAACCTGCTGGGCTCCGGCGATCCTTCCGCCTCAGCCTTCCAAGTAGCTGGAACTACAGGCGCGCTACCACGCCCAGCTAATAATTTTTTGATTTATTGTAGAGATGAGGTCTCGCCAAGTTGCCCAGGCAGGTCTGGATACAAACCTGACCCTGGCATACTTCACCTTGCGCCTCTCGAACAACCCTTCAGTACCTATGAGATGGTTCATATTATTTAGCTCTGGCTCCTTTCTACCCATCTGGGATCCCTTTCCAAGACAGAGTTCAATTTCCCCACTTTCCTGCAAGCTTTGTTTCAGTAATATCATACTACAGTTAAATACAAATGGATCCTGGTCATGTCAAACTCTGTTGTTACCCAAGCATTCACATCTGCTGTTTTTGCCTCTACATATAAAGCCTTCCCTCCATGCCATACAACTAATGCCAGTTACATAACCTCAACTTTCTCTTCTGTGAAACAGTAATACTTATTTCCAAAACTGCATTATGAAGACCAAACAGTGCACACAAAGGGCTTGGCAATGCACCTATTTTATCAATAAATCTTAGGTCCACTTCCCCTTGTATTTTCTATCTATCTAACGATACCTGGCACGTAATGGGAATGCAAAAGCTTCATACATTCATGAATGCACACACTCGGAAAATAAAGAGAGCAGTTAAGAACTGGTGTCCAAAGAAATGAAGCTAACATGCCTTTCAATTAGTCAATTGCTTATACATTTATATATTATGTAAACCACTAAACTGAAAGACTAAAAAGTCTAAAAAGTACTTACATCAAAGGAGCACTCATTTAAAAAAAGGAAAACTGATACAACTGTGAAATTTTAGAATTGTATAAAGGCTATATGAATGAAATGTATTTCATAAATAAATTTATGGCATAAAAATATTATGTTTCCACCAAAGTCATTTAAAGAAGAAAACCAGATGCCCACCAACTAAGCTTGACCACCTCCATAGGTCTTCCAAGGGGCAATGGATACCAGATAAGAGAATCCGTGTTTGCTGAATGCCAATGAATCGCTCCATGGTTTACAAAGCAGCCAAGTGGTTTTGGATCTGGTTCTTTTTTGGCATCCAAAGTGAAGACAAGAGTCAAAGGGATCAGTAACTGAGAGAGACTAACCCTGAGCAGCACGGGCCATGGATAAACGGGCAACCCTTACCTAGGACCCCAAGAGTGAATCATTAGCTGCAGAGAGATTTGACTTTAAAAGCAAACGGCATGAAAAGATGCAATCAATATCCAGGCAGCTCCTCTGGAATGAGGTTCATCTCAAATTCACTTTCCATTAATCCTGCTTACTCTGCACAGAGCCTTTGTAAATTATAGTACAATAATTTCAAACTAAACCCAAAAATTTCTGATCAAAACTTGTACATTTAAATATATATGAATAACGATAACGCTGATGCTCATGGGTTTCTAGTGAACAATTATGTAGCCTAGTCTTGTCAACATGATATTCCTACAGCCCCAAATATATTAGCTCTTTATAAATATTACATACAAAACTAAGTTCAGACTGCCCAAAAGCTAATTTTTAAAGTCTGATTATCTTTAAATGAGAGATTTGTTTGAGAGTATCAAACATATCATTCATCTATGAAATACGGCCAAATCTTGATTTTTCCAAAATCAAGAACACAAGCCCATGTACTTAGGGTCTCACTAATGTTGCCCGCTGGTCTTGAACTCCTGGGCTCAAGAGATGCTTCCAAGTAGCTAGGACTACAGGTGTGCACCACTGTACCAAGCTTTAGTAAGAAATATTCTAACAACAGGCTTCACTTCCATAGTTTCAAGGATAGCTGATAAACTAGAACAAAGTTTAATATGCTATCTTTTTGAAACATTACTTGTAACTTTTATGTACAACTAAAAACTGTGGTTTTGATAGAAAACAGTCCTGGTGTTATAGTGTCATAGAGATCAGGTACATAATTTTATAACACAAGCCCCCATCATCCTAGGTTTTGTATACACAATGGTCTTTATGTTATCATTCTTTGAAATTTTTTAAATTACTGTCCAAAATTGGAAAATTTGTTCATTTACACTGTGTTGGGTGAAGAGTCTACATAATGAAAAGGAATTGATAGAAAAATCTCAGATATCACTGGGAAACTTACAGGAGAGACTCAAGAAACAGCCAAATGAGCAAAGACAAAGGGAATTATTCTTTGATGCTTGCTAAATCTTCAAGTACATCATCACACCAGCATATCGAGATAGGAAAAATACTCCCCAGGAAAGGAAAGTTAATTCCTCATAAAAGTATCCTTTCTATGGAAAAGAATCTAAACCAAACTTTCCCCTTGAAGTAATTTGAGAAAAGGTTTACTGTAACGTTTAAGTGCAAAAGGGGAAGTAAGAATGGGAACACTGTATTAACTTAATAGTTACCAACTCATCTTAATCTTCCCATTTTCACTTGGCAAGGACCATGAAAACTTACTCAATTTGGTAAGTCAATCTGATAAAAAGTGATCTACAAATAAGAGAGAGCACTGTTTTGGCAAGTAGAACACTTATTTAAAAAAATTATCTGGACTCTGACAAGCCAGTTAGGTTGACAGGACCTGTGATTAGTTTTGGTGTGGAGTTTTTAAGCACTGGTATCTTACTCACAAAAGACTGTGTAACAAGTTCAATTTTTAAAGACTGTTTTACATATATATAAATATAAATATATATATATTCACTATGTTCTCTTTCCTACATTTTTGACAAATAATAACAGTAAAGAAAGCCCATACTAGATAATCAACTTCTGAAACAGCCCCAAGGCAAATCAATTCAGAACTCGTTCCACGAGTTCATTGCTTAAGAAAAACAACTCCTGTTTCGTCTTTTGCATGAAAAAACAATCAGTGCCTAAGAGCAACAGTTCCTTTAAGTAAAATTGAGCTGAGCAACTGGAAAAAGCCAATGCTCCACTATAGTGTTAAAATACAGAAACTGCGGAAAAAAATAAAGGAAGCCAAAGGGGAAAATGCGTTGGCCTCACATGACCACGATGAGCTGTCCTTGCTCTGGTTCTAATTTCAGCGACTCTGGATCTGGGAGGCCCACTTGACACACTCAGACTGGGACGCGCACGGCTCCGGCCACGTCACCGGCTGCGCGCGCCAGCCCAGCCTCGCCCAGTGGAAAGGAGAGGGACACAGAAGGGGGGCGGGAGACAAACGGGGAACAGGAAAAGTGGAAGAGATGTCCCGAGGGCAGATTCCGTTTATTCCTAAACTTTCTGGATTTCAGAGAAATTCCAGAGCTCCAAAGCTGTGGGTAAATCCGAGCGCGGCTCCGGGCGCACGGCCTCACCTGGGCCATGGCGACTCGTCAGATCAGGGGACGGCGACGCAGGGCTGCAAGAGAGGGAGACCGCGGGTTAGCCAGTCACCCGCCGCCCCTGCCCTCCCCAGAGCGCAGGTCTGCGGGGAAGCCGCGGCGCTCGGAGCCCCGGGAGCCCGGACGACCCGCCCTCCCCGCAACTCTGGGGACAACTCTGGGCCAAGCGTCCGAGCGCACCAGCGCCCGGCGACCCCCTCTCCCCTCCAGAGGGATCCCCCTCCCCGAGCCAGACGCGTACTCACCTAGACAGGGAGACCCAAGTGCCCGAACCTCCCGGAGAGCGGGGCAAGGTAAGGATGGAGGAGGATCTGGGCGACTGCACCCAGACGGCTCCAAGCAACGGAAACGCCAGCGGCCCCGCCCCGGCCCTCCCCCTCCGGGGCCTCAGTCCCCCCATCCCCCGCCCGGCGCCGCCAGCCCCGCCCCGCCAGCCCGTCCCGCCCGGGCCAGAACTCAGCGCGCCTGCGTGGGGCGCGGCTGGACCGGGTGGGTCTCCCCCTGCGCGCGCTGCCCCAGGTCCCGCGGGCCTGGGTGGGGCGCGCCCGCCGCTCCACTGGAACCAGGAGGGGGTGCTGCTCCCCGGGGGCCGCCGAGCCCTCGTGCGGCGGAAAGGGTGTGGGGAGACGTCCAGGACTCCGGGCGCTGGGGCCTCCGCGAGCCGGCCGCAGGAGCCGTGGTCTCCCGACGTGGCAGTGCGTGTGCATGGTTTTCGAGGCAAGACTAAGTCATGCAGCCAAGAACAGCGCGTCTTTACCTTGGTGTAGAAACCGCGTGGAGCTCTGAGGGCCGTCTTTCAAGTTGGCTTTGTGTGTGTGTGTTGCGTGCCAGTGATCGCTTCCTAGAGGGCCCGCACCTAAATGTACAGCCCTGAAGCAGCATGCCTGAGGTCTTTCAGAGCCTCTGCCTCCAGTGGGTTTCTATTTTCAGAACCAGCGTAGTACCTTAATATGATTTAAGTTTGAGCCATGCCCCATATTGATTCAACATAAAGAATATTGGGGAGGGAAGGAGAATCTACAGGGTATCCAACTCACTGTGATGGTGCTGTGTTCTGTGATAGGGCCCTGTATGAAAAGCTGCTAAATGCCGAAAGAGCCCAGAAACCAAACAGCAAGGCAGACAAGTCCAGTTACTTGGCAACTGGCAAGGGTGTTTAGTGAGTACTCACTCACAGACAGCGTGGTCTTGGCCGCAGCAAGACAAGAGTTCGACTGTCGACCCCCAGGCCCAGGGCTGATGTACCATAGAGAAAGAACGTGTGTTCTCTGTGCAAGACAGTTCAAGACAGCCCTCCAGAACAGGCAAGAATTCTGCTGGTGTCATAGCCTACAATTTGTGCGATAACATCAAGGTAGATGTGTTTTTACACGAACAACAGTAAATAAAGTAGGAATCCGGAGGCATTCATGGACAGGGGTTAATCAGAAATCAGTTTGGTGGGCCAAGTACCGCAGTTTACACCTGTAATCCCAGCACTTTGGGAGGCTGAGGTGGGAGGATTGCTTGAGCCCAGGAGCTTGAGACCAGCCTGGGCAATATCGCAAGACCTCCTCTCTACAAAAAAAATTAACAACAACAACAAAACTAGTCAGGCTTGGAGGTGCACCTGTTGTACCAACTACTTAGGAAGCTAAGGTGGAAGGATTGCCTGAGCCCAGGAGGCCAAGTATGCCATGAGCCATAATCAGGTTATATCACTTTGGCCTGGGCGATAGTGAAACCCTATCTCAAAAAAACAAAAAAGAAATCAAACTGGTGAATTAATATGCAAGATGAACTCCCTTTTGTCTCTACATGCTGCAAAAGGAAAAGTGGAAAGACATAGTGACCTTCTCAGACTTACTGGAGAAGGGAGGTTTGGGATAGCAAGTTAAGGCAAGAGGACAGAAGCTTGCAACACTAGACAGTGTTCTAGACATGCTTATGCTAGGATGTGAGGCTCAAAGTGGAGATTCAGGACACAAGATGAGGATCTAGTTGTCTTTGAGAATAAGGAAGAATAAAATGAACGGACAACAAATGTGGTTCTTTGTACAGAACTTCTCATTTGCTTTCACTAGTGAACCACATACTTAATCCAGCCCCAACAAAGTCACAACAGAGTAACTGTTCTCTGGAAAGGGAGGCAAAATTGCAAAATATGTGGGGCTTGCAAACCCCCCAGAAGCCTCCTCCCTGTCTCAGCTCCTCCCCCTGGGCCGTCCAATATGTCTGAAGGCAGCCCTTTCCTCAGCATCTTCCCCTGTCACTCATGTTTTTCCACTTTAGCTCACCCTTCACCATAGCTCCTTTCATCTTAGAGCGTTCTTCTTGAACTCCATGTTGCTTCGCTCGCGTTCCACCCTCATGTTAATGGAATTGGACAGGACCTCAGGTAAGTCCTATATTTTACAATCACTGATTTTATAGGAAAGTAATGCCCATCATGGATTAATGGCTGGCTCTATGCCCTGCCACTAAGTAGTGACGGAACAGGTGAATTGTTGGATCAAGAGTCTTGATATACCCCAGTAGTAGTTCTTTTACTGGGGTACATAATTTTTCCAGATACATAATTTTATTTAACTCCTAGTCTGGACCAGTTCTAGATGCTGGGATAATGTGGTAAATGAGCTGAAGGCTCTGCTCTCATAGATTATAGTGGAGCAAACAAACAATAAACACTTGTCCAATATGTCCCATGTGATGTGTGCTATAAAGAAAATAAAGCAGCACTTTATTTGAGGGGAACGCTATTTTGCAAAGGTGGTCTGAAGGCATTTTCTGAGAAGGCGTGAGCAGAAACCTGAACTGATATAATTTAATTGTATTTGACAACTGTATACTGAGTGTCTGTGAAAAGGCATAACTAAGAGTTTACACTTTAATTTTATAAGTAAGCCTATATACAGACACTAAAATGAGAAACAGACTGTAAATTATGAAAGAAATGCATTAAGTGCAAGCAAAATGCAATTGGTTTCAGAGGAAAGACAGTTAATATTTTGTCAAGGAATTTAAAAAATTGATTGATGTGGCTTTTGAATTAGGCTTTGAGAGAGGCAATGAAGGGGAGAAAGGGTGGTCTGGTTAAGTGAACTTCCACATCAAAAGAAGTCAAACTGCCCTTTTGTATCTGTGTACATGGAACTTTCTAAAACAGCTGGAGTGAAGGTACATAAAGGGAGACTGTCAGGTGAAGGCTCCACTGTGAATGGTGCCCTTCATTGGTAGATGTTGAACAACTGATGTTTTTAACTACTGAGTTGTATAAATAGAGGGCACTCAGGAAATCTCCTGTGCTACCTCTTGTCAACCTAAATGACAAACACAGGAAGAGAATTTTAAAAGAAAATGATCTTACTCCATAATGGGCATTGCAATGGGAATATGCTTGCCACAGTCAACTGTGTGCACATTCAGGGAAGTAACAAAAGACACAGGTTTTTAAAGAAAAAATGAAGAGGATCACATAATCGTTTTGAGATAATAATCCCTGGCTCCAAGGATCAATAACAAGGGTGGCACCAGTCCAAGTTTGGACAGGCAGTTGCTGAGCAGATGTCCTCACAGAAGTATTTATTTGTGTAAAGTTGCAGTGGCCTTTGTCCAAAGTTGTGTTTTGTTCAGTCTTTTGTGATAATTCTTATCAAGCACTCATGCATAAGAACCCTCCCTTCATGGCCTTCCTCAGCCATTTGTCAGGATTTTGTTTTGTTTTGTTTTTTAAAACAAGTAACTCCATTTTGATTCTGACAGCTTTTACACTCTTAAAAACAAGTGCCAGCCGGGCTCGGTGGCTCAGCCTGTAATCCCGCGCCTTTGGGAGGCTGAGGTGAGTGGATTGCCTGAGCCCGCGGGTTCGAGACCCGCCTGGGCAGCGAGACCTCATCTCTACAATAAACCAAAAAATCAACCGGACGTGGTAGCGCATGCCTGTAATTCCGGCTACTTGGAAGGCTGAGGCGGAAGGATCTCTGGAGCCCAGCAGGTCGAGGCTGCGGTGGCCGGGAGCGGCCACTGCACTCCAGTCTGGGCGACAGAGTGAGACTCCAACTCAAAAAAAAAAAAAAACAAGTGCCGGCCCGGTGTGGTGCCTCAAGCCTGTAATCCCAGCACTTTAGGAGGCTGAGGTGAGGGAATTGCCTGAGCCCACTGGTTCGAGACTAGCCTGGGCAACTTGGCAAGACCTCATCTCTGCAATAAATGCTACTTGGAAAGCTGAGGTAGAAGGATCACCTGAGCCCAGCAGGTCAACGCTGGAGTAGCCATGAGCATGCCACTGCACTCCAGCCTGGGCAACAGAGTGAGACTCCAACTCAAAAAAAAATAAACAAGTGCCTGTCATTCATACCACCCAAGTCCCTAGTCAGTGTTCAAATGTCGTCTTCAGAATCTCTGCCAATTAACTCTTTCATCATCCTAATCAAACTTTATCTTCCTATGCATTTAAAATTAAAGTCCTTCTTATGCAAGTGTATTGTCTTTGTGTTGTGTTAATTCTAAGTATTACATAAGATTTTGGTTGGTTTGTTTTACTGTTCTTGAGTATAAATAATAGATCTCACTTATTTTCTAGGACAGGGGTCCCCAAAGTCCAGGTCACGGACTGGATCAGTGGCCTGTTAGGAACTGGGGCACAGGGCAAGTGGTGAGCAGCAGGTGAATGAGCAAAGCTTTATCTATATTTGCAGCCACTCCCCACAGCTGTCATTACCACCTGAGCACAGGAGTGTCAGATCAGCAGTGACATTAGATTCTCAGGAGTGTGAACCCTGTTATGAACAGCACATGCAGTGGATCTAGGTTGCGCACGCCTTATGAGAATCTAATGCCTGATGATCTGAGGTGGAGCTGAGGTGGTGATACTAGTGCTGGTGAGCAACTACAATACAGATCAACATTAGCAGTGAGGTTTTACTGCACAGAGACCATAGTAAATCAATTACTTGCAGACTCATATCAATATCCTGTCAGTGAGTGGCAAGTGAGGTGATATACTTCAGTTGTACAGCTGCATCTGGTGGCAGGCTTTGAGTCAGAATCTGACACTTATTTTAGTCCACTCATAGCCCACCCATTATTCTATTTACCACTTCTGTCCATGTCTCTTATTTTTTTGAATGGTGAGTTGTATAATTATTATTTCATTATATATTGCAATGTAATAATAATAGAAATAAAGTGCACAGTAAATGTGATATGCTTGAATCATCCCAAAACCACGCTGCCTCCACCCCTGGAAAATTCGATCCATGAAAACCAATCCTGGATACCAAAAAGGTTGGGAACCACTGTTCTAGAAAACAATCAGGTCACATCAGTTTTCTTTTCATTAGGGAAACATACACACTTTTGTAACTCAATTATTTGTAAACTCAAGATTTTACTCTTTCCTTCAATTATTTGAATCATTCAGGAACTAACCAATTTATTCTAAACAAGTCACCTAGCTTCTTTATGTAGTGGTTTTTACATCTCTCAACTGTAATATTTTTGTCATATATTTGTTGCCTTGCTGTTTCCCTTTGTTACACTGACTCACAGAGGGAAAAATAAGTTGCAGGCTTTGTATAAGTCTAAAACAACACTTCCCTAATTTTAAAAGAGAGTCTTGTTTTTTAGAAAATTATAAAATTTTCAACTATTTCAAAAGTATAAAATTGTGTTACAAATTATAGTTAAAGAAGAAGGAAAGAAGACAGGAGAGCAAATTGCAAGAGGCAGAAGAAATGAGGGAGAATGACTGGGGAGTGAGGTAGGGGATAGATACAAAGGGAAAGGAGAAGTGAACATCCTGTCTCCCAGACAAGAGCCCACCCTCTGACGTCAGAGACAGTTGAGCTCAAATTCCCACTTTGCCAGAGCACTATGCATGTGACTTGGACAAATTGTGTGATTTCTCTGATCCTTAGTTTCTTTATCTAGAGTGAAAGTAAATGAGATAACTTGTGAAAATACTTAACAAATTCTAAGACTGGTTTTTATTCCCCCCACATGGCTCATCCTCCTTCAGAAGACCCTCACTACCATTCTCAGCTCCTATTCTGATCATTCAGACCTCACCCTTATATTAAAAGCAAAAATGACCTCCTCTGGAACCACTGCTCCACTGCTGCAGAGTCTATCCTATCACTAGCCAGAGATTTTTTTCCACTGTTTTTATTGAAAACAGTTGTATTTATCCAGTAGAATGTAGATGAATTTTCCTAGCAGGACACTGGAATGTAGGTCTTAGGTGAATCATTAAGATATCTCATAGGAGTCACTTAGGCAGAATTTTTTGGTTCAGTTGAGATTCTCAAAACTATTAGTAAAAGAAACAATAAAAATACTAAGTATGCTTATGAAAGGACAAGCATCCTGTGTCTCTTGTTTATTGATGAAACTCAAACACCTAGCACCATGCTCAGTAGTACATAACTACTCATTAAGTGTTTTGAATGAATGAATGAATGTGAGGCAGGTACAGATAGCATAGTCTAGATACAGATAGGTAAACTTCCAAAGACAGGTGCAAGTTAGATAAGTGAGGAACAGGATGGTCAACATTCAGATGCCTTCTTATCAAAACATGACTCTCCTGAACATCACCTCATGAACCAGGCACACCAGACCCAACCTTGGAATCACAAAGGCATTAAACAAGGCAATAGAGAGTTACTGGAAACACAGAGATACAGCACTCTAAGAGGAAATTGAATTAAATAGCAATTTTTCCCATTATTTCAAGAATTATTTGTGGCACAGCTCAGCTTAGGAGTAAACAATAAGAATTGAAATTTGTGATCAATAGCTTGAATCTTAACTTAGAAAATAGGTTGCTTAATCATCATTTGGGACAATATATAAAGCTTTCTGCTAACAGCAAGCCTGTTTCCTTTCCCATAAGATACCAACATGCTCTCTTAAAGGTGTCTTCCTTTCTAATAAACTTTACTTTAAAACCTTACTTTGGGCTCACTCTGAAATTCTTTGCTGTGGCAAAGTTAGAATCCCAAGGAGCGACTATATTCCATGGCACCCAACATCAAATGTATGAATAAATAAATGTATTGTGGTACAGAGTTTTTTGTGGTCTTGTTTGTTTGTTTCCTTATTTGTTTTCAGCAAAGGTTGTATTAGCTGCAAACTACTGAAAAAGAGTTCAAAGGAAATTTGGTAAGTGAGAATTTGCCTGAGGAATAAATACATTCTCAGACAGCATTTCAAATTCTAGAAAGAACTCATCCCTGGTTGAGCAAAGTTCTATTGTATGATCTTACTAGTGTATGACCTTGGACAATGATTTGATTTTTCCTTATTGGAAGTGGTAGCTAAGATTAAATGAGTTAACTTGTTTAATGCCTGAAAATAAGATGAGTTTAAATTTCTCACCCCTCTTTCTTCTGAAAACTCTCACTACTAAATCCCACCCTTATTTTCCATGCTGATGATTCAGTCCCCACCTGTCCCACTCAAAAACCAAAATTAGCAAGGCTCGGTGGCTCATGTCTATAAACCCAGCAACTCAGGAGGTTGAGACTGGAAGGTTGCTTGAGCTCAGGAGTTTGAGGTCAGCCTGGGCAACATAGTGAGACCTCATCTCTAAAAAAAATAAATAAATCTGCTAGGCATGGTGGCAGATGCTTGTAGCCCCAGCTACTTGAAAGGCTGAGGCAGAAGGATTGCCTGAGCCCAGGGGTTCAAGATTGCGGTGAACTATGATCATGCCACTACACTCCAGCCTTGGCAACAGAGCAAGACCCCATCTTTAAAAATAAAATACTTAGCTGGGCTCAGTGGCTCAGCCTGTAATCCTGTGCCTTTGGGAGGCCGAGGTGAGTGAATTGCCTGAGCCCGCGGGTTCGAGACCCGCCTGGGCAACTTGACGAGAACTCATCTCTACAATAAATAAAAAATTAGCTGGGTGTGGTAGTGCGTGCCTGTAGTTCCAACTACTTGGAAGGCTGAGGCGGAAGGATCACCGGAGCCCAGCAGGTCGAGGCTGCGGTGGCCGGGAGCAGCCACTGCACTCCAGTCTGGGCAACGGAGTGAGACTCCGATTCAAAAAATAAAAATAAAAAATAAAATAAAATACTTAAGTCTCCCTAAATCTATCACTGTACTAATATAAACCAGCCAATTTCTCAGTACCCACACACATCCCAGCCCACTGCAACTCCTAGGGCCAGTTTGATAGTCCTCTCAACATTGGTATCTTTATCTGCAGTTTTTAATTCACTCATTCAACAAATTGATTGTTAGGCCCTTTCGTTGACACTGAGAATGCGGTGATTTAAATAAATATATACATACAAAACCTGTTCAATTAGAGTGCTTAGTCTAACAGGTTAAGTGAGATGACACAAAATTCTGTTAATATAAGAGGTGTGAGACAAAGCAAATGTAAGAAGCCATGTTTGCTAATTTCTGCTTGCCAGCATAATTTCACAAAATCCCTGACTCTGGGAAGTTCTCCAGAGAAAGGCCTTGAAGACAAAACAGGATAGAGCACATGGCCCCTCACATCTCTTGAATGAGTCACCATATTCTTTAAAAGATGAATGACCCTCGTCCTTGCCTTTTCCTGCACATAATATCGGATGGCGTTAGTCATTATGCCTCTGTAACCTATAACTGGATATACTCTTACATCCAAACCATGATGGGCTTCTGCTCAGTGTAACTTCTGAGCAAGTTTGATGTGATTTTGCATATACTGAACCTTCACCGCCTGTAGTTAAGCAATGGGCTGAAACACCTAGCCAGAGCAGTCAGATAGAATTGCTTTTAGATATAGGTGTCAGTGTATAGTGTCCTCAGTACCACATCTGAGTAAGACAAACTTCAATTTTTTTTTAGCTTTATTTTTTTCCTTTAGTAACAGAGGTAAGAGAGAATAGGAAGTAAGCTTCAGGAAGTTCCTGATTGTGATGGTTAATTTTATACATCAACTTAACTGGGTCATGGAAAGCTCAAATAGCAGATTAAATGTTATTTCCGGTGTGTCTGTGAGGGTATTTCTGGAAGAGATCAGCATTTGAATTGGTGGACTGAGTAAAGCAGGTAGCCCTCCCTGTAAGGGTGGATACCATCTACTCACTGAAAGCCTGAATAGAACACAAAAGGCAGCGGAATGTTGAATTGGTTCTCTGCCTGACTACCGAGCTGGGACATTAGTCTTCTGCCCTGAGCACTCCTGGTTCTCAGGCCTGCCGACCTGGACTGGAATCTATACATCATTAGTTCTCAGGCTTAGGCCTTGGAACTTCACCCTCAACTTCCCTGTGTCTTCAGCTCACAGAGGGTAGACAGTGAGACTCGTTAGCCTCCATAATTGCATGAACAATTCCTTATAATAAATATGATCTGTATACATCTTCATAATCCTATTGGCTCTCTTACTCTGGAGAACCTTGACTTTAGTGTTTCAAAGGGGACAAAAAAAAAAAAAAAACCTTTGTTGACTCACACACTTCTGACACCAAATGCATGGGTTTTGCTCTCACATTAAACAATTCTTCAACTCTCCAGACATCAACTGAGTGTCCTAAATTCAACCTTGACACTAACTACCCAGAGTTAATGCACAGCACACCCCGCAGGTTAACAGGTTAATGGCTTAGTCCCACAAGTCTGCCCCCCACTTCAGATACCCATCACAAGTACCAAGTGACAACTATACTTCGTCATCTGTACTTCTGACTAACAAGCTATAAGTTGGGGCTTCCCACAAGCTACACCTCAGGTTTGATAATTTGTTGTAATAGCTCACAAAACTCAGGACAGCTTCCATTTACCAGTTTATTATGAAGGATATTACCAAGGATGCAGGTGAACGGACAGATGAAAAGGTACACAGGACAAGGTATTGGGGGCGAGGGGCACAGAACTTCCAGGCCCTCTCGAGCAACTCCTTGTGCTCACCAACTTGAAGCTCTCGAAACCCCGTTGTTCAGAGTTGTTTTGGAGGCTTCATTACATAGGCGTGATTGATTGAATCATTGACAGTTGGTGACTGAACTCAACCTCCAGCCCCTGTCTCCTCCTCATAGGTCAGGGAGTGGGGCAGAAAGTTCCACCCCTCTAATCACATGGTTGGTTATTCAGATGACTATCATCCCTTCTCCAATAGTTACTTCATTAGTATAAACTTATGAATAAGAAAAGGGGCTTATGAATAAGAAAAGACACTCCTACTTCTTTCACCCAGAGAATTCCAACCGTTTTAGAAGGTCTGTGCCAGGAACCAGGGTCAAAGACCAAACATACAATTCTTTTTATATCACAGTATCCCAAACACACTTTGTGGATGTCAGAAACCACAAACACAAGTACACTAGGGAAGTCTTCACAGCTGGCTGCATATGCATGGATCCCAGAAGTCAGTCTAACAGGCATCAGTACATCTGATGGAAAGAACTTAGTCCTGAGAGTCAGGATTTCCATACTCGAGTCTCAGAACTGCCAGCAACTTGCATGGTGATCTTGGATATGACACCTGAACCTCTCCTGGGCCGTTTCCTCATTAATAACTGAAGAGGTTTGACTATGACCTCAAGATTCAACTCAAAAATGTCAAGGATTCTGGGATAACCTAGTATCACCATTCATATATATTTTCTCTGCCATTAACTAACTACAGTGTTGACTTTTTTCCCTTTATGCAATCTTACTATTTGGATGAGACAAAAATGAGGGTTCAGGGAAAAGAGACACAGAGAGGAGGCATTAAAAAAGGAGATGGGGAGACTCCACCTTCCAAAGGAAAGAGCTACGTGAATAGCTTTCTCAGAGCTGGGACACAGCTGCTCTTTGAGCCATGTCCCTCTTATTAAGACCTGATTGCCCCTCCCTGGGCACTCAAATCCGCCATGTTCTCACACTCTCCAGCCACATCTGCAGTGATTACTCTTTGACATCCTCCATACCACCAGTCCCTCGCTTCACCCAGCCTTCCACCCTTTCTTCTCTCTCCAACCTATGACTTCCCTGTGAAGCCTGTCATCCACTGTCTTGTCATCACCCTTGCCCTCCTCACTCCAGTTGCTCCCTACCCCACCATCACCCACCATATGAGCCAACTACTAAGTGCAGCTGAACAGAGCTACATCATACCTCAGATTGACCTTGTGACAAATTTGGGGTTATGTCAAAGAAAACTAGAGCCAGACAGAATTTAAAGTGGTGAAAACAAATTGTATTCAGGTCTACTGCAATAGAGAAAGAGGGATCCCAACATAGATCTGGGTTCCAATCCAATTATACCAGGTATAAATGGGGATTTATAGCCAAGAAGTGGGCATTCATGGGTGAAAAATTGCTAAGAGGAGACAACTGGGAGGAATTTTAGCCAAACTAATCTAACAGAATTCCTACTGAAGTCAGGCCAGGGTGATCAAAAAACAAAGATGGAAAGAGAAGTGTTTTGAATAGCTATCAAAGGTGATCAGGTATCTAGGGTGAGAGATTCTTGCTAAACTGCCTTGGCAGTGTTACTTGATAAACTGGATTTTACAAGGTGGGGCATGGTGGCTCACACCTGTAATCTCACACTTTGAGAGGCAGAGGTGGGAGGACTGCTTGAGCCCAGAAGTTCAAGACTAGTCTGGGCAACTTGGCGAGACCTTGTCTCTACAAAATATTAAAAATTACCTGGGCGCGGTAGTATGTTGTAGTCGCAGGTACTTGGGAGGATGAGCCCAGGAGTTTGAGGTTGCAGTGAGCCAAGATGCGCTGCTGTACTCCAGCCTGGATGATAGGGTAAGACCTTATTTCAAAAATAAACAAAAACAACAACAGCAACAAAAAACCTGGATTTTACGAAGACATATACACAAACGCTTAGGAGACGGATCAGAAGCCTGACTAAAATGTGGCCAAGTTTGACTAAATCTTTGTTAGTCATCAGCATTTCTTATCCACCCTTTACTCTGTCCCTGCTTGCCTCTTTCCCCATCCCTCGTGACATTTATTTTAACCTTTTGCTGCTCTTCTGATGCTTCCACTCCTCACCTTTCTCCCTGCAGATGATCTCAACTTCCACTTAGCAAGTCTACTTGCCTTAACTTCTCATCGTACACCTGCAAACTCATCTTTGCCTGTAACCATGCTTACCTCCTTCCTTCCCACTCAGAAGGTGAGCAGTCCCTCTTCCTGCTAAAGTTTAAGGTTTACCCTCCAGGACTGTGATCTTACCTTTGCCTGTATTTAGATGTCTTCCTTCCACTAGCTTCTCCCTCTCAGCTCAAATTAACAAATCTTTTTAAGCCAGGACTCTCATAGCTGCAAGTGACAGAAACCCAACTCAAGCTGGCTTAGGTTTAAAGAGAAAAAAATTTTTTAAAGAGAATCTTAACTGTAAAAAGCAGAACCCATTCTAACTAATTTCAGTGAAAAATAATTAAAGGTCTATAGATAGCTCATGTAATGTCTGGCAGGATCAGAAAATCTGCTTGGTGGCCACATAGACTAGACAATGCTCAAATCACACTGCCAACCTCTCCAAGGAGGAAGTCACCACTACTGGCACAATGAATGCTGGGCATTCCCACATTAAACTTATAGAAATAAAAGGGGGAAAACAACAACAGAAATGCCCATAAAGGGAAAGGATGACTAATGACCTGCTCAGAGCTCTCTGACTCGTGTTCCTTTCTCATAGACCAGCTTTCTCCTTGCAGCAAGAATATGGCCACAGATAGTTCAGGCTTACATTCCTCCCACTCCACAAAAGTGTTCTTTCCACAGCTCAACTTCAAAAAATCTGATTGGACCAACAAAGTCACAGACCCTAGTGACAGCCATGACTAGAATCACATGATCCAGTGTAGCATTTCCTAGAAGAAAGAAACTGCCCTTATAAATTCCAGTTTCTCAACCATAGTACTATTGAAATGTGGAGGTGGGTAATTATTTGTTAGTGGGCGGAGCAAGGATAGATTTCTGTCCATTGCAGGATGTTTAGCAACATCTTTGGCCTCTACCCACTATTTGTCAGTAGCACCCTCCCTCTCCAATCGTGGCAAACAAAAGTGCCTCCCAATGTAACTGGGCACAAACTTGGCCACTCACCACCCAAAGCCAAACTTGGGAGATGAGAGATGATGGAAAGAAAGTGACTTTATTCCAAAAGCCAGCAGATGGACAGGGGGCCAGGCTCACACCTCAAACAGACCACTTCAACTTTTGGGCTGTGTGCAGAGGTTTAAAAAGGGAAACTTGGCAGGAGGAGCACATGGGAGTGACAGTGGGTACTGGTCTACATGATTTGTTCCAGTGACTATCCTGAGCTATTGCCCCATCTGATGTCCAGGCTGGCATCATCTCAGAGCTGTAGATTTACATGGCCTTGAGGTAATCTCCAGGTAGGGGACAATCTCACTGCCATCTGGTTTGCTTCAAGATTAGCCTCCAGAACTTCTAAGCCAGCACATAGTTAGATGAGTTAACACAATTCAAAGGAGTATCTGGTGGGAAAATGGAGGAAAGAGAGAGGGAAAGAGAGAGAAGAAAAAAAACTTTCAAGATAAAACTCTAAGATTCTTAGAAGAAAGGAGTACACTCCTGGACATTGGAATAGGCAATGATTCATGACCAAGTCCTCAAAAGTAAATGCAACAAAAGCTAAGCTTGACAGGTGGGACCTTATCAAACTAAAAAGTTTTTGTACAGCAAAAGAAACCATCAAGAGATTAAAGAGAAACACACAGAATGGGAAAAATATATTCATAAGCTATGCATCTGACAAAGGCCTAACATCCAGGATCTACATGGAATTCAAACAAATTGACAGGAAAAAAACAGCCCCATTAAAGAGTGGGCAAAGAACATGAACAGACACTTCCCAAAGGAAGACAATCAAGCAGTCAACAAATGTGAAAAAATGTTCAGCCTCACTAATAACCAGAGAAATGCAAATTAAAACTGCCATGAGATACCACCTAACACTGGTAAAGATGGCTATAAGTCAAAAAGCAACAGGTGTTAGCACAGCTGCGAAGAATTGGGAACGCTTCTACACTGTTGAAGGTAAGCTAGTTCAACCCTTGTGGAAAGCAGGGTAGCGATTTCTCAAAGAACTAAAAATTGAGCTTCCATGTGATCCAGCAATCTCTCTCTTGGAGGAAATACCCAGAGGAACATAAATCACTCTACCAAAAAAGCCACCTGCACGCATATGTTCATTGCAACACTATTCACAATAGCAAAAACATGGAGTCAACCCAGATTCCCATCAAAAGTGGACAGGATAAAGAAAATCTGGTACATATACGTAATGGTATATTAGGCAGCCATAAAGAAGAACAAAATCATGGCCTTTGTAGCAACATGGATGTAGTTGGAGACCATCATACTAAGAAAAGTGTCACAGAAACAAAGAACTGACTACTGCATGTTCTCCGTCATAAGCAGGCCCTGATCACTGGTCACAGGAGCACAAGGGTGGGATTGGCAGATGCTGGACACTACTAGGGGAGGAAAGGAGGAAGAAAGGAGGGAGGCATGTGGCAACACACCCGGTACCTGGTCCACTATTGAGGGAGAGAGGGCCAGCTAGAAGCCCAAACTTCACCTTATGTAGTAAATACTCACTTGTACCCCATCACTCTAAAATAAAAATAATAAATAAAAATAAAATACATTTTTTAAATGAGAAATTCAGTTACACCAACATTGCTAAATTTGGAAAATCAGCTGTATTGGGGAAACAGCGAAGTATACAAGGAATTCCTTGCTGAGCTGCGCAGCAATATGTTCCATTTCTTCCCTTATCACCCAGCCTGCAGCAGGCCTGATCACAGCAAATCGCACTTTCAAACCCCCTCTCTATCTCACACCTCTCTCCTGTGCTCTAGGCTAATATGTCCACCTGCCTGCTGCTCATGTCTCAGGCAAGGTATCCTATAAGTAACTCAAAACCAACATGCCTGGACCTAACTCATCATTTTTCCTCCAAGACTAGCTTTTTCTTCCGCGTGTCTAGTCCTGGTTACAGACATCACTGTTGGTCAGTCACCCATACCAGAATCCAGGCAGTGTTTCTTGGTCCTTCACTTCTTTCACCAACTCCCTCTCCTACATCTAAGGAAGTATATTCTTTTGTTTGTTTGTTTGTTTGTTTGTTTGTTTTGTTTGTTTTGAGTCACAGTCTCACTGTGTCACCTAAGCTGGAGTACACTGCATGATCACAGCTCACCACAACCTCAACCTCCTGGGCTCAGGCAATCCTTCTGTCTCAGCCTCCTGAGTAGCCGGCACAAACCACTACAACCAGCTCATTTTTTAAAAAATTTTTTGTAGAGATGAGGTCTTACTGTGTTATCTAGGCTGGTCTCAAACTCCCAGACTCAAGCAATCCTCTCAAGTCATCCTCCCACATCAGCCTCCCAAAGTGCTAGGACTGCAGGCATGAGCCACCAAGCCTGGGCTAAGGAAAAAGATTTTAATAACACCTTTCTTGTATTCTTCCTCCTACCTATTTGCATTGCAAGAGTTTTCTACTGGCCTTTTAATTTTGTTAAATTAAGTTTAGCCCAAAGTTGCCTTCTTATATATTTTGGATTTGACTAGAGGTTTCTCTGTAACCTTTCACATGGTGAACTGTAACCTAACAGGATGTATAAACAGACTGTACCTACTCTTGTACCAATCACTGAGTTTCAGTCAATCAAAGGTGGTCAAGTGTTCAAACCAGGTTCCAATAAAACAAAGGGTCTAGCTGAGGCCCATCCGGTCCCTCAATTCCATTTTCTATATAGCACTTCCCTTTTTCTGTCAATAAATCTTCTTCTACCACGTGACTGTGCTGGAGACTCTCTGAGCCTCCTCTGATTGGGGATTTGCCAGATTCTTGAGTCATTCTTTGCACAATTAAACTCTGTTAAATTTAATTTGTGTACAGTTTTTCTTTTAACAATTTCTCCTCTCTCTAATATACTTTCCAAATTGCTTAAGTTTTTCTTTTTCCTAAACGCAAATTTGATCATTTTATCCTATGCTTAAAATTCACGGATTTCCAGTAGATTCAAATTACCGTGGAAAACAGAATTATTTAACAAGGTGCACAATAATCTTCCTGAACTTTTCCACAACTCTCTATTTCTGACCTTACTCCACCTCTGTTTTCTTGCTAACACACTACTTAAAAATCCCAGGTTTTGCATGTTATGTCCCCTGCCTGCTCAAACACCCTCCCCTACATTCTTAGTTCACCTGGTGAACTACTACACCTCCTTCAAGACCAGTTGCAAGCATCTTCTCTTAATTTTTCCTTTTAAGTCTCCTCCTTGACCATGTGTTCCAGCATCATATCTGCAGACTCATGAAATACCTCAAGCCCCGGCCACCCAGCTAGTCTGCCTGAATTCCTGACCCACAGAAATTGGAACATTAAAAAAAAAAGTTTACTATTTTAAGCCACCAAATTTGGAGTAATTTGTTATAGAGCAATAGATGACTAATCCAAATAGTTTACTTATAGTAGGCAACATGACTGAAATTCTAGACACAAATTTCAAACTGAGTGGGCTCAGGCTCTCTAATTCAAGTTTCATCTGGCTTTGAATGATACTTATGACCTATCTTTTATTTCTCCAGTTTCATTTGAAACACAGTAAAAATGATTATGTTAAAGATTCTAATGGATTACCTAATCAGTGTTGACAAAGTAATATGCAAAGGAAGAGCTCCAAAATAATTTTTATTTAATATGGCTTTAAAGACACAGAATGGGAATTGAAAGAGCATCAAAACAGTCTCCTTTGACATTGACTTCTATCTTTCTAAGAATCAGAGTATACAAGATATGAACAGAAAATCTAATCCCAACTTTTTAGATAATCTGTTGGGAGAGTAATTTTGATTTTATAAAGAAAACTCTCCACTATAAAGAAAAGTTCTAAATGTTTCTATATAGTTAGTTTACTCATTTTAAAAAGTAGTATGTGAAAACCACTGAAGTGTCCATCAAAGGAGAATAAACAGTGGGTTATTCACATAATGGAATGATATCCAGCAACAATAAGACACAGCAACATGGAACAATCTCAAAACATTTTGAACAAAAGAAGCAAGACAGAAGAAAGATCTATTTTATCTGATTCTATTTATAACAAATTTAGAAAAAGAAAATTAAGCTATGGTAAAGGAAATCAGAATAGCTGTTTTAGGGGGTCCTTTTTTGAGGGCAAGATTGACAAAAGGGGGGAAGAGAGAACTTTCTGGAGATGATGAAAGATTATATATCTTGACTTGAGTGATGGCTACATGATGTATATATTTTTGCAGACCTATCGATTACTATACTTTATGTAAATCTTACCTCAGTCTAAAGAAGACAACATAAAAAATAGTAATGCAATACCAAAATCAAATTATGTTTCTCTATTGGAGGGATAATCACTCCCTCAGAAGATGTAAACAGGGCATTCAAAACACCAAATAGAAAGAGTCTGCACACCACACAAATGAAACAAAGTCAGTGTTTTCAAATATTTTTCAGAAACTACCTTTGAGAAAAGTAAACCCCAGCTGCTAGAGCCGTGATAAATGAATTCCTAGCATAAGCCCCGTCTTCTCTCTCAAGCTGGACTTGGGTAGGAAAATCAACACCCAACTCGCCTAGCTGCTTTGTTCTGAACAGAGAAAACTCATCCTGCACAGGAAAAGGACACTCACACTGCCAAAAGGCCGGCAGGGCAGAGCCCAGCGGATGAGTAAACAAGCAGGTGGCAGGGGCGGGAGACAGAGGGTTCCCATGTGACTCAGCCTCCAGGAATCCCATGAGGCCAGAAAGGAGAGCAGAGGGAAAATATACAAGGCCCTCACAGCTCCCTCAGGACTGCCTGAGTGATGGATGTGAGCTGTTAGTACAGAAAGGGAGCAACTGGCACGTGTGCCAAGGCTAGGGAAGGCCAGGGCATCCTCCACGTGACATGAGGGAGAGGGAGACAGCTGGGGACGAAAGAATTGCTTGCCAGAGAGAGGGCAGAAAAAGTGTGCACAGTAGGCTCAGTGAGGCAGAAGGTGCCGCGCAGGGGGTAAGCATTTAGCAAAGAACTAGAGCATCCAGTAAGTCAGCACAGACCCCAGATTCCTCACCTGGTACCCTGGTCCACCCTTGCCCGCTGCTCAGCATGTCATTCCCCTTGGCCTCCACGTGAGGTCCATAATCTCCAACATGGTTCATGGTTCCTTTATTATTCTACCCCAACACACATGACAAACAGAGGGAGATTCTACAAAGATACTGAGTTTACTCAGAATGAGCAGGGGATTTGCAAATCCAGCATATGCGGGCTGTGGCAACCACAGCGCATCCAAAGGGGAGAGGTAAGGGGAAGCTTGTGAAAGCAAAAGGGAGAAAGAATATTGGTTGCAAGGGCTTATGACAGGAATTGATGTCACCCGTTAGTGGAGAGCGTGTGTCAGATTACTGTTCTCCTGACTCATGCAGCAAGCTGCAGTTTGTGAACACCTTGGCAAAAGCTTTCGTTTCAGGCATCTGTGCACGAATGCCCTTCAGGGAGTCTCTAATAATTCTCATCATGGGCATGGGTGTCTAAGAGCCCTCCATTCTCAGCCTCGAGCCCTATTTACTTGTTAGATTTTGACACAGATGACTCCGTTTTGATTCTGGCAACTTTCACACATGGATTCTTAAAGAATTACATCTCCACCTCCTCCTGGCAGTCCCCTGGCCCCCTATGATTCCCTCTGGCTGTAGCTCATAGGTCATTGCTTGTGCAAAAGTTTTTCCCAACCAACTTCCATAATTCAGATTAGATACTTTTCTGTGAGTTACCTAGCACCAAGTACCTTCCTCTATGGTAAACTCTGCCACAGTGTATCAGGGGTTGTCTATTGACTTTCTTTTTAACTATGAAATAGTTATAGAAAAATAAGGATATTTTGTCACCAAGTAAACTTGTTACTATTAAATACCTTGCTAAGTAAACAGATTTTTAAATAAATAAAATATTAAAAACACAATAGTGTTACCTTTGTTAGTACTGTATATAGATTTTCATTATTTACTTATCTGATCAAAAACAATATACAGTATTACCTGATATGTTTCAAATTTGATACAATTAGGCATGTGCTTTTTTCACTCTATGTTGTGTCTTGACATATTAATGGAAAAAATAAGACTGCAAGAAGCAAATCATTATCCTTGATGAACATAGATGTTAAAATTCTCAACAAGATTCTAGCAAACCAGATCCAACAACACATCTCAAAAAATCATCTACAATGACCAAGTAGACTTCATCTCTGGGATGCAGGACTGGTTCAACATCCACAAGACCATAAACGTCATTAAATACATCGACCAAGCCGGGCTTGGTGGCTCAGCCTGTAATCCCGCACCTTTGGGAGGCTGAGGTGAGTGGATTGCCTGAGCCTGCGGGTTTGAGACCCTCCTGGGCAGGCGAGACCTCATCTCTACAATAAATCAAAAATGAGCTGGGCGTGGTAGCGCACACCTGTAATTCTGCTACTCGGAAGGCTGAGGCGGAAGGATCACCAGAGCCCAGCAGGTCGAGGCTGCGGTGGCCAGGAGCGGCCACTGCACTCCAGCCTGGGCAACAGAGTGAGACTCCAACTCAAAATAAATAAATAAATGCATACATACATACATTGACCAATGTAAAGATAAAAACCACATGATTATATCACTAGATGTGGAAAAAGTTTTTGATAAAATCCAGCACCACTTCTTGATAAAAACCCTTGAACACCTAGGTATAGATGGAACATACCTCAAAATAGTAAGAGCCAACTATAAGAAACCCCCAGCCAACACGCTACTATACAGATAGAAATTGGAATCATTTCCTCTGAAAACCAGAACAAAACAAAGATGCCCACTCTCACCCCTCCTGTTCAACATGATATTGGACTCCTAGCTAGAGCAATCAGACAAGAGGAGGAGATCAGGGGTATTCAAATAGGAAAAGGGGAATTCAAGTTATCCCTCTTTGCAGACGTGATGCTATCCCTGAAAACTCAAGAGAATCTGTCAAAAACCTCCTTGCACTGATAAAGGGCTTTGGCAAAGTCTCACGTTATAAAATAAATGTGCAGAAGAAAGTCACACTTCTACACACCAACAATAAAACAGAAAGCCAAATAAAAAGCAAAATCCCATTCACAATAGCCACAAAAAGATGAAGTACCTGGACATCTTTCTAACCAGAGACATGGAAGACCTTTACAATGAAAGCTACAAAACACTGCTCAAAGAAATCAAAGATGGCACAAACAAATGGAAAAATATTCCATGTTTATGGATTGGAAGAATCAACATTGTGAAGATGTCCATTCTGCCCAAGGCAATCTACAGATTTAATTCACTACCCATTCAATTACCAGCACCATTCTTCTCAGACCCAGAAATGACAATACAAGAATTCATATGGAAACATAAATGATCACGAATCACCAAAACAATCCTCAGTAAAAAAAAAAAAAAACAACAAACAAAAACGAAGCAGGAGGTATCACACTCTCAGACTTTAAACTTTATTATAAAACTACAATAATCAAAACAGCCTGGTATTGGTACAAGAACAGGCACATAAACCAATGGAACAGGATAGAGATTCCAGAAGCAAAACCTCAATTTCGCAACCAACTCATCTTTGACAAATCCTCCACCTCCAACCACTGGGGAGAGGAGAACCTATTCAGTAAATAGTGCTGGGAAAACTGGCTGGCCACATGCAGAAGATTAAAACAAGAGCCCTACCCATCACCATACACAAAAATAAACTCTAAATGAATCAAAGACCTAAATGTCAAACCTCAAACTATAAGAATCTTAGAAAATGCAGGAGACACCCTAATGGAAATTGGAACTGGCAACCAATTCCTGATTAAAACCCTAAGTGCCCATGCCACAAGAGATAAGATAGGACTTCATCAAACTGACAAGCTTCTGCAAAGCCAAAGAAACCATCAAGAGAGCAGGAAGACAGTCCATGAACTGGAGGAAAATATTTGCCAGCTGTATATCTGACAAAGGCCTAACATCTAGGATCTACAAGGAACTCAAACATGCTGAAAAAGAAAAAAACAGGCAGCCCCATTACAAAGTGGGCAAAAGATATGAACAGGCACTTCTCAAATGAAGACATAGAAGCAGCCAACAGATATGTGAAAAAAATGCTCAGTCTCACTAGTCATCAAAGAAATGCAAATTAAAAAACCATACTGAGATACCACCTAGCTCCAGTCAGCATGGCCATCATCAATAACTTAAAAAATAACAGATGCTGGAGAGGATGCAGGGGAAAAGGGGATACTCACACTGGGAACCCTTCTACGCTGTGGGTGGAAGTATAAACTAATACAGCCTCTGTGGAAAACAGGTGGCAATTCCTAAAAGATCTAAAAATCGACCTTCCATACCACCCCACAATACCCCTACCGGGAATATGCCCAGAGGAACTCAAATCACTCTGTGAAAAAGATACCTGCACACGCATGTTTATTGCAGCATTATTCACAATAGAAAAAACATGGAACCAACCATGCTGCCCACTGAAAGAGGACTGAATAAAAAAAATGTGGAGTATTAATGCAGCCATAAAGAAAGACAAAACTAGCTGGGCTTGGTGGGTCAGCCTGTAATACCGTGCTTTGCGAGGCTGAGGTGAGTGAATTGCCTGAGTCCGCGGGTTCGAGACCCACCTGGGCAATTTGGCGAGACCTCATCTCCACAATAAATCAAAAAATTAGCCGGTGTGGTAGCACACACCTGTAGTTCCAGCTGCTTAGAAGTCTGAGGCAGAAGGATTGCCGGATCCCAGCAGGTCAAGGCTGCGGTGGCCGGAAGAGGCCACTGCACTCCAGTCTGGGTAACAGAGTGAGACTCCAACTCAAAAAAAAAAGAAAAAAGAAAAAATTATGAACTTCACGGCAAATTGGATGGACTTAGAGTCTATAATACTGAGTGATCTATCACAGAAACAAAGAACTGAGTATGTTCTCACTCATAAGTGGACCTTGAGCAACTATTGTAATACTATAAGAAAAGGATTGTCAGCTGGGCTCGATGGCTCAGCCTGTAATCCCACGCCTTTGGGAGGCTGAGGTGAGTGGATTGCCTGAGCCCGCGAGTTCGAGACCCGCCTGGGTGGCGACACCTCATCTCTACAATAAATCAAAAAACAAAACAAAAAAATCAGCCAGGTGTGGTAGCACATACCTGTAATTCCGGCTACTCGGAAGGCTGAGGCAGAAGGATCACCAGAGCCCAGCAGGCGAGGCTGCGGTGGCCGGAAGTGGCCACTGCACTCCAGTCTGGGTGGCAGAGTGAGACTCCAACTGAAAAAAAAAAGGAAAAAAAAAAAAGAAAAGGATTGTCAGTAGTGGGAAATTGATGTGGGGGAATGGGATTGGCAGTAGTGGGATTCTACCAGGAGAGGGATGCACACCTCACAACAAGGGTACCTGCATAATGAACATTTTTATTCTTTTTTCTTTTTTTTGAGTTGGAGTCTCACTCTGTCGCCCAGACTGGAGTGCAGGGGCCACTCCCAGCCACTGCAGCCTCGACCTGCTGGGCTCCGGCGATCCTTCCACCTCAGCCTTCCAAGTAGCCGGAACTACAGGCGCGCACTACCACGCTCGGCTAATTATTTTATTTTTATTGTAGAGATGAGGTCTCGCTGCCCAGGCGGGTCTCGAACCCGCGGGCTCAGGCAATCCACTCACCTCAGCCTCCCAAAGGCGCGGGGTTACAGGCTGAGCCACCGAGCCCGGTTAACATTTTTATTCTTAACCCTAAATTGTACCCCACATCTTTAAAATTAAAAAATAGAAAAGAAAAACTAGGGTACAATACCAACTTTTTTGGAAAGCTAGTAAACCAAAAAAGTATCTTGGAAAAAAAAGAAACAAATCATAAAAGAAAAACTAATAAGTTTGACCACAGTAACATTTAAAACTCTGAATGTCAAAACACTATATAAGTGAAGTTAAGAAACAAACCGTAGAATGTAATTTCTTCTTTTTAAAATGTTATTCTATCAAGATATTCATATTCATAATCTTAAAAGACAAACTTCTTTTTACTATGTTTACAATGAAAAATTCTCTTGCCTTACTCACTCCCACTAACTTCCATTCTTCAGAAACAAAACTTTTTAAACTCTTTTAACTGTTTTTTCCACAATTGACCTCCATGTGTTTAAATAACATGACTACACTGGGTTCTTTTAGGATAGTACCTATTGACTTCAACCATTGAAAATCATGGTTTAGCTTTCCTCCCTCTCTCTCTCTCTAGCTTGCTCCCCCATCATTTCAGTAGTTATAATTTCTGGCTGGAGCAATATTTAGTACTTACATTATCATAATTATGCAAATATAATCCACAGAAGACCATGCAAGTACTCTCTGATTCTTTCATCTGAAATTTTGTTTTCCCTATGGTACCCACCACCTTCATTGGCTGTATTTCCTGTGTGCCTATGATGCGGATTTTTCAGGTCAGCCTGGGCTTCAAGAGTGTCAGCCAGCCAAGCCCCAGAGAGGGTCGTGGAGGGGCTGGTAAGCCTAGCCCCACAAGTGTCAGCTCTAATGGGTTGGCAAGCCAAGTCCTGAGTGTTGCGATTGGGGGGGGGGCTGGCAAGCCTAGCCCCCAGGGTGTTGGCTCTAATGGCCTGGCAAGCCAAGTCCTGAGAGTGTTGTTGGTTTGGTGGGCTGGCAAGCCTAGACCTCTGGGTGCCTCAGCTTCAGAGTCTTGCCTTCTTCTGGCAGCTCTCCCGGTTCAGCTGGATCCCTCGGCTGGCAAGCCAGTCTCTGGGGTGCACGGCTTTACAACTCTGATGATCTTCTGTAGCTCTTCAGGGTGAAGGTTCTTGTCTCAGGAAGAATGAGGGATAGGGACAGCCGGAAGGTGAGAAAGCAGGATTTATTGAGGACAGAAAAGCTACCACAGCAGGAGGGAGCCAAGGGATGGCCCATCTGGGGCTGAAAATCTGGTGCTTATATAGCCCTAAGTCCAAGTCAATTGACTAGCACTAGCTGTGAGCTGTAGCTGTTCTCATTGGCCAGTATTAAGGTAGGGACCTAAGGGTGAGCTGATTGGTGGCTTTTCAATCCCAGCAGTGAGTACCCTAGTTCTAGCTTGAGAGGCTTGCAGGGAGTTGTTTACCAATGCTGAACCTGAAAGATCTGCCAGGAGTTCACTACATTGTTACCAGAGGACCCGCTTGTCTGTCTGCCTAAACTTTCTCTAGCTATCTTCTGTCTCACCTACAGCTCACCTCTAAATACTTTCTTACAAGAAGAGTTTCTTTAATGCATTCAAGCCCACCAGGAAACATACCCACACATGTGTATACACATATGCATGTGTTTCCTCTGGAGAAGCCCTCTTAAAGCGCTCTGGCAACCTATCTGATCGAGTTATTCTGTATCACTGGCAGCTCTCCAACTGGGACTTCCCCTCACTGTTATCCTGAACATAGGAAGTCCAAGTGATCCCATTTACCAGGAACTGTCCCTCAGACCCAAGCAAACTGGAACAATTGGTCCAGCTATCTGGACAGTCCCTTGTTTCCTGGTTCCTATGATGTTGTCTTGGTTTATTTTTTTATTTTGTGGAACACATTCTTCAGGACTTTCCTGAAAAAAAGAATAAAGAGAAGGCTACATTTTTAAAACTTGTATTCTGAAATGTTTTTAATTTGCCTTCATACTTGTTAGAAAATTTGACATGGAATATAAATCAAGATTTAAAGTAAGTTTCTATCTGAGTTTTTAAAGGGGTGGCTCCACTGACTTCCAGCTTTCTCGTGAGGCAGGTGAAAAATCTGGGGCCTCTCTGATTCTGGGTCTTTGTAATCTCTGGAAGTGTGAAGGTCCTTTTCTTTATCTGCAAGGTTTTGAAACTTCACATGATATGATAGTATGATTTTTTTGTTTTTTTGTTTTTTTGTGCAGGGTGCCAAGTGAGCTCTCTCAATCTGCAAATTTGCATCTTCTATTCAGGATTTTTTTTTTTTTTTTGACTTATTTCTTTGAAAGTGTTCTATCTTTTTATGCTCTTTCTTTTTGGAATTTCTGCTTATTATTAGGATGTTAAGATTCTTGAACTTTGGTATTTTCCTTTTCTCTTCTTTCATATCTTAATTTTTTATTGACTTTCTTGAAGACGTTCCCAAATTTATCCTCCAAGCTTCTGACATTTTCTATTATATTCACCATCAAAGAACAATTTTATGCCTTCTGAATAGTTTTATGCTATAGCCTCCCCTCATTATTACTCAGGCAATTTCACTTATCCACATGAGGATATTAACTCTAGGGTTTATTCCTATGTTTGTTTGCTCACTTGTTTAGTTGTTTTTAAGTTTCCTTCCACTCTGTACATAGCTGCACTTTTATTAAAGTGTTTGCTTGACTTGACTCTGTCATGACATTGACTTTCCTTAGGTGTCTGGTGACCCTTGGCTATCTGCTCGTATTCAGTATAAGGCAATAAAAAAACTAACTAGAACAAACTGATACACATCCCTGTTGGTGATCTGGCTAGTAAATTGTCTTGTTGTTTGTTGGTTTTTTTGTTTTGTTTTTGTTTTCAGCTAGCTTCCCATAGAGGACTCAACCTCAGTCTCACCTGAGAAGTAAGTCTGACTGCCAGCTCATTTCTTTTGTAGACTTGTATCTAATCCTCCCATTTTCTGGACTACCTGCACTGCCTACTTTACTATTTCTAAATATTTCTGAGATTCTGTTGTTCAAAGCATCCTGCCCTCAGCTTTCCTAACTACAGCATGGGTTTCAGCTTCCTCTGGCTTGTTAAGTCAGTTTTACCAGAAGTCTGTTTACTTTCTGGCTTCCAAAAGTCCACTGCTGCCATCTCTTCTACTTAGAATTATTTCATATAAGTATTTTATTTTTGTCTTTATGGTTTTGTGCACCTTACTGTCCCTTTTATGTAATTCTGAGGAGGGTCAGTGGACCTGTGTTCACTCAGTCATGCTTAACCAGAAGTCTTGAAATAGCCTCTTTTCCTGTCTGTATGTATGCCCTGTAAGATCTAAAGCTTAACGGAGATGAGGACTGAACTGATTCATCATTACAGTCTAGTTTCTGGTATCATGCCTGATATGTGTTAGGACCTCAATAAGCAAGTAAGGGCTTATTGAATAAATACACATATACCAATGATATCTTTACAATGCTAACCAATGTTTGACTTTGTTTTTCTCTCCAGTATTTTCCCCTTTTCAGCTAGCCTGTTGTCATTGTTTCAGGGAGTCCATAGGACAATAAAAAGCAAACTATTTCTGTATTTTGAGTTTCAAAAGCTTAACTTTTTAGGAAAATTGAAAAGACTCATGGCATAAAGAAAATGCTGGGACAAAGCATTGTGATAATATTATGAAGCATAACGGTACCACTTCCCCAGAAACAGAAGTCTGGCCCAAGATACAATCAAAGTGTAGCTCCAGGGAGGCAGCACAGTCCTACAAAGGGACCTTGTAGATAACAATGATTGTCAAGAAATGCCAGAATGGATCACTCAATGAGAAAACATGGCGTTGCTCATGTCAGTGAATGCACCACCGTCTTAGTCCATACTATTAACAGAGTACTTGAGACTGGGCAATTTATAAAGAACAGAAATATATTTGTTGGTTCATAGTTCTGAAGGCTGGAAAATCAAAGATTAAGGGGATGCATCTGGTGAAGGTCTTCTTCAGACAGAAAGCACCACATGGTGAGAGGAAGATCAAGAGAAAGCTAAACTTGCTCTCATAACTAGCTTACTCTTGCAATAAGGACATTCATTAATTCGTTCATGATGGCAGAGCCCTGGGACCCAATCACCTTTTAACAGTCCCACCTCTCAATACTGTTGCATTTGGGATTAAGTTTCCAGTGCATGAACTTTGAGGGACATAGTCAAGCCATAGCAGACATGGACAGATAACACCGAGCATTAAATCCCTCCCTAACCCTGATGTTTGGTACAATGTAAGCCCCTTGGTTTGTAAATGCAATCTTTTGGAAATCCCTAAACTGACAGATTAAGTTTCTGCCACCCAAGTATAATGGAAGCTCAAGATTGAAATTAAATTTAGTTATTAAAATATAAATATTACATAATATTTCTTCAACATCTCTATTGGTTGCTTGAATTTCATATACACTACACAATATGGTAATTCTGACTACCAAATACTCATTTTAAAATTCATTTAAAAATTCATAAAACAAGTATTTATACAACAAATGACCAAATATCTTTACATAGCAACATGCTAAGTAGAGAGTTATACTTGTGAGTGACAAATCATCCAAAAAAACCAAACAAGTGGTTAGTCGTCACTAAACTGTTTATATTATTTGTAATCTTACCAAAATAAATACAGAAATACATAAGCATCTGTCAGAAATGTATGTTGGAACTTCCACTTTCAGCTGAGGTGGAGAGTAATGGTTTCACTGAGCCATTAAAGTTGGATAAAATATGCAAAATAGCATCTATTTGAAGGCATTGAAGAACTAATGAGGAAATTTGACCAGCAGAATTCAGGAGAAAGACGACACTTGGAAAAAAGAGTTGACATTTTTGCAACTCATTTTTCCCTTGGGGTATTTGCTAATTCCTAGGCAAGAGGAAAAGAATCCAAGCAACAGATTTCCACAGGGAGCCACTAAGGAGCAGAGAAGACAGCAGGCTTTTGGGGAGTGGGAAAGATTGGAATCTTGTGAGGCTGGGATCCCAGTGAGAAGGAGGTGGAAACAGTCTGACACTTGACCTATTTTTTCCATTCAAACATTTGCCAAATTCTGACTCTGCGTGGAGAAGGATATTAACAAACTAAGCAGAAAGACTCTAGAAAGCAGAGCAGAGTTTTTACAGTCTAAAACAGCTCGCCAGGAGGCAAGGGCCACAGTGCACACCCAGGTGCTCAAGGGAAATCCTAGGATAGCAGGAACAGTGAAAGTCAGAGATGGAAAAGAGCCTCACAAAAGCAATACATGACATTCTAGAAAAGGCAAAACTATGGAGACAGTAAAAAAGATATGTAATTGCCAAGAGGCTGGGGTAGGGAAGGATGAATAAGTGGAGAACAGAGGATTTTAGGGCAGATAAACTATTCTTTATGATACTATAATGGTGGATACCTACGTACAACATCAAGAGTGAATCCTAATGTAGACTATGAACTTTGGGTGATAATGATGTAGCAATATAGATTCATCAGCTGTAATGTACCTCTTTGGGAAAGAATACTGATAATAAGGGAGGCTATATGGGAACTCTCTAATTTCTGCCCCATTTTACTGTGAGCCAAAACTGCTCTAAAAATTAAAATATATATTAAAAAATGAAAAAATGAATAAACAGGCAGGGCACTGTGGCTCACACCTGTAATCCCATAATTTGGGAGGCTGAGGAGGGAGGATCTCTTGAGCCCAGGAGTTTAAGACCTACAAAAAAAATCAAAAAATAAGTCAGGTGTGGTGGTGCCTATAGTCCCAGCTACTTGGGAGGCTGAGGTAGAAGGATCATCAAAGCCAGGAAGTCAAGGCTGTGGTAAACTATGATAATGTCACTGCACTCCAATCTGTGGGACAGAGTGACACCATGACTCAAAAACAAAACAAAACACAAAAAATCTGTAGTATAGCCTGGAATTGGTTCTATCTCTGATTTGATTAAGGTGATCAGTTCCCTAGCAGAGAAGGGGTAAAGCATCTCGGGAGGAAGACATTTCCCTATACCTTTTGATGTTAAAAATGCAATGTCTGGCATTGGGTCAAAATTCACCAGGCATTCTAGGAGAGAGAAGCAATTACTAAAAACCAAGAGGAAAAACATAGAAGCAGGCACACTGACCCAGATATTTTCATTACCAAAAAAAGTTTAAAATAAATATAATTAATATGCTCAAAAAATAGATGAAAAGGATGTATGTCATTATTTAAAACTAAATATAGATGTGAACTGTTGAGTACAATATACATCAAAAAAGTATTCTTATGGTCCAAGTAACGCTCAACTGCTCTGCTTGATACCAGTAAAGCAAAGGGGCAGGGAACTGGTAGAAAGAAGTTTATTTCTGAATTCGAATCCAGGGAGCAGAGCCAGACTCGAGTTCTTTCTGAAATGATTCTGTTCACCTCCCAGGCTTTTACAGTTCACTTTTACAAGTCCAGAGTTGTTAGTACCTATACATTAACCACATGGCCAGCAGAGCATTGTATAGAACTTGAGTTTCAGTCTTATTTATCGATGGTGACATTTTTCGGTCCACACTTCCTGGTGCCAGGTATCAGAGGTTTCTCATAACTTTTATCAGCAGGGCCCAGCAGAAGCAGTAATCAAGCTTGCCATAGAGTAAAGGGCCTAAGGCATCATGCATTATGCAAAAGTTATACAAATTGCAGAACTTACATTGATACAGAAGCTGTATACATCACAAGGCTTATGATTACATTGATACTATATTATTCAAACTTAAAACCACTCAGAAAAAGGGAGTAAAAGGAGATTTGCAACTTTCAATTGATTGGGCATAGACTACAGGGAAGTCAAGGATCCCCTGAAACTACTTACTGGAGGTACATAGGAATAAGGGAAAGCACACCTTTTATTAGCTCTCAGGAATATTGTTTAGGAATGTACAGGAGTGCTTGCACCCTTGCCATGCCCTTCTCTAGGGACTGTGACAATATGGACAGACATTAGTGGGTCACTGTATTACTAACAACAGTATTTTATATTTATTGAATGCTTATTTTGTGCCAGGCATTGTTCTAATTGTGATTTCTCACAACAATCCTGTGAAATAAATACTAATATGGTCCCCACTTTACAAATGAGAAAACTGAGTTTAACAAGGGGGTTAAATAAATGCTTATGGTCAAATAACTAATAAATGGCAGAACTAGAATTTGATCTCAGACAGTTCCACGCCAGAGCCCTCACTTTTAATCGTAATGCTATATAGTGCTTGTATCTTATACAACTGCAAGACCCACACATAGATAATGTTTTGGTTAAAGAGACATAGAAAGCCTGACACACATTTAGTCTGTTCACTTAAGTGTTTTCTCATGGCCCCAAACCATAAGACTGTGAAAGCCTTCCAATTTAGTCTAAATTGCATAGAAATATATTTTTTAATCCATGCTGCCCAATAATGTTTGTCTGAGAGTATGAAAGACTGAGAAAACATGTATCTAATTTTATGTCAACTAAAAATATGTATGTGAAATTTGACCAAAATAGTGCTCAATATTAACCTCCACCTAAGTTACTCTTACAAACCTTTGCTCAGACACTCTCTAATTGATACAGTTGCCACCTGGTAATTCTTAGCTGCAAAATTACACAGTTGATTCATTTGTCCTACCTGTGGGTAGAGAACTTTGACAGAGAATTCCACCACACATGCAGGTCTCTACTCTTCCCAGCGGAATTCCTTGAATAAATAGTCTTCTTTCTCTGATACACATGGTTCTTGTTGACAGACACACATGCCTGGTTTGCTGTCTTACCAGGTAAACATTTAAGAAATATATTTGAGAGGACAGTGGATTCCAAGGAGAAATCCCCACTCCCACTCCCTTCTCCAACATCTTTTTACCACCAGAAAAATCTACCATTAGATTTGATTTCTCCAAGTCTCTTCTATACAGATAAATCAAACATTTGTCATCCTCCTTACCTTAGTGTAAACTAGCGAATTGACTCAAGCTCATAAGCAGCTAGCTGTGATCGGGTCATGAGGAAGCTGGAGTTTGACTAGGATACAGTAAGCACAATCATGACGATTTTTTTTTCTTTCTTTCTTTCTTTTCTTTTTTGAGACAGGATCTTGCTATGTTGTCCTGGCTGGTCTCAAACTCCTGGCCTCAAACAATCCTCTCACCTTGACCTGCCAAAGTGCTAGGATTACAAGCATGAACCACTGCATGTGGCTACATGACAATGTTTAAATATAAACTACAGAGTTACTGTGTTTTTTGTTTTTATCACTACAAAATAAAGGTAATAATGTAATCTCCCTCTTGGGACTGTTGCGAGGATTAAGATAGCGTTAGGCACACAGGTGCTCAATAAATGACTTTATAATTAATTATAATGACTTTGACAAGAATGAAATAATTTCAAGGAATCAAATATATTTAAAAAGAACTAGCAAGATGATTATGGTAGTAGTTCTGAATACAGTTTAATAAAAGAAAAATATCCCTCAACTCACAGAGTTAGTGTTTGTTATCTAACATCATCAACGTCATTTTTTCCTGCTTTGAATAATAATAAAAGGTTTGGAAACAGCTTGTGATGGAATAGCTTAGCATATAGGCTTGAAGTCTCACAAATTCACAACTCTAATCTTTTTAAGAAATGTGGCTGGGCATGGTGGGCTCACACCTGTAATCTCAGCATTTGTAAGGTGGAAGTAAAAGGGTTGCCTGAACCCAGGGGTTCGAGACCAGCCTAGGCAACTTGGCAGGACCTCATCTCTATAATAAATCAAAAAATTAGCCAGGTGTGGGCCTGTCTGTAGTTCCAGCTACTCAGAAGGCTGAGGCAGAAGCAGCATCTTTGCCCAGCAAGCTGAGGTTGTGGTAGCTGTGAGCATGCAACTGCACTCTAGCCTGGGCAACAGAGTGAGACTCTACTAAAAAGGAAGGAAAGGAGAGAGAGGGGGAGGGAAGAAGGAAGGAAAAAAAGGAAAGAACGGAAGGAAGGAGGGAGGGAAGGAGGGAGAAAGAAAGGAAAAGAAAAGAAAAGAAGAAATATGTAGACTTAGAATGTCAGCCTTAAGTTAAAATCCTCTCTCTCCATTTGTTAAGTGATCCCCAATTTCTTTATATTGCTTTTTATTTGTGTACAAAGTAATCTTATTGCCTTGGTTTGAATGCTCGCATTTCCTCCAAAACTCAAGTTGAAATACTGTTCCCCCATGGACCAGTATTCAGAAGTGGGGTCTTCAGGAAGTAATTAAATCATAAGGGCAGAGCTTCATGAATGGGATTAGCAACCTTATAATAGCACTGTGGGGAGACAGCTAAGCCTTTCGTGCCCTTCTGCTCTTCTGCCACACAAGGACACAGCATTTGTCCCCTCTGGAGGTCACAGCAACAAGGCCCCTCAAAGAAGCAAAAGAGAAGGCCCTTACTAGACCATGAATCTTCCAGAGCCTTGGGCTGGTCTTTTCAACCTCCAGAACTGTGAGAAATAAATTTCTGTTGCTTATAACTTACCTAGTCTAATATATTTTGTTAAAGCAACAGGACAGACTACATCAGTTATCACCTGACATGATGCCCAGCCACCCAGGGTTAGGTGCACTGTTATTTTTAAAGTCATCATGTTGACTCAGTCTCAGCAGAATGCCCATTGGGCTATTTTCCTAATGACAGCAATGGATTGTACATATAACTAGCATCTTCTTACTGAGTTTCTTTTGTGACCAGAAGCAAACCTTTGCCAGCTTGTTAATTATTATTATGGTAGACAATGAGCTAATTGTCCCCTGGGATGCAAGAACTTGGGAGTTGGCTCCATTGGCCTCATTAGACCATTCTAACCAGGCTAGTTTCCCGGAATGGTCTCCCCAGGCTTGGTTTCTGGTTAACCTTGTGTATGATATCAATTTTTACTGTTACCTGAAAAGTATGTTTATCTATGAATCAGTGTGCCTGGAGTGAGATCTGAGAAGGCAGAGGCCTCCACACCAGAATGCCACCTGTGTGGCAGGAGTTCTCCATGACTTGCTGATCATTGGTTAGTGACCCTGTCACTTATCAGCTGTTTGGCCTTGAGCAAGTCAGTCACCAGCATCTCAGCTTTTCTCACATGATAAACAATATTGTTAGAGTGGAGGGTTTCTGAATGTCCTTCCTCACCCTAATATTTTATTAATCTTATCTCTGGAAGAGGAAATTGAATTTGAAGTTTTTTGGTTTTATTTAGAGATGCCACTTTTAAAAAAGTACGATGTTATCTACATATGCAGAGAAAAAATATTTTAATAAAATTAAAATACACAGACTAGCGGAAATAAAGCTAAATGTCAACTAATTTTCTCAGGTAGTGCTACAACCATTGTAATGTGCAAACAAAAAAACTAGGCCTGGATCATATACATTTCACAAAAAATTGATCATAGGAGATGGAACATAACTCCCCACTCTGTGTGAGCTACACATAGCAACTTCCTGCCAGAGTACATTACAGAAAGAAGGAGAGAGAGTAACGTGTGATGGGGAAACCTGACACACCTGTCTCAGGCAGGTAATCAAGGTCAGCACCAGCAGTGATGAATCATGCTGACAGCATATACTCCTGATACAATGTAATGAGTGCTTTACCTCTGTGGTCTTCCTCCATAAATTAAGTCCATAAACCCAATCTCATCAGGAGAAAAAAATAGACAAGTCCCAACTGTGAGACATTCTATAAAATACCTTGCCAATACTTCTCAAAATTGTCAAAGTAATAAAAAACAAGGAGTATTTGAGAAACTGAGCCAAGAGGAAACTTAGGCGACATGATGACTAAATAATGCTGTAACATGGATAAAATCCTGGAACAGAATAGGGACTTAGATGAAAACTAAAGAAAACTGAATAAAGAAAGGACTTTGGCTAATAATAATATACCAATACGAGCTTGTCAATTATGTCATATGTACCATCTGAAATAAGAGGTTAAGGACAGGGGAAGGTTTGGGGCACATGGAATGCTCTGAACTATCATTGAAATTTTTCTGTAAATCTAGAGCTATTCTAAAATTTCAAGTTTATTTTTAAATACCAGAATTTAGTGTATGTTTCTAGGCAAAACATTCACACCAATACCCTTGTTTTTCATTTGTTTCTGTCCTTTTTCATAATAAATTATACAGCTGCTATGCAATATAACTGTACCCTTTGTTTGATTCTCCAGGGACCCTTCAATTTTGGAAATAAACCACCTCCATAGAGTTACATCTTTAGCAGTAAAATACAACCAACCAAAACTAAAGGACAAAACAGTTCACTTTTTGTGTGTGAGCATTTCATCAACCAAACAATAACAACACATCATCATCTTAATCATAAGAAGCAAACATCTTTAGAAGCCCCCGCAGGCCGGATTCTCAATTGTACCATTCGTTTCTGGTTTGCTGCCTGCTGAAATGCTTCCTGGGAGTGTGTAGCCCAGTGTCTCCCCTGCTCCACACAGTGTTTGGAAACTTGCATCTGGTCCCCGTTCACTCACTGACAAAGGCATTAACACTCAACCTCAACTTTCTTCCACGAACAAATAAGGAATTGAGTGGGGCTGACCCCTAGGGATTCTTCCTGTTTTGTGATTGCAGATCTGAGAGTAACCTGCCACCAATGGCTGATGCAGTGCCACAGTCAGCTGGCCTCACCCAGCAGAGCGGGGTCCTGAGGTGAGAAGGACGCAAGACGGGCAGGAGAAGAACAGGGAAGTTCATTCTAGATGAGACCTGACTTCAAATATTTAAAGGCCAGCCCCAGAGAACAATCTTAGGCCAGCTGACCTACATCTGAGCCAGCATAGGCCAGCCTTTGAGGGGTAAAAGCATCAGTCAGAGTCGTCCCAGAGGAGAGCAGCTCACTGGACTGGCGTGACCCTCCACAGCAGAGAAGACCAATTCCCATTTCCCTGGTTTGTCTGTCTGTTTTCAAAATGGGTAAGTTCTTCTTTTTCCTCCCCCACCTCATTCCCTCTCCTGATAGGCTCCACCTAAGGGTTTCTGATGCCCAGCCTTGCGATTGTTTTTTGTACAAATATATTTTTGTCTGTCATGTGTTTTGAGAAGGGGGGGAATGTTGAGAAGTACTAATCTAGAACATTTTGGGTTTTTTTCTTTTTGGGGGGGTGGGACAGGGTCCCTCTCAGTCTCTCTCACAGCGGCACTATCATAACTCACTGCAACCTCAAATTCCTGGCCTCAAGCAGTCCTCTCACCTCAGCCTCTTGGGTGGCTAGAACTACAGGCACACACTACCACACCTGGCTAATTATTTTATTTTTTGTAGTTGCAGGGTCTCACTATGTTGCCCAGGCTGGACTCAAACTCCTGCCTCAGCCTCCCGAAGTGCTGGAATTACAGGCATGAGTCTCCATTGGCCTGATCAAGATCATTTTAAAGCCCTGTGCAATGATAAGAGTCTGTGAGTGTGACAGAAAGGTCAGCTCTGTGTAACCCCACCCTTCACAATCCTCATGCCCTGTCAGCCCCTCCTCTTTGCAGTCTCCTCTTCACATCCCTGTGTAATGTCTACTTTCAGAACACAGGACATCCTTCATAATGAAGGCAATGTCACCAAGTTTGGAAGGAGCTCTTGTGGGCTTCGGGGACAACTCTTAAATGCTTACGACGCCTCCTATACGTCTTAACCCAGGTACCTAGGAGATCTGTGTTAAAAGACTCCCTTAAATGTACAGCCTTTTTTGGCGGGGGAGGTGTGCTTTGCCACAATCCAATGGCATCAAGGGGAGATCATTTCTTCCCTCAGCTGGAAAGTGCAGGCACTGAGAAGACCCAGCAATGCTCCATCCTTAAGTGATACATTGGTTGAAAGCCACAGTGCATTGCAGATGTGCATTCCTGAAACTCCAGCTTTTTCTCTGAGACTATGGTTCTCTTCCAGGCCATCAGTGGAAGGGAAAAGAGCACAGACACATGCATGGTGGGCAACCTGCCAGGGGAGAAGCCCTGCCACTTCACATGTTCCCTGACAACAAGAAAACAAGCACCCAACATAGAAAGTGGCTTCAAGGAAGAAGAACATAAGTCTAAAACATTTCTTTCTAATTTCCTCCTGCTCAGAACAAACCTTGAGATCACAAACTTGAAGTCTAAAACTGAAAACATGCTCATATCATAGAACACAAACATCAAGCCATGGCACTGTTTTATTTTTATAGGACAAGTTGAGTATCTGCTTCAGTTTATCAGTTTTATTGATAATGAGAATGCATAAAGCAATTGCCTGACTTCTAAGTCACACATTGTCTTTCTTTTCCCAGACAAAGAAGATAATCCTGGTAGTAAAATTAGTGGGCTGAGTGGCTAGTGACAACCTAAATTATCTCTAAGTGGCTGTCACACTAACTGATCAGTGGTTACCTGCATCTGACCCGCCACACTGGCAACCGGGTATTCTTCTCTGTCCAGGGCCATTCATGTATTCAGTTCATTCAAGGAATCCCTTCATCCTTCAGAGGAAATTAACCAAGGAATCCAGCACTCCCACATGCATGCCCCTCTCTACCTAATATCAGCTTCAATTGCTGCTCTCATCACGTTACACAGAAACTATATATCTGCATATCTGTCTCACCTACTAGACTGTGAAGTCTCAGAGACCTGGAAGTGTGTCTTATCTATTTCCACAGTTTTGATGCTTAGAGGAATATAGCTCCTCAATATGTGTTTATTGAGTAAACCAAAAAGTAGCCACCAGACAGTGAGGCCTAGTGGTTAAAAAGATATGTGGCAAGCATCTGGGTTTTAAATTCTGGCTCCCCGCTTTCCAACTGTGTGAGCAACACCACACGATCTCTTAACCTGTTTGTGCTGTAGTCAATCTGTGAAGGGGGTTAATAATAGAACTTCCTTCATAGGGGTGTTGAGTTAGTATGTGTGAAACACGTAGAAAAATGCAAGCATGTAATGTTCAGTATATGTTCACTGTGGTCATTATTGCTATTAATGTGATCATTTGTATCCGTCCACTTTGCGATACTATAAAAATAACACCTGCAACTGGATAATTTATGAAGGAAAGAGTTTTATCTGGCTAGTGGTTTGGGTTTTTTTGTTTTGGGTGGTTTTTTTGTTTTTGTTTTTTTTTTTTTGAGTCATAGTCTCACCCTGTTGCCCAGGCACGCTCATGGCCACCACCACAGCCTCTACTGACTACGCTCAGGCAATACTTCTGCCTCAGCCTTCCAAGTAGCTGGAACTACAGGCGTGTGCCACCACGCCCAGCTAATTTTTCTTGATTTATTGTAGAGACAAGGGCTCACCAAGTTTCCCAGGCTGGTCTCAAACCCCCAGACTCAGGCAATCCTCTCACCTCTGTCTCCCAAAGTGCTAGGATTATAGGTGTGCACTACCGTTCCCTGCCGGTTCATGGTTCTTCAAGGTGCCAGTATCTGCTCAGCTTCTGGTAAGCCTCGGGAAGCTTTTACTTGTGGAAGAAGGCAGGGAGACATGCTGCACCCAGTCATAGGGGCAAAGCTGCCGAGACCTTGGGAGCCCACCCTCACACCACTGTGCCCACAATGTGGGCATGGAGTCAATAATTATTCTGGAGCTTTAATGTTTAATGTCTGCCCTGCTGGATTTTGGACTTGTGTGGGGCCTGTTTCCTCTTTCCTTGGCCAATTTCTCCCCTTTGGAATGGGAATATTTACCCAATGCCTATGTCACCGTTGTATCTTTAAAGTAAATAACCTGTCAGTTATTTCACAGACTCATAGGTGACAACAACTTGCCTTGAGTCTCAGGTGAGACTTTGGACTTTGAAATTTTGAGTTGGTGCTTGAATGAGTTAAGACTTTGGGGAACTATAGGGAAGGCATGATTTTATTTTGTTAAGTGAAAAGAACATAGATTTGAGGGTCCAAGGGCAGAATGATACAGCATGGATGGTTGTCTCTACAAACCGCATGTTGAAATGTGATCCCCAGTGTCAGAAGTGGGGCCTGGTAGAGATGACTGGATCACAGGGGCAGATCCCTCATGAGTGGCTTGGTACTGTTCCCCCGGTAATGAGTGACCTCTCACTCTGTTAGTTCACTTGAGAATCAATTGTTTAAAAGAGAATCCTTTCTCTCTCTCTTGCTTCTGCTCTCTCCACAGGGCATGCTATCTCCCCTGCCATCCACCATGAGTAAAAGCTTCCTAGGACTCACCAGAAGCTGAGAAGATGCTGACACCATGCAGAACTATGAGCATTAAATGAAAGATGGGGGGGCACACCTCATCGACAAGGGTACCTGCATAATGAACATTTGTACACCTAACCCTAAATTGTACCCTACATGTTTAAAATTAAAAACTTAGAAAAAGAAAGACAAACCTTGTTCCTTTATAAAGTATCCAGCTGCAGGTATTCCTTTATAGCACATAGATGTTTAAAATGAACTCTCTCTGGGCGCAGTGGCTCTTGTCTGTAATCCTGGCACTTTGGGAGGCTGAGCAGGGAGGATCGCTTCAGCCCAGGAGTTCAAGATCAGTCTGGGAAATATAGTGACAAAAAGATTGCCTGAGCCCAGGAGGTTGATGCTACAGTGAGTCATGATCATGCTACTCCACTCCAGTCTGGGTGACAGAATGAAACTCTGACTAAAAAAAAAAAAAAAGATCTATCCTCTATAATCAAAACATAGCTAATATTAGGCAAGTAGACACTATGTGCCAGGCATGTATTAGATGCTTTACATGTATGACTTTATTTCAGTTTCAAAACAAATATGAGAGAGGTGTTATTATTATTCTCATTTTTAAAAGATAAGGAGACTGAGGTTCAGAAGGGTTAAACAATTTGCTGAAGATGATACTCAAGCAGATGAATTATCTGGCCCCAGAGCCTATGGTCTTTTTGTTTTAAGTTATCTGCCAGTGCAACAGGCAGATAACAGATGAGTCCCAGGAATGTTACTTAATGTTCCTCACGGTGGTGCCCGGTGTGGAGGACATAAGCCAGCATCTTCAGGCGTCCTCAGCCTCTAGTGCTAATGAGGTCCCAAGAACAGTCATCTCTGGATAGTGATGGTTCTGAGACTTCCCTCCAACCCTGAATAAAGTCCCCTGGATACACTTCTGGGAGTTAAAGTATACAATTTCTTTAAAAAATATTGTGGGGCAAGTCGTTATTAAATATTACATAGTTATAATCAAATAACTGGAATGCATAAAATTCCCCCAAGAGTCCTCTCCACACTACACTGTGCCCAGCTACAAATCCCTAAGGATGAATTCCATATATTCCAGTCCATCGTTGGCCACAGCTAATTTTCCAAAGAGGCACTAATATAACTGCTAGGTTGGTTTGTTTGTTTTTAGAGACAGGGTCTCACTCTTTTGCCCTGGCTGGAATACAGTGATTTAATCATAGCCCACTGCAACCTCCAACTTCTGGGCTCAAGTGATTCTCCCACCTCAGCCTCCCAAGTAGCTGGGACTGCTGGTGTGTGCCACCATACCTGGCTAATAACTAGGAGTTTTCAATTCATAAAACTGCCCAAGTTGAAAGTATTATTATTTTCATTTTATGGTTGAAGAAGCTGAATTTCTGAGGAGTTAAATTACTTGTCTAAGGTCATACAGCTGATAAGGAGCACACCAGGATTGAGATCCAGATTTTCAGCTTCCACACTGCCTCTCTGGCAATCAGCCATGGGCTATTTATTGTGTAAAAATTTTATGACAAACCCTGTGCTAAGGACTAGAAGTGAAAAAGTGAATAAGACACTTTTGTTGGGGAGATAGACTCATAACTAATTACAATAAAATGTAAACATGGTACTAGACCATATATACAATATGCCACTGAGACACATGAACTTCTTTTAAAGACTTTTGAGCTGGGTGTTGCAAAGTGAGTAGGCGTTGGCCCAGGAGGAGAAGTGCACTCTGAGCAGAAGACAATGCTTATGCATGGAGTGTACAAGAAACGTGGGGAGTGAACGCTCAATTCTCACTGCATTTAGAAAGGCAAGACCTTTTAGGTTACTTTATTCATGATACAACAGTAATAATGCAGAAAAAGTACCCTTTAAATGTGGAAAGTTTACACACACACACACACACACACACACACACACACACACACACACACACTATATATATGCCACTTAATTGAAGTCACTTAATACTGGCGTAGTGCAGGACTATTATCTTGGCTTTTTGTCCTTAAGCTCAGTATTTCTTGACCTGAAGGGATATTTGTCAATGACTGCAAGCTGGAAGTGGGATGAGAAAAGGTGCTACCAGCATCTAGCAGGCAGAGGTCAGGGCTACTGCCATTAACCATCCCAGCAGGCATAGCACAGCTCTTAAGCACAAAGAATTATCCAGATTCACCCAAAAAGTCCATCATTCTGAGTCTGGGAAACCCTGCTTCTCTGTTTGGAAAGCCATGGCTCTCCATCAGACTACCAACAAAGGCCAGAAGAACAAAACCTAACCACACCAAAAGCACGACATGTCAACTTCCGAGAAATCGGCACTGAGGCTGACGGCTTCGTTCTTGCTTCACAACCTGGCAAAAACCTGCTCTGTGTCATCTAGGTAAAGAGACACCATAGAGATGACGCACAAAGCAGGCGGTCAGAGTTCCTGAGAAGCGATAGTATCACTTAAAAATAAATTCACTAGTGGTTTACCTAACAAACAGAATCAGCAAGCTAAGTGTTAAAGACCTGTCTCCTTCCGTGTGGTGACAAAGGTTAGCATAATTTTCTGTGTGGTTCTGTCTTTCTCCTGTTTATGTAACAGCAATGGCAGCTACAAGTGCCATTACTGAGCACTTACTGGGTACTGAACACTGTGCTAAGCTTCTTTATGTGATTTATCTCAGTGACCCTTCCCACCACGATATTATTTCCAAGGTAAACATTTTCTCCTGCTGGAGACATTCTTATGATGAGAGAAAACACTGAAGCAGTTCAAAAAGGAGGCAGTGACACCACTTATGAAACACCACGGGCATCGGCTCTCACAAAACCAGGCAGGAGAGAGATTCAGCCATCAGAACAGCAGAGTGTAACAGGCACTAAGGCCTCCATCCATCAGGTTCGGTGCTATTTTCTCAAAAAGTTCTTATCCTCACGCAGCTTGCAGAGTAAAACAAACAAAATTAAAATCAACTTCTATTCCACAAAAGTTCACGTTTGTGATAGATGGATTTAGATACCCTATTTCTTCTATAATTCCAGACAAGAAAAGTATTATTTTTAAGCAAAGACACTATGTTTGGCGAATGTGGCTTAACCTCGGCCCAGTACCAGAGTTCAGGTTCATTAACTGATGGTACAGGTGGGAGTTTAGAGGTGGGAGTGGCCTTGCTTGATAGCGTAGATTATGTGAGAAAGGAAACTGGCATGGGGAAGAGCCACCACATGGTGACCCTTCCCAGGTTCTATTCTGCAGATGATTTTTCAGACCTATAAGAAGTGATTTTCAGATGCTTTTGTCCTTGATGCCAACAAGAATGTGTTTTTCTTGCCCCCGGTAAAAGTTTCACAAAACACTATCTACATTTTCTGTTTTTTCGTTTTCTTTTTTTTTTTTTTGAGTTGGAGTCTCACTCTGTCACCCAGGCTGGAGTGCAGTGGCACATTCATGGCCACCATAGCCTCAACCTGCTGGACTCAGGCAATCCTTCCACCTCAGTTTTCCAAGTAGCCAAACTACAGGCACGCGCCACCATGCCCAGCTAATTTTTTGAATTATTGTAGAGATGAGGTCTCCCCAAGTTGCCCAGGTTGTTATCGAATCCATGGGCTCAGGCAATCCCTCACCTTGACCTCCCAAAGTGCTGGGATTACAGGCTTGAGCCACCGCACCCTGCCTATCTACACTTTCTCTATGTGACACACTGGAATTTTCTGTTCAGATTCCATTTTATTCCGTTTCTTTTTCTTTTTCATCGGGGTCTCACTCTGTCGCACAGGCTAGAGCACGGTGACATGATCACAGTTAACTGCAGTCTCAACCTCCTGGACTTCCACCTCAGCTTCCCAAGTAGCTGGGACTACAGGTGCACACCACCGTGCCTGGATAATTTTTTTTTTTTAATTTTTTTTGTAGAGGAGAGGTCTTGCTCTGTTGCTGTGACTGGTCTCAAACTCCTGGGCTCAAGTAATCCTCTTGCCTTGGTCTGCCAAAATGCTGGAATTATAGGAGTGAGCCACGGCACCCAGCCTTCATTTCATTTTCTATAATGCTGGTCTTGAATTAGTAGGTGACAATATGTTCCGATTTGCCCAGTACAGTCTAAGTTGATGCTGTTACCCAATTATTGTTATTATTATTATTATTATTAAAGTGGGAGTCTCACTCCTTCGCCCAAACTGGAGTGCAGTGGCACCTGCTGGGCTCCGATGATCCTTCCGCCTCGGCATTCCAAGGAGCCGGAACTACAGGTGCACGTTACCATGCCAGGCTAATTTTTTTATTTTTTAATTGTAGAGACGTGGTCTCGCCAAGTTGCCCCGGCTGGTCTCGAACCCGCGGGCTCAGTTCATCCACTCGCCTCGGCCTCCCAAAGTGCTGGGACAGCAGGCTGAAGCACCGAGCCCGGCCCCGTTAGCCAATTATTAATGACTTCCGGTTTTGTCCTCCAAACTGATTTCATAATCCATCGCTCAAGTTTAGGAAAATGCTGCGGAGAAAGCAACTTCAAGCAGCAGGTGAAGGAATTGTTTTCACAAGGAGGGAAGAGGCCCACGCCCAGGCCCACGCAGAGCGGCCTCGGGCCAGGAAAACAGCCCTGCGAGGAGTCGCCTCTCACGATTTCTGAACCAGGACTTGTGCCTTTGGCAGAGCACACAGGCGGCGGTGAGTGTCGCCCCGAGCAGCCATCGTGGAACAGGGCCCCTTTTCTCCCACGGGCCACAGCTCTGAAAGAAGGTTCATTGTTTCCACCCACAGAGACACGTGGAGCTTGTAAAGGAATTTGGGATTTCTATACTGTAGTATGCAGGTTAGGGCAGTAATCTGGTGACATCAAGTTATTTCTGATAATGTTTAAACCCACAGTTTAAAGAAATCAATTACAGTTAATTTTCATAAATGTCTAACCAAATTAGACTGGAAACAATAGTTACCTCACAAAGTTGCTTATTCATAATAAGTTTTTCAAAAATCAAAAGAAAATAAAATTTTTCTTTCCTGTAACTTTATCAACTTGTTCAGAAGTACAAATTTATTAGTAGTTTTTTTATGAGTACAAATTTATTAGTAGTTTATATGAATGACATTTAAATTTGAAATGAACGGCATTGAACATTTTAATTACTTTAAATTGCTTTCGATATTCATTTATTTAAATCCTTCTCCATGTTTCCTCATCTTAAAATAAATATGAAATGAATGAAATCTAATAGAATTTGTTAAAAATGCTGCAATTCAGGAAGTATTTGAAAAGAGGACTGAACCATATTCTCTTTAGATATTTTATTTTTAATACAAAAAAAAGAGGTAGGCAACCCCCTTGGGTCCCCTCCCACTGTGGGAGCTTTTCTGTCCTCTCAATAAATTCTACTTTCTTTAAAAAAAAAAAGATGTAGTTTTTGTGACATTTTTAAAAAGTGATTACCGGTGGTGTGTGGTGGCTCACACCTATAATCCAGGCACTTTGGGAGGCCAAGACCAAGGATCAGTTCAACACAGGAGTTGGAGACTAGCCTGGCCAATATAGCAAGACCCCATCTCTACAAAATATTAAAAAATTAGCTGGGCATTATGGCACACCTGTGGTCCTAGCTTCTTGGGAGGCTGAGGTGGAAGGATCGCTTGAGCCCAGGTGTCAAGGTTGCTATGATGGTGCCACTGTACGCCAGCCGGGGTGACAGAGGGAGACCTCGTCTGTAAAAATAAATGAATAAATACTTGGGTGATTGCTGTGGTTAGAATGTCGCAGCCAAAACTCATATTGAAATTTAATCCCCAAAGTGGCAGTATTAAGGGGTGGGGCCTTTAAGAGGTGACTTGGTGATGAGGGCTCTGCCTTTATGACTGGGTTAACCCATGCATGGATTCGTGGATTATCATGGGGAGGGAGCTGGTGGCCTTGAAAAAGAAGAGAGCCCTAGGTGGCACCCTAGCTAAGCAGCACACGTGGCCACCTACCTTATGGGGGGACCCTGAGTTGCTGCAGGACCCTGCAGAGTCTCCAGCAGCAACATGACGCTCACCAGATACATCCCCTCGACCTTGGACTTCTCCGCCTCTGGAACTATAAGAAACAAATCCCTTTTTAAACAAATTACCCAGTTCCAGATATGCCAAGCAACAAATACAGTAATTTTTCACATTTCTGCATGGAATGACTAAGAACGAAGTATTTTAATCCTTTTGTCCTCTGTCCTCTGAAATAATTATGTTTTAAAATTCCTACCACCACTTCCCTCTCCTCAAGTCACATTTAAGAAAACTGAACACTGTTCGTATTCTCAAAGTCAGTTGGTGATAAGTGGAGTTTCCAGGTTATTTTTATCTGCTGCCGCTGCTGAGCATGACTCTGGCAAGGCATATTCTAAGCCCAGCAATGTATATTCACACATTCTTCTCATGTGCTGTGCCAGGCTGTGGCTTATGGCAACAGACAGTTTCTGGCTTTTTTACTCTTTTTTTTAGCATTCCGGGCAAGAGTCCAAAACAATTTGTAAAAATAGGTGTTTTAAGAAAGATAGAAACAAAAGAACTGCAGCCGTGATCAAACGCTTTAAAACGGCTTCTGTCCCCATCGTCCCTCCTCTGGATCACCAGACTCTTCCGGCAAATGATAGCTATAGTCATTGTCAAAGGTCAGGGGCTGCAAGGATGGCTATTCTCCGTCCCTCCATGGGCGTCAGCTTAAGTGCTGGTGAGCATAGATCAGATTCAAAGAATCCAAGGAACCAGCTCTGGTCAGAATTCCTAAGACCTCATGCCCCACAACTTGACTCCATCTGCATCTCTTCTTTAAACACTGTCTTCACCTGGCTTCCGGCATAGCTCTCTGGCCTAGTTCTCTGGCCTTCCTCTCACCTCTCTGACTTCCTGCTTCATCTCTTTGCTAGGCCCTCTCCATTTGCCCACTCTGGTCGTATACAATGCGTTAGGACTAGGCCATGGTATCTTTCTTCCCTCCCTACACTTCCTTCTTAGGTGATCTTGTCCAACCTCACCACTCTCACTGCTAAGCAATCTCATTCACACCCATGATCCTGTCTCATGTATGATTCTGAATGCAAGCTTAACGTGTCTACAGCTGTTTCTCTCCCCGCTCCCACCCTAGCCTGCTCCTTTCATTGTCGTCTCTATCTTCATTCATGGTGACCCCACCTTCCCAGGCGCTCAGGCCAAAAGCCTTGGTGCCATCCTTGGCACTGCTAGCCCTCTCACATTCTGCATCAGCAAATCAGGCTGTCTCTGCCTCAAAGCACAGCCAGCATTCGACTCACCCAGCACTGCCACATTACACAATTCAGAAAGCCCCTGTGACATTGAGCAGACAGCTCACGATGTCTCTGGAAGCTCTGGATCTGCGGGTCTCACCATCTCCACTGTCACCTTCCTGGGCCAACAGTCCTCGTCTTTTGGCTAGTTGGGCAACAGCCTCACAACTGGTATCTCAGCAAAGCTTTTACAGTGACCACGGAGACCCACATGATATGGTTACCTGTCACCACTCTGACTTCATCTACCAGTATCCTGCCCTTGGCACTCCGCTGTTGGCATACTGAACACTATTCATGGAGCATGCCAGGAACACAGGACCTTTGCATTCTCTGTTCACCCTGCCTGGGATGATTTTACCCCAGATTTCTCTCTTCCTTTAGATCGTTCTTCAAATATCACCTTTTGAGTTAGGCCTGCCCTGGCCACCCTATCTAAAATGTTATAATAACTACCCCATCCTATTCTCCCTATGCCTTTCCCTGTTTTATCTTTTCTCATTAGCACAAATCACTATCTAAAGCTGCAAAAATAGAACATCATCCTCCAGAATGTAGTTAATGACTTTTATGTGGGGTGGTGCCCCCAGGAGGTAGAATACACTGGTCCAGAAGTCAAGGGGTGATTTATCCCACCTACACTCATCCCTAGTGACCCATTTGGAGAATTTGTGGATAAACTCTACCCTGTAGTATCGTGAAATAGCCTTACAGAGGAAGTTTAGCTTTGATTTTGCAAAGGCTTTTCACCCATTGAAACCCAAGTGACCTGGGCGGGGGTGGATAGGCTCACGACTGCACTGGGTATTTTCTCTGGAGAGCTCTTTTCAATCCCAATACTCCCACCTGGTGGCCATAAGAGCTCATAGGCGGAGTAAAGCGTCTCGATCAAGTTTGACGTGTTCTGCGAATTAGGGCTGCAGTCCTCTGGTCACAACGGGGGACTCCAGGGCCAGGCTAAGGGCTGATGGGGAATACCACATGTGGGGGGAAATGGGGGGGATGGTACAGGCACGATAACAGCACCCCCCTCGGGGCTGCTGTCAGGATTCAGTAAGCTAAACTCTCGACACGGGGCCTGCTAGGTGGTAAATGCTTAATACAATTACACACTCATTATCATGGCTCCAAGATGAAGACGCATGGTGGGCACCCCTTGGAAATAATCAAAATACTCCTCAGGACCCCATTTTTTAGAGAACTGTGATTTTTGAGGGCAGATGTGAGAGGTGAGATGAATTACTAAAGGCAGATGCTCTCTCCCAGGACAGATGTTTCACATGAGAAAACAGAATGAAGCTATGAAGTTAGTGCGATTTAATGAACGTGGAGACAAGCTAATTTCTTGTTACACATCATAAAATTCCAACAGGAGAAAGAACCCAGTTAAGGTTGCACGTATGAAAAAGGTTTTTATCATAATCCAGAGACTCTACACGTAATAAAATCTGTAAGTCTAATGAATATGAAAAACACTTCAGTTCCTGCTCTGTCTTACTCTCCATCACAGGACACACTCTGGAGAGGTTGGACATCATCCCAAGAGCATCCTCGCCAGGGTACTGCTTCCCTGTATGTCGGTGCCTTGCTAGGCAGAATCATCACCTGCATAGTGAGTGTGGAACCCTTCAGACCCCACTGAACATCAACAAGCTCAAGTTGGAAGTATTCAGAGCCCAGTCTTGCTCCTCTCTCCTTCCGACAACTCGAATGCTCATTATCTATGTGTCTGTAGATTTTTGGCTCCTGATTATGTTTAAATTGGGTCTGAAAGTCATCCTATTACTACTTCTACTCACTTCTAATGGTGCCTCTGTGCATTCTGAAGTTCTGAGCAGGAGGCTGAAGGACCCCAGGGCCCAGGAGGTGTTTTCATCTCTCCTTCCAGGAGAAGGCTGCAACTCTGCAAGCCATAAGAGGTGTGAGAAGTGACCGGCCAGCTTCCTTATAGAGTGAATTTAGATTTCTGGGACAGAGGATGCCTACAGAGGCTGGGCTGGAAAGAATACGTTCAGCGGTGCCGACATGAAATCTTCAGGGGGATAAGTGTTAAGATAAAACCATACATATGCAAAGAATACCAGGTATCACATGAGGACACAACAGCATAGGAGGAGACTAGTAAGTCTTGGCAGAAAACAAGGAAGTGAATTGCAAACAATACCATGACTTCTGATGTCTATATGTAAATTAACAAAGTATAGGGTAATTCATAATAAATCTAGTGAACTCATTAATAAAATTTCAGCAAGAGGAGAAGAATGCCATGTGAAACAAAAGTAGATATTGCAAAATGGGACGAAAGGTAAGAATGCTATGATGGAAGAGTGTACCTCAGCTACAGAAACAACTGGTAACATGTATGAAGCTGTTATTATACGTTGCACATGGCCACATATGTTCAAGGAGCTTTACAAGTATTATTATCTGCACTTTTTCAGGTGTAAAAACTGAGGCAGAAAGAGGTGATCAAACTAGGATTTAGATGCAGCTTTCTGGCTCCAGTGTCTAGATTTTTAAGTGCTGCCTGATAATGTTGGCAATGGAGAACACGGAATTTTATCAGGGAGCCTAGATAAAATTCTGATTCACAGCCCATTGTAAATGGACCAATTGCCAGATGCATAATACCTACTGCCTGGACACCCACTACCATGACTTACCAGCTGTGTCTACCTAAAGAGGACCCTAGCTCAGGACCTGTCTTTGAACACTGCATCTGGTGGAGCTAGTTTATCACTAACTCATACTCCCAGGGCCCCATCCTCATCCACATCTTCTCTCCCCGTAAGGCATCACGAGTCATCTTCCTGCATCAGAAACCAGTTCTCCTGAGTCTTACATAGAAATGCCATGGGCGGAGTAAAATGTGGTTTTCACCTAGTATCTGACAAAAGCTCATGACTTTCCAATGATTTGATGGAAGATGTGGTCTGGATGATAAAACAGTTAGGTGGATTGATAAAACCATACATGTACAAAGAATACCAGGTATCACATGAGGGGACAACAGCATAGGAGGAGACTAATAAGTCTTGGCAGAAAACAAGGAAGTGAATTGCAAACAATACCATAACTTTTGATGTCTATATGTAAATTAACAAAGTATAGGGTAATTCATAATAAATCTAGTGAACTCATTAATAAAATGAGTTCAAGCTAACTTGAAAAACAAACTCAAAGTATCTTGAGTGATGAATTTATGTCAAACTGTCTAAAGGGAGGTTTTGGCATCTTATAAGCCTACACCTGAGTCTAACTTGAACAATCTTGCCAAAAAGCTAGATAAAGTCACAAAAGGTAAAAAAGTTAGCCAAGTTTCTGATGACAGGAGAGTTAACACGTCAAATAATGGAATCAAGAGATTTTAAAATCTTCTTACTCAATTATACTTCAATAAAGCTAAAAAAATTATAAATAAATTAAAAAGAAATACAAGATTTTAGCATCTCTTTACCAGTTGAAAAGGTAGTATTTAACTGAAAACAAACAACATCAAAAATGAAAATACCCTGACCATGAAAAACTCAAGTGCTGGACGTGGTAGCTCATCCCTGTAAGTCCAGCAATTTGGAAGGCCGAAGCAGGAAGAGGCCAGGATTTCAAGACCAGTCTGGGCAACATAGAAAGGCCCCCATTTTAACAAAAAAATTTAAAATCAATTTAAAAGTGGAAAATCAAATAAAGGGAATATACAAGCTGTGCCTGGAGCATCTTATAAGGAAGTTAAAAGTGGTCATAGAGACACATAAAAGGAACCCAGGTGCCAACCCCTAAGAGCTCACCACCTGTTGCTACCTTGATACGAACTGCCATCATCTTTCATCCCATTACTGCAGTGACTTTTTTTTTTTTTTTTTTGAGTTGGAGTTTCACTCAGTCACCCAGACTGGAGTGCAGTGGCCGCTCTGGGCCACCGCAGCCTCGCCTGCTGGGCTCCAGCGATCCTTCTGCCTCAGCCTTCCGAGTAGCCGGAATTATAGGCGCGCGCTACCATGCCCAGCTGATTTTTTGATTTATTGTAGAGATGAGGTTTCGCTGCCCAGGCAGGTCTCGAACCCGTGGGCTCAGGCAATTCACTCACCTCAGCCTCCCAAAGGCGCGGGATTACAGGCTGAGCCACCGAGCCCGGCTAACTGCAGTGACTTCTTAACCAGCTTCCTTGACCCCACTCCTGCCTCTTCAGTTTCTTTCAACACATCAATGGAACCTTTTAAAAATCAAAGACCAATCCCATCAGTTCTCCATCTGAAACCATCCAGGGGCTATCCATCACATTCAGAATAAAATCCACAGTTTGTACCATCTTCTGCAAGGCCTCCACATGTGGCTGCCTTCTCTCTCAGCACCTTCCGCTTTCAGGGCTCACTCCATGCCAACCTGCTGACTGGAGCTTCAGTACAAAGCTGCCTCAGAGCCTCCACATAGCCTGTTCCCTTCGCCTAGAGCAACCTCCCCTGAAGCCCCCAGTGCCTCCTTCTTCCTTCGCTCCACTCTCACCTCACTGAGATCCACTCTGACCACCTATCTGACCACCACTTTTCAGCACTCCACAGGCATCTTACTCTGCTCTGCGTTCTCTTTTTCATAGCTCTGTCTCCTTCTAACCATATGATATAATTTACCATTATATTTAATGGTTCTCTTCTGTCCCCTTGTTATATGCTATAAGTTCCTGAAGGAAGGAATCATTTTCTGTTTTTTTCACTAGCATATCCCATAACCCAGAAGAGTGCCTGGCACATGGTAGGTATTCAGTAAATATTTTCTGAATAAATTAATGGACTTAGCCATTCATTAATTTGCCATGAATTAACTAAACAAGTGACCATTAAGGCTGTTTCCATTTCATTGCTATTAATAGTTGATACAGTGAATGTAGACTTCCTTACACATCCCCATATGTGTATGTGTGTTTCCTTATAAAGATAGGAGAAGGTAGAATTACTGGACATATGCAGTTTAAGTATGAATAGTCACTGCCAACTTGACCGGGTGCGGTGGCTAATGCCTGTAATCCCCAGCATTATGGGAGACTGAAGTAAGAAGATTGTTTGATCCTAGGAGTTTGAGACCAGCCCGAGTAACATAGAGAGACCTTTTCTCTATAAAAAACCAAAATAATTGGCCAGGTATGGTAGTGTGTGCCTGTAGTCCTGGCTACTTGGGAGGCTAAGCAGGGAGATCACTTGATTCCAGGAGTTTGAGGCTGCAGTGAACCGTGATCATGCCACTGCACTCCAGCCTAGGGTATACAGTTAGACTCTGACTCAAAAAAATAAAATAGATACTGTCAAATTGTCCTTCAGTGTATCTATTCAGATTCACATTCCTGCCATGGTATATGAGAGAACTTGCTTACCCACACCCATGCCAACAGCATCACATTTTAAGTGGAATATTATCTAACTGGAAGGCTTCCAGAGAAAAGCCAACAGAACGGAAGAGTCTGGCACCCTCTAAAAGAAACTTCATGTGTTTAACCTAGAGAAGAGAACATTTTGAAGAGCTCGCTTGTGCAAGAAGAATGTAAACTATTTGTTATCATCCCTAGTCTGCAGAAGTCATGCCTTCCCATACCTATCAACAGTGCAGGTTGACTTATTCCTGGTTCTGAATTCCATAACATTACCTGTTTCTCATTATGCCAGTGACTTAAATCACTAGTATAAAGGCCAAGAGGCAAAATATAAAATGAATAGTCTATATTTTTTTTTATAACCTCTTTGCTAAGGAGCTGACTTCATCTCACAAAGTAATTGTAACAATGCAACAATTTATTCTAATTTTTTTTGTTTGACTCACAATATGAAAGATGACACATACTAGATAAAAATGTTCTAATAGTTAGCTTGTTTAATCTCATCAAACACTTTAAATTGCAAGTAAAGAAAGATATTATTTTAGTCTATCAGATTGGAAAGGATATAAAAGACTGCCAAAAAACTTTTTGCAAAATGATATTAACATTTTCATGCACTGTTGGGTAAAGTATAAATGATTATAACTCTTCTGGAAATCATCTAACAATAACAGAAATAGAAAATGTGCACATGCTCTAAGTCAACAATTCTATTTTCAGCAGTTATCCTGAAGAAATATTTATGAATATGTCCAATGACTTAGTAATAAGGGCTTCTTAAGTCATTTATTCATACTAATGAAAAATGCTAGACTAATATCCACCTCGGCAGGATTTATGCAAATTATGCTGCTAAGTATTAATAATGGAATACACACAGCCCTTGAAAATCTTGAAGCAGATCTGTGTGCTGGGCATTTCCCACTGACCCTCCACATCTACCCTTCACCCTTCTCCATCTTGCCTTGGGCCCCAGGAAGGATATAAACAGACTCCCTCATCTTCTGGCTTCTGGCTGGCTTTGAACTAGGAGGCACTGGTAGAAAATGAACAGTTGCAAAGAAGGTCCTGAGTGTTTCTTCCCTTTCCTCCCTGCGGAACCACCGCAGGCTGGCAGTGTCTTCCAAAGACCTTGGCTCCTGTCAAGAGGCATTCTTCCACCACGACTCCCCTGGATCCTGAACCACACCCTTCCTTCACCCCTTTAGACTTAGGGGTGGCAACAGCTTCAGCTCCTCACTGTGTCTGTCCCTGAGGAGATGCTGACATTCTTTGTTGGTTCTCTCAACCCTGACCACAGTCCTGTAAAGCAGTTTTAACAATTCTGTCCTCCAGGACTGGAAGTTCAAAGATGAGGTAAAGAAAGAGAGAGGTAAGAAAAAAAAAAGAAAGAAAGAAAGAGAGAGGTGAAACACAATATTTTTGGAACTACATTTTCATCCTAACAATTCCCAAATGGTATATCAAAACACAGGTTGTGTAGAGGGCACACACACAAAATTTAGTTGTATGCAATATTTTAAATGCACAGAAATGTGCGCCTTTCTGGATTAGCTAGTATACCTTGTTTTGAGAGTGCTATTAAAAAGAAAGAGTATCAGGCTAAAAGGTGAAGAATAAAGAGTAATCCATTACAAAACACTATTATAATCAAATGGGAACATGTCCTGGAGTGTCAGGGTAAAAGCAAGAAACCACAGACAATCATGGATTTACATTAAGCAGTAAGAATCCCACTGAGAGGAAAAATACCAGCTACCTAAGCAATCATATGATTACTTTCTCTAATAGGCTTAAAAAATAAAATATATAAGGTGTTCGGCCCTAAATTTTAAAACTTCAGGAAGATTTTTAAATAATAGGTATAGCATTTTTCTCAATATTAAGACCTTGAATACACATTATCTTATGTTTCATTAAAATGTTTCTAAATATATAAAATCCTGTAAAGATTAGCTTTTAAACATTAATGATTCCGATTATAGCTAAGATAGAAACAACCTGTAAGCAGTGTTGGATTTTCTTTTCACAGGTAATAGGGGTTTCCTCCAGCTACAAGGCAGAAGTTATCTGCCAAATCTGTTTTATAAAATACAGATCAAGGCCTATGAGTGAGTCCCAAAATCAGTTTAGTAGGTGGAGTGGGAGGGGACAAGCAGTAGTTTTTAATGACATAAAAGACTAGAATAGAATTAGAATAAAACAGAAATTATCCAAATACATTCACTTAAGTGTACCATATCATGAAACCTGTGTTTCACTTATTTTCATGTACACATCTGTGTACTGAGTCACAGGCAAAGTGCAATTTCTTACTGTGAACTTGGTCAAAACCTTTTGAAAGCCTCTGTTCCAGACAGTGGTAACCTCCAACAATTTCATTGCTTTCAGCCAAGTTTACAGTGCAACTAATAAAAGCAGCAGACAGAACTAAAGGTGAAGATCAAAGCAGAACAAATTTATCACAAATGTGTTAGGGTAGAGAACATTTAAGTGTTATTATCCTAAAGGAAATTTCAGACTGATAAAAGCCATGATGTTGAACTGTCATGACTGTAATGGCATGAGCTATAACTTTCGAATCAGTGAGAATGGTAAGGGAATAGCTGTGTTGTACAAGTAGGAAATTACTTTTTCTGATGTTTCTCCAAGAGAGGCTGTTCATTAAATTACTTTCAAGAAATGTCTGGGCCAGGCACGGTGACTGAAGCCTGTAATCCCAGCACTTTGGGAGACTGAGATAAGAGGATTGCCTGAGCCCAGGGGTTCAAGAACAGCCTGGGCAACTTGGTGAGACCTTGTCTCTACAATAAAAATCAAAAAATTAGTCAGAGTGATAGCACATGCCTGTAGTTCTAGCTACTTAGAAGGCTGAGGCAGGAGGATTGCCTAAGCCCAGCAGGTTGAGGCTGTGGTGGCCGTGAGCATGCCAGTACACTCCAGCCTGGATGACAGAGTGAGACTCCAACTCAAAAAAAAAAAAAAAGAAAGAAAGAAATGTCTGGTGTGATTGCAAATGACATCGTTCAAATTAAAAAGTAATGTAGATAAAAATAGACTTGTTACTTGAGAAAAGCAAATACAAAAGCAACACATAGAGTAGGTTCTAATTTATGGCTCAAGAAAATAATAATATATGTTATTATGTATGTGAAAAATATGGGGGAATAGGATTATAGACTATTATAATATATTATTAATTAAATTAATATAGGGAATATTATTATAAAGGTACATAAGATTATGGAATGTCTTTATAAAATGCTTGAATATTTGCACTAAGTACACATTACACTTATATTCAGAAAAAGAAGTAATAATATAATTGAAATATTTTTCAAAAAAGGAAGTGAAAAGTCACACAGAAGGCCCTCCATCTCAAGAACTCCTGAGACCCAGGTTTTTCGGAGTCCAAACAGTTTTTATTTTTTTACTTATTAATTTTATTTTAGAGATGGGCTTGTTATGCTGACCAGTCTGTTCTTAAACTCTTGACCTCAAGCAATCCTCCACCTCAGCTTCCCAAAATGCTAAGATTACAGCCATGAACCACCTCACCTAGCCAATATGTCCTATTTTTATATGGTTATAATTATTACATTTAGGAAATATAACGATTTATTTAACTATTTTTCAATTACTAGAATTAATCTGTCATTAAATATTTACTGAATATTTCTAGAATGCCTGCATTTACATATAGATAAATAGAGAGAGTACACAAAGACTTTATGAAGATCCTCTCTGTAGTTTTGTTTTTTTTTTTTTTTTTAGATGAAGTCTCACTTCATTGCCCAGGCTAGAGTGCAGTGGCATGCTCACAACCACCCCAGCGTCGACCTGCTGGACTCTGGTGATCCTTCCGCCTCAGCCTTCCAAGTAGCTGGAACTACAGGCACGGGCTACCACGCCCAACTGATTTTTTGATTTATTGTAGAGACGAGGTCTCGCCAAGTTTCCAGGACTGGTCTCGAACCCATGGGCTCAGGTAATCCATTCGCCTCGGCCTCCCAAGATGCTGGGATTACAGGTTGAGCCACTGAGCCCAGCCTAGTTTTTTTTTTTTTAAACAAAAATCTTTTGAGAACATATTTCCAGCACTGGACCAGATATTTTCACATATTTTCTTTTCTTTTATCCTCAAACTAACCTTAGCATCAGGCTAATAATCCCTATTGTTAAAATAATAATAATAAAGTAGGTGAAATGCATAAGGTAACACTTAAGTGACAAAATCTCAATGTAAATCTGACATCAAAATCTTGGGTCAAGCCATGCATGATGGCTCACACCTGTAATCCCAGCAGTTTGGGAGACCAAGATGAAAGGGTTGTTTGATCCCAGATGTTTGAGACCAGCCTAGGCAACCTAGTAAGAACTTATCTCCACAAAAACATTTTTTTAAAAGTAAGCCCGGTGTGGTGGGGTGCCTGTAGTCTTAGCTACTTAGGAGGTTGATGCAGGAGGACCACTTGAGCTCAGGAGTTGGAAGCTGCTGTGAGCCATTATGAGCCATGATCGTATCACTCCACTGCAGCCTGGGTGACAGAATGAGAACTTGACTCAAAAAAAAAAAAAAAAGGCAAGCCAACTTTCCAAGATGTACTTTTCAAATTCCTTTTACTAGAAATAAAGGATAACTTAACCTTATTAAATTAAGTCGTTTAGAGCCTAGTTAGGACATTTTAGTGTCTGAGCATAAGGAATACAAAGACATCTGACAATAGAACAGGAACCATTCAGCTAGCCACAGTCCTCACCACTCATTTCATGCACACAGGTGAGCACCTGTGTACACATGCACACACAAATACAAACACACATACAAATAAACAACACACAACCACCGTGCATAATCATACAGAGATAAAGACACACAACCACACACACACACACACACACACACACACACACACACATACACATACACACACAAACACACAGGTGAACACACACGCACAGTGTCATAGTACCTTTATGCTACCTACCTGGCTTTTGAAGGCATCTGAGTTTGTGTACTCTTTGTTAGAATTTCAACCAAATACTTGTGAAGAAACTGGGAAGCAGCTGAAGTAAATCTATGATCCACACAAGATTAATGAATTCAGGAGATGATGCTGTCTACAGCAGTAGAGAGGTGATTACTGGATTTATTAAATTAACCCAAACATATTCACATTTGGGATCTGTAAAATTCATACTTTTATTTGTTCTGCTTTGAAGATTATGCCCTTTATGACATTGCCTCACACTGGCCAGATAATTATATAGACATAAAATTAATAGCTTACATTTGTGAGGATAATTTTAACTTTTTGAGTGCTTTTACCTTTGTAGTATAAGGAACAGAAATAAGAGCAATTAAAATAATGTATAACAACAAAAACTGAAATGGCCACATAATCAGATAATATAGTATTTAAAAGCTTATATTGAAACATGAAAGGAGAAATATTTTTAAAAGGAAGATTTCATTATATTGCCCAATTCTCATTCTCAGAAACCTTTTCCAGCTACTGTCTAGTCCTAAGGAATTTCACCAATTGCTTAATTTTTTTGTTCCCCTGGAATGATGTCAAAAGGTTTTCACCCTTGAGGAACTTTTCCCAAAAATTTCGGGACCTAGAGAAGCCCTCAAGTTGTCCCACATTCTAATTATGTTTACCATGTAATATTTGCACTTGGTAAGTATGATGAATAGGAAATCCATTTTAGAGCATTATAATGTGATTTTAGACAACTCATCAAATTTTTTATTTTTTATAATTATGAATAAGTATGAGTAATCCTTTAAAAAAACCTACACTTACTTTATATCCTCTATAAAAATTAGCATTGTGACAACCTAATATTTGCATAAATTGATATCCAATTAACATCTGTATTAATTATAAATTCATCTTTTCCTGATCTTGACTTGGAAGCATTCAGAAACATCAATACATAACAGTATGTAGGAGGAATGACTATACTGAGCAATTCAGACATCCGTTACATGAGAAATCATAGGTGAACAAACTCTCCAAGTTTACATTAAATTATACACACAAGGGTAGGCATGAGAAGCACATCTATCCATCTGATGTGCACTCTACATGCACATGCGTTCAGATGCTGGTCACAGATAACGAAAGTCCTATATTCTGTTGATTCTGAGCAATCTGCATGCCAGATCTAACCAAATCAAGTCTAGAAAGTAATTGAACTCTGTATTAATTTGCTAGGGCTGTTATAACAAAGTACTATGGATTGGGTGGCTTCAAAACAGAAAATGTATTTTCTCACAGCTCTGGGAGCCAGGAGTCTGAGATTAAAGTGCCAGCAGGGTTTATTTCTTCCAAGGCCTATCCCCTTGGCATGTGGATGGACACTGTGATGGCTAATGTTGTGTGTCAACTTGACTAGGTCACAAGATGCCCAGAAAAACACTATTTCAAGTGTGTCTGAGGGCGTTTCTGGAAGAGAACAGCATTTGGATTGGTGGATTGAGGGAAGCAAATGGCCTCCCCAGTGTGGATGGCCATCACCCAATACACTGAGGACCTGAGTAGAACAAAAGGTGGAGGAAGGAGAAATGCACCCCTTTTGTTTCTGTCCTGCTGTTTTGAGATGGACTGTCTTGTTTTCCCCTACCCTTGGACTAGGATTTGCACCATCTGCCCTCAGTTCTCTGTCCTTCAGACTGAACTAAATTTTGCCATTGGCGTCTATGGGTCTCCAGCTTGCAGACAGCAGACGGTGGGACTTCTCAGCCTCTGTAAATCACACGAGATTTTTACTTACAATATAAATGTACGTATGTGTGTATATATGTATACATGCATGTATGTGTATACATATGTATATATACACATAGACAGCCCTGTTTTCTCTGGAGAACCCTAATATAGCCATTTTCTACCTCTGTTGTCACATGATCGTTCCTCTGTGCACATCTGGTTCTCAATCTTCCCTTCTAAGGATGCCAGTCATACTTGATAGGCACATTCTCATGACTTCATTGAACTTTAACTAACTACCTCTTTAAAGGATATGTCTCCAAATGCATCCTGAGGTACTGGGGTAAGTTCTTAAACGCATAAATTTTAGGGAAACACAGTTCAGCCCATAAAAGATTCTTATTTCTATATGTCAAGACAGTGAAGCAAGTAACTGTTACCCTTATAAAGTTGTGTTGTATCTAAAAAAAGAAAGGAGAGAGAGAGAAATAAATAAGAAGACATCTAGTTTTTTTAAACATATTCTCCACCAACTCAGCCAGACAGACAGTTTGGTCCACAAAGAAGTGCTTTACTTCCTAAGCAGCTGTGCAAGGACCCATTGCCAGCCCATCTGGACCCCTCTTTCAGTGCTGTAGGCATATCCTGGTGCATCATTTAAAAAAAAAAAAAAACAGGGTGACTGATTCTCTTCCATTCATGATCATGTGTACCATTACCACTGATCCTGGAAAGACAAAATTATAGACAGGAGGATGGTGGTCCTCAAACAACTAGAGCAAAGCCACATCAAACTCAACTAGAAAGCATTTTCACTATATTGTGCACTCTAAGCCTCAAACATATCAGTATATTCAAGTGGACAGGTGAAACAGATATGACTAGATAAAACTATATATAGCATAAAAGTAGCAATAATGATGACTTTTTTTTTCTTTTAAAGACAAGTATCGCCAAGTTGCCCAGTCTGGCCTCAAACTCCTGGACTCAGGCAATTATCTCACCTCCGCCTCCCAAAGTGGTGGTATGATAGGCATGAGCCACTGCACCCGGCATAATGATGACTTTCAACAGAAGAATTTCAGAGAAAAGTAGTCCAGAGCAGGTATTGTGCTCCACAGTCATCAGAGACCCAGTTCTTTCCAATCTCTCTAGCTGCCATTCTCAGCACAAGCTTTCGTTGGCCTTGTGGGCCAATGAGGCTGCTGGAGCCAGTGTTATCAGGACTTCGTGATTTCAGGCAGTGGAAAGGAGAAAGGTAGAGGAGAAAATAAGATATATCCTAGCACATTTGCCTTTTTTTCCCTAAAGACAAGTCAAGTGCAGTAGTAAGAAGGGGAAAAGAACTGACTGTGAATGTTCAACTGAGATAACTCACAACTTTCAGACCAGCCATGTTTACCTTCTGAGGAACTTTCCCAGAGGTCCTGCCTGGTAGCTTCAACTTTTAAATTATTGGCAAGTTGGTCTAGAAATAGCAGTGTCTCAAATGTATCATTCTGAATAAAGTCAGGTTTCTTTCATAAAGGCCCAGGGAATATGCGTATTGTACAAGCTTGCCAGTTGATCCCAATACGTTCTAATCCTTTGAGAACCACTTTTTAAGAAATCGCTGCTTGGAGAATTTTCTTCAGTCAGTCATACCAAAGAAATTAATTGTAGGGCACATTTGTCATTTGTCACTCAGTATTCTGCCTTTCCTCAACAACAGCCCAGATTTCCATTTGAGCATCAACTGAGCCCTTCCTCAGTCTCAGTCTATGTGGTCCATCCACCTTCCCCAGTTGCAGGGATGGAGCACATGGCCCCAGCCTATGCCTCATTAGCATGCTGTATCTTGCTGGCCAACTGGCTGGTTCAAGGGTAAGCACATGACCTAAGTCAGTTCAGTCAGAGTGCATCTCAAGACCTTTACTAGAATGTAAACTCAGTAAAAGCAAAGACCTTACCTGTTGTACTTCCACTGCTTCCTCAGCACCTAAAACAGCGTCTGGAACAAAAGTATTGGACTGATGCGTACATTTGTAGTGTTTTTCACTTGCCCATGGAATGCAAATGTTACACCATGGTTGACAGGTCACAGTTAATCACATCTGCCAATTCTCGGGTTGACTGACTTGGATCATCATGGATTAAAGCGTTTAAGTGGTCTTCATCAAAGCCCAGTGGTCTTCCTGAACGTGGAGAATCCTTCAGGTCAAAATGGCCCTCTTTGAAATGACAAAACCATTTTCTTGCTGTGCTTTCCCTAATGACATTCTCCCCATACATGGCACAAGTGTTTTGAGCTACCTCCCCTGCCTTTACTCCTCTGTTAAACTCAAACAGAAGAACATGCCAGAAGTGTTCATTTTTTTTCTACTTGAAATTCTGTCTTCTTTAGCCCACAAATAGCATTAACTTTCTTCAAACCTGCAAAATGCAAGGCATATTCACAAGCACAACATTGTCACTCCAAAGGAAAAAATGACAGGCCAGGCTCGGTGGCTCAGCTTGTAATCCCAGCATGAGAGGCCGAGATGAGTGAATTACCTGAGCCCGAGGGTTCGAGACCCACCTGGGCAACTTGGCGAGACCTCGTCTCTACAGTAAATTAAAAATTAGCTGGGTGTGGTAGGGCACGCCTGTAGTTCTGGCTACTTTGAAGGTTGAGGCAGAAGGATCGTCGGAGCCCAGCAGGTCGAGGCTGCAGTGGTCGGGAACATGCTACTGCACTCCATTCTGGGCAACAGAGTGAGACTCCAACTCAAAAAAAAAGAAAGAAAGAAAAATGACAGACAATAAACAGACTCCTAACACCACAGTGTTGCCATGCCAAAAATAGACGGTATGAACTTATGCACTAACCTAATACATACTTACTACATATGACTGAATGTTAAATATCTGAAAATGGAGCCCAGCGATGAAAGAAAAACTGGATTTTGATGACATTGCTTGAATCTCATTTCAATCTACTCCTGGGTCATTCAGTTATTGTCAATAAATTCTCCTTATTTGCTTACACCAGTTTGAGTTTGAATTTCTCTTACCTGCAACCAAAAGGTAATTGGGAAGTAGACAAGACTAAGCCAGTAGGGCCTCAAAATGTATTAGGTTCAGAATATATCAATCTTTCTATTGAGCAAAAGAGCTAAGGTCAGGACAATTTAGTAAGAACTGTGAAATATGATGAGATGAAGATTTACCTTCTGATGACATATTTTCTTTTGTTTTAAAAAATTAGTGAGTCTAGAAGACATTCTATGTGTGGCCATCTGACTCTACTTTTAGCAGCCAACGGGGGTTCCTTTTTTATGGGCTTGCTGCTTCTGGTGTTAGAAAAAGACCACTGACCATTGATGCATCACATGGAGTCTGTCACTCCCTGGGGAAGGCCCATGACTTTCATTAGATTCCCAAAGGTATCTAAAGCCAAAAAATAAAAGAACCACTGAGTGAAAGTCAAGCAGTTTTCCAAAAGAGTAAGAAATTAATAAAATAAAATAAATAGTGACTCTTTCCAATAAATGGCATAATGGACGCAAGCTTGGATACGTCACTTATAAACTGAAATAACCAAACATAAGACATAATGGAAGGAAGGTGATTCTACTTCAAAAGCTGGCAGATGGAGAAATGGCCAGGTTCATGCCTCAAAGGAACCATTTCAGATTTATAGGTTGAGTGTAAACATTTAAAAGGGAAAACTGGGTATGGAGAAATATGTGTGCGAGGCATAGGGTGTGTCTTGATGGCTTATCTCGGGTGTGGGTTCTCCTGGAGATCTAGTTGGTATTATCGCCACGGCAGAAGGGTTATGGATCAACCATCTTGTGACTCCCCTCCAAGCAGAAGGATTTCACAGTCAGCCTGTTTTAAGATTAGCCCTTGAGATTTCTAAGCAAGTATATGATCAGATATACATACATGGCACAAGATAAAGGGAGAAAATACATTTCTAAGACATGTTTCAGGCCTTAAGATGAAGAAAGAGAGAGAAAAAAATCTTTGAAATACATTTTAAGACTGAAATACTTGCTTACAATGGTACTGGAAGAATTGGACTCCAACTCAAAAAAAGAGAGAAAGAATTAAAAAGAACAAATATATAAAATTTAAAAAATAAATGATATTAAATTTTGAAGCAATATTCCCTCTATTTCCCTATATGTTTAACATTTCTATAATAATATTTTATAAAATGCACATATCACATTTAAGTTTCATCTCATAGATATATGCACATGTTAATCAAAGGATTATGCAGTGTTGTCAATCATAGCAAAAGCCTGGAAACAACTAAATATCCCTTGAGAAAGAGTCGACTAAGTAAATTATGCTTCTTTTACACATGAAATACTAAAGAACAGTTAAAAGAAGTGGCCATATATGCAGAATGTAAGTAAGCTCCATGAGGGAAGGAATTATTGTTCCTTTTTGTTGCTGTAGTTCACTAATATAGCCTAAGTAGAATTGTGCCTAGCACATAGTAGGTCCTTAATAAATGTTTGTTGAGTAAATGAATAGAGACAATGGCTAAATTTTTAAAAAGCAAGATATAGAACAATGTGCATATAGTTTGCTTGTCATTATAGGTCAAAACATGAAAGCATCCTTCATGGCCAAGAATTACATCAGATCTGGACTCAGATTTTGGATGGAGCTAAGAGCAGAAATAAAGGAAGCATGGTGTTGGATGGAGTTTTCTTATTGAATTTTAACCATTTTCAACTGAAATTACTCAGGTGTCCTTGTGTGTATAGACTCAGCATTTGATTTGAAGTTTATTATAAAAGTTCAGATGCAAAACATTTTATGTTGAAAATCAAGACTTACTATATCATTTACATTAATCAAGACAGTGTGGGAATGGCATAAGGAAGGCCCTATACAACAGAATAGAGAATCCATAAATAGACCTACCCTTATATGGTCATTTGATTGTGACAAAGATGCCAAAGCAATACAATGAGGAAAAGAAAAACTTTTCAACAAATGAAAAAACAAAAACAAAAAAACTATATGTGTGTGTGTGTGTGTGTGTGTGTGTGTGTGTGTGTATAACTTCAATCCTTACCTCACAGCTACCCAAAAATTCAAGGTGGATAACAGACCTAGTAAAGGTTAAAACTATAAAGTTTCTAGCTTAGGAGAAAACATGAAGAATATTTTGGGGGACCTAGGGAGTAAGCCAAAGTCTCTTAGAGAGGACACAGAAAGTAATCAACAAAAAGTAAAAAGTGGATAAATTAAACTTCAAAATTAAAAATACATATTTTGAAGACACTGTTCAGAATATGAACAGGCTAGCCACAAAATGGAGGAAAATATTTCCAAAGCATAATAAAGGGATAGTGCCCAGAAAATGGCAAAAATTCCTGTAATTCAATAATAAAAGACAAACAACCCAAAACAGGGCACTTGTAGGAAGAAACAAGGTCCAAGTGATACACAGTGTGATAAAACAACCAGTTACCTGGAAAAAGAATTAATTCAATTATACTACAATGTCATACTTTATCCAAACTATAAATATCATGGAAGAATAATTTAATATCTTAAAAAGAGGCTGGGCATGGTGACTCACATCTGTAATCCCAGCACTTTGGGAGACTGAGGTGAGAAGATTGTTTGAGCCCAGCCTGGGCAAACGAGCAAGACTTCGTCTCTACAAAAAAATCAAAAAATTATCTGGGCATGGTAACATGCTCTTGTAGTCCCAGCTACTCGGGAGGCTGAGGCTGGAGGATCACCTGAGCCCAGGAGGCTGAGGCTACAGTGAGCCATGATTGTGCCACTGTACTCCAACCTGGGTGACAGAAAGAGATGTCAACTAAAAAAAAAAAAAGTAAAAGAGAACACTAATTTGCATATAGACTTGCCCATTAAAAAAGAAATGCAACATAAAAGTAAATATTTGTTTCTATCTATTACTTTCATTCTAATTTTTTTCTTTTTCTTTTTTTTTTTTTCTTTTTTCCTTTTTGTCTCTCATCCTAATCAACTCTTAGCAAAGTTTGGGTAATAATAATTCACCAATAAAAATCACTAAAAACTGAGTTACATATATTTTATCTTTATTTCACAGACTTTTAAAAATATAGACCACTAAGTCTTTTGAAAAACATACACAGAATAATCATTTAGCTGCCACAATATTACAAAAATAAAGTAACACATAATAGATTGCACAATAGAACAAAATAATCTCTGCTGAATCACTCTGACTAGGAACACAAAATAGTCACTAGGAAGGTTAAGTGGACCAGCACTGCCAACTTTCTATTATCAGTTATCACTAAAGTCAATCACAGGATCTATTCCCAGTAGACCATTCCATACACTACACAGAAATATGTGCAATGTACAGATGTCGAGTTCACATCTTTCCAAAATGCCATTTTTCCTCTTTCTCTGGGAGACAAGTTCAATGGTAAGGTAGAATAGTGAAGATAGTGAAGACCATGGGACACCAAGCTCATGACTGGCCCACACCTTTCCAGCTGATTCTAAAACACAAGGAAGAGAAGAATGTGTACTGTGTTATCCAATGCAATAGCTATTAGCCCCATGTGGCTATTTAACTTAAAATTAATTACAGTTAAATAAAATTTAAATTTTACTTCCTCAGTCACAATAGCCACATTTTACGTGTTCACTAGCCACATGGGGCTAGTGGTTACCATATTGGACTCTGCAGATATAGAACATTTCTGTCATCACAGAAAGTTCTTTTGGACAGCCCTGGATGTGGGAAGTGTTTCTTCTCCCTTTGCTTAGCCAGGATGTAGGCTGCTTACAGAAGCAGTTTTGAGAGGCAATTCTCCCAGGATATTCCTAGATTGGTGGTGGAGTCACAGAAAGGAGAAAGGTAGCCTTTCTTTGTATAGATTACCCTCCCGTGCATAAAAGTGATGATCTTTTTACAGGGATCAAATACACAAGTCTAGATTCCACCTACATCTAATTAGCAGGAAAATTAGGGAAAAGTGATTGAGATGAGGAAGCAGCAAAGTAGAACATTCTTTATCCTAAACCAAACCTTTTTAAAGAGATGATGTCCACCAACAGGATAGGCAGGTCCCCTGGGTCCTCATATTGACTGAAAGAGAAGGTCAGTTCTATCAACTGTTTTGTGAGAAAACCTGACATGTCTTCACTCTGCTTGCTCTGTCAGAGGGTAGCAGTGTTATTTGGAGTTTTGCCAGTTGTGAAGGTACTACAGTTTTGATCTTTTCAACCATGTATATTCCGGTCTAACTGTATTTTGTAGCTAGGGAATCAACTGCTAGTTGTTCATACAAGAGCCACCACCATCTCCTTTCTTATCAAGAGAACTTGGATTTTTGCTGAAGGCAGTTATATGTCCAGTTACAAAAACTGTATTTTTCAAGCAATCTTGCAGGCAGCAGTAGCCAATGACTCAGTTCTGGCCAATGAAATGAAAGCAAAAGTTATTGGGCTGCTGAGAGAGCTCTGTAAAAGGAAGTAGATTCAAACTGGCATGCCCTGTTTTCCCTTTGGGCTTCCTCCTTCTTCTTGTGGGGAGTTGCAGGGACCATCTTGGAACCTAGAGGGAAAAGCCAAGGGAATGTCAGCAGTCACTTAATTAAGCCTGACATCTGTGAACTGTTGAACCAGCGACAGCAGTGGCCCACTCCTAACCTCTTTGTTACCTGAGAAAAAATGCAAAGCTTCTCATTTGTTTAAGCCACTGTTCAGTCCTATAACTTCCTATTCTATGATCAGTATAGCAATTCATCTTGATTCCCAATAAGAAAGTGAGATTTTCATCTGAAAGTAAAAAACATTTTGCCTGAAGAATCTGCATGTATTCAGCAAATTCAAGTAACTTCAGAGTCATACTAATAAGGCAAAGGTTGTATATAAAAGTTTTTAAGTTGAACCCACCCATGTCTTCAGGATCTGTCTACACAGACCAGGAATGGCAGAAATGATCAGGCTCATTATATAAAGTAGCTACTAGTAAGGAAAATGAGAAGATTGTTTGCTTTATCAGGAAGCTTTCTCTGAGTGCCTATTAGGTTCTGATTACTGGTCTAAATTGCCATTCTGATTACCTGACTTCCTGTATGGGAAAATGCTCACTGCTCAGAGAATTAAATAGACCATTTTTAACCCATGTATTTATTTACTTTGCATAGGCAAGATTTTTTAAATGGAGAATCAAGAAATTTATTTCACTGATTCAAACAAACAACAAAAAAATCAAAGATCTACAACTCAATTTTTAACTTTCCCTTGTATGTGACACAGACACCTGATAGTGACATTTTAATGGCCCTGGAGTTTTAATTGTGGAGTTAGCTTAAATATATACAAATACCTCAAAGTAGCTCTAAAATTTTAAAACAAAGTACAGTACTCTGCAAACACTTTCTGTGTACTACATTAATATCTTTAGTATTCTAAAAGTCCTTAGATTATTAAGTATGACTTTGAAAAAATAAAAATTTCTCACTATCTTAAATGCTGTAACCATTTACAATTTTAAAAAATTTTGATCATTTAAAATTTAACTCTATTGTACTTATTTTGAAACTATAGTCAAAATTGGAAACATGAATGTCAAGCTAAAAATAGGGTATCACATATTTTTTACTCACCTAGTTCCAAGTTTCCACCCCTGCAAGTGAACCAAAAACAAATCCTGGCACCTTGTCATTCCCAGAAAAGCCAGTGCATGGCACACTCTGGGTAAATTTTCTCTCATATTCTGTAGAATCACACCAGATGGCATTGGTTCTGCATCCACAGCTGTGCCCTAAAATTGAAGTTCAGACATAGGAATCTACTTTATTAGACATTTCAGACTCTGCAAGTGTGAGTGTGATGTCATTCTCATTCAACTTAAAATGGTTATCTTTCCAAGTGGAATTGCAGATCCACTGCACTTACAAGTTTGGAAATTACTGCAACAAACAAGATTGTCCTAATAAGACTTGAAATCATTGTGTGCAGCTGCATTTAGAAACAATAATGAAATAATAACACTTAAAATAAAATACAAATATTACATAATACAATTATGGCTCATTTCCTTATAATGTGAGAAATACAACTTGGCTTTTAAAATCACTGAAGAGTTACTGAAAACCTTTTTATTGAAAATAATATAGGTTGGGTCCAGTGGCTCATGTCTGTAATCCCAGGACTTTAGGAAGCAGAGTGGGAAGGATCACTTGGGCCCAGGAATTTGAGATCAGCCTATGCAAAAAATAGAAAAATTAGCCAAGCATGGCAGCATGCACCTGTAGTCCCAAGCTACTCAGAAGCCTAAAGTGGAATGATTGCCTGAGCCCAGGAGCCTTCAAGCCTTCAGTGAGCCAAGATTGTGCCATTGTACTCCAGCCTGGGCAATAGAGTGAGACCCTGACTCAAAGAAAAAATTTTTTTAATAAAACATATGAATCTTCTATAATCAAGTTACACTTATCTAATGAACAGTTATTTTAGTTTAGTTTAGTTTAGTTTAGTTATTTTTTTGAGTCGGAATCTCACTGTCGCCCAGGCTGGAGTGCAGTGTCACACTCATAGCCACAGCAGCCTCTACCTGCTGTGCTCAGGTAATCCTTCCACCTCAGCCTTCCATGAGCAGTTATTTTAAATGTCCCTGACTTTTCAAGTGCTTTAGTGTCGAGCTCATATTTACACCATCTGTAAAAGTAGCATAATGATGGTCAGAGCCAGAAGGTGGTCAGTCCACATGGGGAAGCCTAGAATCTCGACCACTGTGGTGTCAGAGTGTCAGATTGAAGTGAACAATGCATATGGGTAGCCAAAAGTATGAGTTCAAAAGTGGTTCTAATGTGAGAGGTCAGTCTGGGCTGGTCATGAAAAAATAACGATTGAATAAATGAACAGAAAAAAGCAGCTCAACTATAGGTGGCAAAGTTTCAAAGCAGAATCTCTAACAAGGCCAGGGCAGGGCAAGAGAACAATGGTGGTGAGTTCTAGGAGCCTTCATTACCAGATTTTAGGGCCACGCTCTAAGCAGAGGCTGGGCTAGAGGAATAAATATGCTGGGTTTGGGGGAGGTTTTGCCTGGATAAATGGGAACTTAGTACATAATAAATTCAATCACAAGGAGGTTATAAAATGATACTAGACACAAAATAGAAAGGTGGTCCTCCTTTCTTAGGTAGAACCAGCAAAGAGACTGGATTAACACTGAAATGGCAATAAACTACTCACTCTGAGTTCTCAACAGTCTCCTGTCTAGGCAGAATCACAGGTGGGCTAAACTTCTGGACACCAGTGGTGCTGCTAGGAAAAGTAAAGGATTACAGAATCAAGAAGCCGAGCAGGTAGTTAAAATAATTTGCATTCTGTCTATTACAATTATAATAATTTGCATTCTGGCTATGTATATTATATACATACATGAAATGATTACAAATAACTTACCAACAACTGTAATTGCTAATTAATTACTCCCACATTCATCTTCAATGTCCATATTAACCATATAACCCTTTAACTAAATGCCATTGTAAAGATACCAACCAATTAGAGAACTATTGTTCAAGACACAATACAGAATCACTGCAGTTGATTCAGTGAATACAAACTGGGAATTCAAATCAAGTGTTGCTATAACTCTGACAAAGACTTGAGAATTTGCTCATGACATACTAATTAAAATAAATGGCTTCATTAAGAACAGGTCTATTTTGGCAAAGTGAAATCGAAAATGTGGGAAATTATCTGAATGTCTCAGGTCAAAAACTTTCCCCATAATAATTCACCTGAGACTAGTTTTTCCTTCCTTTGAAGTATCAAAATAATTGTCTTACACTCCACTTTTATAATGTCAACTTAGACAAAATTTAGTTATTTCATTTTTAGTCTCTCTGCATGGTCCTCCTTTGTGTCTGAAGTTAGTATGTACTTTCAATACTGCAGTCATGACTTGGACAACTAAACCACTAAACCCAAATCTTACCTTACTGAAGACAAACTATGTCTGTATCACATATTTCAGTCTAAGAACCCCTGCACTGATTTCCAAAAGAGCAGAATTAGTACTAAAAATTGCAAACACTCCTGACACCTGATTCCTGCAATGAGTTAGAAATGAGTTAGGTGTTTTGGTTCTGGCAGCCGCTCACCAGTTCTGAGCCCGAGGGCCCTTCACTTCATGTCACCTATTCCCCCACCCCGAAACTGCACCATTTTAGGCCTTGCATCCTCAGAAGTTTAGGGCAACTGCCACCGCGTCCGGACCCCCCTTACCATCTGCAGAGAGACCCATCTCGCAGCCTCCAGCCTGTTCCTTGCAGGGTTCCCAAGCTGGCACTGCAGCTGTGGTCCTCTGCGCGCCAGCCAAGGGCACCAGCTCGGCTCCAGGACGACGGGCGACATGAATCTAGGGAAAAGCATCTGGAGGATGAAGCCGTTCTTTCCCTCCATAACGCTGCCCGGAGGGTGCTTAGGGCACACTGATGAGTTTGCTCCTGCCCATCAGTCTTTCCCAAAGGCTCTAATCTTTTAACCCGAAACCACAGACCCGCTGCCCCGTCCTTTTTCCTCTGACCTGTACTCTGCAGACAGCGCCTCTTTCCGCCAGCTCTCCGCGCCATCGCCCAAAGGTCACGCACCCGCCAACCCAAAGGCATATTCCAAATGACTCTCAGCAGCGCCCACCTCCTGCTGTCACAGACTCGAAACCCACTCTGGGGGCACTAAATCGGTCCGTGGCTCGAACAGGAGGGACAAGGAGAGGAAGGGATTGCCCCCCACACGGGCCACTGGATCCTCTCTCCCCCCACCCCGGCACAGTCATTCGAACTCCACGGACCATCTCCCAATTCGAACAATATGGGGGACACTTCGACTGCGCCCTGCTTCCTCCGGCCACCCGCCCCAAAGCTCACACACTCTCTCAAACATCTGGATTTTTCGGTTGTCATTCGGTGTTGTTTGAAAGTGGCCGAAGTGCGTTCCCCGAATAACCTCATCTTCCGCCCTGGGGTACGAGCAAACATGCTGAAGCGCAGGTGGACTGGGAAGACGAGCTCGCAGACGGGCGTTCCGGCCCCAGAGGGCGACCTGCCCGGCCGCCGTCCCTCCCCGCCCTGGGTCCCTCCCGACGCGGGTCCCGCCCGACGGGCGCCGCCGGACCCCGCGCCCCCGTCCCCGGCGCGGAGCGTGCCGCGAGCCCCGGGCCCCCCACACGGCGGAGACGCCCGTCCCTCGTCGCCCCCTGGCGCCCGACGCCCCGCCGGCGCCGCCGGGCCGCACCTGGACGCGGGACCGGGCGCCCCCGCCGGCGCCCCGGCTCACACCGCCTGCTCGCGGGAGAAGCCCCAGGGCTCGCGGTGCAGCGAGAGGCGCCCGGGCTGGAGCGCCCCGGCCGTGCTGGCCACGGAGTTCTTCAGCTGCTTGATGACCGCGAAGAGCAGCAGGAACAGCAGGAAGAGCAGGAAGAAGAAGAGCGCCAGGTAGAGCAGCAAGTTGAGCTCCCACTCCATGCCGGAGGCCGGGCCGCCGCCCCACGCTCGCCCGCGAGGCCGCCTCCCGCGCCGCGCTCGGCCTCCCGTGCGGAGGACACGCCGAGGCGCTGTGTGACCTGGCGCCGCTCCCAGCAGGCACGGGCTTCCCGCGGCGCCGCGCTCCGCCGCTGCTGGGAACACGAGCTGATTTCCCCGGAGCCACCTTCTGCGGACGGGGACCCTGGGGCGGAGATACCGGCTCAGCCTCCCGGGGCCGGCTGATGTCGGTGAAATCTCCAGGTCAGGCGTGGTGGCTTACGCCTGTAATCCCAGCACCTTGGGAGGCCGAAGCGGGAAGATTGCTTGAGCCCAGGAGTTCGAGACCTGCCTGGGCAACATGGTGAGATCTTAGCAGGGCATGGCGGCGTACGCCTCTAGTCCCAGCTACTCGGGAGGCTGAAGCAGAAGGATTGCCTGATCCCAGGAGGTCGCGGCTGCGGTGAGCCGTGATTGTGCCACTGCCCTCCAGCCTGGGCGACAGAGTGACACCCTGTCCCCAAAGAAAATAAAATCCACCCCCAACATCCAGTAGGATGCCTAGTCTCCTGTCTTCCTAATTGATTTCTTTCGTTATTTCCCCCTGTTCCAGCCTTCTGAAAGGGCACGTGGTGCTATGACCCAGAGACCCCAGAGAGTAAAAGGTGACAGTGAAGATAGGGTCTGAATGACCTACCGGGCCTGGGTGGATTCCAGTCCACACTGCCTGCTCCTCACAATCGCCATACACTCAGGATTGAGTGTACCTTTCTATGGACGACAGATCATTCTTATTTTAGGAACAAGAAGCATTTCAAAAGTTACACTGCAAAACTTTCAAATGTTGGCTTGAAATTCAGTTTATTTGGTGAAAGGAGGGGGAAAAAAGACTCAAAATGTGTCTTTAAGTCCCTAATACCTAACATCACCTATACCCCATATGGTGCAGCTTTGAGAGAAATTGCCTTTGTGTAACAAATGCCCACAACTTAGTGGCTTAAAACAAGGTAAACACTGGTTCTCTCTCACAGTTTCTGCAAGGGATTCCAGCTTGGGTCACTCATGAGGTCAGGATGTCAGCCCAGGCTGTGAGTGCCTCATGTGGCCGGTAGGTGGGAGGTTTCATTTCCCTTCACAAGGCTCTGCAGGGCTGCTGGGTGATCCCAACAGCCATTTTCACCTCCTAGAACAGTGACCTGAGAGAGCAAGGCGGAAGCCGCCCTTACGGCTAGCTTCAGGAATCACACACCCTCCTCTGCACTGTCCTACCAGGCACACAGATCAGGCATGTTCAGTACAGGATTCCAGGAACACGACATGAGCACCAAGGGTAAAGACCACTGGGGGCCTTGGAGTCTAATGCAGTGGGTCACCGTTGCGCATTTTGCAGGCCTCCAACTTTATTTCATTCTTTATTGTGAAGTCCCAGACAACCCTTCCCCCTAGTACAGAAGATAAAGCCTGACAGCATCTCGGTCAGTAGGAAGTGGCTACTCCGGTGATGGCAGGGATTCAGAGACACAGCCTTATGAAAAAAGCTGTGAACTGAGGTCTCACGGACCCAACTCTAGTCTCAGCTCTACCTGGCAGGGTCACTTTTCTCCACGACTCTCAGTCCCCTTGCTTTTGTTGTGAGGATCAAACATGAGTGGGGTCGGCAGGGTACAGTGACTCATGCCTATAATCCCAGCACTTAGGGAAGTTGAGGCGAGAGGACCTATCGAGTCCAGGAGTTTGAGACCTGCATGGCAACATAGTAAGAACTAGTCTCTACCAAAAAAAAAAAAAAAATCAAAAAACTACCTGGGTATGGTGGCACATGCCTTTAGTTCCAACTCCTGGGGAGGCTGAGGTGGGAGAATTGCCTGAATCCAGGAGGTTGAGGCTGTGGTGAGCTGTGACGGTGCCACTGCACTCCAGCCTGGGCAACAGAGTGAGACCCTGACTCAAAAAATAAAAAAGACTGGATGCTAAATAAGAATGTGTTTTGCCAGCCGGGCTCGGTGGCTCAGCCTGTAATTCTGCACCTTGGGAGACTGAGGTGAGTGGATTGCCTGAGCCCGTGGGTTCGAGACCCGCCTGGGCAACTTCGTGAGACCTCATCTCTACAATAAATCAAAAACATAGCCGGGCGTGGTAGCGCATGCCTGTAGTTCCAGCTACTTGGAAGGCTGAGGCGGAAGGATCGCCGGAGCCCAGCAGGTCGAGGCTGCAGTGGCCGGGAGCGGTGCACTTCCTCGACAGTGATATGCTAGAGTTGGCTCATGGCAACTCACAAGAGCTTACTGTTAAATGTTGTAAGTCAATCATTAAAATACAGCTATTATTAAAAATTAAATTATATAAACTTACAAGTAAATACGTTATGTCAACAACAAAGGATGTTAATACTCAGCTCTCATCACCTCCTCATTACTTTACCACATTTCACTATTGTCTGTGTCCTCAAGGTTACTGACATCTGTGGCAGCTGTGTGGTAGAAACACCAGAGAATAGTATGTGTGGTAGAAAGGCCAGAGAATAGTATGTCCCTGCAAGTCTCTTCCCAACTGCGCTCAGTGATGTCTTGTGAGTAACTGGAAATCGCCCATGGTGCGAGTGTTTGTCCTGAGGAAATTAACAAATGCTACAAATCAGGACCAGAGAGACAGCTGTACATCAACCAGGACAACACTGCTCGCAGGCCTGCTGAGGAAAATGGGAAGTCTTATACAAGTTTAGCAAAGATGTGTGATTTTTTTGACTGCTCAGAATCCACACACCTCCACCAAAGCACCACATGCTCCTCCTGGTGGAATTCTCCAATTTATGTAATCTTGGCAAGAGGACAGATCCAGTGCCTACTTTCCCTCACCACCTCCTGTTTGGAAACTGAGGGGATCAGATCTATCTCCTACCCACTCCCCATGCAGTGTGGGGAGGAGGGCAGGAAAAGCCACGCCAGACACCCAGCCACAGCCATGATCCTGGGACCCTGGGGCTCAGGAGCCTTGGAGGTCAGAGACTCCTGAGTTTCAGGGGCACTGAGGGCCAGCACAGACCCAGGAGCGACCTGGCCATGGCTCCTGGTGCCTTCCTCCAGAGCACCCTTGGCTCCTGGCCCCCTCTCCATTCTGTGAGCTTCCGCTGGTTTTCCAGGGAAGCTTACTGTGACTAGGCAGAGGGGCTAATGCTGGCTTGTGGATGAGAATACTGACTGGTTAAGAAACTACTACTAGCCGGGCTCGGTGGCTCAGCCTGTAATCCCGCGCCTTTGGGAGGCTGAGGTGAGTGGATTGCCTGAGCCCGCGGGTTCGAGACCCGCCTGGGCAGCGAGACCTCATCTCTACAGGAAATCAAAAAATCAGCCGGGCGTGGTAGCGTATGCCTGTAATTCCGGCTACTTGGAAGGCTGAGGCGGAAGGATCGCTGGAGCCCAGCAGGTCGAGGTTGCGGTGGCCGGAAGCGGCCACTGCACTCCAGTCTGGGTGACAGAGTAAGACTCCAACTCAAAAAAAAAAAGAAACTACTACTTAGACACTTTGATCAGTGAGGTATTGGGTAGAAAAGGCATATGCCATTTGCCACATTTCCATGCAAATAGCCAAGCCACTAAAAGATGGAAATTGAAGCACAGAGAGGTTAAGTGATCTGCTCAATATTACCCAGCTGGCAAGTGGCAGGTCCAGAATGTGGGCCCAGGGAGTTTGGCCCCAAAGTCCCATGATATACTGCCTCACAGGGAAAAGCACACTTTTCTAGTGCATGACCACCAAATTAATTACTATATTTTTTTTCTTTCGACTGACAAACTGAAAAGAAACATTTCAAGAGACACATGCCTCCTGCTTACATATATCTCAGCCCCTACCTTTGAAATCTTGAAGGTCAAAGCTTCAAATGAGCTAGTGTTTGCCTGCAGAATGCCAGGAAAGGAGACCAAAGGGTAAGGTTTTAGGTTGCCAGGCTCAAGGCCATTCCAGCCTTCCTAGCCATAATGAAAGTATCCACTATCTGAGCAGCTTAAATGAATTTATAAATATTAACTAATAATCCTCCTATCCACTCTCCATAGAATTTGTATTTAAATACTGCTGCTACAATAAATAAATAAATAACATGCTACATTTATTAGATGCTTCCAGTGCTTTTTAGCTTCTGGTCGTATTCATACACCTCATAAGATGGTCTGAACTTCAGTTTATATTGTATAAATGAAGTCATAGAAATAAAGTACAATCTTTGTCTTCCTAAAGATGCACATTAATGGAATTCATAGAAATAAAACTCAAGCATTTTAAAAGACAGAAAGAATACCCATTATAGATAAGACTTGGCTGGTTCCAGCAACTAAAAAAAGAGCCCTCGTGATGCAGGAATAGGTGAGGTGGAGGGAGCTGTGTCACTCTTTCCCATACCACTGCCCACAGGTGGACCCCACATAACACCCCCCCTTACAGCACGCACATCTGTCACTCAGAGTTAGACTTCCTGCATCTTTCATTCCCTCACGCTCCTCACCACAGGTCCCAAAAAACTGGATTTTGCCCCAGGGTTGCCCAGGGTCCTTCTGATAGGAAGATCTTATATCACAGGTATTCATGGTGATTAAAGGGAGCAACAGAAGGGCTTCTTTGTCATGTAAATATGCTTTTCTCAAGAGTCTAAACATCTAAGAGGACACCTGGAAAGGGCTGTAACAATCTACTGTCTGCAGTCCTACCTGGACTTTCGTGTTGGGAGCACCTGCAGGATAGAAGCAGCTCCCCTATGAGAAGGGCAGGGTAAGAGTGGGAGACGAGACAAAAAGAGATGTCCAGGTAATTTTCCAAAGCTGATTCAATTTGGTTTAATACAGATCACCCAAAAACGGGGAAAATGTTTTGCACAGGCTCTGTACTTGAAATGTGTTGCTAACCTGATTAGTGAGGCTGGGTTCTTGTGTAACTGAACACCTCCTAAGGTGCTGAGGGCCATAAAAGTGTAGTGACACACAGATGGTTTTAGCCTAGATGGAATGTCCTTTAAAGCACCCATACAGGTGCTGGGATGAGGTCTGTACTCTATGGAAGCTTCCAGGCCCTGGGACACTCTGCTTCAGCTAATCAGGGCCTGAAGCAGCCCCGGTGACCCAACGATTCTAATGGCTCAGAAGCATCTCAGTCATACTGTCCATGTCTCTCTGATACCCCACCTCTCTTACTCCTGCCCCACACAAATACACCAGCATGTTTATTTCTTTGTAGGAGACACAAACTGGGCTTCCTTGGAATTACTATTTATTTACACTCTGACACCCCAACAACCATCCAGATCAAAATGAGAAAATGTGTGAAAATGTCTGCTGCTCTAGAACAGAAAAGTGAATTGTTCTACCTGAGAGAGTTGTGTAAAGTTAATCAGCAGTTAGTGTAACATCCCAACATTAGGATTTGCTCTTCACACTCTCACCTCGTCCCCATCCCAACCCCAAATGAATGACTTCAGTAGTGACAAAATGCATAAAAAATGAGATACTCAATGAGGCACCATGGCTCAAGCTGTAATCCCAGCACTTGGAGGCCTAGGCGAGAGAATTGCCTGAGCCCAGGGGTTCGAGACCAACCTGGGAAACTTGGTGAGATCTTATCTCTACAATAAATCAAAGTTATCCGGGCATGGTAGCACGCACCTGTAGTTCCAGTTACTTGGAAGGCTGAGGCACAAGGATTCCCTGAGTCCAGCAGGTTGACGCTGGGTTGGCCGTGAGCATGTCACAGCACTCCAGACTAGGTGACAGAGTGAGACTCCAACTCAAAAAAAAAAGGAGAGATACTCTTCAGGAAATAAGTAAGATGTATGTGATACAATATGTAAATTTTACGTAACCATTTAGGAATTCCATTTAGGAGGGGGAAAGTGGGGAGAGGAAGAAAGAAAAGCTAATGAAGAACTTTTTTTAAAGGGTATGTGGGAGATCACCCTACGTGGGTAGCCCTTGAAATCTAGAATTCACCACTCAGTATAGTTCTATGAAAAACACTCTAAATTCTGTCCTTGATTTAGAATTTCTTTAAACACAGCAGAAGATACACCAAATCTGTCCAATACTGAAAAAGAAAAATATTAAGTGACAGATGTGATTACGGCCAAATGCTATTTCTTTAATTTGACTCTTTCCAGTAAGCTAACAGAGCATTGGGAAAAGTGATGTGACCTGACCATGGCTGACTCTACACTTGATCAGTACTATCATGCAGAAGGATAAAGAGTCTGAGAATTATGAGTGATGGAGTCTCATAACATAACTTTAGCATAGCTTCAGGGGCAGGAGTGAAACTGTTGCTGCCAAAGGAAGGTCTGCATGCTCCTGCCTGGGCTGATGGTGGTCAGGAGTCATGGGCTTGCACATATAAGACTACAATTGGATACCCCCAAAGGGAAAGGAATTGGGAAAAGTAGACTGTGTCTGTGATTCCTATTTCCTTAGTGACACAAGGCCAGCTTGTGACACCTGACCACCACAACACCAGGGTCTGCACTCCAAGCTGCCCTCCAGACATAAACATGTAGACACTGTGGTGCAGACTGGTTCCAGTCCTGGCCCTAGATACTTGATGCTGTACTCTACTGTATGCTGTCATGATGTGGGTTGCAAGGTGTTTGGAGACCCACAGATTGGACACATATTCTGACTTCGTCTCTTGCTAGCTGAGCGAATTGGCATCTTTGACTGCCCATCAAGCACCTGAAACCTCCTTCCTCCCTATTAGTAGAATCCTGAATTTTTAGGTATCAACCTGTTCCCCATACGTCCCATGTGACTTAGAGAAAAATGTTTTAGGAAGTGTGCCCTGAATTATCTAAAATTTATTCAGGGAATATTAAGGTTTTCATTTTCTTGTCCAGAAAGAAGCATATGACTTAAATTGACCTAATCAAATTGAAGCATATCAGTCCATATCCAAAAAAGAAAACAAAACCGCAATGGGTATCTAAAGTATGAAAATTTAATACTGGTTAAATTGGTAAAACTGATTACAAGGCTGCTGAATGGTACAAAAAAGGAAGGTAAGGTTACCACAAAATTACAGCCTCCCAGGTTAAGGGCCACGAATGCTGGTCAGGAAGGGCACCACTGTGCCCCATGCTGACACTGGTACTGAGGAACTGAATCTCCCAGAAGGATCCAAGGGCCTGTCCCCAGCTGCTTCCCAAGGCACCACCAGAAGCCAGGAAATAGAGTCTCCCCTCCTTCTCCTATCTTCCAACCTCTTGGGATGCATCCCATGGCTGAAATCTAGTGAAATCTGGCTGGGCTCTCGGCAAGATGGTAGAGATGAGAGAAGGCAAGGGTAAAGCTGAAGGACAACAGGCACTATCTGGCCCAGAAAGTACACATGATCCACATACTCAGGAGAGGGTTCTCTCATGCATGTCAAATAAGCATACGTCAGAATGACATTCCTGTTTGTAACGGCAGCTACCGTAGGTCCACAAGGAGAACCAGCCACAGGAAGAAGCTGACTTGATAAACTGCACAGCAGAGAGAACATGCTTCCCTGATGGCATTATACGGCTAGCAAATCAACCAATCCTGAAGGCTTGCCTAGCTCTGGATATCCTTTTTTTTTTTTTTTTTGAGTCAGAGTCTTACTCTGTCGCCCAGGCTAGACTGTAGTGGCACACTCATGGCCACCGCAGCCTTGACCTGCTGGGCTCAGACGATCCTTCTGCCTCAGCTTTCCAAGTAGCTGGAACTACAGGCTCATGCTACCACACTCTGCTAATTTTTTTATTTCTATTGTAGAGACAAGGTCTCACCAAATTTCCCAGACTGGTCTTGAAGCCCTGGACTCAGGCAATCCTCTCGCCTCGGCCTCCCAAAGTGCTGGGATTACAGGCTTGAGCCACTGCACCAGGCCTTTTTTTTTTGAGTTGGAGTCT